>CAWUFW010001346.1:0-1200000 GCA_963921515.1 Calotriton arnoldi | reverse complement strand
TACATGATGGGACTAACTTAAAGGACATGACACCCACTCCTCATAAAAGGTCAACAAGGTCAGCTGGGTAATGATAGTAAATGATAAAAAAGGCATAATAAAAAAAATCCTTTATATTAAAAGCATACTAAAACGCACTTAAAAAGGTCTTAAAAGGGGTAAACATCAGTCACCCCACATCCGTCACCCCGCATGTTATTACAACGCGGTCGTTACAACGACCGCGTTGTAACAACGACTTGCGGAGGGGGGAGAAGGTGTTGGATTTAAAATCCAACACCTTCCCTACTGTCCGCACAGACTGGAGTTGGAATAGTAAATTATACTATTCCAACATCCAGCGCCCCCCTCCGCAAGTCGTTGTAACAACTTGCGGGGTAATGGTATTGCGTTGTTACAACGCGATCATTGTAACGACCGCGTTGTAACAACATGCGGGGTGAGGGAAAGCGGGAAAAGGAGTCATATTCCTTAAAAGGCGTCCATTAAAAAGGTCAATATGAAAAGTATTCTTCCCTAAAAAAGCGTTCATAAAAAGGTCCTCTATATTTTGAATATGTCATTGTTTTTCTGAGCACCTTGAAAGCCACTATGTTCATATAGAGCAGAGAAGAAAAACAAAGTCTGTTCGACCTTCAATTTGGCACATGTTTAAAAATTGCCCAAACGGTTCCCAGCATAGGAAAGGCCAGATTGTTTAAGAATCCTGCGCTGAAGACTCAACATCACTGTACATGACATTCGCAGGAGGCAGTCCCTCCAGTACCTCCAGTATGATATCAAGTGAGCAGAGGTGGTCATCGCTGATTCCCGCGGCAGCCGTCGGGGAAGAAGTAGAAGCCTGCGTGCCTGAGACTGATGTTTGCACATCCGTTGCAGAGCCGTTCTCCGGTCCAACAGGAGCTGAAGCGTCCCGTGGAGGCTCTAGGAACGCCATCATCAACATGAGAATATGCTGTTGACAACTGTGCACATGGGCCTGAAAAGGCGCCAGGAGCATGTCTATGTCCGGCGGCGCAACCGATGGAAGTGTTAGACAGAGGTCCAACACGCGTCTAAATCCGCAAAAGAGGCAGCGGAACACTGGCAGGATGCAGTCAAGCCAGGCCGGTCTGAAAGACAGGAACCAATGCTCACTCAGTTCTTGAAGCCGAGGTAACCCCAGGTTTCTCGTATGTACCGTTCGCCCAACGCTTCATACCTGCCTACTGGGTAATATTTCAGGCAGTATTGGAACTGGAATGTCGTGATTGGCAGTGTGATGCAGCCATGGATTAACCATTCCGTAGAAGGTGACTCTGCTACAGTAAATGGTAAGTTCTCTAATTTTTCAATGAGCAGCATGGTGTACTTCGCATCTTTGCGAGCCATGGTCAATTGTTTGTCGGTCAGATTGTAAGTCGAAAACAGATTTGTGTCTTTAATGTATCGCCATGGAACGTGGCCAGAACGCAATGATTGAAGCGTCCAGCTTAGAAGCATAACAGTGCGTAGCTGTGATTGCCCATGTTGTAAAATAGACAAATCTTGTTCCATTATATCGATAGCTGAGGACACAATTTTGCCCAGTGAATAAATATGAGACGAGAGTGTGGTCATGCCATTGTCTACCACAGCTAAGGCCTTTTCTATGTTAATTCTATCGATTTCACGAAGTCTCTCAGCAGCTTCCTGTTGGGAGATTTTCCACAGTTCACTGTAGATGGTATACAAGAAGCGTTTCCTGCGTGGTTTCTTGGGACCTAACAAGAAATCCCTAAGATCCATGTTGTCTGACAAAAGGGACAAGTGTTGTTTCACCTGTGATTGTGTCGAGGTCTTTAGCCAATCTAGGCACAGCTTCCCGACACTATAGGAAGTCACTACCCCTGGGTCGTCTATGTGTACATAGCATGGGTCGGGCCTATGGATACTAAACCCTTCGGTGGTACCCTTGAATCTTGAGTTACACATGTTTGTGTCTATGGGCCAAACCAACCAACCCTTCCAATCGGGAGATGATGAATTGTATGTACTTGTACCCCCCTCATTTGTTAGTGTGTTATTTGTGAAAACCTTAATAGGTGCATGTGAGGGGATACTCAGTGTTTTTCTAGTCTTTGATTTTTGAAAACCCATAACAAGTAGTCTGTTGCACTGTTCTGTTCAGGAAGATCATCTGTAATGGTATTTGGCAAGCTCTAAATAATGCCTCAGTACTCTGAGCCTGCCACTCTCTTGTTCCCCAGATCGATTTTGTGTCTATAGTGTCTCTCCAGTAGTCGAAACCCTGTATAGACCGTTGGGAGAAAAAAGGTGCTGAATATATCAGCTTTGTGTTTGTCAGCATAATTTTCTTTGCAGTTGCATTAGTTTGTGCAAGTTTATAGTAAAATGATTCTGGGTCTGATGTGTTGAACCCTGAAAAGTATGCGAACTTCTGTGCAAATGTAGCAAATCTTGCCTCCTAATCCTCCTAGACCTATCCTCAGCCTTCGACATGGTCAAACATGAGAGCCTCCTTGAATTACTTGAACAAAGAATGGGACTAACAGGGGTTGTCCTAAATTGGTTCGCCTCATTTCTACACAACAGAACTCAAAGAATTAAGGTTAACCAATCCTTGTCCACTACCACTCCGGTCACTTTAGGGGTCCCTCAGGGGTCCACCTTATCACCTACTCTCTTTAACCTGTTCATGGAGCCTCTAACGGAAATTCTGAAATTTTCCAATGTACAATACCACATGTATGCAGATGACATCCAACTATACCTTAAAATCTCCTCCCCTGAGGATATCCGTCTACTCAACACAACTCTCTAAAAAAAAACCAACTGGCTAACCAGAAACCACCTTAAACTCAACTCGCTCAAAACCGAATTCCTATTAATTGCCCCACCAAAAAGATCCCTCGACATCGAAAATTGGATGAAACACTTAACAGCCTTCAACTGTCTTCCACACATTATAGATTCCACAAGATCACTAGGAATTACACTTGACAAGAATCTCAACATGCAGGAACACATCAGCTCAGCCACCAAAGGAGCAAACTTTCAAATGAGCATTCTAAGAAAATTAAAACCCTTCCTCCCCTTCGACCTTAAATCAGCAGTGCAAGCTCTAGTGATCCCCAGATTAGACTATGGGAGTGCTACACTATGTGGTCTGCCGAGATCCAAGTTGGCTCCACTAAGGGCATCCCTTAACTCTGCTGCAAGGCTCGTCACTGGATTGAAAAGGTACAACCACATCACTCCAGATCTGAAGGCACTAAACTGGCTCCCTTATGAGGCAAGGATTCAGATGAAAATTGCTTGCAGGACCCACAAAGCCCTACACTTCAACACACCGAAGTACCAAGCTGACAAACTGGAACTGTCCGGCGGTGGCAGATCATCCTGAAGCACCAGCTCCTTACTGTTGAAACCTCAAAAAGTTTGGAAAAAGAAAACCTATAACCGAGCCTTCTCCGGATTGGCCCCTAGAATCTGGAACTCCCTGCCCCCTGCAATCAGACTGATCCCTTCAATCACTTAGTTCAGAAAAGAAGTCAAACTGCTTTTAATGAACAAATCTCTGAACTAAACCCACTGACTCTTTCTCTGGGTACTGATATGACGCAGTTCTCCAACCAGGGCTTGCACATGCCGTCTGAGTCCTGGTTTATAACTCACTGTCTCACTCTTGATTTGCAACGGAAAATGTCAGCGTATATGTTTCTTGGTTATCTATTTTCTACTTATTGAACTATTTGTAAAGCGCAGTGATACCCTTCTAGGGTCAAGTTCGCGCTATATAAAACTTTATAAATAAAAAATAAAATAAATAGAAGCAGAAAAAAGATAGTCACTGTGCCAGTCCAAATTAACAGATATACTACCCCTATTGCGAACCAAATATGCAAGCCAGGTGGCACTAAGTAAGTCTTTTTGAGCAAAAGATAGAATTGGCGAAATCTTTCTTTCTTTGACGTGGGTGGCGTTTGATCAGGTTCACTTGGATCTGAAGAGAAATCTTTGAAGTTGATGAAGTAGCCAGACGCAGTTCGATCTATCTTTGGTAGCTCAGCAGGTTTTGTAGAACTGGCAGATGTGTCATTTGAGGGCACATTAATGTAGACATCATTGTTGGGCCGAATTGCAACTTGCATTGTTGTTTTTTATTGATGTTTCTCAATTTCATCTGGTGTGATTTGTACTCCATTATTGGCCACTCCTTCACATTGTGTAGTGGAGTCTTGAGAGGTTATTAGTCTTTCCATCTGAACTTCCTGTATAGTAGCAAGAGGAGGTCTGCAGCTACTCGGGACCCCACGCGGCCTACTGTTGAGGATCGGCCACATGATGTGGTTTGATCAGATCAATGGAGACAAATCTTTTTTTCTTTTTTGCCGGCAAGAGGCGGAAGAAGTACTGTTCTTGCTCCAACTACCGCTAGGACAGGTACAGCTGTTCTGTAAGATGGCCCAAACTCTCTTCTGTCCACGATCTTTTCCCTGACCAGGTCCCCAATCTGCGGAACCCAGGCAGGTCTTGCCAGAACTGGTTTCACTTCCCCAGTGGCGGTGCGTTTGACTTGCACGTTGCTTTGTAACGCTCAGAATTCATTGAGTTCCTGTAAAACAGCCAAACGGTCATTCAGTTGAAATGATTTTGCATCCGCCACTGTGTTGGCGCAATCAAGATCAGGTACTTGATTGCGCCAACACAATCAAGTACCTGATTCTTGTCCCAAACAGGATTTCATAAGGGGTACGGACTCCCAAGGATTTTCTTGGCATGTTGTTGAGTGCCCTCTGGACCCCATATAGGTGATTGACCCATGTACCGCCCGCGCCTAATACCCTTGCTGTTAAGGATTGCTATAGGTCCCGGTTTTTCCCCTCCACCACCGAATTTCCCTTGGGATGGTAGGGGGAGGAGTACCGCAAGGCCACGCCCATACCTTCCATGGCTTCCTTGTAAGTCCTAGAGCTAAACGCAGGGCCACGGTCGGAACGTCACATGCCAATTGCGTATGTCCCAATGAAGACTCGCAAATCCTTTATAACAGTTTGAGAGTCAGCTGAGCGCTGGGGCCAAACCCATAGGAATCTAGAGCATGAATCCACTGCCACCAAGATGTTCTTGTAAGCCCCGTCTCAATTTAAGGGGCCGCAGTGGTCCAAATAGACACATGCAAGTGGTCTGTCTGAAATCAGTAATGGTGTCTGTGGCGCCCTGTGAATGGTGGAACCCTTCATCTGCTGGCAAATATCGCACTTCAGGACATAGTCCTTTGTTTGTTTTGTCAGCCCCGACCACCAGTAACGCTGCTTCAATAATGAAATTGTTGCAGTGACTCCTGCGTGTGCTGAGCCCAGACCCTCGTGTGCAACTAGTATTAAACCTAATCTGCGATCTTTGTTTGGTATTACTCTATCCCCTACTCCTGAAATTTGAGCATACGGTGTGTTATGCGCATCTAACTTGTAGGAGTACTTGAGTGGAAAGCCTTTTGGCAGGACAGGTGAGCCGTTCTTTGAGGCATTGATAGCTACTATTATATCTCCGTCTATTCTCAAGTGTGAACGAGTGATTGCGGCAACGGCAGCAGTTCGCACTGTCACCTTGGCGGCTTCATCAGCCAGTGAATTCCCTTCAACGTGTATGCCAACACGCTGATGACTCAAGGTGTGAATAACTTGAGCCCGTGGCAGGCCTGCTTTCAGCTTTGCCACTTGTTCCCATAACAATTTGTGTTTTATCGTACCACCCTTGGCGTCTCTAAACCCATTCTGGCCCCAGTAGTGAAGATATTCATTGTAAGATTGCACACAGTAAAACAAATCGCACATAATCAGTGTGGGGAATTCCCGATCTGTATACTGTAGTGCTAGTATCAGGGCTTTTAGCTCTGCCAGCTGCGTGGTACAATCTCCTAGAGATTGTGTGGTCGTATTGCTGGGGTGGAACTTACCATCCTGCATCCAACCTTTCACTATAGCGCATGCAGCGCTATACTGCTGTTTACTTTCTATGGCAGGTTGCGCAGAACCGTCAGTATAAATGATGTATTCGTACTGATCTAGAGGCAAGATTTAATTCAGGAGAGGGTATTCTTGTTCGTATTGCAGGAATGCTTGTGTTATAAGTCTTGGATCGTATCTGTATTCTACATCTGTTGCAGTGAGAGAATCAGCCCATTGTATCCAACGTGGATACAGTGCCTTTGCATTTGCAATGCTGGCTTTATTTACCGCTTCTAAAGTCGGTATCAGAGTTACAACAATGATGTGTTTTCCCTGTGCTAGTGCTCTTTCTCTCATTACAGCAGTCTGTACAGCTGTCAGAAGTTTTTCTGTTGCTGCAAATCGATTTTCAGCATTTGTGTACAGATGAGATTTGTATGCGATAGGAACTGTCTCACCTTCATTGAACATGATGTAGGTATACCTTGATAATCCGGGGACGACCCGTATTACCAGGTTGCGGACGTTTACTCGTGTCTGCAACTGTTTTAAAGCTATCATGTCAGCTTGAACTGAACGTAGAGTGTCTGTATGTTTTTGAGTCCACTTGTTTGCTGTGAAGTCTGGTCTGATTAAATCGTAGAAAGGTTTTACTCTTTCTGCGTAGTCTTGAATGTATGTTCTGCCGAAATGTAGAAATTCTAATATGTATTGTAAACCTTTCAGAGTTATAGGAGGCGGGATCAGCGCACATTTTCTAGAAAGTTTGCGGCAAGGCTTTTGCCTTCACTTGGCAGTTCATATCCCAAAAATAGGACGCTGAGATGGGCAATTTTTGATTTTTTGAAGTTAAATTTGTAGCCCAAATTCGCGAAACCCACAATTATGTTGTTCACCCTGCACAAGTGTTCAAGTAATTCATCGTCCGTCAGATAAATATCATCTACGTACGACACTGCCGCTTCATTGCAAGTTTGTAATAGCTCTGACACTCTTGCCGAGAATAGCCCAGGGCTGTTCTTATAACCTTGGGGCAGGCGACAAAATTGACGCTGAGTGCGAGGGCTGTAAATCCGGTCAAATATCTGCTTTCAGGAGCTATATTTTGGCAGAAGAATCCATTCGAGATATCTAGTGTTGTTTTGTATTTCTTCTGCACAATGTTATTCATTAATTCGGCACTATGTGCGTTCTGAACTGCAAATGTTTTTGTGCATGTGTTCAAATGTCTGTAATCTAAAACCAAACGATATGTGTTGTCAGGTTTCATTACGGGAAATAAAGGGTTGTTCATTGGTGAGGTGCAAGTTTCAATCATACCTTGATATTCTAGTTGGTCTAAGATTTCTTTGACCTGTTTCTTCGCTTCATTTTTAATAGGCTACTGTCTCTGTGGACTTGGAGTAGTTTTTAATGGTATTTCGTGGTGTTTGGACTATACGTCCCACCCTACATGGTTGCGGTATTATGCCGGAGCTAGCGTTTGCGCCATCTCCCACGCATATGAGTGTTTTAAGGAAACCGGAACGAGGTCGGAAAAGGCAGGCAAAATTACGCTTTCACCTTTTGGGCAATCCATTATAAATTCAGGCGGCCAGTCTTTTTCTGCTAACAGGATGTCATATCCAAATGTCAAATTTTCCCAAAAGAGACCTTTCATTTTTCTTGAGATGTCCCCCTCTATTTGGAGATTAATTTTGTGTAGACGGTGGGGGACACTCACTCTTGTATCATGTGTTTCCACAGTGATGTATTCATTCAATACTGCTGTCACCAGAAATTCCTTTAGGTTCTGGCGAGCTAGTGTTACTTCTGCCGCGCTGTCTAGCATCGTCAGAGCCCATTCCTCATTCAGAAGCTGAGTCCTTAGTAACCTGGACATTTCTAATTTTTAAGCCGGCTACTTCTTCTTTTTGAACTAAGTCTTTGCTTTAGGTTGCTCTTCCTGTTTGATAATCTGAAGTGCGATGTGTTTCCCTTTGGTCGATCTTCATTTTTTTGTTCTGACCGTCCTTGCCTCTCCGAGCTTTTTGATGAACCCTGAAAGGAACGAAAGGAACGTGTATCAGTATCCTGATACCTGTCAGGTTTCCTAATGTTATCACGATTCCTAAGGTTGTACCTCTTTTCAGAGGACTGCCGTTGGGGAGACCCACCCCTTGACCGTGAAGTGTGTTTTTTTGTTGTTATTATTTTTAGGTTGACTATTATCCCATTTCTTTTTAGAAGAAGTGGGTGCTTGCTTTGAGTTCTCTTTTTCTGAACTACTCACCACTAGTGGTTTCCCTGGTTTGGCTCCCAAACTATCTCTACCTAGTGAAGCATAGGTTTCTTCAATAGTTTTTGGTAATGCACGCTCCTGATTTGCAGGAGTTGTTTCCCTTAAGCGTTGGCGTATGGCCACTGTTGCTGCTTCCCCCTTGATGTTGCTCAGCATAATCGCCAAGGCTTGGTCAAAATTACCCATCAGTTTCATCCCCAAGTCCAAGACAGGTCCTGCCCGTACTCATTCTGTATCTGTTTCAATACCTCAGGAATAACTGATATGGTTGGGGTACCGTGCATTCTAATGTATACTGCAGCAAAGATTGTTCCCCACATGGTACAATCCTCAAGTGAGGGAACCATTCCCATTGGCAAGCAAATTGTTAACATTCTGTGTTTTTTCTGCGGACCCGTACGGGGAAATACTGGTTCCAACTGTGCTATTTTTTTAGCAATCCAGAATGGAACTTGATCCCTTTTTGATGGGTATGCATCCATTATTGCTTTTAGTGTTTGTGGACTAATTATTGGTGTGGGCTGGGTCTGGACTATACCAGATGGAGCAGCTCTCGCAGGTTGTAATGTGAGTGTTCGCATGATGAACTGGACAATATGTCTGTAGAGCCTGACTACTTCTTTGTAAAGTGTACGCACTTCCCCTACTGGGAGTGTGTCTATCTCAGGATGTGGAGTGTAAGCCACTAACACCGGCCACGTCGCTCCTCCTATGCTGAGCTGACCGAGTCTTACGACTGAAGTTGTGTGTTTGAGGGCGCCTTTAAACCAGTTTTTATGTTGCTGGTAAGTTAACATGACTTCAATGTCCTCGTATGGGATGTATTCTTCCGGTGGATTCTCTTCAATGTATTCATGGAATAAATGTGTCTGTGGATCTGAAGGTGGGAATTTTACCTAGGAATAGAATACCTCTGATTCAAACACCTCGTGTGCCTCAATCACGAAGGTAACATGGCCACCTGTTGCAGGTAATACATGTTCTAATAATTTCAGAGTTACTGCCTGTAGGCAGTGTTCTGTAATGTTAAGAGCGTTAGCAAATTAGTCTCCTTCCGCGCTTCCAGTGCTACTCGCAGGTTCAGTCATTTTGGAATGAGAAGAAAGTATAGGTTTTAGAGATAGGGTTTTGCACAATATGGGAACTTTTAGTCCTTACAAGCTTGTCTAAAACCTTCAGCCAATACACAGGGTGTGCCTGCTCAGCTGAGGCGATTAACCTTCCCACTTCAGACGCCTCTGCAAAATGTGAGTAGGATTGTCTGAGGAAGCACGACTTAACTACTCAGATTTAACTGTTAATATAAGAACCAACCCAACGTTGGGCGCCATGTCGTGTAGTTCCTAGGACCCCCCAGTACCTGCGCGGTTTGGATGACCTAAACTGAGGGCTTGGTGTGCAGACAGACTCTGGACATCCCCACAGGATGAGTCGGCCGTTAGACCAGCTAGCTCTACGGTGCCACTACCACCCCCCTGTATTCTACAATGGTGTATGTAGTTTCTGGCAACCACTGAACCTGACAACCCTGATTCCTCAGGTATCGCGGAAACAATACGGTATCTTTCGCTTAGTCACTCATGCTTGCTTTTTTCAGAATACATAGAATGACGATTGGAACGGTTTCAATAATTATTTATTGGTCAAGCGTCAGTCTAGTATGAAACATGTTAGCTGCGACAATCAAAAGACAGGAGCAGACAAATGTAATCGCTAGTACCAATATCGTAAAAAGTAGATACATTTCTACCATAGTGCTAGTAAGATGAATAAAAATATATTATATAAAGCAATAGCATTTACGTACTCCTACGATGCGTAGCCAACTTAACTTTGCCTAGCCTAGATGTATAGGTAAAGCATGTATGTGTAAGTGCTAGGATATGTCCTAATGGAACCTAATGGAGCCAAGAATTCCCCAGGGGTAAGTGCTAACCCCTCACCTGTAGGTTCTGAATGAAGGACCCCGTCTCTGCGTCGAGGATGGCACCCCGCAAGGGATGTCAGATCTCTGCCTGTCGAAGGATCAGCCTCCAGAGCCTCAGTCCAGCCTGGAAGGAATTCCCCTCTGTGTCTGTAAGGGGGAGTGAGGGTATTTATACTAAAGTGGTCACTCCGGGGTTTTTCTAGAATCAATATGTTTTGAAAACATTTGCTAATCCCCTGCTAATCCTTTTCTAAACAAACATGATCATGCACAGCTGGCTGTTTGCCATGGATGAAAAAAAGTGGTGACCCTTATACAGAATAAACCTACCGTGCCTGGGGACATGTTTATGTACGTCAGGTACAAGGATTATGATATGGTACCAAGAGCCTGATGTCGGAGAGACAGAAGTAAGCTACTAGGTAAAAGGTCACCTCTGTAAGACCGTTATGTCGTGTGGATGGGACACAACGTATGTAATCGGTATGTACATAATGGGACTAACCTAAAGGACATGACAGCTGGCCTCACAAAAACTCCAAAGATGGACTTGTAGGTGTGGGAGTTGATGTGTTTGCCACTGTGTCAGAATTTGTTGCTGACAAATTCAAGGGTATTGAGGAGGAGAAATGGAGGGAGTGCGCGGAAAGTGACATGCTATTGCAAACTGTGAAGAAATATGCCATGGAAGGATGGACGAGCAAAAGAACTGTGCCAGTGGAGATTATGCCTTTCTGGAGAGTGGCTGAAGAATTGGAAGTGGAAGGTGATTTAATTTTTACGAATGGTAAAGGCATGCAGGATGTAATGTTGTGCTTGGCACACAAAGGGAATCCTGGAACGTCCTCCATGAAAAGTCTTATCCGTACATTTTTTTGGTGGTCAGGACTTGAAAGGGTGGCGAGAGAGTGTGATGTTTGTGCCAATAGTGAAAAAATGCTAAGGCCTGCTCCAGATGCTGTTCAACCTGTGATTTGGCCAGATCCGCCATGGCAAAAACTGGGTTTGATGTATGAGGACCATTTTATGCTCTGCCTTGTAAGGCTTGTTTTGCGTTGGTTCATGTGGACTACCTTTCAAAGTGGCCTGAAGTGATATTAGTATCTCATGCTACTACTAGTGAGTTCTTCAAGGAGGTCTTTGCAAGGGAAGGTCATCCAGAGGTGTTAATATCCAACAATGGGGTACAATTGAAGTGTAATGAAATGCAGAGTTTTCTCAATTACAGCAATATTTTGCATGTTACCACGGCACTGTATGAACCCCAAGGCAACGGACAGATTGAGATGTTCAACCGTGTGTTAAGGGAGAGTATTGTCTCGGCACGTGGTTTGGAGAGACAGATTGAGGGAGTAACTGTGTATCGCATCACTCCCCAGAGTACCACTGAGGTTAGTCCTTTTAGGTTGTTGAGGTGAAGACATCCGGTGTTGAAATTGTGTCAATGGTGGTTTAAAAGGAAACAAGGCATGGGTCAGGAGGAGGTGAGTTTAGAGGAAATTGGTTAGAGAGTGAGGAGGAAGCAAGATAAGGAGGCCTATGATGCTTACTGGAGGATCAAAGTACCATCATTTGCTATTGGTGACTGGTGAGGGTGCAAAAACCAGGGTTTGTAACCAAGGGTACACCCAGATTTGGTAAAGCCATGAAGGTGATTAAGGTATACAACAGGAGTGTTACTTAGGACGGTAAGGTCTGGAATGTGAGAAGACTGTCCAAGTGTGGTAAGAGTGGTGAAGAGAACTCTAACTTAGAGCAGGAGGGACAGTTGGTGAGAATTGGTGGAAGCCTCTCCATGCACCATATGCCCTTGTCGGTGAATTTAGGAGCTGCCTCGAGTTCTGATGGAGACCAGAGGGCAGTGGATGAGGACAGGGGTTCTATGGTGTCAAGAAATATTGATTCATTACCTTCACGAGTGAAAGGTGATGGTTGTGTGAGACGTCCTCCCATTAAGTTTGAAGAGTTTATATAGTCTTCCATTTTGTGTGTTTTTTTTGCTTATTCTTTTGTTTTTATTTTTTTGTTTTTGTCTTTTGTTTTACAGGAGGGTAATGTGTTATATTACTTATATTGTTCACCTCCATGTAATGCATGTTTTTCTTTAAAACACAGTGATTATAGACTGTTAATAGTATTCTAGAATTAAGAACCTGGTGCAGGGCCGGACTGGGAACCGAAACCGGCTCTGGCAAACTGTTCGGCCGGCCCCCGGTGGGGAGGAGGGGGGGTGCAGCCGAGCTGTTTGCTAGGGCCGGTTTCGGCCGATTTTGTTACAGTGGGCCGATATTGCCAGCCCCGGTAACAAAAATGGCCCCCCAGGGGCCCAAAGCCGGCCCCCACCCTGGCGGCCCACCGGGGAAATGCCCGGTGCTCACTACGGCCAGTCCGGCCCTGGCCTGGTGATGTAAGGTTGTGTGGTCATTTTCTGCTTGGACTGGTACTGTGCTGCATTTAATAAAGCTCACGCTTAAACATATGCATTGTAGACCCCATCCATTAAGGGCTCAAGCCCACCAAAGAAATGCCCTGAGGAATAAAAAGCCTGTCCAGCCCTGATCAAGACTTGGTAGCCTGAGCATCCTGATTCACACAGTCTGCAAGTTACTGGTGTCCAGTGCTTCCCCTGTCTGAGACCGACATGCACCAGACTAGAGCATAATGGTATAAAAGCCATGTTAGTACTTTATTTATTAATGTGACTGGGAGTTGTTTTTTTAAAATGATTGGTCTTGTATCTGATCTTTGGTGCTCTACCTCATTCATCATCATCATAGAGAGAACCCTATTTCATAGTATTCCATATACCACGCATGTGTTTTCAACGCAAATTCCTTTACAACACAAACCTTTACAACGCATGTTATTTCAACAAATATGCCTTTACCACGCAAGCCTTTACAATTAATTTTGTTGTAAAAGCATGTATGTTAAAAGCATATGTGTGGCAGAGGTTTCTCTGACCCCTACCCTAATCACGGTCACTGGCATACCGCAACCCCCCAACCCCAACCTTTCTAAAAAAAAATTACCCTGCTCCTAAACCCTACCCCTGCCCCCAGCCCTTCCCCTGCCCTAAACACTAAAACCCTACACCTATGCGAACCCCCCGGCCCTTCCCTAAACCCCTACCCCTGCACGACCCCCCCTGGTCCCAGCCCTTCCCATACCCCATACCCTAAACCCTAAAACACAACCCCTGCGCCCACCCCAGCCCCTCCCCTACCCTAAAACACTACCCCTACGCTCCCCATCCCCCAGCCCTTCTTTAACCCAAACCCCTAAAATAGTAGTCCCCCGCCCCAGGCCCAATCCCCCTTACCGCTCTCCTCGTGCAGGCACCTCTTCTGAGGGGCGACGCATGTCATTGTGAGGAAGCGGAAGAGTCTCTCCGTTTCCTCTAAAAACTTGGATTGCCTACCAAAATGGCTGTTTCCACGCATATGCCCTTACTCCTACACATATGCCTTTCCTATAGATACCTTTACAACGAAATTCGTTGTAAAGGCGTGCATTGTAAAAGCATATGCATAGTCAAAAAAGTGCATAGTATAGGCTACGCGTTGTAATGGCATGCATGGAACCAGCCAAGTTGTAATGGCTGTTTCCCTTCCATACTCTGTGCCGTGTTGCTTAGTCAGTTCTTATCCTAGCCCTTTCTTCTGGAACTAGCAAAAACAATTCTTTGCTTGCTTCTGAGTGTTGTTCTGTGTTGAATGTCTTTCAGATTTGTCTGGTTTGATCTTCCCTTGTACTTCTGTGCATCCTGTTATCCCATGTCTTGAATTTATTCAAGGCTTATAATTCTACCGTTACTAGCACGTCCTCACTTATTAATGCTGAATTCTTCCTGCTCTCTCTAATCCTGTACACTTGCATCTGGATGGTGCCAATGCACTTCTCCGCACCCTCCTGGAACGCCACATGTGTTGCCTTTGAGTACATGCTACACCCTGCACCACGCCTCGAGGACCTGAAGAAATGCAACCACATTACCCTAACCCTGATGGAAGTCCATTGGCTCCACTTGCAACACATAAGATGTTCAAAATCAGCTGCATAATATTCAAAGCCATCACTCCTTATAATCCGACCCATCTACCTCCCCATCTCCGATAGCTCTTGTCGCACACATAGCCAGGACACTGCCCAACTGGAGACAAAGAAGAACAAAAAGGGCCTTAGGTTTTCTCCATCTACGCATACAACCTTAACAGTTTCCCTGTATTCATCAGGACTGCCCCAACCCTCTTTCAAATTAGGAAGGAACTGAAGATGCTCCTCTTCAGAGAATCCCTCATCACAACGCAGTAACAACAGTCCACTTCTGCTCTCAGGGCTCATCTCCACCCTCTCTAATCACTCATTGGCCTTAGACCCTTTACAGCACTCACCCTTTTGGCTAGGTTCGCGCCATAGCATTGCCACATACAATTCTACAGCTCAGCCCAGCGAGAGGGTCGAGACTGCCAATGCTGCGGCTAATATCCGCCTTGCTCCCTCACTATTCCATGCTGTGTCCCTTCTCGCTCAATTGCCTCTGTAACTGTAGATTTCGTGTTCTCGGGTCTTGATTAAAACGAGTGAAGCTGAATAGGGGATGTAGTGCAGTATGAATTTGCATACCGACCACTTCTAAAATGCATGTGTATTTGGGGGTGTAATCTATCTACAGAATGCTACAGGGGAGCTCCCAGGACCATCGACGTTGATGATAAATGTATCTTTGATCACTGCTTGTTGTCTGGCTTTCCTCTTTAGAGGACCTTATTTGCAGATCCATAGTATTTCTGACACATTCATGTTACTTATTACCTGTTTTTGTAGATAGATGCAACATTAAAATAAATACTGGGCTCTGGCCATCATTTAGAGGGAACTAGGGGGTGCTCTTGCTTCATACCACACTTAGGATCCAAGCCGTTTGGCGACCTGCCTTGTTAAGGAGTCTGCCTTTTAGTATTTGCTTCGTTTATAGAGGCTGAAAATATTAGGCAGCTTATGTGATTTTTTGCTGCAATCCCTTTCACGGAATCTTTGTTCCTGTGTCCAAATCACTCAAGTCATTTTGCTTTGGCTAACTAAGCTGTCGTTGTGGTTTTCAAGATCCAGCCAGTGCATTTCTTTATTAATGAAACAAACTTAATCTAGAAAACTTCAAATAATGCATCGGCCTTGGTCCTAAAAGCACCTCTTTTGAACCCAGCGACATGCAGCTTCCTAGCTGGAAGCAATTTTTAGTTACCATCGCGTCAGCACACTGTTTAAGTCAATTATAAGTAGGTTCTACCTTAGATTAATTGACTATTTTTTTTTTTTACAAGTTTCCCTCCGATCCACGTAATGTTTTTGTCCGAATGAGTTTCTGATTTGTACATTATTTTAGAGTTTAAATCTATTTTATTGATTTCATAGTAACACGATACACAACATTATGCCTACATCCACTGGCCGGTGGTGTTTCTGCATTAAATAGGCAGTGTTCTTCATTTAATAGCAATAGAAACGAATGAAAGAAAGAAGACAGAAAGAAGGTAAGGCCCGTGTGGGGGAGTGTCCGGTAGGGGGCGCCACGAGTGTCTAGGCCTCCAAGATAGTGTCTAACGGCTAGTGGTCTGTGGCTGGGGCCTGTGTTGTTAAACGTAGGATCCGTAGGTATTGGGGGCAGGACAGTTAGTACATTATTTTAGAGGTAAACGTCCCTGCTTTTTCCATCTTCTTTCTGGACCAAAGAAACGTTCAAAAATCTGGGCATCACAGTAGATCTTTGAGACAGTACAGAAAAACACTCCATCTCTTCACACAGACTTATCTGTGGAAGGAGTTCCCTTAAAAGCAGATTTCTGTAACATAGCTTGCTTTCTTCTTGTTTTTTGTCTGCACGGTAGAAAACCCTGTCTTTTCTCTGAGAAATAAGGTAGATTGAGTAATTTTTAGAGGTATTAGCTGATTTTGATAATCTGTAAAATGTTCCTTGGAAAAGCCCAGACTAAGTTCCAAAAACAGATAGCTCAGTGAATTAAGTTTAACATGGAAGTCCAGGTTCAAATTTCAACAGGCCTTTTGCCTACCAGCAGCTCAGGATGGCATGAAAGCAGTGCATGTGTGCATACACCTTTAGATTAGTTAACTGCATTCGATACCGTTCATGACTGTGGTGTCTTGCACGATGTAGAGGGTGCAGGATCACCAGCTCAATGCTGAGCTGGATCTAGACTTTTCTCACTGGATCTTTTCCTTTGTTTTCATCTCTTGCCATGGATTGTTGGGTCCCCCGTGGTTCTGCCATATCTATATTTGAGGCCTCTTGCAGTCTTAATCCACTCCAATACCATGAATTTCCACGTGTATGCCAATGATACTCAGCTTATTATGAGGCTGGGTAGGGAGGAGCCATTGGCAACCGAATTGTAACAATGTATGGATATTGTCCGAGAGTGGATGGGGGGCAACAGGCTAAAATTGAATGCAGAAAAAACTGATGACTATGCTTATTGAGAAACCTGGTCTTTGGCTTGATTCTTCCTGGCCTAGAGAGATGGGTGAACTGCCTACCCCGATTAACTCAGTTTGCCACCTTGATTACCAAGGTTTTGCCTTAATATCGTTTTGCTCATTTCACATGAGGAAATTGCATAAGATTATTCCCTTCCTTATGAATGAGGGAAACGTCTTAAAATCAAAGCCAATATCTGCTCCTGATTGGCTTGCTCTATTTCCATCTGTCTTGATCTACCAGTCTATCTTTGAAACTCTGTTCTGATTTTTCAAAATCAAGAAACAAGACTGGTAGCGATAGCTGATCGGTTTTCCTGTGCTCGCATTTTGTCAGTGTCCTTACACTGGCTTTCTGATAAGGAGTGGGTTTGATTTAGGTTATTTTGCACCATTGAGAGCCTTGTAAAGTTCATCCTCACCATTAATTCAGAAATGCATTTTACCCTTATTAGCCAAGATCTTCGTCTTCGAACCTGCTCATAGTACATAGATTTCATTGTGTGTGTCTAGGGGATTGTGGGGTGCAGTTTCTCTGTTCAGGCTGCTGTCTTGAATTAAGTAGTAGCAGCACTCGTTGTTTGAAGTGCTTAGAAAGTGCAGAATTGGTAGTAAAAGGCCCTACATAAAAACAAGTTATACTGAGCTTCAGGACTTACATTCCATTTGCTATAACAGTTCAGTATTTCTAGGCCTGAGATAATTTTCACATACATTGCTTCAGCCCTCTCATTCAGTTCTGCTTGCTGGGAACGTATGGAGACAGTGATAAAAATGTGCATTTGTACACAGCTTCTTCCATTTTTAGCAGTGATCCACCCTTTATTCCACATCTATCCGAGTAAAAAGTACCTCTGTTCACAATTTGTAAATCAACTTATGATAAAGTTTGTAGGAGGTCCCATACAATGATGTAGCAGAGGTGGGTAGACGTTATGTGCAAGTAGTGAGTCTTTGTAGGAGGTGATGTAGCAAGACTGTCATGAGCTCTAAAGTATGGAAGGAAAATGGCCTTATGCCCCCAGTTTGTTATTGAAAACCAACCACAGTTGCAATGTTGAAGGCTCCCTCACAATCTTGGCCACTCTGCCACTGCACCTGCTGCACTACTGATAGATGCACCCCTGTATTTATGCTTTTTCAGTACCATCCATGTGGTTCCATAGTCCCACGGATTTTGAATGGATGGCCTTAGGAAACTTACATAAAGTCCTGGTATTAATCTAGGTCCTGAGATGGTTTTACGTGTTATTACTTGCTTTTTTGGTTTTGTCTAAGACAGTTGTTGTTAGTGGGTTTGGAGCCTGATGATTGCTTACCATTAGCTTGCTTAATTGTCACTCTCATTTGTTTGCATATTATTAATCATCTTCTGTAGGCTTTCCTTCCTCTTCTTGTGTTTGTTCCTCCCCTGGAGCATGAGCACCTTACTTGTATCCTTCAGGTGCTCAGTTTTCATATGCTTGTTTTTTGTTTATGCACTCTACAAGAGTGGATGTTTTTATGGATGTCTCCCTCATGTACTTCTTCCTTGCCCTGCCTCAGTTGCTGATCTTGCTACCTGCCCGCCTTCCCTTGCTGTTCTTGCCTTCCCTCCACCCTCTTGTCCATTTGCTTTCCTAGACCCTCCTGCCCACCCTCCATTGTCTGTGTGTTTTCCCAGCCCCTCCCGCCCATCTTCTGTGTATTTCCTCAACCCCTCCCGCCCATCTTCGTGTATTTCCTCAGCCCCTCCTGCCCATTTTTCGTGTGTTTCCATAGCCCCTCAGGCCCATGCTCTGTGTGTTTCCCCAGTCCCTCAGGCCCATGTGTGTTTCCCCAGCCCCTCACGCCCATCTACCGTGTTTTCCCAGCCCCTTCTGTCCATCTTCCTTGTGTTTTCCCAGCCCCTCCTGCCCATCTTCCGTGTGTTTCCCCAGCCCCTCCTGCCCATCTTCCGTGTTTAACCAACCCCTCCCACCCATCTTTTATCGTGCTTCCCCAGCACGCCATGTCGTCAGCTTTTGCCCCCCCTCCCGCCTTGCCGTCATCTTGCTGCCCCTCCCTCCCGCCTTGCCATCACCTTGCTGCCCCTCCCTCCCGCCCTGCCGTCAGCTTGCTGCCCCTCCCTCCCTGCCGTCAGCTTGCTGCTCCTCCTCCCACCCTCTGTTGTCAGCTTGCTTCCCCATCTCCTGCCCACCTTCTGTTGTCTGCTTGCTTCCCCATTCCCTCCCGCCCTCTGTTGCCAGCTTCCTTTCCACAGCACCTCCCATCCATCCTCTGTTTTCAGTTTGCTACCTCATCCCCTTCCACCCTCCCTCTGTTGTCTGTGTGTTGCCCACCCTCCCTCTGTTGTCCGTGTGCTGCCCTGCCCCTCTCACCCTCCCTCTGTGGTCCGTGTGCTGCCCCGCCCCTCTCATCCTCCCTCTGTTGTTTATGTGCTTCCCCGCCCCTCCTACCATCCCTCTGTTGTCCGTGTACTGCCCCGCCCCTCCTACCCTCCCTCTGTTGTCCGTGTGCTGCCCCGCTCCTCCCACCCTCCCTCTATTGTCAGTGTGCTGCCCCGCCCGTCCCACCCTCCCTCCGTTGTCAGTGTGCTGCCCCGCCCGTCTCACCCTCCCTCCGTTTTCAGTGTGCTGCCCCACCCGTCTCACCCTCCCTCCGTTGTCCGTATGCTGCCCTGACCGTCCCAACCTCCCTCTGTTGTCCATGTGCCGCCCCACCTGTCCCACCCTCCCTCCGTTGTCTGTGTGCTGCCCCACCTGTCCCACCCTCCTTCCGTTGTCTGTGTGCCACCCCCTCCTGTCTCACCCTCCCTCCGTAGTCTGTGTGCCGCCCCCTCCCATCCCACCCTTCCTCCGTTGTCTGTGTGCCACCCCCTCGACTTCCACCCACCCTCCATTGTCCATGTGCTGCCCCCAGGGAAACAGCCTTTACAATGCGGCCCTAAGCACGCATGCCATTTCCCCGCAAGCTGAACAACAGTTACCTTAACCACGCATAAGCCTTAACCACGCATATGCATGGTTAAGGCAGTCGGTGTTCTAGCTGTGTGAGCTCATGGGTGGGGAGAGGATGTGGCTTGGTAAGTTGGACTGGGGTCAGGGGTAGATGGGGGTAGGTTTTAGGGGTGTGGACAGTTTTCAGGGCTCAGGGTGGGGGGTCACTGGTCAGGGCAGTTTTTAGGGCAGTGAGCCAAATTTCAGGGCTCTGAGAGGGGGCAGTTTTCAGGGCTCAGGGCAGGTGTATTGGGTCGGGTAGTTTTTAGGGCAGTGGGCTGAACTTTAGGGCTCTGGGGGAGGGGAAGAATTCAGGGCTGGGGCAGTTTTCAGCGCAGGGGTGCTGTGGTCGGGGTCGTTTTTTTGGGCTGGGGCGAGTTTGAGGGCTCAGGGTAGGGGGTCGGGATAGTTAATAGGCCTGGGGCGGGTAGATTACAATGCAGGTAGGCTGAATTTTGGGGCAAGAAGCCTGGGATGGAATCTTTACCACACATATACCTTTACCAATCATGTCTTTACAACAAAATTTGTTGTAAAGACGTGGTGGTTGTAAAGACTGCGTGGTTAAGGTATGTGTGGTTAAGGCATGCGTGGTTGTCATACAACTCCGCCCCCACCCACCCTCCGTTGTCCATGTACTGCCCTATCCCCAGACAACCAACCCACTTTCTGTTGTCCATGTGCTGTCCCAGTTCCTCCCTCCCACCCTGTAAACATACCTGCCACCTCACATGGTGCCACCGTGTGTCACATGATTTTGGCTCCCTTCACACGCTCACCTGGTGAGGAGCCGAAATCACACAGTGGCAGGGAGAACGAGCTGACAACCACTGTAAACTGTGGATTTCCATCTCTTTTTCAGAGGCTGTAAGCAGCCGATGTCCATTAATAGGTGTGAAAACACCCCAGGACATGGGCCACAGCTTCGATGACCCTTTATTTTGCGGGTTTTTTTGGGCGGGGATGGGGGGCTTGTTGAGGGGCAGAGTGCCTCTTAGATAGCTCTCGGCACCAGGCCCTGCCCCCTCCAAAGCCCCGTCCCACCCCCTCCAAGGCCCCGCCCCCTCCTCACACAGTGAAGTGATTTTGTAAGTTGGCAGGTATGTGTAAAGCATGGCTTAAAATCATTGACAACAGCTCCCATAGGCTTCTTTTCAATATGTTGTTATTAATATGCTGCAACTAAACAACGTGTGATATTACTTCAGCTCTGCCTATGATTTTATTGAAATAACGCTACTGTTATGCTGTTATGCTACTTTATATTTTTTAGTTGTACTTTGAGCGCTGGCTTTTCCTTGGACTTTTGCAATGCAAAGTGTTCTCTCATTTTGAGAGTAAATCGCCATTTTTTTTTTTTTGCAGTTTTATATAACGCAAACTCAATCTGAAGGTATTGGAGCGCTTTACGTGAGCACTAGTTACATTATAAAAGGATATATTATTATTATATTATTTATTTTTTCGATCAATAGCATGATCATACACACATAGCATAAAAACACAACACATATTAAAAACATCATAGTGGATAAATTCACACTAATATATACAAGTAGTAAAAGAATTAGCAGCATAACATAACATCAGGCACAGTATCTAAAATACAGCTAGATGTGTCACTTTTTCAAAGATTAAAAGATAAAGTAAAAGAGGATTTAAAAATATGTGGAGACAATTAAATATTGATAAGAGCTAAAAAGTATTTAGCTTACGACACTAAACTTGGGTCAGGGCCTTCACTAGAGTTTCCCCCTACTCCAGAGAAAAGGGATCGTGTAACTACCTTGGTCCTCAACCACCAAGCATATAAAAGGTATCTAGTTAAAGTAAAAACAAGCCATTTGGTTGTGTCGGAGCTAAATACACGCAAAGCTTCTGAGGGGCGGGAAAAGGACAACACCCGGCATGCAGGAGCAATCCATTTTTTCCTCAAAGTAGCATATACAGGGCAAAAAAACAGAAAATGATCAAGGGTTTCAACAGCAGAGTTACAGGACGGACACATAGGAGTGAAAGATGAATTTGTCCATCTGCTTCTAAAAGCATTTAACGGAAGAGTGCCAAATCTGAACTGTATATAAAGTGCACGTGCCTGCGGTGGTTCTACATCATCCATATACGTTTCAAATCTAAAACAACTTTTAACATTAAAAAATGTGTAGTTAGAGTGCCTAATGACTTGGGTTCAGTGCAACCAGTATTAATAAAATTCCAGTACGTAGATTTCAGCTGGGGGATCATTTTTTTTGTTATGGAACGTGGATCGTCCCTCAGAGTACCCAACCCTAATTTAAGAAGCCACCCCTTACCTTTCCCAAACCAGGGCAAAATACCTTTTTTCTTTTGGAGAGCTAGTAATTCTACTACAGCATCTTTTACGGGTATTTGGAGATTACTAACCCAGAGTCTCACCCAAAACAAAAGCACCCTCAGGACAGCACAATGGGAGACCGATTTTAACCCAAGGTTGAGGCGTAATGGCAATAGGGTGTATTCTTCGGAATATTTAGAAGAGCTCTTAAAAATTTATTTTCAGCAACTTCTAATTGTTTTATTTCCTCAAGACCCAATAGTTCTGCCCCGTTATAGTGCTGCGCCCAGTCCTTTTGCCCTATTTATTTCTAACATAGGGGAAATAGGGCGAAACGCTGAGCGTTTGGCTCTTTTCACTAGTGCACAATCCACATGTTGAAGCGTCAAGGTACTTTTCAAAATTTGAGGGGACCATGCCAGATTCTCACTAATTCTAACGCCTAGGTAATCAAAGGCATTGACCTGCTCTAAGGGTTGGCCTTCCAACAGTACTTTCCCCTTGGCAGATTTATAGGGATTGAAAACCATATACTTGGTTTTCGTACAGTTAATTATCAAACCCCGGGATTTGCAAGCGTTAGAAAATTTAGTTAAAACATTCTGAATGCCCATTGGCGTTTTAGATATTAGTAACGTGTCATCAGCGAACAGGAGTGATGGTATTTGCTCGCCTCCCAATTTCGGTGGGTCACCTCCACAGTCGTACAACTCATTTATTAGCTCATTCATGAATAAGGTAAACATAGTTGGGGCCAGCACACACCCCTGGCGCATTCCTTTCCCAATTAGAATGTTTTCAGACAACCTCCCATCTTGACTCCATCTGACTCGGCATAATTATCGTGATGTAACCTGGTTAAAAGATGGAGTAGGGCAGGGGGAAGGCCCATGTCTCTCAGGGTAGTCCAGAGCCTAGTGCGATCGATGGAGTCAAAAGCAGTTTTGAGGTCAACACAAACTACATAGAGATGGCCCTTCGTAAGTTTAACCTCTTTCCAGATGAGCATTAAAAAACAAAACACTTGATCCAATGTGCTGGTAGCAGCTCTGAACCCCGCCTACAAGTGCGAAAGTATGTTATTATCCTCTGCCCAATTTTGGATGCGTGTTAAAATTAATTTGCCAAAGATTTTTTGTGACACATCTATGAGGCTGATGGGCCTATAATTTGCAGGGTCCCCTTTGTCCCCTTTTTTAAATTTTGGGATAATTTCGGCACCCTTCCATGTAGCCGGGATCACACCTCCATGAGTAATGGCATTAAAAACTGAGTGAAGCAGAGGGCCCCAGATATTGGGTTCCGATTTATATAGGTCACCCGGGAGTCTGTCCAACCCAGGGGCTTTGCCAGTTTGGAGAGAAGTAATTGCATTTTTAACTTCCACAAGTGTAAAGCTCACTTCCTCGTTACAAACAAACACATCATTGCAAACCCTAGGTTCCTCCCCTGCATCACCCACAACCTCACCATTCTCCTCAGAGTATAGTGCCTGAAAATACTCTTCCCAAGTGTGCGGCTGTATATAGAAATCGTTTTCAGCAACCTGGTAAGTAACCCCCTTGGAGAAGAGATGCCAGAATAACCGGGAATCCTTTAACCTAGAAGCCTCGACTAGGAAAAGGATATATTAATTTTTTGTATGTACGAGGCGATTAAGAGGTTTGCCCAGAATCACAGGATATTGAGCCGACGCCAAGACTAGAACCTGGTTCATTAGCTTCAAATTCGGCAGCTCTGGCCCTTACGCTGCACACGCCACTTTTTAGGTCGAGCCTGGGCAGCGCATGCGGTGCTCTGCAAGGGATGCTGTATTGAGGTATGGCATAGAAGCTCCGCCCATCTTTTCAATTGGCTCCTGTTACTGTCCTTTCAAAATCGTTGTTTTTCATTTGTGAATAGGCTTAGTAGGCCCTCCTTGGTACCGCCTTGTCTGCATTTGTAACCTCCCATAACGACTGGACTTTTTACTTGTGTTGTTACACGGTCTGCTTTATCTTGTCGGTGAGTACCATTTTCTTTAATGATCTTCCCTAATCCACACACGACGTCGCAGCATGCCGCCACCTTTTATATTGCTATTAGTCATGTATTTTTTAATTTCCAGCGTGGTCCTCTTTAACTATTGCGGCCGTGCTTATTTAAATTACGGCGCAGTCCTCTTTCACTTAAGTGGCCGTGCTTATTCATTTATTTAATTTACAGTGCGACTGCTTTTACTTTAGCGGCTGCTCTACAAAAGCTTTCTTTATTTATTTATTTTTACACTTTGTGTAAAAGCGCCCCATACGCGCTTTCTCTTTAATGTTGGCCGCTAACCCTTTCTTTAGTTGCTGCTTACTCTAACCTGAATACGGCGAGCAGCGTCTAAAGGGGGCGCGTCCACCATTAAAAAGGTCATTAATTGGTCGCAATTGCGAGAGTTTGAGCTATTAGCATTAGAAAGGACAATGCCTTTTATATGTGTTGCTTTGAAAAACACATAAATAAAAGGCATTATCATTTACAATGCCAGTAGCTTAAAATCTCGCAATTGCGAGACCTATTGCATTGAAAATGCTTGTTAAGCTTGTTTTCAGGTAAAGTACACAGCATGTACAGTACAACGCCGTGCTGAACAGTAGCTGACTAGCAGTAAAATCATTAGCTTGAGGTTTGATTTTAGTCTTCTAAAGTAAATCCATCAAGCAAAAAAAAAATAACATGCCAAAAAACTGCTGGGGCCATTTGCACCAACTATAGCACTCACTGCCGCTTGATTGTTTTGCAAAATAAAGGCAATTATGCGTCGCCCAGCCAGTGGGCGCTCTAAGTGCTATTTTCTTTCATTAACTCACGGTAATAGCTTCAGTGTCTCCGGCGCGGCTTTCTAAACTATTTTAAACATTTAATTCTTTAATAGGAGCTGCATAGCTTGGAATTGTACTTTATTTAACCGTACACTGTTTAATCAGTAATCCTCCATACCAAGCAGCGTCACTGGTCTGGCTGTCTGTATAGAATACCTTTTCTCCAAGACAGCGTGGCGCACTGTGCTGTATCGTGCGCGCGCCTCAGCGCGTCACAGCGGTGTCTGGAGGAATGCGTGGGAAGGGTGGCTCGCGGCTGCTGCTTCGTTAGTCTTTGTGACTGAACTTTCCACACCCTCCTCCTTCGTAAGAGATGCTGAACCGAGCCGAGGAGATGTCCTGGGCAAAGCTGCCTCCGTGACAGGTTCTGACCTTACAGTGGGCGGTAAATAAAGACACCAAGGCGCGTTTGGTAGACTGTTGCAGTAAGTGGAGAGTTAGGATAATGACTGCATTTTCGCTTGCTTGGCTGTATCAACTTACACACTACTAAATGCCTTCACAAAATGCTGCATTCTTAATTCTTCTATGCAACCCTTATCCTATAAAGAGCAAATCAGCTACCTTCTGTAGCTCCACTGCCCACTCTTCACAACATTTGGTCGTCCCTGGACGTCATAGACCTCATTGTCCTAAATCTGACCTCGCATTCTTTTAGTGCCCTCACTTTCTCTTTCTTAGGCAACGGGTTCAGGAGCTACCCTGCTCATGGTTGTCAATGGTTGACCTCCTTGTTTTCATAACCTATATCTTAAAAAGTTGCCCAGACGCCATCTGGTGGCACTGGGGTTCCCACCTGCAGTGCAATAGCCAGCCCAACACAGGCCGGCAATAAGTGCAATCACTTAATAAGTGCCTTTTCCGCCTGTCCTTCCACCTAGGGGTGTAACACATGCACCTGAACCTAAACCGTGCATGGGTGTCCCATCCTACTGTTGGTTCCGCCATTGAGACTAATAACTGATCTATGGTACTCTCAGGGGCCCCACACTGCATGATGCAAGTGGGAGGTCATCATTTTGCCTTTCGCCACTGCTTCCACCATCAAAAGTCAAAATCCACAGTGATGCAAATCCAAGAACCCAAAAACATACAGGGCAAGTAGTGTTCCACTCGGCACCACACTGGCCCAAGTACGTAGTCGGCTCCTGCGTAATCCTCAAGTGCCTCTCCCACCTTTTCACCATCTGGCAGGACAGTCAGAGAAGATCTCACAATGTAGTCATCGATGCTTGATTCCGGTCCAGGGAGGACCTGGTTTGGCAGTTCGGGCTGGACTGTTCCCATGGGAAGCAGGGTCCAGACTGATTTGCATATGGCTGGGTCCAAACTGGGGTAATGGGGCAAGCAAAATAACGATGGATTAAACCCAGATCTGTGACTGGGGGTGTGTGTTTAAAATGTTTCAAAGCTCCGTCCATCATTTTATTTTGTGCTGTTACTCAAAGTGCACTAACAACCAAAAGCGAGATCTCCGCTTCATCATCACCCTTTTGAGCGATTCCTACTTTTTCAGCCAAAAGCACTAAGTATGTTGATACACTTTGCCCACCATAGGGGTCTAGAAGTCTCAGAATGATTTGTTCTCTTGCCTGAAAAGCCAGATGTAAAGAAGTGATGAACTAAATGCTTTTTTACTCAACTTACAAGTTAAATTGCACATGCATGCCTTGCTAGGAGCTGGAAGTTTCTAAGATTTGGATCGCCCCATGTGTATCCTGCAAACACTCCTGAATATATATGTTGTAGGCCTTACAGTAGCTTTGTCAAGTGTTTGTTGAGATTTGGGTGAATCCCAGAGATTTTGCATTGACCGTCAACTGAGGGATAAAGCCTTCAGGGTTCATGTCAGAGTCAGACTTGGAGCTGTTGGCAAATAGGAGGAACTCCTTTTAGATGGGCTGAGCTTCAGGTAGGTACTTGACAGCCAATTCTGGATTAGTTTGACGCTTCAAAGGAGACATTGAATGTTGTTTGTCAGTGAGATTTTAAGGGAGAGTTGAGTATTTTTCGACACATTGGTGGATCTTAATTTTGTTGTTGAGGAGTAAGGCTTTGACATTTTCCATATAGAAGTAATAGTAATACCTGTTATATATAGTGCTTTGAAGCACAATCCTCAGGAAAAAAAAGTGCAGTATAAAAACAAGTTATTATGCACAACTTCAAGATTGATGCTCCATTTTAAATGTGCCCTCATGTAGGGAATTCAGGTAGATAGGTGTATGAGTACTAACATATTTAAAAATGTATTTACTCCTTGCGCTTAATTCCTTCTTTTTTCAATGCCCCGCCCTTAATTCTCATAAGTCTGTAGAAAAGCACATTTGTTGGCATTTGCAAAGGAACTAAGAATAGTACATGCTGGATGCTCACAGTAGTGTGGCAGAGGCGGACACCAGGATCAATGTTCATGTACTTCTGTCTTCAGTACATGTAGGCATGGTACAATTTCTGATACTATTTACATTGTGAATGGAATGGATTTAAGGACTATGGGGCCTATTTATAAAGATACATTTGGTTGTAAATATGTGTTTATGACAGAAGTTACCCTTTTTCGCCTACCAACAATTCACAAAGTGATTCTCAGGCATAAATTGTTTTCTGAGGTCAGAGATCTCTGTCACTAGTGCGGAGATGTTAGCACTCATAAATACCACTAAGGGGTGGGAAGTAGGCATTCCAAGGCACAGTTTCTCTTGGAAAATTGTTAACGACCCCAAACATGTACATTCATAGACTCCTTAGAAATGGTCTAAGATTTACCAGCCAAGGGTTGGAGTAACTCCCGTTCCAGGATGATTAATAATCTAGGTTGTCGAAACTGCAGAGGGCACTGCTTCCTCCTGAATCTCTCTGCTAGTCCCAAGTAACAGGTAGCAAATGTGGCACTAGAGCCATCTGTATCTGAGTAGGGCCACCCTGCAGGGGTGCCCATATAGGTTCAAACGTAGTGACCCCAAACCCAGCCCTGGTACTATTCCATGGGCTTGTAGGGAATATTACTGATGGGAGAGTTTATTAGCAAAGTGAAGAGATGGGGGTTCCTGCTTCAAAGCCAGCAGCATCTTACTGCTCACTTGCTGCCTCCCATCCTGGTTGGCATGCCTCCATAAAAGCTGGTGAAAGGCTTACTGCAGCCAGCAAATACTAGAGAGCTGGTTTTCAGGAGGGTCAGCTTCTACAACCGAAGAGAAAAATTGTGGCCTTTAAGGGTTTATATAACTTTTGTTTCAAACATTTGCTCCTTGTTGTGTTCAGCCTTCTTCCTCATCGGTTTAAACCTGTGGGTTTAGAGAACTTGCATACTGGGGCCTCTTAAGTGTTCTTGTTTAATCATATCATTTGGTGTCATTGACAGCGAGGTTTTGAATTCTCCTGCACAAAATCAATTATTTTGTTCTTTTTGTGCTAACTGTTGGCTGCTAAATCCTACGAGTGGTATATGTTTCTGCAGCACACCAGTTTTGCATGTCACAAATCTTCAAGGAACGGCTCTATCTTTGTTTTTGCTTTTGATTTAGTACTGTATTGTAATTGCATTTATACTGTGGCAGTCGGCTGTTGTCCCTCATTTTTCTTCTAGGTGATATTGCATACTGAAGTTTATTTTCTGTGGCTGTTCTCCATTGATATAACTTGCTGTGGGTAACGTATTTACCCCATTTCACTCGTATTTGACGGAGATCGTTAGTTCCACAATCTAAGTTATAGGATGATTTTACGGAGAAGTTTCTATCTCTGGGCTTGAGCATTTTTCCCTGCTTTGTGTTTAGAGTGGAACCATAGCACCAATGGTTGCCGTAAATCTTTCATTAACCGTCATTTTGATATCTCTGTTTTCTATGTCTTGGATTAATTTTTCCACAACACCTCATTTTTTTCATGGAAGGCCCGGTCTTCATAATGGTACTGTCCAGTTTTCATCACTGTAATATTTATTAACACTGAGCTCTCCACCAAACACTGAACAGACAATAAAGAGCCAAAAATCACAAATCAACCTGTGACCGCATTGGTCCTACCAACAAACCTTTATACTAGCTCCCAGTCAAGCAACACGTAGACCTCAAACTCCTCTGCATAACTCACAAAGCAATCCATGACTGAGCCCCTGAAAACCTCACTGGGATTTCCTAACCTCAGTTGACCAGTAGCCTACAATTAGCTTCCTTTAATAAAGTGCTCCTTTGTCCATTGAGGGACGAGGTATGGAAGTTAGTTAGGTGTAGCCACTATCTCTGGCTCAACCTTTGGTTCCACTGGCACAACCCGTACTACCCTTGGCTTCAAGGGTCATGACATGAAGAAGGGCCATAATAACTAGGTTTACTTTCTTTACTTTCACCCCATGGGCCCGCAGCAACAAATCGAAGGCTGTGACAGGTAAGGAGTTGGACAAGGGCTAAACCCAGTGTTGTCAGTTTGGGGATTTAAATGTGTGTGATGTAATTTTTGCTACCCCTGACACTTTTGTGATTCAACATCCCTGCAACAAGGTAAACACATTATAAGGGTAACATTCTTAACATGTAAGATTTGGCTTCGAGATCTCACACCTGTTGTGTCTCTTCTTTGAGTCTGACATCCTAAAGTACAAGAGAGAACTCACTTGCTCTGTTGACATACACTGACTGCTTCCTCCAGCCACATCAGTTGGCTGCCCATCCCTGTTTCCTCTGTAACCTTCCCCCTTCCCATCAGGAAAGGGGGGCCCAAGCTGCTAAGATGCAGGATTAGCACTAAATATATCAATTAAAATAAAAGTAAATCTTGGGGTAAGTATCTCATGACTCGTACTATACTTTGTAGTCCTACCCCTTTCGTTCACAGTAGGCGTAGCTAAACCCTAATAGGTTTTCACTTTGTTTCATTCATTTAATTCAGTGGGATTCGTTGATTGGGCTGTCATGCCTGCTCTTCCTATTTGATCATGTTTTATCAACTTTGCTGGTGAAAATCTGAATTTGAGTAAGGACCAAGAGTAGTCAAGAATTATACACCTTATGTTGAAAACCAGTGGTATTGGTTACGATGCACTTGTTCTTTCCTAACATGAAACTCCACGGAGTAGATTTTTATTTATGCCTTTTAGATTGTGCAAAATTGTGTTTGGATTATATTTTTCAAATTTATTGCCTATGATTTATTTAAACCATATTTTGTTTTCTGAAGGGATAATAAATTTAAATCGTGTGAGCATTTTTGTATGCATCTTTCAGCAACACTGAGATATCAGCATTTATGGTATAATGTCTGCACACCCATCCTGAGATGCCAAATGATCCGTAATAACTGTACAATATAATATACATTTACAGTATACGTAAATGTATATATTGTTCCCTGATATCCGAAAATATTACTTGGACGCACAACTGGTCACGCTTAACGACTGGGTCTTTGCGGGGAGGGAAGAACCGGCATACCGGGTAGATCATCAGACGATGGGACAGAAAGAATATCTGGATGCACTGTATAGTAAGGAAATCACGAACAGGCTACCAAAACACACACAAACAACCATAAGAATCTGGAGGGAGGCGACTAAATTCCTGGGTTTGGAGGGCAAATTAACAGAGTGTACACACCTATGGAACAGTGACACCCTAGGTGAGGTACGCGGACTGCAGGGTTTCCGTGCATGGGCACTGTTAGGTATCAAATATCTAGGGGATGTTCGAAAGGGACAAAGGATGGTGGACTTTCGAGACATGCAGACAGACTATCAAATGCCAGACACCGAACAGTATCGATACAGACAGTTGAAACATGCCTTAAAGGCGCACATCACAATGGGCGACCAACTACCCGAATACACGCCATTGAAGGAAAGAGTGCTTTTAGATCCAATGTTGGAAAAGGCCACTTCCCTCATATATAAAAAAAAATTATGAATAACACCCCCGACCCACTATGGGTCCTGCGGGAGGCATGGGAAGGAGACTGGAGAACGATGATTGGGAGGAAGCCATACAGAGCCCCAGAGAAGTTGCTACGAGAGCGTGATTCCACCTCATACAACGCCGAATCCTGCATAGATCCTACACGACTCGGACGAGATTATACCGTATGGGCAAAGGTGACTGACAAATGTATGAGGGGATTTGGGGAAGAGGGCTCCTTTTTCATACGCTGTGGAGCTGCCCGGTACTACAAAGATACTGGAACAAAGTCATACAGGTGATGTCTGCAGTGGCGCTGCAGTTAGTTTCACTAGATTCCCGATGGCTTATATTATGTGTTACAAGGGAAAACAAATGGCCAAAATACATCAAGCTGTGGTTATTAGTAGCAGCTGTAATAGCAAAAAGGAATATAGCAAGTAACTGGGGGACAACACTCTTCGCCCCCCCCCCCCACCTCCCACTCCCAAGGTCTCAAATTGGGAGAAAGACCTTGATTGGTGTAGTGCTGCTGAGAAAGTGGTTTATCAAAGCCGGGAATGCCCTGCGAAGTGGGGGGAAAGTCTGGGACAGGTGGGTGGAATATAGAGGGCTCTGACAAAATTTAACAAGGAACACGATGCATGATGAGAGGTATGAATAGAGGGGTCAGGAACTACCCGATGATCGATCTGTTACCCAAGTGACCTGAAACTAATGGGAAGTACCCAAAGAAAGTAGACAATAGATGAAGCCTTAAATATTGTAAATGGGACTTTGACTGTCATAAATCTGTGATGTTTTGCTATACATCTGTAAGTTTAATAAAAAGAATTACATTTTTTTTTTATATATTGTGGTGATATTCCACATTTTATCCCACACAGAGTGCAAGACCCAATGCCACCCCCAACATCTTTCTAGAGTTCTTACTTTCATATTTCATGTCAATCCATAGCACTCTATCCTTGCATCCTATATCTTGTGGAACTTTTTTGGGAGTCCTCTTCCCGCGAACACTGTACTTTCTCCTACCATGCACCTTACAAACATGGCTCAATGACATGAACATTCACTGCATTTCACCCCAACTTTCACAGAGCGCCAGGATTCACCTTGGGCACTACCCTCACCCAAAATTAACACATTGTCTTAAAATACAAAGACGGCCTAGTACCAGCTCAGCTCACTCTTATGAAGAAAGTGAAACTGTTTCTTCCAGAAAGTGACTTCAGAACTGCTGCCCAAACTCTTATACTCTCACACCTCTATCGCAGTAGCACCCTGCTCCATGGCCTCCTGGACTCAACACTGTCCCCCTAAGTGGCATGCTACACGCCACAGCTCATCTCATCCAGGGCCAGAAGAAATCTGTTCACATCACCCACATCCTGATGGAACTCAATTGATTCCCCTTGCCATGCTAGGCCAGCTTCAGAACCATCTGCATTATTGACAAAGCAATCTTACCCAGCACTCATGCTTGTCTTGTGAACAAGCTGACTATCTGTGGTGGCTCCCGGTACAACTGAAGCCAGGCCACCAGTAGACTGGATTCCATGAAGTGTAAACAAGCATTGACAAAGTCAATAATTCATGCCTTTATAATGTGAGTGCCACAAACCTGACTTTGCCAATGTTTGTCTGTAAAGCATTGTTTGAAAAAAAAAAACTGGAGGAAAAGCAAACGCAGATCAAAACTGTATTTTAAATTACTTATATTCAATTTTTATAAATGTATTGGTTTATTTTTCAAAAAAGTTTCACTCAGGAAACTCTGAACAGAATTTAAACAGAAAAAGGAAGTGTCCGAATGTAAGCAAGAACTAACTTCCTCTCCAGAAGGTTCAGCAATTTGATAATTTGCACTAGTCCCGGGAGCAGCTTTATGGGCATCAATAGAAGCGTCATGCTAAATACAGCTTCTGCCTCAGACTCCAGCTGAGTGAGTGCAGCAGACGGTCCATCCCCAAGCACCATGTGTGCCAAAGCTAGTGGTTTGTGAAATTCAGGAGATAAAGCAAACTCTAAAAGTCTTATTTTCAGTCATACTCCATCAAGAATAACACTGTTATTATGCTTTTACAGTCAAGCCTGGAGGGGTGGGTTGCAACACACCACAGTGGTTAGTATGTGAGGGGTGAAGCAGCTAACAAACACGTACACTCCACAAAGTGCTAGATCAAAAAGAAAAAGGTAGTATCTAAAATGTAAGCAGCGGAAGGATAAAAGTTAGCCAATCAAAATGATCGGGTTTGCTCTTGGGGAGGGAAAAACATAAGAAGAGACGGCAACACATTGAATAAGACGCAAGCAAATGAGTGTGACTATAAAGCCAATCACTGGTAAGCAATGGGTGGGCTATAAGACCAGTGTAAGCTCACAATTGATCTTTCGCAACACGACTACTTGCGCTGTCTGGTAGGCTTGACCTAAAAAGAAATAAGGCAGCATGCCTTTTCCATCCATCCAGAGTCTGGAACAACATCCCTGTATCCATAAGGATGCCTCAATGCTGTTCAAATTTAGGAATAGCTGAAGTCACACCTATTTGAAGAACACTAGATCACAATATAGTAACAATTCAATAACCAGTTACCTCTCCTATCACTTGTTGACTGTATGCTTGCCTTTAACCTCGTACAACGGTCCTCTGCTTTTTCGGCTAGGTTTGTGCTGTTGTGCTATTCCAATACTACATATAAATCATACACGCATACATACATTCATGTTGCTCTGCCATTCTCTATGGTTGGCAGCTTTGGATTAGCCCAGTGCTGCACTGCGTCTGTACCACAATGAGACCAAGGGGTACAAACAGTTTCTGGGACCAATTTAAGGTTTTTTGTCTCCCCAAATCCTGAAGACTATGGAGGCCAGGTCCCGATGTGATACCCAGTGTTATTCGCTTGAGGACTCTTCTCCAAAGTTTCGTTATTACCGGGAATCTGTATATCATGTGTATGAATGTGCCACACTCCCTTAAACAAGTGTCATTCTCTTCTTTCCCTCACCTGTGTATTTGTACAGTGGTATAATACATCCTGTAAAAGGTTTGTAGCTCCACTATGCAAAATCACAAGCTGATAGAGACTTCGCTTGAGTGCATGAGTGTGTCTACCCAGTGACATCTTAAGGATTTGTGGGGCCACCACAGGTAAGATATATTTTAGACCCGCCAGTTTGCAACAACTTTGAATTTGCTGTGTGGCATTGTGCAAGGGGTAGAGAGCATTGCAGAGCTATACTTATGAAGTATAGCCTGCTGCTCCTCACTACCCCAGCGTTGGCGCACAGACAGTCTGCCTAGTTCCACGGTCAACCTTTGCACCATGGTGCAGAGGGATGTGTGCGTGAGGTCTAGCATAGGATTTGTACTGGAAGTATACTCCTTCAGTATATAATCCTGTGCCTAGACAAATTCTTATCTATTCAGTATTCAACACAATGTATGTGTGTTGTACAGAATAGCACACATGCAATGCGTGGAATGTTAGCACCTACTTCAAGAAAGCATACTGTTTCTGATGCAAAACCAGGCCTGGCTGTCTTAGTAGATGGAGCTTTGCATAAAAAAAACTATGGGTGCTTGTGCTAATCCAAAGTAACCTCCCCCCTTGACGCTAAAGTTGTGCAAAGCAGTGCAGAGTGCTATTTCCGCTGGAAAAAAGGGCTCCTTTCCAGATCAAAGTACCTTTTGCACTGGAAAGTAAATACTCTTGCAAGAGTTTGTGCTGCTTTGCATCACTTTGTTTGACTTCCCCCTGTGCAACCTCTTAGTTATTCTGACCCTAAGTTTCTGCTAAGGATGCACAACTCCCAGTTTAGTAAATGAAGCTGCTTATTATGACCAGTGTTATTATGGCAGGAATTGACTGTCCCACTCACTTTACCAGGGGGCCCTTGGAAAGTGGGGGCCCTGGGTAATTGCCCCCTTTGCCCATCCCTTAAACATCTCTGTCTCTTTCCACAGTCCTTCCTCCAGGGTGCCTACGTTAATATCCCATCAGGACTTCAGTGTATGTTGCTCTCTCTGTGTGTTGTTCTTCAATGTGTTATACATTTGTAAGATTACATGTTTTCTCACGTCCAGAAGCCTGCCATCTAATGGTGTTTCTTTTGGAAAATTACTAATTTGTTGATGTGTTATCCTAGTGTGTGCTTTAATTGTATATATATAAATGTATGGTAGTCAGTTAAAGAGTGTAGATATTGCAGCAGGTTCAATGTCTGAACTTTCCTATATCTTACCTACTGTAGATATAGCTAGTTTATCCCGTCCCTTACATTGTCCAAGTTTTGTCAGCCCTGGCAATCTTTTCCCCAGTGGTGTCCTAATAATGTACCGTCCTCTATACCCTGTATCTTTGTTGGCCTTCTCACCCATCACATGCCTGTCTGTTCTCAGTGCTGGCTCAGGGGGGCAAATGCACATTGGTTAACCACAAGTAATAGTGTTGTACATTTGGCTGGCCATCCCTTCCTTGACTGTGCTTTTGTATAGTGTCAGCAGAACATGAAGTGCTGCTATTCCACAATAGGGAATACCCTTCATTGTCTAGATTCTTGAAGAACTGTTTAGCTACAACATATAGGTTGTATAAAAGTGTCGTTGTTGCAATCATTTTGTATAGAGCTGCTTTCATCAGAAGCGAAAATTGAAGTTTCTTCCAGTGAGAGACCTCTGTGTCGGCAACATCCAGAAGAGGACTTAAGTTGTCAGAGTAGAATTTATTTGGGTCTTTTGAGATACACACCCAAGGTGTTTAAAGTGGTCTTTTGTGTCGTCAAAGGCGTGCAAATGCACGCCTGAGGACCCCAATTCTTAAGAGGGAAGTATCCGTGACTTTGTCCAGTTTATGGGAGACGGGGTACTGTCCTTATGAAGTAAATATTGTTTCTAGTCTGTCTAAAGATTAATTAGGGTCTGATATGTATAATAAAATGTCAGCTACATAAAAGGGATATACTCTTGTTCCAGTCACAACCAGCAGCGGCTACTGCCAAAATAAAGTGGTGGGGCAGCGCGAGGACAAATAATTAAACAAAAAAAGCACTTACCAGCTTCCCCTGATGCCGGCCGCCTCGGTGCTCCCCTCTACCGGAAGTCCCTGGGCCAGCACAGGCGCCCCACCCAAACCAGACACTGCTTTCATGCTGTGAGAGCAGCGCCAGGATTGGTCTGAGCAGCCTGGTTAGGTGCTCACGAAGGGACTGGGAGCCGGTGCCATTTCTCCACCCAGCTGTACAATACAGCTGGATGGAGAAATTCTAAGTGCGCGTGTCTGGCCGGCCTAAGACGGGCGGCCATACTGACATGCGCACTCACAAGTGCCCTCCACTCCTCCTTCCAGTCCCTGGCTAGTGTCAAGAGAGGATTGCCTGGTCCCCCCTTAGACTCGGCAGGATTGGCTGTCAATGAAAAATAAAATGATAAAATTGTTTTATTATTGTTTTATTTTTCATTCTGCAGTGGGGCGACACTCCTTCGCCATTGCGGAGGAGCTGCTGCTGGTCACAACACCATTTCCAACTTCTCACCAAAACATCTAGCTCATTGTATGCTTTTGAAAAGAGGTTTCTATGGCAAACAGAACAGGGGCGAGTGGGCAGCCCTGTGCTCTCTGGTTCTGCCTTTCGATAGTGAAAGTTCTGGAGTCGGTGCCACTGGTCCGGGCTCTCTCAAGGGGTGCACAGTACAGTAGTTTGACCCAAGATATGAAATATGGACCTATCCCCATCTTTTCCAGTTACATGAACGGAAAGGGTCCCTTGATTGAGTCAAAGGCTTTGTTAGTGTCGAGTGATACGAAGGCAAGCGATTCTAAGACAAATCCTGTGGTTTCTTATGACTTTTAACCGGCATCAGATTTAGACTTTTGACTCATTCTACAGCTTTGCGTAGCTTTTATAGCTGTGCTTGATTTTTTTTTCCTAGTCATTCGACATAAGTATATTATTTTTTTATATTTTTTTGTACTCGCATAAATATTATGGAAACCACACAAAAATTAAACAACACTGGAGCCGCTGAAGTAGCTTTTAAGCATTAAATGCATTTTCATTTGTTTTCATACAAAAATACCAGTGGCAAGCTGATTGTTTTTGCTTTTTTAATGTGGCTAAGTTTAGTTAGCACTTTATTGACCACACCGTGACCAAGAGCACTCGTAAATGATTCAGTGCAGACCAAACCCTTCACTGCCTCTCCATACGCCTCCACCACCGGGCCTAAACTGGCAACGGCTGAATTGCGTCTTTTCAAAAGTAAATAAATGAATAAATTCATAAAATAAAAGGTAAATGAATCCATTAAGGACTGGGCTATAATGCTTCTCTCTGTAACAGCAGATGCTGCGAATGTTCAGCTGTGGGGAAAGCCTCCTCAGGCTGGCATGGGTCCATGTGGGATGCGGATCTGATCTCTTGCCAGGTTCACCAGAGAAGTGAAGAGAGCTGGGGACATTGATGTCGGATAGTGCTCCCTCTGTAGACACGTTTATTATCAGCTGATTGGGTGCTCGTTATGTAACTATTGATCCAGCGCTATCAATAAAATTTCTCCTCCTATATGCTTTGGACGTCCAGGTACAAATATCCCTTTTTCCACAACTTATATCCATATGACGGTGGGGCCCATAACACCGCATAAACATTCACTCTCTCATATATTCCCTGGATTTCATCCGTTTTACTTAGGAGAAAACAGTAAATGATTTGCTGGAAGGAGACGGGATACCTTTTAAAACGACATAATACTCTCAAACCTTAAGGTATTCCGCTCATTGGTCGATGGACCAACTAGTAGGAATCAGTTGATGGTGATTAAGACCAGCTCAATCACTATAAACCTTTAAACATTTATATTTATCATTGAGCTAAAGAACCACAGACTCATTGTTTTAAAGATTATAAAGTTTATCTAATCTTTAGAAGCATGAATAAGTTTCAAATTTATTATTCAGATTAATACATTTATCATCATTATAAGAATAAATTTAAGTTGCAATTCATACCTAATAGATGGAAAAACAAAGTTTGTCACAGCAATGAATTCAGATCACAGCATAGAACTCCCGAAAAACTGTCTATCTGTCCTGAAAAACAGGCCTTCTCGACGGATCACCTATATGGTGTTTCCCGCCACAATCCAGTTCTTTTCCCTTATAGAATTTAAGAATAAAAGGTCTAATAATATTAAAAATGGAAAAATCTATTAAAGCAAAAAGGTTTCTCCATCAGCAGCGTCCCGTGCTCAATAAAAATATAAAACAGCGACTCCCGCAGCAACAGCACCAGCAAAAAGCAGTAGCATCAGTAGCAGCTTCCCTCCCTCAGAGTAGGTCTTCTTATACCCTAAAACTAGCTTACTAAGTGAAAATGTTACATCTTTGGGGCAAGATTCTCTCTAATTGGTCCATTTGGGGTCAGTATACATCTCATTATGAATATCCTTGCTTCAACCAGTTCTTTGTGGAAAGTTCATACTTCTGTCGTTTCTCACGGGTTCATGACATTACCCATCCGCACATTGGACTCAATCTGTATCTTTTTCTGATACTTTTAAGTTGAACACTTCATTGTTTATTCATATATCCACTGCAACTTCTCACGCCTTTCGCTATGTCCTTCTTTGGCACACGTTTGTATAATAAGGTCATCGCAGCCTTGACCAAGCTTCCATCCTAGGCTTTGGGACGGTCACATGATCCTTTTGTTCACAGCCTTTCTCGCTTTCGGAACCCTTTTCGCGCGTGCGTACTCTAGCTTGTTTGCCATGGCAGCCATTTTTACATCGCGGCACAACAGGCCTAAGCGAACTATTATAAAGATAAACAGAACATAGTTAAGAATAAAGAATATAAGCCTTTTCGTTTCCCTCCCGTCATTCTACGTACCCCAATTAAGTATTACCTAGCAAAAGCGACATATAAAGCCATTTCTTTACTTACCAACCGCTTTACTTTGCCACTACACAGTTTATTTCCAAGCACAAATCATGCATTTATTATTCTAGTTAGTACGCAAGTTATTAGGCTTATGTTATCCACGTTAACAATTGTAAGTAAATTAGTTTGCACGGATATAGCGTGTTACCCATGACCCTTATCATGACATATACATGGTTGGTTATTTACTGAAACTAACTCGTGTGTTAATTATTCAACATAAATATTAGGAAGTTAAAAGTTTATCGTTTACCCTGCTCCATCAACTCCCCCTTTGGTGATTTTTAATATCACCACAAAAACCCATGTTACACAATTCTGACAGATACCATATTTCTTGTCCAGTTTGTTTTTGTTAGTTTACACAATTGTATCCCTTTCATCTTGTCTCTTGGTTTTCTTATACATGTTTTCTTTTATTTCTTCTAGCTCTATTTCACCCATCTCTCTTTCTCTTTCTTTATTTATCTTATTTTCCTTTTCTAGTTTATTCTGTCTTTTTCTTCTCTTTATACATACAATAATCAATTTTAATACTAAGACTATTAGTACTATTATGGTCGCTATTATTATGATTTTCCCTATTACTAATCTACTCATTCTAGTAAACCAATTTATTACTGAGGAAAAACTCTTACCAAGTTTTCCCAATGCATTTTCAACCTCCAGTGGAACAAGTTCTTTGTGCAAATTGGTAATATTCTTAATATACTTTTGTATATTTTCACTTTTATCTGGAATATAAGTGCAACAATGTTGGACTTTCAACATTCCACAGACTCCACCCTCTTTTGCCAAAAGAATGTCAAGGGCAAGTCGATTTTGCATCACCATAGCTCTCATGGCAACCATTTCGGTATTAACCATCAAGAACCCTCCAGCAGTATCTGTAGATAAACGATCTACTACTGTGGATAACTTCCGAATTTCAAATGCATTCAAAGATATTCCCACTTCTGGTATCAATGCTCCAAAAATATCACCTACTATTTCTGAAAACGTTCCCTTTTCCTACGTGTAAATGTCTTTATCATTTCGTGTGTTCCCTTTTCTGCTCTATCTACATGAAAATTTTTGGGAAAGACCAGGCCTAAGTAACATGATCCATACCAATGGTCCGGCAACCTGTAATAAGCTCTGTTACCACAAATATAATAGATCCCAGGAAATATTGGATCTTTTCCCCCTTTGAATCCCCAACCTCCTAAAATGTTATAATCGTCATGGCAATCACTGGAACCCACGAAATAATTGTCATATCTTGTTCTATTTCTTCTAATGCACAACCTTCCCTGTTGGGGCCAATCCAGAGTCATAGCTGCATTTGTCTTTTTCTTGTCATGATTTTCTTCCTCAAACGCCCAAAGAGGTGTTTTTGTCTCTTCTATCACTTTTCTTTGAAATTTTACCCTTCTATCCTCGACCATTTCTAAAAACACCTTTTCTTCATTCCTTAACTCACAGGTAAGGTTGTTTTTAACTATATCATCTAATGTTAGAATTTTATTTTCTATGAAAAATTCACCAAACGTTCTTGCTTCTTTCACTTTGTTTAGTTCAGAAATTATAGGAATCTCTGCAAAAATCTTATCTATATCAGTATAATAATAGTCTAACCTTCCTGTCTTATAAAATAGACTTGCTAAAACACTACATGTTATTCCATACGTCAAAGGAAGGTGATGATAGGTCACACCTTCTGCAACAGACGCAGGCAATTGCATACAAACATAACAATCTCTCACATCCATTGTTTCTACATACTCATATAATAATTTAGTAAAAACATTTTTTGAAAAATCTGTTATTGATTTGTCCTTATGTAACTCTGCACTACCTTTTAATATAGCTGTTTCCTGCATGTTAGCTCCATTTTCTTTCTCTGTGTTATTCTTTAATATAGACGTTTCTTCTACAGCTAATCTAATTGGAATGGTGATTGCTAGGATAATCCAAACGGTCATTAATTATCCTGTACAAAAGAAGCACATCTTACACCATCTACGTAAGAACTCACATCTACATGCTCTATTTTTAGTATCTACCATTTTGTTCTATTACCCACTTTATAATATGTACAGAAAATGTGTCACCACACCTCAGAAATGACCTCTTAGCCACCCTACGCTCTCACTTTGTCTTGTTTGGTACTTTCTTTAATTCTTTTCAGAACTCTTTCTTGTCAAATCCAGTGTTTTGTCCAGTCCGGTAGAAATTTGTTCAAATTTCTTTAAATTTGTTGCACTTCACCTTCACCCATTAGGTTGTAACTTTGTTCCGGGTTCTCGTGAGTGATCTCTTCTTCTTTGATATCAGTCAATGCAATGTATAGCCATTCAGGCGATTTATACTTCAGATTAGCTTTCTTTACTCTTTTTGTTTTCTGCAAGTGTTTTCCTCCTTGTCTTTCTTGTTCCTTTTGACTTGTTATTTCATTTACTTGTTCTGCATTCTTTCCATCTAACCTTATGATCTTGTATCTCAATCTTTTAACTTCGTGGGGCCAATTGTCTCCTTTTCTTGGCCTTTTAGGTTCACTTTCTTTTTCCTCTCTTTCTGTTCTCCAAGTTCTCTTTCTTGACTCTAGTTTCTGGTGTCTTTCTTCTCCACTTTCTTCTGACTCTGTTTCAGTCCTTTCTTTATTGTCTCTTATCTTAAATTTTAAAATTTCACTTCCTTCATCTGTTTTTGATTTCTCTGGTGTTTTCCTTTGATCACCTATTTCTGTCCCTCCTCGAGGTTCTTCCGAATTTGTGTCAATCTCCCTATCTGTTTCTGAGTTTCCCTGTTCTTTTGTTCGTCGATCTGTCCCTATTGCTCCTCGGGGGTCTTCCGATTCTTCTACCTTTCTATTTGAAACTATCCCTTCTTCATCTATTAATATGATTTCTGAAGGATCTTCACCATAACTTGTACTTGGTTGCTCACTGTTACTTTCTTTTTGCTCAGTTTCTTCCTTAATGCTATCAAATTTCCAATTTCTTTTCAGATTTTCCTCACAATCCGAATGCTCTGTGTCAGATGCTGAACTAGTGTCTGATATTTCCAGATGTCAACTCACATGTCGATCTTCAGATTCTGGAACTTTTGCTATTTCCTCCTCTCCTCCTGTCGTTACACTTGTACTTGGGTTTTCCAGATGTCGACTTACAGGTCGATCTTCAGATTCTGGAGCCCTGTTCGTCTCTTCCTCTGCATCAGATGTTGAACTGGTATCTGATATTTCCAGATGTCGACTCACAGGTCGAGCTTCAGGATCTGGAACTCTGATGGTGTGACTGGCGTGTACCCAGTGTTTTACTCCTGCACATTTGACTGCAGTTGTTGTCACCAGGATCACTTGTCGTGGTTGGTCCCAGCGAGGAACCAAACAGTTTCTTCTTCGGTGGACTTTTATGCAGACCCAATCTCCTGGATTCAAGTCATGAGCTGGTTTTCTTTCAAGAGTGGTCGCATCCGGTCCAACCTGATGAAACACAGAACGTACCACATCAGCCAATCCTTTGCAATAATCCAACACAAGATCATCAGTTATAGTCAGTAGTTTGTTGACAGGTACATGTGCTTGCCTCATTGCTCGTCCCATGATTATTTCGTGGGGACTAAGTCCTGTCTTTCTTTCAGGTATGCTTCTGATAGTCATTAAGACCAATGGCAAGGCATCTGGCCATTTGAGTCCTGTGGCTTGACACATTTTCCCTAGCCTGTTCTTTATTGTTCCATTCACTTGCTCTACTATTCCAGAAGCCTCTGGTCTGTATGCACAGTGCAATTTCTGTTTAATACTAAGTGCTTCACAAATCAGTTGAATCAATTCATTTTGAAAATGTGTTCCTCTATCTGTTTCAATCGTTACTGGAAAACCATACCTTGGAATGAATTCTCGCAGCATTAGTTTAGCTACTGTAATTCCATCATTCCTTCTGGTCGGGTATTCTTCCACCCAACGGGAAAACAAACAGACGACTACAAGAACGTATCTTAGTCTATTGCTTGGGGGCATTTCTATAAAATCCATCTGCATTCTCGTGAAAGGACCTCCCTCTCGTCCTATTGTTCCTAGACTCACTACTGTCTTTCTTCCTGGATTTAGCTGTTGACAGATAAGGCATCTTTGACAAAGACTCTCAGCTATGGCTCTGAATTTTGGATTATACCATGTTTGCCTAAAAAGTCTGATCATTGCATCTCTCCCAATATGTGCTTATCCATGGTACATCCGTGCCATATCAGAAATCATGCTATCGGGCATAACTGGTCTTTCATCTCTGTAAACCCAAACATCATTTTCCTCCCGTTTTCTGCATCCTGCTTTTATCCAGCTATCCTTTTCCTCATCATCTGCTGCTTCCTGTAATTGTCTCACCTCATCCCATGTCTCGACAGGGTTAGTAAAAAGCAACGGACATGAAATATGCTCTCTTTCTCTGTTTCTGTTCAATGAGACTACATTTTTGGCACAGTACTGAGCTATTTCGTCAGCAAACTTATTGCCAACAGTTATGTAGTCTTCCCCATTTTTATGTGCATTGCACTTTACCACCGCAATCTGTTTAGGCAGCTGTATCGCCTCAAGCAATTTTTTCACAAATTCACCATTTCTTATCTGGGTTCCTGCAGACGTCAAGAAACCTCTCTGGGACCAGATCTGCCCAAAATCATGAACCACTACAAAGCCGTATTGGCTATCCGTGATTACTGTGACTCGGACATTCTTTCCCAATTTGCATGCTTGTATTAGAGCAATCAACTCCGCTACTTGAACAGAACGTATCCCTCTCAAACAAGATGCTTCCATTACAGCAGCTACTGTGCAAACTGCATATGCTGCACTCAGAACTCCATCATTCGTTCTCAAGCAAGAGCCATCCACGAACAGAATATAATCTGATTCCTTTAAGGGCTCATCCCATATATCGGGTCTCGGTTTTGTACAATATTCGAGTACATTCAGACAATCATGATCAACTTCATCCATTTCAATCACACTCTCTTCATCTGGCAATGATGTTGAAGGATTCACATTTATGCATCTGTCAATGGTGACATTGTCTGCACTCAAAATTACTTTTTCATACCTAGTCAGCCGACTATGTGTCATATATTGGGTTTTGGTTCTTGTCAACAGAATTTCCACAGAATGAGGGACATATACTCTTAGTGGATATCCCATCACAATGCCTTCACTCTGCTCCAGACTTACACAAGTAGCAGCAACTGCTTTCAAACATCCGGGCAACACTTTTGCTACTGGGTCTAAGACAGCTGAAAAATATGCAATGGGTCTTTTCATGTTTCCGTGTCTCTGCACTAGGACTGAAAACGCACACCCATCTCTTTCACTGCAATACAACTCAAAGTCTTTTTCCTAGTCAGGCATTCCCAATGCCGGGGCTTCACACAGTTTTGTTTTTAGTTCTCTGAATGCTTTCATTTCCTCATCATTCATTTCAAAAGGATCTTTAACATCCTTCTTTGTCAATCTCTGTAATGGTTTTGCAATCAATGAAAATCCACTTATCCATTGTCGACAATATCCAACCATTCCAGGAACATTCTTACTTCTCTTTGTGTCATTGGAGCTCTCATTCCTTGAATGATTTTTATTCTTTCAGTCGTTACCTTTCGCACTCCCTTTTCAATCTTATGTCCGAAATATTGGACCTCTTGCTGACAAAACTGCAATTTTGATGGAGACACTTTATGTCCTCCTTTTGCTAAATGATTCAGCAAAGCAATTGTGTCAGTAACACATGCTTCCTTTGTTTTTGATGCCACCAATAGGTCATCAATGTACTGAACCATCACGGATTTCTCTGGCATTTTTAAATCTTCCAATGATTTCTTTAGAATCTGATTAAAAATCGAGGGGCTTTCTGTATACCCCTGAGGAATTCGGCACCATGCCAAAATACGCTCTCCGAACCTGAACGCAAATAATGGCTGGCTATCTGGATGTAATGGAATAGAGAAAAATGCATGGCATAAATCAATAACTGTGTACCATTCTGCTTCGCGTGGAATCTGGTATAGAATTACAGCAGGGTTTGGTACTATTGGGCAGCAAGGTACAACAATTTTGTTTACCTTTCTCAAATCCTGTACAATTCTATATGTTCCATTCGGCTTTTTCAGTCCCATTATCGGTGAATTGCATGGACTGCTCATTATTTCTCTCAGAATCCCTTGTTCAATCATTTTATGTATTACTGGTGTTATTCCTTCAATTATTTCTGGTGTCAATTTATACTGTGGCGTATTTGGGTAACTCGTTCCTTCTTTAACAGAGATTTTAACAGGGTCTACTCCTTTCATTAACCCTATATCTTCTCCCGTAAAATCCCACACTTCCTGTTTCACTGTTTCTTTTAGTTCAATTGGGATTTTCTCTACGTCAAACACAGGAAATAAATCATTCACTTCTGATTCTAAATTTACCATTGTCATTTTATATAATACATCTTCATCTGGGGTTTGAAATGCAATTCCATCTGGAGTACAATAGATGGTGCAAAGCAGATCACGTCCTAATAGGTTCACAGGACTGCAATCACACACCACAAATTGGTGCATATCACTGAATGGTCCAATCTTTACCTCCACTAATTTAGTAAGAGGCGCCCTAATTTGCTGATTCGAAACACCCACGACTTGGATATGTTCACCTGAGAGAGGAAGGTTTGAAATTTCCACTGATCTAACAGTAGAACGGGTAGCTCCAGTGTCCACAAGGAATGTTACATTTGCACCATTCACTTCTCCATCCACAAATGGACCTGCTTGATCTACCTCTAGAGTTGCGCCAAGCATGCACTCTTCCTCCTCTCCTAGGCACCGTCATAAACATTCATCCGACTCATTCCCATCCTGTCGTAACCAATATTGAGATATGGCAGCTGCGCGCGGCAATTGTGTTACCTGCTCTCCTCCGTAGAATCCTGTTTCTGCACTGTATCTCTGTGGATTTACACTCTTGGGAAGTGGTGGTTGAGGCACCTGACTTTGCTGAGTAACTACCTGTGGTTGCTGCAGCTGTTTGTAACTCACCTCACTCTGCACCTGTGGATTCAATGATTGATTTTCCGCATTAGTTTTTGGAGGGAATTTACACTCGTTTCTCCAATGTCCTAATTTTCCGCAGTTGTGGCATGGCCACTTTTTCTTTGCTTCTTCTATACTCATTTGACCTTTTCCTTTACCTATATTTGGTCTGAATTTCGTCTGTCCTGCCTCATTAACTTGATTATTCAATTGAGCTTCTTGTTTTTCTGCAACTTTCACCTGTGCCCACATTGCTTTTTCTTTCAATTTACGCTGTCTACTCTCAATGTCATCACTACAATATTTAGCATATCTCAAAACCTCGTCTACCGTGCTATTCTGCCAACAAATCATATGCTGTTTAATCATTTCACTTATCTCTGGTTTTAACCCATAAACGAACCTATATACGAAATGGCTCATGTCTTTTTCATTTAGTGTCTCATATCCACTATACTGTTTAAAAACTAACAGTAGCCTTTCATAGTACGCATGTACAGATTCCTTACTCTCCTGTGTGGTTCTGTCAATCTTTACCCAATCCGTTTCTTTGGGTGGGATTTTATTTTTCAAAAAGGTAATAACTTGGTCATATTTCCTCATCACTTCTGGTCCTGGCGCTCCTGTTTTAGCGTCTCTTGGATATTCTACAGTTGGCCAATCAATAGTAATCTTACATTCTGTCCAAAAATCAGCTGGTACTACTATGTCAAATAATCCATCCAAATCTATCCATAACACTTTCGAAACCTTAACAAACCTCTCCACTTGTCTGTACCATTCTACTGGTTTTTCTCTCAATTTTGGGAAGTCATTTGTAAATGACAGTATATCTTGTCTAGACCAGGGGACATGTACATAACTACCTCCTGGAGTTTCTCTCATCGGGTACTCCCTCACAATTGATTCCTTGTCTGTCACCGCAAAAGCCAAAGACGCTTTATCGGTCGTTTTCTCATTCCTTTTAGTCCACCTGCTTCTCCATCTATCCACATCACCCCATTTTCTCAGCAAAACAATTAATTCTTTTATTTGGGTCAACCGTCCTGATGTGTTCAAATTTTCTATATCTTTCTGCAAAAATCTACTCTATATGGTTTCTGCAAACTTCTCACCTTTACAAATTCTACTCCTAGTTCATTTGCTGTTTCTTCTAGTTTGTCATGAAAATTTCTAGCTCTCCACGTATTGCTCTTACATAAGAACATTATCTCATCATCCTGATAAGTTTTCAATTTTTCTGTACCAATTGTCCCTAAGATCAATTCTTCCATGTCTATTTTTAACCTAATTACATCTAATGGTTTTGATTCTGTCTCTTTCGTTTTCAGGGTTTTCATCCATTCATTCAATTCATCCGGAGTTGGACCTACAGGTGTACTATTTAATTCTATCCAAGTTTTATTTCTTTCTGGTGTCTCTGATGCAGACTCGGTTCCCATAGGTATCCTTCTAAACTCATTCTCATTTACCGTTAAATTAGTAGGTGGGCTTGGTCTATATGAACTAACCAGATTTCTTGCCCTTTCATTGTCTAATTCCATCCCTTCTTTTCTTCTTTGCAAATTTGAATTCATAGGAATGACTAAAGAATGCTCTTCTATCTTCTGATTCTCAAAAACTGGTATTACTGGACCTATTGTTACAGGTACAGTTACAGCTTCCATATTCATTGTCAATTCTCTTATCTTTTCCGTCAATTCTCTTGTGGTTTTTGCTAATTCAGTTGTATTGTCACTTTCAACTTTCTCGCTTTGTGGTGTTTTCAATTGCTCTTGTGACCTATTTATCTCATCTCTCCGTTCGGAATTTTTATTCCTCCCAGTTTCCATTGGCGGTGCATTAGGTGTCACCACCGCAGAATTCTGTTGGTATGAAGGTGGGTTTCTGTTTAAAATATATTCCAGCAATTCATCTTCCGTGTCACTACCTCCATACCCGTACCTTTCAGTAACTAAATGCTTCTTTTTCTTTGTACATTTTCTCTTCGCTTCTTCCTCAACTGTAAAAGCTGGAAATAAACCTCCTGTCATATTAGCATATCTCCAACGTTTTATTCTGTCCTCATGATTCACTCCCCATAACCTTCCGGGTACAAACTCATGCTTTCTCAATCCTCTGAATCTTTCTCGTTCATACATCTCATCTTCCCATTCACTTAAAGCTTCAAACTGTGTTGGTCTAGGTTTAGGCTCAAGCATCGTCATCTTCTCCCTCAAATTGCGAAGTACAGCTACACTAAATGAACCATTCTCAGGAAATGCTAATGCACCATCATTTTGAGTATATTTAGTCCAATTTTCTAACCATATGCAAGTATGATATCCGTATTTCAGCATCATATGCGAAGCTGGTGACTTTGGCGGAGGAATTACTTGTCCCTCTCTAGTCACTACCTTTTTGTCTTTCTTAAAAAGTTCTTAACTTTCGCCATCCACGACGTTTTTTCTCTACCATACTCATAATAAGCCATAATTCACAATCTCTTTCCTTTCTCAGAGTCCGTCACTCAACACTATTCTCTATGCGTTATTCGGACCCATCACAGCGCGACTCACACCAACGCTCCAATCCAAAGCTTCTACGTCACTGCTTATTCAACCAATCCTAGCGCGTCTCACACCAACGCACCAATCAGAGCGTCTTCTGTATAACTAGTGCACTGTCCAATCCCAGCGCGGCTTTTGTCAGCGTCAGTTCTGCTCCTGACCCCTCCTTTACAAAATTTATCGGCAATTTATTTTTCAACTGTTCTTGGTTAGTTACGACATTAAAAACACATTTCCATTGTCTGATTTCGCTAACAAAAGTGACAGTTTTATTCTATCTCGCAAGAATACAGTTTCGTTCGGTAAGTGTAGCACTTCCCTCTACCTTACCCTTCTTTCAAGCAAAGGGTAAACCCGTTTCTCTGGGGATAAAACACATGTGGAGACTACACTGCTCCTGAGAATTAAGGCCAGAGTTTCACAAGAAAACCGGTTGCTATTTGACTCACACACCTTTTATACGGAAAATGTCCCTATCATAACACAACCTGTGTTATCACCAATATGAACTCAGACAATGCACTATTCCATGTGACTTCTCTTGCCACACGTGTCCACTTCCTACTTCCCGGAAGCTTCAAAACCTTTGACTGACATATAACGTAATACCATATAACATGAAGTGTTACACATAAAAATAATCAATACTCAATAATCAATAATCACCAAACTAATCTATAGTAACCATAACTCTGCTACCAAGAAATCTGATCCAGCGCTATCAATAAAATTTCTTCTCCTATATGCTTTGGACGTCCAGGTACAAATATCCCTTTTCCACAACTTATATCCATATGACGGTGGGGCCCATAACACCGCATAAACATTCACTCTCTCATATATTCCCTGGATTTCATCCGTTTTACTTAGGAGAAAACAGTAAATGATTTGCTGGAAGGAGACGGGATACCTTTTAAAACGACATAATACTCTCAAACCTTAAGGTATTCCGCTCATTGGTCGATGGACCAACTAGTAGGAATCAGTTGATGGTGATTAAGACCAGCTCAATCACTATAAACCTTTAAACATTTATATTTATCATTGAGCTAAAGAACCACAGACTCATTGTTTTAAAGATAATAAAGTTTATCTAATCTTTAGAAGCATGAATAAGTTTCAAATTTATTATTCAGATTAATACATTTATCATCATTATAAGAATAAATTTAAGTTGCAATTCATACCTAATAGATGGAAAAACAAAGTTCGTCACAGCAATGAATTCAGATCACAGCATAGAACTCCCGAAAAACTGTCTATCTGTCCTGAAAAACAGGCCTTCTCGACGGATCACCTAAATGGTGTTTCCCGCCACAATCCAGTTCTTTTCCCTTATAGAATTTAAGAATAAAAGGTCTAATAATATTAAAAATGGAAAAATCTATTAAAGCAAAAAGGTTTCTCCATCAGCAGCGTCCCGTGCTCAATAAAAATATAAAACAGCGACTCCCGCAGCAACAGCACCAGCAAAAAGCAGTAGCATCAGTAACATCTAGCTCATTGTATGCTTTTGGAAAGAGGTTTCTATGGCAAACAGAACAGGGGCGAGTGGGCAGCCCTGTGCTCTCTGGTTCTGCCTTTCGATAGTGAAAGTTCTGGAGTCGGTGCCACTGGTCCGGGCTCTCTCAAGGGGTGCACAGTACAGTAGTTTGACCCAAGATATGAAATATGGACCTATCCCCATCTTTTCAAGTTACATGAACGGAAAGGGTCCCTTGATTGAGTCAAAGGCTTTGTTAGTGTCGAGTGATACGAAGGCAAGCGATTCTAAGACAAATCCTGTGGTTTCTTATGACTTTTAACCGGCATCAGATTTAGACTTTCGACTCATTCTACAGCTTTGCGTAGCTTTTATAGCTGTGCTTGATTTTTTTTTCCTAGTCATTCGACATAAGTATATTATTTTTATATTTTTTTGTACTCGCATAAATATTATGGAAACCACACAAAAATTAAACAACACTGGAGCCGCTGAAGTAGCTTTTAAGCATTAAATGCATTTTCATTTGTTTTCATACAAAAATACCAGTGGCAAGCTGATTGTTTTTGCTTTTTAATGTGGCTAAGTTTAGTTAGCACTTTATTGACCACACCGTGACCAAGAGCACTCGTAAATGATTCAGTGCAGACCAAACCCTTCACTGCCTCTCCATACGCCTCCACCACCGGGCCTAAACTGGCAACGGCTGAATTGCGTCTTTTCAAAAGTAAATAAATGAATAAATTCATAAAATAAAAGGTAAATGAATCCATTAAGGACTGGGCTATAATGCTTCTCTCTGTAACAGCAGATGCTGCGAATGTTCAGCTGTGGGGAAAGCCTCCTCAGGCTGGCATGGGTCCATGTGGGATGCGGATCTGATCTCTTGCCAGGTTCACCAGAGAAGTGAAGAGGGCTGGGGACATTGATGTCGGATAGTGCTCCCTCTGTAGACACGTTTATTATCAGCTGATTGGGTGCTCGTTATGTAACTATTGATCCAGCGCTATCAATAAAATTTCTCCTCCTATATGCTTTGGACGTCCAGGTACAAATATCCCTTTTTCCACAACTTATATCCATATGACGGTGGGGCCCATAACACCGCATAAACATTCACTCTCTCATATATTCCCTGGATTTCATCCGTTTTACTTAGGAGAAAACAGTAAATGATTTGCTGGAAGGAGACGGGATACCTTTTAAAACGACATAATACTCTCAAACCTTAAGGTATTCCGCTCATTGGTCGATGGACCAACTAGTAGGAATCAGTTGATGGTGATTAAGACCAGCTCAATCACTATAAACCTTTAAACATTTATATTTATCATTGAGCTAAAGAACCACAGACTCATTGTTTTAAAGATAATAAAGTTTATCTAATCTTTAGAAGCATGAATAAGTTTCAAATTTATTATTCAGATTAATACATTTATCATCATTATAAGAATAAATTTAAGTTGCAATTCATACCTAATAGATGGAAAAACAAAGTTCGTCACAGCAATGAATTCAGATCACAGCATAGAACTCCCGAAAAACTGTCTATCTGTCCTGAAAAACAGGCCTTCTCGACGGATCACCTATATGGTGTTTCCCGCCACAATCCAGTTCCTTTCCCTTATAGAATTTAAGAATAAAAGGTCTAATAATATTAAAAATGGAAAAATCTATTAAAGCAAAAAGGTTTCTCCATCAGCAGCGTCCCGTGCTCAATAAAAATATAAAACAGCGACTCCCGCAGCAACAGCACCAGCAAAAAGCAGTAGCATCAGTAGCAGCTTCCCTCCCTCAGAGTAGGTCTTCTTATACCCTAAAACTAGCTTACTAAGTGAAAATGTTACATCTTTGGGGCAAGATTCTCTCTAATTGGTCCATTTGGGGTCAGTATACAACTCATTATGAATATCCTTGCTTCAACCAGTTCTTTGTGGAAAGTTCATACTTCTGTCGTTTCTCACGGGTTCATGACATTACCCATCCGCACATTGGACTCAATCTGTATCTTTTTCTGATACTTTTAAGTTGAGTAGTTCATTGTTTATTCATATATCCACTGCAACTTCTCACGCCTTTCGCTATGTCCTTCTTTGGCACACGTTTGTATAATAAGGTCATCGCAGCCTTGACCAAGCTTCCATCCTAGGCTTTGGGACGGTCACATGATCCTTTTGTTCACAGCCTTTCTCGCTTTTGGAACCCTTTTCGCGCGTGCGTACTCTAGCTTGTTTGCCATGGCAGCCATTTTTACATCGCGGCACAACAGGCCTAAGCGAACTATTATAAAGATAAACAGAACATAGTTAAGAATAAAGAATATAAGCCTTTTCGTTTCCCTCCCGTCATTCTACGTACCCCAATTAAGTATTACCTAGCAAAAGCGACATATAAAGCCATTTCTTTACTTACCAACCGCTTTACTTTGCCACTACACAGTTTATTTCCAAGCACAAATCATGCATTTATTATTCTAGTTAGTACGCAAGTTATTAGGCTTATGTTATCCACGTTAACAATTGTAAGTAAATTAGTTTGCACGGATATAGCGTGTTACCCATGACCCTTATCATGACATATACATGGGTGGTTATTTACTGAAACGAACTCGTGTGTTAATTATTCAACATAAATATTAGGAAGTTAAAATTTTATCGTTTACCCTGCTCCATCACTATAAATTTGTACTCGTTTTGGAAATGAAGAGCAGACATTACAATTCAGGTTAGGGTGTTGTCACTGAATTGAGAACATTTTCTTATATAGGACACAGAGTAGTCAAAAATATGTTACACATTACTTTCTTGACCGAGTTTACAATGTATTTGCTTGAATTTGATCAAATGTTGTGACTTTACGGTCTTTATTGTCTCCATGTAAGATGCCATGTTGATGGCCTTCTTTGGTTGATTGTGTCATAAATGCAGACTCCTCCTTCTCACTGTTAATCAGCTGCTGCATGGTCGGTGCTCAATATATTGATCTAAATTGCAGGTTAAACTAGGCCTGGCTGAAATGTTAATTATGCCGGAGTAACCAGGGTATTTTTGTGTTATTCTTGTGACACGAAATTACAGAAAATTATGGTATTACCCCAGTTCACATAAGTAATTTAGAGCAAAAATACCTACTGTGAGAGCACAGGAAAAGTGCGGCTGCTGCGGTTCCTGTTCTGCTGCAGTTAGATTTGGATTTAGAATTTAAATTTATCGCTATTTTCTTAGCCCAAATAATCCTCGGATCCATTTTGGACACGAGGTTGCATTTTGCGCTAAGCAAATAGCCTTAAATGCAGGGTTACTCTCCTTGCATACTTCCGCATATTCTTGCATAACTTTGCTGTAATTTTGCGTATCTACGCTACAGCAAAGTACGGGAGTTACGCCCACCCCTAGTTTAAACCCCATAGTTTTTATACACAAACATTGCATATAAAACAACATGACAAAGACGGGCACACTTGTATAGCGAAATTTCAGTGCATATGTTTGCAATAATTCATTTTTTAAAACGTACCCATCGCTCCAGCATGCCAAGACCAGACCTTCAGACTTTGCCGTTGCTTGTTTACATTGGACTTGCTATCAAAACCTTTGCTTTCCAACATTAACTATCAGCAGTTACTATTGCCCAGTTCACTGATACTGAATTTATGAATCGCAGAAGGATGAGGGCCTGTTTAGGTTGTTCCAGAATTTGAACCTGCGGCCTACAAGTAACACACATATAATTATATCACCAGCAGGACCTGACTAACCGAGCCAATCCCACAACGAGATTGTGAAATGCTTCCCCTCACGAAAAATTAACGTTATGATTTGTGTTTTCTTTTCAGGGAAAATGTCCGGTGAACGCGCGTTGAGAAAGAAGCAGCAACTTGACAACCTTGTCTCTGCAGTGACCAATCTTGTCAGGCCTGGCGACGTGATAGTGGATTTTTGCAGTGGTGGGGTAATGTAAACCCGTATTTTATTCTGTCAGTTGCTCATTGCTTCATTCGCAGCTTATTAATGAGAAAAGCAGATGTAATGGTCGGTGTACCAGCAATACATAAATAATTTAAACTTTTTGGTTATATTCGGTATTTAGGTCAGCAGGGGCAGCTCCTACCCTATGGCAGAGAAGCGTCTACCTACTTCACTCACTTCGTTACAGCCAGTACACTGGGTTAATTTGATGGACATGTCCATAGTTCGATAATCATAGTAGTAAAATCTCACGTTTGAGGGCCTTAATTAAAGTCCTTGGCCCTGAAGTAGAGTTTGGTGGACATAAATAATTTTGCGCTGAGGTCTCTTTAACCAACTGTGCAATAAGCAAGTGGTAAATATGCATGATTTCCAAAATGGTAAACTATTGATATTGAAATTGGACAGTGGCTGTTAATTCACATGAAGATATTCAGTAATGTATGCAGCTGGCTGTGGGCTTTCCGTCAGTATGTTCAAGCACTGGAAAAGTGTCCCAAGTTGTGGTGGAGGAGGTGCCCATATACTTAAACGACTGCATATTCAAGGGGTTTTGGGCATGTTGTGATCATCTCTTTCAATTTAGTTTTTTGAAGGGGAGCTCCCGAGATTGTGGCGAATCTTCTGCTCTACATATGATGAATTTTCCTTTCCACCATTAGGTGGATTTATCTTTTGTACATGGCTCACAAGATTTCTGAGCCAGCAGAGTTTCATAGTGGAACTTCAAGCAAGCAACCTCATTTTGAATTGGCGGTAATCCCATTTGTGGGAATTGGTAAATCCATGCTTTTTCACAGAATTTTCATTACTTCCCAACTCTAAATCAGGACCTATGTGTTGTGATTCTTGCACTAATATGGCACAACAAGAAGCATACATACACACCGGTGTGAAAATCATTCTAATTATACCTCTTAGGTTGAAGTCTTTGCAATGTCTTACATAAACCATCACCCACAAAGTTTGGCTTGCTTCATCTTAGGGGGGTACTCCTGTGAAGCACTGGGTGACATCCTGGTGTGTGGTAACGCACGACATTTTACTGCTTTCAGGAGACCTGTATTATCCTAAGATACAACCTGACTCTTACCTATAAGTATTTCCCAGTGTAACAGCGTGAGACCAGTCCAAAATTGTGTGGAAGGGTGAGCTAGTGAATCTTTTCTGGAGGCCCACCAAAAGTTAAAAGGCAAAACATGTCAATTTGACAGTTTACCAGAGGGTGTCTGTTTCCGGTGGAAGCAGACACACTTTGGTAGGAGTTTCAGATGATGTGTGGATGAAATGAAAGTGCTAGGCAATAGATGAGAAGAGGCCACATACTTCAAGAGAGCAGGACCCTAAGAATCAGACCCGCAGACTGGTATCTGAGAATTAAGGGTTGTTAGCCATGGTTGCGTTATTGGAGCACTAAAGCCCTCCTGAGAGAAAATTAATTTAGAACAATACAATGCAAAACAGTACAGTTAAGAATTAAATAACTTAAAGTGGCCAAACAAAAATAGCAGCACTTCATTAGTCCCCAAGTTACTCATCACTGGTAAGACCCAGCAGGTTGAAACCAGTCTGCATTTGCTTGTGATTCTCTTCAGTGGAGAGGTGGCCTAGCAGCTTGGTCTGAATAGTTACTATTGCAACAAGACCAAGGTTGGTTCGCATATAGTTCATCACTGTCTATAGCTGCACAGTGAGCAAAAAACAATAATCTGGACTAAGACTCAGAGTAATTACCAGTAATTGAGATCAAATCAAATTGCTTCTCACTGATGACACAATATAATTCTGAAACCAATCCCGGGTTACTTGTTTTTCCTTTTAGTGGGGATGTGGCCTAGTATGCTGCACTACTAGTATTTATTTTAGCTATCTTTTATTGAATCAAAGAGGAACAACACACATATACCCACCAACAACCTGAAGAGGCCAGTGGGAGAAGCTCAGTCAGGATACCCAGCCCCAATGTAACTTTGTGTTCAAGCAGATGGGTAACTCTGACTACAACCATGTGCATTCTGAGAACACTGTGGATAGTGGAGGTAGAGAAGGCCAAAATAATGACATTGAAGCTCTAACATTGTGCCAGATTCCTTCCCTCGTGTCTGCATAGAACTTGTCTTCCAAAACCTCACTATGTATCACCAGTCATTTGGACTTCCTCCTCCTTTCTTTCAAAAACAGCTTGGCTGCTTTAGTCTGTGCAAACACATAGCTTAATTCCGCAGATGTCACTCTCAACTTCGCCAGATGCTAGAAGGACTCATCCAAACCCAAGGCGATGAGCTCTCAACAGTTTCTATCTATCTGGGTCTTCTGATTGTGGCCTCCAAAAATTTGAATTCTTTCTCCACCAATGGTAGCCGATTTATTCATTGCAACTTCTTTCAGGATTTTCTCTAGATCTCATGGGCTGCCCACCTTCACCTCAACTGTTCTTGGTTCACTATTTCCCGTCTTGTTCTTGGCAGGGAGCCTGTAGGCTTCTGTGCCTCTTCTCCGGGTAAGGTTCCTGGGGAGAGGACCTCGGTGTCTAAAACTCTCTCCATGTGATCATGAAGGGTATATTATTCCTAGTCTCCTAAGGAAGCCCAATAAATGGTTGTTGGCAGTTTGGAGAGTGTCCTCCTAGTAGTTGAATCGGAATTTTAGGTGGACCAGTGCTGACATGGCTGCAGCTTCAAAACTCTCCATGTTTCCAGGTGGATTCTTGCAATATCTGCCACTGAGGATTCCAGCTCTATGATCTTTGACACCACTCCCTGTAACTCTGGTTTTGCATTGGTGAGTCATTTCTCAAGAGAGTTTACAGTGGATTTGATGGAGGAGACCTTTGTTTCAATACCCGACGTTGTTCACGGCTGTTCCTGTAGAGCTCTACCATCATTGTTTCTTCTCGTGTCGGATCATTATCCATCTCTCCTGAGGACTTGCCCTACCTGTAGTAACCTCTCTGAGTCTCCTTTAAGATTTGGATTTGAAAAAAATCAAAAGTCTCACCCTTATTCACGGTTTTCCCCTCCTTTGGAGGCATCTCCTTCATTTGCTTCCTTCAGGTTACTTGTCATTCTGGTTATCCTCTGACAAAACAGCACAGTTCAGTATCTCACAAGACTAAGCTAGTCCAGCAGTCATCACCAGGACTCCTCAAACAGTTCGCCTCGAAGATCTCCTCAGCTCCTACTGCCATCTTATTCACCTTTTCTCCTTGCCACAGTCTATTCGTGGAGCTGCCACTCACTGGCTGTTCTGCCTCACAAACAGCATCCAAACTATGGCACTTCATAGCCTTTCAAGGTACAGAGATTCTGCTTTTCCTCAAGCAGCACCTTCTTAGGTGAGCTTTTCACTTCCAAAGCCTCATTGAAAATCAAGCACCATCTTTAATTCACTAGCTTCAGGATGATTGGATCTCTCCAAATTGTCACAATGACAGAGTTTCAATGGGTCCTTAACCAGTTGAAAACTATCGCCTCGCACCTCCTAGCAGTTCTGTTGCGCACCTCCTTCCGATGTTTCCACATGGGGCCTCAGAGCTGGATCCCTAACAAAGCCATGGGGGAACACGTCTGCTCCCATGCCCCATAGGCTTCACCACCTCCCAGTATTACTTTATGAGCAGGACCAAGGCTGTTTGGCATATAGGTTGGTCCTTGTCTTTAGTGGCATGGGGATCAAAAAGTAGTGAACTAAAATGCGACCCAAAGTAATTGCTTAAGAGTAATTCAAGCATTCCGCCTAGTGCCTTTTGATTATCTTAGCAAAAGGCTCTAAATGTAACCGGTATGGCCAAACGTGAGTCCCGTTGCTCACTGTGCCTATTAGCTAGATTTCCCATTTTGAGGGGATATGACCTAGAAGTTAAGGCTGGACTTGTTCCTATTGGACCTGGAGAAAAGCTGATTTACATCTGGTTGATCCCAGTCTATAGCTATAGAGTGAGCAAAAATACAATGCACTTTTCCTCTTGGAGCAGGACCAAAGCTAATTTGCATGAGGTTGGTCTCAGTCTGTAATGGCATAGGAAGATAAAAATGATGGTATGGAATGTGGCCCAGAGTAATTAAGAATTGCTGAAATGAGTTTTAGTATTCCGCTGATCTCTTTCAATTCAAGTATACCCCTCACCACTTTAAAGAAAAGCAGGAGGCCGTTAAGCAACAAAAAAAAGCAAAATAAAAGTGAGGGATGCAAGGAACAAAACTAAATAAAGACAGGCACAAGCAGGATTAAACAGGCAAAAGTCCAAATCTTCACCAAAAGATAATGAAATGGTGCCCTCCTGTATAATGCGCAGCCCCCAAGATGGGATCTCGTGAGGGTTATGTATGTGTATGCATACCTTGCTTACATTTAACTCGTGACTTGACAGACCTTAGACAGGCGTGAGGGAAAGGTATGCAAGGTCTAATATACATGAGAACAAAGGTTCATAATCAAGATTTCATGAATGGAATATTCTGATTTTAAATGCGTCTGCGGTCTGCTGCAACAAAGGTTAAAAATCAGGATTTTATGAATGGAATATCCTGATTTTCAATATATCTGCCATCTGCTGTACCAATCACCTGGACGGCATGAAGTCCAGGCTTCTATCGAAGCTGTTAATGAGCGGAAATTCATACAAATTCTACGCACAATACATATAACAATTACATGAAGACTGTGAGAAAATCAATTGTTGATTGAAGGGGATGTGATCCTTTTTCACGCAACAGCTACAATCCTTGTCCGAGTGAACCACAGAAACTCACTAAATTAACCTGTGCTTAACCCTCTGGTAGCATGGTACAATAGCACCCTTAATTTGGGGGCAATGTGTAAAGTATTTATGCAGCACTTAAACAGTAATAAAGTGAAAACACAACACAAGAAAAATCTTAATAAATTATTTGATACCAAAACAGCAAAAATCCAATCTGTACAACCGGAGTTATACAGTTTCAAAGAATTAGGTAGTGCGCCTAAAAGCACAAAGCGCCACTTGCGGTTATGTGGTCGTGCTGGACCGGGGAAAGTCAGAAGTTCAGGCCGACCACGATGAAGTGCGGGCCGGATACAGTAACCAGGTTAGTCCCTCTGAAGAAGTTACTTTTTCAAAGTCTGGTGCAAAGGGTCAAGTTTGCAGTGGAGAGGCCACGAGGAGCAGGGAGAGTGTTGCAAATGGTCGTTGCTGGAGCTTCGCGTTGGCGGCCACCGCGGGCTATCATTCCTGAAATGTGAAGTGCAGATCTCACGTTACCAGTCACCCCTGGCGGTCACTTAGCATGGTTCACCAGAGCTTCACATTGGCGGCGGCAAGATCTCAGCGCGGTCACAAAGAGCCCGAATTTTCAGGATTTCTCCTTTGTGTTCAGAGTAGTGCGCTCTGATGCCAACCAAGGGCCCAGAACCAGTGAGGCGCCTATTGGGGATCAGGGACTCATTCTTGGAGAGGCTAGCAGGGCTCAAGCAGGTCCATTTGCAGGTCCAGGCAGGTCCAGTTGCAGCAGGTCAGCTGAGCAGTTGCAGGGAGGCCTCTGGAGCTTGTTATGTCCCTGTAGCGCTGAAGAGGAGGTCAGCCAGCTGACTCTTGGAGTCACTTCAGGTAGCCTGGGACGAAGGAAGCAGGTCAAGTCTTCATTCCCAGACATCACGTCAGTCCTTTGCCAGCAGGGTAGTACTCCGGCAGCAGGGCAGTACTCCATCTGTAGTATCCGCAGGTCCAGAAGGGTACTGAGGAGCTTTTTCTGAGGGTCCAATATTTATACCTGGTGATAACTTTGAAATGGGAGAAACTTCTGGACTCCCCCCCCCCCCCTCCCCACATCTGGTTCTGGAATTTCCTTCCTCCATCCTAGCTCTGAGGGGTCTGGGGTGACAATAGACCAGTGTGAAGTCATTTGTGAGTGTGCTGAGGTAGCCCCTTTGAAGTGCAAGTGTGGTATGTGACAGCTCCACCCCTATCAAGTCATAGATGGTCCAGCCTGCCAACACCTATCCCCCTTCGTATCACTGTCTGGGAGGAATACACAAAGGCCAAATGCCAACTACACCTAGTTATGCGACCCAGGATAGAGGCAGCAGGCACCAAATGGTTAGGACAAGACAATGCCAGCTTTCTAAAAGTGGCATTTTCAGAATTGTGACTCAAAATCAGACTTTACCATTAAAGAGGGTTTTAAATTACAATTCATTAAAGACCAAACTTAACATTTCTACCTGTTCCCAAGCAAAAAAATATCACTTATTAAATGTAATAAGGTAACTCAATGTTATCCTATGGGAGAGGTAGGCCTTGCAGTAGTGAAAAACGAATTTAGGAGTGTTTCACTGCCAGGACATGTAAAATTTAAAAGTACATGTCCAACCATTTAAATATTTCGCATCCTGCTGTGAGGGCTGTTTCGGATCTACCCTAGGGGTGGCCCTATTAAGAAGGAAGGCTGAGGCCTGGCAAAAGGGTTTTCTGCCAGGTCAAAATGGCAGTTTTAAACTGCATACAGGCTGCAATGGCAGGCCCTAGGCATGTTTAAAAAGGCTACTTAAGTGGGTGGCACAATAAGTGCTGCAGGCCTTCTAGTAGCATTTAATTTACAGGCCCTGGGTACATGTAGTATCACTTTACCAGGGGCTTACAAGAAAATTAAATGTACCAACTGGGTGTTGGCCAAATTTACCATGTTTAGAGAAGTGAACACAGGTACCATAGCACTGGTTAGGTGTGGTAACATGTGTAGAGTCCTAAGACCAACAAAATCTAATTCAGCAAAATAGGAGGAGAGAAGGCAGAGCATTTGGGGGAAAACCATGCTAAGGATGTCAAATCTAACAAAGATATACCCATCTCTGGCTGCCGACACAACACATCAAAAAGCCACTTCAAGCCAGTAAGAATGTACATACAACCCCCCCACACACCATAACCCTCCATGCCATCTTCATTTCACAAAACTCATCCTTTCACCAAACCCTTCCCATCTAAAAACCACCACCAGCATGATAATGCTTTTTCAAAATAATTTAAGTCAAATTCATACTGGGTCTGCACAATGGGAAAATAATTGCCTTTGTGCAATAATTGTTTCATAAAATAAAGCATTGTGTTTGCCGTGAATTTGAGTACTTTGCATTTTATTTTCTGTGGAACCATTCTTCTATACTATTTAATGTCTATACTTTGTACGCGTATGTTTTAGTGTTATACATTTTCAGTACTTTAAATTGGGTGAACGGAATAAAACCCAAAGACCAAAAAGATTGTTCATTATTACAAGACACTCCGAAATTGTTAGTGTTGGGACTGTCATTTCTTTTTGCTGAGGTCAATTATTTAGTTCTAACTTAATCTTGTTCTGGTTTTTGCAGGGCCACGTTGGGCTTGTCCTTGCTCACATGCTGCCTTCTTGTCAGGTAAATCCCCAGTTCAAGCCAAGAATTTGCCGCAGCCATTTTTTTCTTTTCAACATATGTTAGCACATGCTTTTTTTTAAGCTACTTTCCTAAACTGCTTTGTTCCACATTCCGTGTTGTCCATTAGTGCAGACGCTGAACCTTAGGCCTGGTATGGTGCAATTACAGGTCCCAATTGCAATAACAAGCTCAGTTCCCCCCAAAAGGGGCTGTAGAGACATCCTCCTAGGGCAATCCGGCAGGCATAGGGAGGAGGCAGCGGGGGTATTACACTGGTGTCATGCTTTTCAGTGCTCCTGCTACAGAATGTATTTGTAGAACGTGAAGCACGTCTACCTTATTTATTAATGGAGTCAACTAATATAGCCACACCACTAGAGGGCGCCAGATACTGGAGTCGCTGTGTTTTGTCTTTCCCTGGAGTCGGTGTGTTTTGTCTTTCCCTGGAGTTTATGTTTTATCTTCGAAACAGGTTCTGGTGCTATTTGGGACCCACGTTGAGTTTTTGAGCCGTGCACTGCAAAAACGATGGCATGCCTCCATTCCGTCTTTGGAAAAAAATTGGACATGTGGTTTAATAACAATTTCCCAACGAAAATGGCTACAATGCCATGGATTCAAGAGAAGCTTTGAAGGGGCCCTCGAGTAATATTCTAACACTTCCTACTATGTTGTGCAAGGCTGACCCCCGAATAGCCTTTTTTGGGGCTAGTCTTGCGGTAGCAAATGTTTGAACGAAACTGGGCCAAAAAGTACATTTTACAGCGCAACATTCCAAAACGTTTGCTAAAAAGCCTGTTTTTTTTGTTCCCACCTAGTGACATAATATACCTAGTGTCTCTAAATAACTTTAATTTCCCCATATTGTCCCTTCCAGATTAATTGGCAGTCATATCACTGAAAGTCTGCTTGCAAGAGCCAGCCTGGAGAATGGGTAGTTACAGAGAACTGACCATTCCAGGCCTCCAAGTTCACAGCAGTCCCGCTGGTGACACAACATAAGACACAGACTTGAGAGTCTGGAGCTCAGTTTACAGAGATCTTACAGGTTTATATAACAAATATATCTAAAAGGTTTCACCAGTTTTATAGGCTTTCAACTCAGACAGCATCGATATATAGTGAAAATATATCCATAAAAAGCAATCATTATCTATTATAAAATACTTGCCTGTAAGTCATGAAATAGGTCATCACTGCAAGAATGAAGTGACCTCTGGCTGCATGAAAATGATGTCATATTATCAGCATTACATGTCCCCGAATAAGCATGAGTTGGGGCTCGAATGTTGGCTAAATATAGTAGAAATGCACGCATTTGCCACCATGATACCACTCTGGTAGTCTCAGTGAGCACACTCTTTACTGCCCCAATCAGATTATTGCCCTAATACATTCATTTTGTCCCGAAATACCAACTTTTATTTTGATTAAATAAAATATTTTGCCCCTAAACATCAATTTTCGATTTTCTGAAGGTGCACTAATGTTGCTCAGTGCAAAATAATATCATTCGTTTTTTTGGAACATACATTTAGTTACTATCACGCATGCAGGTATCCCTGTAATTTGACAGTCTTTTCCATCACGTGCCAAGGTGGAACCATCCCAGGCACCACATCATATACCAGTGTTCCCATTCAATACCTACGGACCCCATCAATTGCTAGTCCTTGCCATCATATTCCCAGCCAGCAATCACTTGGCATTCTTTGCCATAACATGAACATCCTTCCTCTGCAATGCGCCACTGTTTGCCATCATGCCTGAAGGCTCACCGAACATATACCAGTCTTTGCCACCATGTGCACCGCCCTCCACCATATTCCTCTCCTTATCTTCAAAAAATCAGACCCAGTCATAACGTGCCACCATGTGCACAGAGCATCTCATCATTTGTCGAGCAGTTATTGCAATCACATACAGAGCTCCATGCGATCTGCAAGTTGTGATACAGTCAGGCAGTTACACAAGTGTACTAACTCATTAACTCACCTTATGTGTGCACACACCCGAAAACTGCTTTCCTTTCTTTGCTTACATGGAGCAGGATTTCTCTTCCCTCACTTTTCCTATCTGGGTTTATGCAGTCTAGGCACTATGCCGCTGCTTCACATATTAACACAAGTGATATGCTAGGTCAACAGAACTCTTGTAAACCTTCCAATCTCCACACTCTATATTCTGAGACCCTGTACCTTCCCTTTGCCTAACCTCTGTCAACTATTTGTTCATACTGTACCTGGCGGGCAAATACATCATGACTGAGCATATGCAATAGAGTGCTGGACAACAAACACTTGGCCACACCTTTTCCTTGGCTGTAAAAAAAAAATCCTTTGTTTATTAAAACCTTCAGACAGGCAACGCAACTGGCCCCTGATGATGCTGGGCACAAACACAATTTACAGTTTGATTACTTCTCTTCTATGTGAAATCTTGCAGAGGTGCGCCGAGTACTTTACCACCCGGTTCTTACATTCTGGTAACTTGAGTTGAATGTGTGAAATAACACTTCGCTACTTCAGCTAATAACTTCTTTCACCAGATCTCAGTGATTACTTCTGCTTCATCCTCAACAACATCTTGACTTCCCGTATGAGAGTGACGACTTTATGCGAATGTATACACAGGTGTCTTCTTCTTTTCCTGCTCTTATTTCTTTCACCCTCATCCTGCCTCATACTTTCACTCACACCTGGCCTTTTTCTGACAACACTCCAAGCAAACGGGAATTAATTAGTTACCTCAGTGCTGCCTAATGGCTTGAATACTGACTGTTCACCAGCAGTTAGATTTACCTCAGGATCTTCTTCTCATCCACGGCACCCCTACTGAGGATAGGAGGTTGGTTCATTGAAATATACCACAGAACTCAGGAGAGCCTGGTGGCCTACATGTAACTCTAAAAATATATTACCCCAGGGGGGTTTCTAAGACATCAAAACTACCTATAAAAACCTGAGACTTCTGGCCGCTTCCCTTCTTTCATTCCTAAATCTTCAGCCTCCTAATCCCAATTTACTGATATTCTGCTGACCTCAACACCAGCATTTTATTTATGTAATGGTTTTATATATTGCCATGTCACCAGCAGATATTAAAGCACTTTACATAGCAACCAAGAAAGTCATATGTGTACGGTTCAAGATTAAGAAAAGCGCTGGAGTATGGGGGGGCGAGGTATGAGGATGGGGAGAAGAAGCAGATTAGGCAAAGAAGAAACAGGGAAATTGTAAAAACGAGATCAAAAGTCACAAATAAAAACGAATTTTAAGCTGCAGGTCTGAAATTGGTGATTTGTGGTACAATCTAAGACCTCAATCGGTTGACTAGACTCAATTCTGACATTAGCAAATGTTGGTCAGTTCAGGTCCTAAGTCTATAGAGATGCCAGAAGCACTTAAACTGCCAAAGTAATTCCTGAAGGAGTGAGTCTTTAGGCCTTATCACAACAACAGGATGTTAGGTGTTATTTGCAGGCGAAGAGGTACGGAATTCCAGAAACTTGAAACATTGCTTGTGAAGGTTTGTTTCAGTGTTTGGGAAGATTTGAATGTTGCAGTTCCTAGGAATAGAGGACTCTTGCGCCTACATTTCATCTATGGCGCCACAGGAGCTTTAGCAGTAGCTAACACGAGGCTCTTCTGCACAATAACACTCATACAGACATCTGCCATTCTCGCAAATAAAGAGCCCGGAGACGTGCAGGTTGCCAATGCTGTCATAAGGCTGCTGAGACCAACACTGAGACACCCACAGTGTCCTAGTTTTACTCCCTCTGTGACAATTACCTTCTTACAACCACTAGAATTATGACTAATCTCATAGATGTGACAAGCCTGCTCTTTATCTTCTCAGGTTCGATCTTGGGCACGTGCTCTAGGATGGTGGTCCTTCAAAGTGCAGCCCCGTACAGCGGTATCTTGTAGCCTCTGCCAGTGCATTAGCAGGATGGGGATATGTGGAGACAAATGCAAGAGGATTGCACTTCAGCACAACTCCACTTTCCAAGAAGTGGAAGGAGCTTAATAGGGCAGCACTGTGCACGTCCAGTCATGAGATTAAGCTCTGGCTAATGCAAGTGATAGCATGAGAGAGAGAGAGAGAGAGACCACCTCTGCCCAATTAGTTCCCGTCTTCTCACAGGTTGAATTGAGTTCCAGGAACTAGACTAACCCCAGCAACTTATAATTTGAGAAGTGAGCCACAGCACGGTATGTAACGTTTACCACACAGTTTTTATTACGTGGGATGTTACAACTCAGGTGAATACCACGCTGGCCATGTTTGGCCTGTTAATGCAGTGCTTTACCACGCAGAAAAGTTTTTTGTTTTTTTTAAATGACATTTTTAATGTCATTAAAAAAGGTAGTTAAAGGAGTGTGTTTTTTACATCCAGTGGATGGTAGAGGCAAAGGGAAATAAAGGTTTTAGGATTCGGGGGCAGGTGTAGGTAATATAGGGTAATGTTTTTTTAGGGTTCAGGTATGGTTAGAGGTAAAAGGGGAGGTAAGTGTTTTTAGATTTCAGGGACGGGTAGAGGTAAAGGGGTTTTTAGGGTTCAGAGGCAAGTAGAGGTAAATGGAGGAAATATCTATCTCTCTATCTATAGATATATATGTATATATATGTATATATATCTATAGATAGAGATATATATATATATATATATATATATATATATATATATATATAAATAGATCTCTCTCTAATATATATATCTATATTTATACGCACAAACATTACCCAGTGGCGGTCTAAAGTAACAGTGCCTGCTTTTGTACCCTCCCATCTTACATCACTCATAACATTTCCAATGACTGCATTGATAAAATCCCCAATGACTGCATGGATAACACTGTGTATGGCAAGGGCACAAGTTATAGTTACTGGAGATAACTATAACCGGTGAATTTCACTAGTTTTGTTAGTTTACAGTGTTCTGTTTTAACTGACATTTTCACCCAGCTATATAGTCCCTTTAACCTTTGTTTTTTCACCCAGCCAAAAAAAAATATATATATATAACAAAAAACGATTTTTCTATGGAAACATGGTCCTAACTATAACTACCCACTGGTGACCGCCAGTAGGGGATGGATGGATATATATAAATATATATCCATCATATATATATATATATATATATATATATATATATATATATTATCTACTGGCGGTCGCCAGTAGATAGTTATAGTTACAACCTATTATCCATAGGAAATCCGCGACATTCTATTTGAAATAACTCTCTTGCCGGTTGACGTATCTTCGTGAAATTTTCAAACTTTGTGGCCCGCTCCGGTCCGCTCCTACCCTGAAAGTCTCGGGGGATTCGTCAAGCGGGGGCCGAGAAAAAAGGGGGTCCCAAAGCGTGTTTTCCCCATGCACTTTTCCATAGGAAACTTTAGACACGGCTACAGCCCGAACTGCTGAACGGAATTACACCAAATTTGGCAAAGAGGTAGTTCTTGGTTCAGAAAGAACCCTTTTTGTTAAATGGTGTAAATCCGTTCAGTAGTTGCTGAGAAAATGAAAAGTAAAAAGTTAGTGATATCTATGGCCGAGTAGGGTCCGCGTACCCTCAGCGCACCCTGCGCGCACCGTCCCGATCCACGAGCTGCATGTTAATTGGCTGTCAGCTGGCTGTCAACATTCCGATTCAGGAAATGTTGGCAGCCATTTTGTCCCTCGGTAGAACCGAGGGACAGAAACAAGTGCGCAAAGCGCACAAAGGGGGCAGGGTAGAAACACCCTGACCCCTAGGTTTGCTCAGGGGTCCCACAAGGACCCCCTGGGCAAAAAAAAAAAAATTTTTTTAAAAATCGGCAGGATGCGCTCAGGGTGCGCGAATCCTGCCGAAAAAATCGAAGCGCGGTCTCCCGCGCTTCGATTGTATTTGCCCCGGGTGGCCCAAGTCCCGGGGGCATGGTGGGGGGTTTCATTTTATGTATGGGGGGCCTCAAGGGCCCCCAAGCCCGGGGACCGCCACCCCCGGGGCTTTTTTAAAAATGGTGCGGGAGGGCTCTGAGCCCTCCCGCAGCCCCGAGGACCACCACCTCCCGGGGCTTTTTTTATTCATTGAGCAACCTGTGTGGGGGCTCCAGCCCCCACACGCCCCGGAGACCGCCACCTCCCGGGGCACTAACAAATTAAAATGGGGGTCCGTTTTGGACCCCTGAAGCCCCGGGCCCACCACCTCCCCGGGGCTGTGCTGATGTAGGGAGGGGGCCGCGCGGCCCCCTCCTGGAGCCCTTGATGGCCCTGGGGTCCGCCACCCCCAGGGCCGGCTCCTGCAGTGTCCCGGGGTGCCTACCCCGGGACACTGTAGTTTGCTATGGCAGGACGGGAGCCTCGCGGCTCCCGTCCTGTCATTACAAACTTGCTTTGGATATTGGAAGAGAGAGCAGGAAACCTGCTCTCTCTTCCAATATCCAAAGCAGATTGCTTTCCACATGGGGAGCAGCATGTCAGCTGCTCCCCATGTGGGACTAGCAATGCCGGCTCCCAAGGGACGTGGGGAGCCGGCGGGACTGTGGGGGATTGGGGACCCCCACAGTCCCCCAACGGAGAAGGGCCAGCCCCGGGGGATGGGGTCCCCGGGGCAAGTAGTGGCCCAGGAGGGGGCCACGCGGCCCCCTCCCCAAAAAAGAAAAAAAAAAATGGAAAGGCCGGCCCCGGGGATGGGGTCCCCGGGGCCTTAAATGGCCTGAGGAGGGGGCCACGCAGCCCCCTCCCAAGAAAATAAAAAAAGGCCATGCCCCGGGGGATGGGGTCCCCGGGGCCAATACAGGCCCAGGGAAGGGGGCCACGCGGCCCCCTTCCCGTTTTTTTTTTTAAATTAAATTTAAAAAGGGGTAAGGCCCTGGGGGATGGGGTCCCCAGGGCCCAAAAACAGGAAAAAGGAAGGGGGCCACACAGCCCCCTTCAGGGGACACATTTTTTTTATTTTTTTAAAAACGATCGGGCCCGCAGGCCCCGCCCCCTTCCTTCACCACTCTGCAAACGCGCCCCTGGCGCGTTTGCAGAAGGGAACGATTCCCCTTGAATACTGGGGGTCCCTGGGGGCCAACTAGCCCACCAGGAACCTCCAATATGCGCCAGGGGCTGCGTTGCAGAGACGTGTAGAGAGGCCACACCCCTTTTACACCTCTCTGCAACGCAGCTCTGTGGCGCTTTTGGAGGTATATGGTGGGCTAGTTGGACTCCGAGGACCCTCAGGATTCAAGGGGACTTAATCCCCAGCTTAAAACGCGCCACGGGCGCGTTTGCACAGTGGTGAAGGGAGGGCGGGGCTTCAGGTGACATGTGCGCAAACAGGCCCCGTGGCGCGTTTTAAGATGGGGAATTAAATCCCCTTCAATCCTGAGGGTCCCTGGGGCCAACTAGCCCAACAGGTACATCCAGAAAGCACCACAGAGCTGCGTTGCAGAGAGGTGTAAAAGGGGTGTGGCCTCTCTACACGTCTCTGCAACGCAGCCCCTGGCGCATATTGGAGGTTCCTGGTGGGCTAGTTGGCCCCTAGGGACCCTCAGGATTCAAGGGGACTTAATCCCCCAACTTAAAACGCGCCACGGGGCGCGTTTGCACAGATGTCACCTCAGGCCCCGCCCCTCCCTTCACCATTGTGCAAATATTCTTCTAAAATCAGCCGAAATACGAATTCCGATTTACTCACCTGTTATCAGGAGAGACCTCAGTGCTGTATCTTTCAGCCCAGTACTGGTCCTGAAAAGTAATTTTAACCGTACTTACCAGTAACTTGAATTTCCTTCCATAGGCTAACATTGACTGGTTTCACTTGGAAATTCTTCTAAGTGTGGAGTTTTGGAACTTTAAAATATTCCTCTAAAATCAGCCGAAATACGAATTCCGATTTACTCACCTGTTATCAGGAGAGACCTCGGTGCTGCATCTTTCAGCCCAGTACTGGTCCTGAAAAGTAATTTTAACCATACTTACCGGTAACTTGAATTTCCTTCCATAGGCTAACATTGACTGGTTTCACTTGGAAATTCTTCTAAGTGTGGAGTTTTGGAACTTTAAAATATTCCTCTAAAATCAGCCGAAATACGAATTCCGATTTACTCACCTGTTATCAGGAGAGACCTCAGTGCTGCATCTTTCAGCCCAGTACTGATCCTCAAAAGTAATTTTAACCGTACTTACCAGTAACTTGAATTTCCTTCCATAGGATATCATTGCCTGCTTTTTGCTGAAAAAGTTTCTAAGTGTTGATTTTTGAAACATACAAATATTCCTCTAAAATCAGCCGAAATACGAATTCCGATTTACTCACCTGTTATAAGGAGAGACCTCAGTGCTGTATCTTTCAGCACAGTACTGAGTCCTGAAAAGTAATTTTAACCGTACTTACCAGTAACTTGAATTTCCTTCCATAGGCTAACATTGACTGGTTTCACTTGGAAATTCTTCTAAGTGTGGAGTTTTGGAACTTTAAAATATTCCTCTAAAATCAGCCGAAATACGAATTCCGATTTACTCACCTGTTATCAGGAGAGACCTCAGTGCTGCATCTTTCAGCCCAGTACTGATCCTCAAAAGTAATTTTAACCGTACTTACCAGTAACTTGAATTTCCTTCCATAGGATATCATTGCCTGCTTTTTGCTGAAAAAGTTTCTAAGTGTTGATTTTTGAAACATACAAATATTCCTCTAAAATCAGCCGAAATACGAATTCCGATTTAGTCACCTGTTATAAGGAGAGACCTCAGTGCTGTATCTTTCAGCACAGTACTGGTCCTGAAAAGTAATTTTAACCGTACTTACCAGTAACTTGAATTTCCTTCCATAGGCTAACATTGACTGGTTTCACTTGGAAATTCTTCTAAGTGTGGAGTTTTGAAACTTTAAAATATTCCTCTAAAATCAGCCGAAATACGAATTCCGATTTACTCACCTGTTATCAGGAGAGACCTCAGTGCTGCATCTTTCAGCCCAGTACTGATCCTCAAAAGTAATTTTAACCGTACTTACCAGTAACTTGAATTTCCTTCCATAGGATATCATTGCCTGCTTTTTGCTGAAAAAGTTTCTAAGTGTTGGTTTTTGAAACATACAAATATTCCTCTAAAATCAGCCGAAATACGAATTCCGATTTACTCACCTGTTATAAGGAGAGACCTCAGTGCTGTATCTTTCAGCCCAGTACTGGTCCTGAAAAGTAATTTTAACCGTACTTACCAGTAACTTGAATTTCCTTCCATAGGCTAACATTGACTGGTTTCACTTGGAAATTCTTCTAAGTGTGGAGTTTTGGAACTTTAAAATATTCCTCTAAAATCAGCCAAAATACGAATTCCGATTTACTCACCTGTTATCAGGAGAGACCTCAGTGCTGCATCTTTCAGCCCAGTACTAATCCTGAAAAGTAATTTTAACCGTACTTACCAGTAACTTATATTTTCTTCCATAGGAATCCATTGTCTGGTTTTCAGCAAAAAAGTTTCAAAGTGTTGATTTTTACAAACTACAAATATTCCTTAAAAATCACCTGTATGACTTAAACGCATTCTTTCAACTGTTTACAGGAGATGCACCAGTGCTGGATCCAGGATCCAACACTGAGTAAGAAAAAGTAACTGATAACAGTTTTTACCTGCTAAGTGAATTTCCTTCCATAGGATAACATTGGTGATTCTATGAGAAAAAGTTTCTAAGTGTCAACTTTTAAAATACAATAATATTCCTTAAAAATCACGACTGTAACCAAAACGCTTTTACTCAACTGTTTACAGGAGATGTACCAGGACTGAATCTAGGATCCAGTCCTGTGGTTAGAAAAGTAATCCATAAAGTAACTAATTGCATTTAACTAGAAATTCACATTGAGCTGAATGTTGCATTGTGTTTGAAAATGTGTTGCCCATTGCAACAACTGTAACTACTGTACTTAAAAGTCTATTGCCTATGTGCAAAGTATTTAAACTAAAGTAATTCATTCTGAGAAAGTATTTTTTGTAATGTAATGTATAATGTAATTACAATGTAATTTAAAAAATAAAATCTGTAAAAAAAAATTGTTTCTAAAAATGTAGTAAATCAGTATGAAAAAAATTAGTATAACAATTAATACATTTAAAAATTGTCATTTACAAAACCTTTGAAATTCACTGAAAAAACCGTAGGTTTCAGGCACGTTATAGTTAGAAATTAGCATTTAAAAAACCTTTGAAATTCACTGAAAAAACCATAGGTTTCAGACACGTTATAGTTACAAATTAGCATTTAAAAAACCTTTGAAATTCACTGAAAAAACCATAGGTTTCAGACACGTTATAGTTACAAATTAGCATTTAAAAAACCTTTGAAATTCACTGAAAAAACCATAGGTTTTAGGGACAGTTATAGTTACTTGGACATTGCACTCGTACAAAACCCGTGAAATTCCCCGTTATAGTTAGTTCAGCTAACTATAACTCGCGCCCCGCAATGCACTGCTGATGACGTCACATATTACATCACTCATGACATGGTCAGTGACATCACTGATGACATCACTGATGACATCTCAAATGACATCACTGATGACATCATCCACGTGATAATCTGATGCACCTCCTCACACCCTAATATAATCTTTGATACACCCACTCTAAATTACAGACTGCCATTCGCAAAACCATAGACACTCCAACACCAATAACTACATACCCACTCACTGATTCTTAGGTCTACACACACACATCCACTCACTCACCCGTACAGTCACTCATACTTACGGTCACTCAGTACAGGACTATCATATGCACTCTTACTCCTATATAGACACTCAAACAACGCCACTCATCCATAGAGATACTCAGACACCTAGTCAGTCATGCAAATAATTAAACACACTGCCATTTACTCACCTATACAGTTATACACACACCAGCTCACTTACTCATACAAATAGTAGCACATTGTTACGCTCTTATACAATCACTGATACAAGCACACACTCATCCATACAGCCACTATCACAATCACTCACTCTTGCTTATAGCTATTTATATACTCCAACACACATATATACTGCCTTTCACATATGTAGTTACTCACACATGTACCACTGGGACATACATTCACTCACTAACACACCCTTACACACACTTACCCACCCATACAGTCTATCACAGATGCACTTTTGAAACCATCCACCCAGTGAATCACCCACTCACACATCTATGCACAGAGTTGCACACACCCCTCCCACACAAACACTCAGGCACCCATACAGATACTCAGACAAGCATTCAATAACTCATATAGACACTCATTTAGCTATTCACAAACACATGCAGCCACTTACACAGCAACAGACAGACGGATACAGACATTCACCCAGTTTAGTCACTAACCCATGCATTCAGTAAGATACGTTAAATCACTCACTTATATAGTCAGTCACGCACCTACTAAATCATCCATACAGACACTTACACACCCACTCATTCTTCAATACGTCTTTTCCTATATATATTAAAAATATTTAAACTTTACAGAAACACACAGTCACTGGATGATGTCATCAGTGATGTCATTTGAGATGTCATCAGTGATGTCATCAGTGATGTCACTGACCATGTCATGAGTGATGTAATATGTGACGTCATCAGCAGTGCATTGCGGGGCGCGAGTTATAGTTAGCTGAACTAACTATAACGGGGAATTTCACGGGTTTTGTACGAGTGCAATGTCCAAGTAACTATAACTGTCCCTAAAACCTATGGTTTTTTCAGTGAATATATATATATATATATATATATATATATATATATATATATATATATATATTTTCCTATGGAAACATGGTACTAACTATAACTACCTACAGGTGACCGCCAGTAGGGGATGAATAGATATATATATATATAACCGCCAGTAGGGGATGAATGGATATATATATATATCCATATCCATTTCCATTCATCCCCTACTGGCATGAATGGATATATATCCATATCCATTCATCCCCTACTGGCGGTCACCAATACGTAGTTATAGTTAGGACCATGTTTCCATAGAAAAATGGGTTTTTTCGTTTTTTGACTTGCCTATAGCTTTGGTGCCGTTTGACGAATCTTCATGAAATTTTCCAAACAAAGTGCTCCGTTGAATCATGTTGGACACGGAAGGTTTCAGGGCGATTCATAAAGTGGGGGCTGAGGAAAATGGGGTTAAAAAAAGGGTGAACATAGCAAAACCAAAGGGGATAATGGACGGAGTGTTGAACATTGCAAGCACTGGCTGATGAGGGCTGTTAGCCCGAAACCGGTCCCAGGATGCTTGTTTCCGGTACAGGGAAGACATGGCTTGGCATTTCGGGCTGGACTGTTCCCATGAGGCACAGGGTCAAGACTGATTTGCATATAGCTGTGTCTGAACTGGGTGGCAAAGTGAGCTAAAGAACGATGATGGATTCAACCCAGATCTGTGACTGGGGGTGAGTGTCTGAAAAGCTTCAGTGCTCCGTCCATCATCTCCTTGTGTTTGCTTTGTTCGCCCTAAGTTGGCAGGGTATGCCCAGACGTGGGTCCCATGCTCACTTTGCCACTGGATTCAAGCTAGCCTGGCTGATGAGGGCTGTTAGCCCGAAACCGGTCCCAGGATGCTTGTTTCCGGTCCAGGGAAGACATGGCTTGGCAGTTCGGGCTGGACTGTTCCCATGAGGCACAGGGTCAAGACTGATTTGCATATAGCTGTGTCTGAACTGGGGTGGCAAAGTGAGCTAAAGAACGATGATGGATTCAACCCAGATCTGTGACTGGGGGTGAGTGTCTGAAAAGTTTCAGTGCTCCATCCATCATCTCCTTGTGTTTGCTTTGTTAAAAAAAGGGTGTCATGGCAGCTTGGCATATATCTGAAACTGGGACACCACACTGGAGAGCTACCCCCTGTCATATTTTGACAGACTTTTGTCAACTCTGTTGGTGTGTTAGGATGTCCAGTAAGAAAACTTCGGGATTCAAGCCGTGCAGCGCCTGTCACCGCGCTATGTCGGTTACGAACCCCCATATGGTTTGTCGAGAGGAAGCTCAGAGCACCGCTCTGGCGATTCGATGTCCTCTTCGTCGAAGTCGTTGAAGTCAGGTAAGAGGCACCACAAAAAGCACAAGAAGTCGAAGCGTGCTTCGACTTCGCCCGCCTGTCTCGTGACGCGGCGGAGGAACCTCGGCGCTCGAGGCCCCGCTCTGCGGAGCGGGTGCCTGGGTCGGCTCGCGTTTTCCTCCCTTTCCGAGGCTGGGAGCGACCCCGCCCAACTCAAAGATTTTTATGATGCCATGTGTGTCATATTTGGGCGGCCTGACCCTGCCGGTGCGCCTTCGGGCCCCGCAGGCTCAGAGGACGGAGTGGCCCCGTGGTTCTCCGGCTCCACGGCCTCCGAGTGGACCCGTTCCCGGGTCTGGACCGACGCCGGTCGCACCTCCACTGCAACCTTCCCCGGCGTCACGTCCGGCTCCGGGGTACTTGGCGGCGCCGTCGCCCACCGGCGACGCCTCCCCGATCCTCATTACCAACGACACAGAGGCCAAGACCGGCGCCGATGGAGCCATACGGCTCCATGCCGTTTTCTCTGCCCTATTCTGAAGGGTTAGGGATGGAGGAAGAGGATTGGGAGGGGGAGCAGGATCCCTTAGAAATCCCGCAACAACAAGACCTGGGCTGGTATGAGGAATTGGGTGAGGCCAGTGGTCTGGACATCTCCCCAGACTCTGACATGCTTTCCCCTCCTACTCTGGCTACAGAGGAGGGAAGAGTCTTTTGCCATGGTGGTGCGTAGGGCTGCGGAGGTCATCGACCTGCAGCTTCCTACAGTGGCTGTCAAGACAAACGTCTTGACAGAGGTCCTGCAGCCTGCGGTCTCGAGTTCAGAACCCCCCACTGCCTTTCAATGAGGCCTTGACAGACGTCCTTCTGGGGTCATGGTCCAAACCCAGCACAGGGATATAGGATGTGAATAGGACGATTGTCCGCTGCCATCGCCCGAACCCGGGGACCCACTTTTCCTCACCACCCACCCCACCCCCAACAGCTTGGTGGTCCAAGCTTCCAAGTCCCGAGGTGCATTCCCTTCCGCACCCCTGGACAGGGAATCCAAGAGGCCGGGAAGCTTTGGGAAGAAAAGTTTCTCTTCGGCCAGTCTAGCGCTGCGGCCGGTGAACACTGCATGTCTCTTGGGCCGTTACTCCCATTCTATATGGGATACGGTAGCGCAGGTGCTGCCCAGAGTCTCGGAGGAGGACTGGGCGCTAATCTCCCAAGCTATATCAGATGGGAGGGACGCAGCTAAGTTTGCCATCAGATGTGGCTTGGACACGACGGACTCGCTAGGTAGAGCAATTTCCACGACGGTGGCAGTTCGTCGCGATGCCTGGCTGAGAACATCTGGTTTTTTGGTGGATGTCCAAGCCAACCTCATGGACATGCCCTTTGATGGCTCCCGTCTCTTCGGAGACAAGGTGGATGCTGCCCTTGAGCGCTTTAAAGACTTTTGGGCCATGGCCAAGTCTTTGGGCCTTACTACCGCTCCCCGGGCTGCATCCACTTTTCGTTCCTTTAGTTGCTACGGAAGGGGCTACCAGCCGCGCCAACCATATTCCGGCCAGAAGGCTCCTCAAGTTCAACAACCCCTGCGGACTGTGGTTGCGGCTCACCCCAGCCTCGTGGGTCTGGGAACCAGAAGTCAAGCCAAGCCACCATCCCCTCCTCCGCCGCAAAACCTTCCTAGTCCGAATCCCCTGGATCATTCTCGGCCAGTTGTTGGCAGAATACGCCATCATCTCCACCACTGGCAAACAATCACATTGGACAGGTGGGTGCTGCAAATAGTCCGAAGGAGCTACTCCCTCCCCTTCGAGACTACCCCTCCTTCTATGCCTCCAGCATACAATCGGCTGACGGAGGATCACCTTGCCTTGCTCCGCGAGGAAGTCAATGCTCTCTTGGCCAAGGGAGCTATAGAGAGGGTCCCTGGGCCCGAAGTAGGCAGTTGTTGCTATTCCCACTACTTCCTGGTCCCCAAGAAGGATGGAGGCCTTCGTCCTATCCTACACCTCAGAACCCTCAATCTCCTCCTCAAAAAGGAGAAGTTCAAGATGCTCACCCTTGCTCAGGTCCTCTCTGCCTTGGACACGAAGACTGGATGGTAGCGCTGGACTTGCAGGATGCCTACTTCCATATACCCATCTTGCCCGCCCATCGGTGCTACCTGCGGTTCACAGTGGGCCACGAGCACTTTCAGTTTGCGGTGCTCCCATTTGGCCTCACCAGTGCCCCTCGGGTGTTCACAAAGGTGATGACGGTGGTCGCAGCTCATCTGCGGAGATCTGAGGTTCCAGTCTATCCCTATCACGACGACTGGTTGTTGAAGGCGGGCTCGCTCCAAGCAGTAGTCTCCCACCTCCAGACGACGGCGAACCTCTTGCATTCACTGGGGTTCACTATCAACGTGCCGAAGTCATACCTGACTCCCACTCAGTCGCTTCCCTTCATTGGGGTGGTGCTGGACACGGTGCAGTTTCAGACCTATCCTCCCGAATGGCGAGGCCAGGATTTTCAAGCTATGATACCGATGTTTCAGCCTCTATCCTGGATTTCGGTGGGACAGACTCTGAGGCTGTTGGGCTTCATGGCCTCCAGCATCCTGTTAGTGACCCATGCACGGTGACACATGCGGGCTCTGCAGTGGGACCTAAAGTTCCAATGGGCACATCATCGAGGAAATCTCACCAACCTGGTTCAGATTTCAGAGGGCACTACGAAAGATCTGCAGTGGTGGCTGATGGACCGGGAATGGTTCAACAGAAGACCCCTCTCCCTTCCCCACCCAGATCTCACGGTAGTGATGGGCGCATCCCTTCTGGGCTGGGGTGGCCATCTGGGAGAGGAGGACATCAGAGGACCCTGGTCTCCGGCGGAAGCCAAGATCCATATCAACCTGCTGGAGCTTCGGGCGATCTGACTGACACTAAAAGCCTTTTTGCTGTCAATAAAGGGAAGGCTTGTTCAAGTGTTCACAGACAACACTACTGCCATGTGGTACTACAACAAACAAGGCGGTGTGGGGTTGTGGACCCTTTGTCAAGAGGCCCTGCGTCTCTGAACTTGGCTTGAACATCAGGGCATTTTTGTCTGGTGGTTCAACACCTGACCGGTTCTCTGAATGCCAGGGCGGACAAGCTCAGCCGAAGCTGCCTTGCGGATCACGAATGGCGTCTCCACCCGGATGTGGTACAAGGTCTCTTTCAGTGGTGGGGAGAGCCTTGGTTAGATCTGTTCGCCTCTGAAGAGAACGAGCAATGTCAGCTGTTCTGCGCTTTGGAGTTTCCAAGGCGGCACTCGCTCAGCAACGCTTTTCGTCGCGAATGGAGCTCAGGCCTCCGATACGCCTTTCCGCCCATACCACTTCTGCACAGTGCTCAAGAAGATCAGGAGCGATCGGGCACAGGTTATTCTTGTGGCTCCGGACTGGGCATGGAGAGTTTGGTATCCAAAGCTTATAGAGATGAGCATCGATCCTCCGGTCAGGCTGCCTCTTTGGGAGGATCTTCTGTCAGAGCAGCAGGTGAGGGTCCTCCACCCGAACCTGTCCACTCTCCGCCTCCTTGCATGGAGATTGAGTGGCGACAGTTGACAGCTTTTGACCTTCCTCCTGAAGTCTGTGAGGTTATCTTGGCAGCCAGGCGTCCCTCTACAAAGTCAGTATACGCCTGCCGATGGAACAAGTTTTGTAAATATTGTACAGACCTGTCCATTGACCCTTTATCTGCTCCCTTATCTGAAGTCCTCCTCTTCATACTTTCCTTGGCCCAGCAGGACTCTGCTCTGGGCACTTTGAAGGACTACCTTTCAGCCCTTTCAGCCCTTTCTTCTTTTCTTCGCTTGCCTGATCAACCATCTTTATTCAACTCTCCTATAGTGCAAAGATTTTTGAAGGGGCTAACCCATTTGTTTCCCCCTTCACCTTTCATCATGCCACAGTGGGACCTTAATTTGGTGCTTACCTTTTTGATGTGTGCACTGTTTGAGCCGCTTCATAACTGTCCTCTGCGGTTGCTCACCATCAAGACAGCTTTTTTGGTGGCAATAACCTCTGCCAAGAGAATCAGCGAACTACAGGCGCTATCCTCAAAGCCTCCTTACCTGGCGACCTTTCCGGATAAGGTAGTACTCCGGACTAGGGCATATTTTCTTCCTAAGGTGGTTACACCCTTCCATCTGGGACAGTCGGTTACTCTGCTCACCTTCTATGCACCTCCGCATCCTTTTAAGGAAGAGGAACGTCTCCACCATCTGGACCCAAAAAGAGCGTTGTCATTCTATCTTGATCGAACCAAGGAGTTCGGGGTGGATGACCAACTCTTTATAGGGTACGTGGGTGCAAAGAGGAACCATGCTGTCCAGAATAGGACTATATCCAGATGGGTTGTCCTCTGTATTAAAATTTGTTACGCCTTAGCAAAGAAGGAGCCCCCTGAAAGGCTTCAGGCCCACTCCAACAGGGCAAAAGCGGCCACCACGGCTCTCCAGCGTGGTGTCCCATTTTCATATATATGCCAAGCTGCCATGTGGGCATCTCTGCACATGTTTGCCAGACACTACTGTATTCCCAGGTTCGCAGAGAGAGGATTTTTAGTCGCTCTGTTTTAGAGGATGTTCTGGTCTGAACCGCTCTGCAGTCCCTCCTCCGGGGATGGTATTGCTTGGGTATCTGTTCAAAGGAAAGGAATCTGCAGCTAGATGTCTCTATCAGATGGACAAGTTACTTACCTTTGGTAACGCCTTATCTGATAGAGACATGATCTAGCCGCAGATTCCTTACCGACCCACCCATGCTCCCCGCACTGCGGAATTGGTTTTAAGTGTCAGGGACGTTCCCCTTCATGGCCCTAGATGTTAATTTTTTAACACACCTTGGTCAGTCACTTCATGGCTTCTCGCTTCTGGCGTGGAAAGTCGTGAAAAGTACTGACGTCAGCGCGCCGGAGTGGCGGTTATATTGACAATGCGGACGTCACGATGCCGACGACGTCACGCAGAGTCTGCCGACGCCACCTACCGGCGTGCAGGGGTACTGCCTGACTCCTGGAAGTTCAAGGGTAAGGAATCTGCGGCTAGATCATGTCTCTACCAGATAAGGCGTTACCAAAGGTTAGCAACTTGTCCATTTGGTGTACATTCCATTCAGTAGTTGTTGAGAAAGGTAAAAAAAGTTCCTGATATCTGTGGTCGCAATGATTTCGTGAAAAAGACAAGCTTGTGCAGGGAAATGCAGAGCTCTGATTGGCTGCCAACACTTTAACCAGAAAGTGTTGGCAGCCAACTTGGGACTCGGTTTGAGCCGAGACCCACAAAAAAAGGAAAAGGGGGCAGGGTAGGAATACCCTGACCCCATAAAGTTGGCCCAGGTGCCCAAGAGGGACCCCAACACGCCAAAAAAGCATAAAAAAAAAAATACTGCGAAATTGCGATATTCACTGTAAAAACAAGCACTTGTTTTTAATTAAATCCCCTGGTGGGCAAGGCCCCGGGGCATACCTTAAAAATTGGAGGGGGGCGCATGGGGCCACCTTCCTAGGGCTTATCAAAGCTCCGGGAAACACCACCTCCCCGGGGCATTTCTTATTATGTATGCAGGGGGTGCCCACGCGGCTTCCCCCGGGGTACGCCACCTCCCCAGGGCAAATGTTTATAACTAATGCGGGGGCCAATGCTGCCCTCCCGCAGCCCTGGGGATGCCACCTCCCCATGCCACCTCCCCAGGACAAATGTTTATTAAGAAATGTTGAGAAAGGTAAAAAATGTTCCTGATATCTGTGGTCGCAATGATTTTGTGAAAAAGACAAGCTTGTGCAGGGAAATGCAGAGCTCTGATTGGCTGCCAACACTTTAACCAGAAAGTGTTGGCAGCCAACTTGGGACTCGGTTTGAGCCGAGACCCACAAAAAAAGGAAAAGGTGGCAGGGTAGGAATACCCTGACCCCATAAAGTTGGCCCAGGTGCCCAAGAGGGACCCCAACATGCCAAAAAAGCATTAAAAAAAAATACTGCGAAATTGCGATATTCACTGTAAAAACAAAAAAACAAGCACTTGTTTTTAATTAAATCCCCTGTTGGGCAAGGCCCTGGGGCATACCTTAAAAATTGGAGGGGGGCGCATGGGGCCACCTTCCTAGGGCTTATCAAAGCTCGGGGAAACACCACCTCCCCGGGGCATTTCTTATTATGTATGCAGGGGGTGCCCACGCAGCTTCCCCCGGGGATCGCCACCTCCCCAGGGCAAATGTTTATAACTAATGCGGGGGCCAATGCAGCCCTCCCGCAGCCCTGGGGATGCCACCTCCCCAGGACAAATGTTTATTAAGAAATGCGGGTGCCGCGTGGCTCCCCTCTTTCCTGGGGACCGCCACCTTCCCGGGGCTAAACTTAATATTAATACTGGGGGGGGGTGTACGGCCTCCCCCACATCCTCGGGGGCCACCACCTCCCCGGGGCAATTTATAGAAAATAAGGGAGGATCCACGTGGCCCGCCCACAGCCACCTCCCCGGGGCTGAAATACATAAATGTAGGAGGTCTGTCGATGATGCCCGGGGACCACCACCTCCCCAGGGCAACTTGTATGTTGGAGGGGGAGTACAGTGCGGCCCCCCTCATGGAGCCATGGATGGCTCTGGGGACCGCTACCCCCCAGGGCCAGCTCCTGCTATGTCCCGGAGGGCCCACCCCCGGGACATAGCTGTTTGCTGTGTCTTTCTGGGAGTTTTACCGCTCCAGCCAAGCCACAGCAAACGCTCCGTTTCCAGCATTGCACATGTCTTGAGATGTGTAATATTTGAGGTCATAAGCAGTGCATTGTAGGGGCATAAGTTATAGTTAGCTCAGGTAGCTATAACTGCTGAATTTAACTGGTTTTGTACGAGTGAAATCTGAGCCTAACTGTAGCGTCCCTGTAACCTTTGTTTTTTTCTGTGAATTTCTATGGTTTTTAATATTATTTCCTAACTATAACGTCCCTGTAACCTTTGTTTTTTTCAGCGAATTTCTAAGGTCTTTTTTTAAAATTTTATTTCCTAACTTTAATTTGTAACCTTTCACAGTGGGTGTGTGAGTGGCTGTATAGATCCGTGAGTGGGTGTGTGAGTGGCTGTATTGGTCTGTGAGTGGCTGTATGAGTCTGTGAGTGACTGTGTGAGTGGCTGTATGGGTGTGTGAATGACTGAGTGAATGTGTGGGTGAGTGAGTGGCTGTGTCAGTGGCTGTATGGGTGAGTGAGTGGGTGTCAGTGGCTGTATGGGTGAGTGAGTTGCTGTGTGGGTCTGTGAGTGGCTGAATGGGTGTGTGAGTGTCTGTGTGGGTGGTTAGTAGCTGTGTGAGTGACTGGGTCAGAACAGAACCTCACCTGCCCCTTTATCCAACAAGAGTTCACAGTTTTGCACAAAATGTCTACCCAGCTGGAGTACCTTGTACTGCTTAATAAGTAAGTGCTACCTCGTTGAGTAAATGTCTAGTGCATATTCTACAGTATAGGTATGTACTGTACCTTGAGGAAATGTCACCAGTAACCTTATCTATGTTTTGGCAATGTGGTTGTTCATCATGCATCTTTATCCAAAATTGTCTGATAACATGAATCTTCCTATATAGAAGACAACGAGACTATAAAGAAATGAATGTCTATTAAACAAGTGTACTTACTCTTAACTATATAAAGTAAGTGCTTCTTTCTTTGGTGGAGATGTCCTTATATTGTTTAGCATCAAGAAAGTCACTAAAATCTCCTTGAATGCGCTAGGGGGACCTTTTTGTAAGTTGTCCATTATCCTGGCAAAACACAGGAAGATCTTTATATACTACTAAGATGGACGGGGCGTGAACAAATGGGCAATGCCTCTACGTAGTTTTGCACATTTGCACACTTGCACTAATTTAAAAGGAGAAGCATGGACTCTGCTGTATTCAGGAGAGGACAAGAAGAACCCACTCGTCACAGAGACTACATATTGCACTCCGATAGATCACTGATGCATTCACGTCCACCAAAGATTTCACAGCATTTTTTAATGTGCAGTTGCCAAGAAAACACACTTCGTTTACCTACGCCAAGTCCAGGAAATTAAGATCATTTGTAATTTATAGGTATATTCTTTCTTGCTACAAACAGATGTGCTCAGATGTTTTTTTTCTATATTTAATAATATTCGCAAATCCATCGCAAAAGTCGCAACATGTTCTTTCCAGTACCGCAAACATTCGCCAATTCGGTGTGATTTTTAGAAACATTTAAAAACATATTTACATGTTATAACATTATTTGAGGTCAGTGCTGTACTATTATGGCATAAAAAATGTACATTTTAATAAGTACATTTATGTTGCAAGACTGTATTGTTACATTTCCCGAAATCGAGATTGTCGGCGTACGCAAATCCCACGTGACTACGGAATAAAAGGATTTAATTGGATAAAACACTTTTTATGCTTCTAGGAAGGAAGTCCCCACCCAGTTTTGATTTCTTTTATCTCTTATTGCTGAAATTGGAGGATATCTTAGCTGCAGCTCCAATTTTGGTACTAAAATTGCTTGAATTGCCTTTTTTCATTTTTTTAAATTTAAAATGGCATCAGGAGGAAATGAGGGACAGCATCCCGAAGAGAGAGATGCCAGTTCTTCGGAAGAGGAATGACCTGCTAAGGGGCAGTCTATTGCCCGGGATTTGTTTATCATCCCCTCTGGAGAGAAAAAGGCAGTAGCAAAATATGTCAAGTGCAACCTGTGCGACAAGATCCTCTCCATAGGAACATCAAAAAAATATCTTGTAGGACCATAAGTATGTTAAAACATCTGAAAACAATACATTCAAAGCACTTGACAAGGCCCTTCCACCTACGGTCCAGCAGTAACTCCCTGAAAGAGTGCCAGAATTGGAGAAAGTGGGGACATTATGTACCATATGTAAGAAAGTTTTGACTGTTGGAGCACAGTCTGTTGCTGCAGTTGTGGAAGCAGCGAGGAGCCATAAATGGATATTTTTTTTGTTTGTTTTAGAATGGCACTTGTTACTCTAGTTTAGAGTATTTTGTTTTAAAACTTTATTTTTTCCAGTTGCCATTTTAAGTGAAAAAAACTACCAAAAAAAGTTAGAACCACCTTTCTTGGTTTAAGAAAAATGTTATGCGTCTGGATGTATAAGTGAGTGAGTTCCTGTGTAAGTGGCTAAGTGGGTGAGTCAGTTGTTATGTGGGTGTGTGAGTGGCTGTATGGGAGAGTGAATGCGTGTATTAGTAGCTGTATGGGTGAGTGAGTGGATGTGTCAGTGACTGTATGGGTGAGTGAGTGGATGTGTGAGTGACTGTATGGATGAGTGAGTGACTGTGTGAGTGTTTGTATGGGTAAGTGAGTGCTTTTGTTAGGAGCTGTATGGGTGAGTGAGGGGCTGTGAGAGTGGCTGTATGGGTGAGTGAGTGGGTTTATGACTGTATGAGTGTCTGTACAGGGGGGTGAGTGCATTTCTTAGTGGCTGTATGTGTGAGTGAGTGGCTGTATGGGTGGGTGAGTGGCTGTATGGGTGAGTGCATGCATGTGTGAGTGGCTATAGGGGTGACTGAGTGGGTGTATGGGTGACCGAGTGCATGTGTTAGTAGCTGTATGGGTGGGTGGGTGAGTGAGTGACTGTATGGGTGAGTGAGTGGGTGTGTCAGTGACTGTATGGGTGAGTGAGTAGGTGTGTCAGTGACTATACGGGTGAGCGAGTGTGTGTGTTAGTAGCTGTATGGTTGAGTGACTAGGTGTGTGAGTGGCTGTACAGGTGAGACTGTATGGGTGTGTGAGTGACTATGGGTGAGTGAGTGTGTGTTAGCTGTATGGGTGAGTGACTGGGTGTGTGAATGGCTGTATGGGTGAGTGACTCGGTGTGTGAGTGGCTGTATAGGTGAGTGAGTGGGTGTGTGAGTGGCTGGGTGAGTGAGATGGTGTGTGATTGACTTTATGGGTGAGTGAGTTGGGGTGTGAGTGTCTGTGTGAGTGAGTGGCTGTGTGAGTGGTTGTATGGGTGAGTGACTGGGTGAGTCAGTGACTATAGATGAGTGAGTGGGTGTGTGAGTGGCTGTACGGGTGAGCGAGTGTGTGTGTTAGTAGCTGTATGGTTGAGTGACTAGGTGTGTGAGTGGCTGTACAGGTGAGACTGTATGGGTGTGTGAGTGACTATGGGTGAGTGAGTGTGTGTTAGCTGTATGGGTGAGTGACTGGGTGTGTGAATGGCTGTATGGGTGAGTGACTCGGTGTGTGAGTGGCTGTATAGGTGAGTGAGTGGGTGTGTGAGTGGCTGTCTGGGTGAGTGAGATGGTGTGTGATTGACTTTATGGGTGAGTGAGTTGGGGTGTGAGTGTCTGTGTGAGTGAGTGGCTGTGTGAGTGGTTGTATGGGTGAGTGACTGGGTGAGTCAGTGACTATAGATGAGTGAGTGGGTGTGTGAGTGGCTGTATGGGTGAGTGAGCAGGTATGTGAGTGTCTGTATGGGTGAGTGAGTGCCTTTGTTAGTAGATGTATGGGTGCGTGAGTGTCTGTGTGGGTCTGTGAGTGGGTGTGAGTGGGTGGTCTGAATGGATCTCTGAGTGTCTGCGTGAATCTCTCAGTGGGTCTGGGAGTGGGTGCATGAGTCTCTGATTGGGTCGCTCAATGGGTGCATTAGTCTCTGAGTGGGTGCATCAGTGTCTGAGTGGATTTGTGTGTGAGTGTCTGAGTGGGTCTGTGGGTGTGTCATGAATGTCTGGGTGTTCAGTATTTTTTTGGGAAGAATTCACAAATCCGCCACGAAGTTACATGATGAGCTGCGCTGACCATCACGCCAGGTTCGCCAATACTTGCACGTGGGAACAAAATAGGCTTCTGGGCATTTTCTTCATCAGAGGTCCCTCATAGGCACCTAGATTGCTCCCAGGGGGTCAGGGTACCTCTACCCTACCCCCTTCTACTGTCATCTTTATTTTTTCTACCGGGGACCGTTCCCTGATGTCTAAAATGACAGCAGCAACTTTCTACTCGGGTTGCGGCCAGGCAATCACGGCATTCCTGTTGGCGCGTGGATTCACGAAGCACCGCAATGGATTCGCGGAGGATTCATGCATATGCAAATTTGTTTTTCCTTTATTATCTCAAAAACTACTGAACGGATTTACCCCAAATAACAACAAGCATTTGCAATGCAACAGGTCTCGCATTTGTGAAAGCTGTTGCTGTTAAAAATGGCAATGTTTTTTATTTGTGTTTTTGTATGTAGTGGAGTGATGATATCTGCATAGCGCTATTGCCATTTGTATGACCTCGCGGCGCTGGAGAACCAGAACATGGGAAATAGGTTATGAGGTAGGGGAGACGAGAAGTAGGCCGTTCGGGGGGAAAAAGGAACAACAATGGAATTATATGCTGCTGCAGCCACAACATTTTAAACAGCACTATGTATTTCACAAACAAGACACGGAATCCACAACCTACTGCACAATCTCAGATTACAACAAACACATCGTAGCTCAAACGAAAGTTAACAAAAAAGCCTGACAGATGGTGCTGGGCACTGGAATGGTCTCTCCAAGTTCAATCCGTTACTGTACAGCTGCTGATTGTTAAATTCAAGTACTAAACTGGTACTAATGAGGTTCATCTTTTCCACAGCCAGTAATTTTTGTCACAGATATTGTTTTTAGTAAAGAGCTCTCCCCACCCCCTGGGCCTTTTATGTGCAAGAAAAAGGTGTGCAAATGGCGTCACAGTTAAAACGGAAGCGAGCGGAGCTCACAGGGAGCTCAGGAGAACAAAAGGGAGCAAGGGGTTGGGTGGGTGCATGGTGGCAGGGTGACTGGCACAGGAGCTGCGGGTGGTTGGGTGTCTGGGGAGGGGTTGGGGTGGGTGCATGGTGGCAGGGTGACTGGCACAGGAGCTGCGGGTTGTGTGTCTGGGGAGGGGTTGGGGTGGGTGCATGGTGGCAGGGTGACTGGCACAGGAGCTGCGGGTGGTTTGGTGTCTGGGGAGGGGTTGGGGTGGGTGCATGGTGACTGGCACAGGCGCTGCGGGTGGTTGGGTGTCTGGGGAGGGGTTGGGGTGGGTGCATGGTGGCAGGGTGACTGGCACAGGAGCTGCGGGTTGTGTGTCTGGGGAGGGGTTGGGGTGGGTGCATGGTGGCAGGGTGACTGGCACAGGAGCTGCGGGTGGTTGGGTGTCTGGGGAGGGGTTGGGGTGGGTGCATGGTGACTGGCACAGGAGCTGCGGGTGGTTGGGTGTCTGGGGAGGGGTTGGGGTGGGTGCATGGTGGCAGGGTGACTGGCACAGGAGCTGCGGGTGGTTGGGTGTCTGGGAGGGGTTGGGGTGGGTGCATGGTGGCAGGGTCACTGGCACAGGAGCTGCGGGTGGTTGGGTGTCTGGGGAGGGGTTGGGGTGGTGCATGGCGGCATGGTGACTTTGGCACAGGAGCTCCGGGGGGGTTTGGGGTCTGGGGAGGGGTTGGGGTGGGTGCATGGTGGCAGGGTGACTTTGGCACAGGAGCTGCAGGGGGTTTGGGGTCTGGGGAGGGGTTGGGTTGGGTGCATGGTGGCAGGGTGACTTTGGGTAGATATAGAAGACTCAGGTACCTCTAATCACAGTCTCACATTCTACAGGAAGCCCCATTATTTTGTCACGTCATTGCATTCGGCAAATGCTGGCGAGTTGGCACGAACGAAACGCCCTAAACATACATACCTGTGATGTCGTCCCAGCCTGAGATCCTTGCCAGACTGAGCCCTCAATAATCCCAGTTTCGAGCCGTAGCCGCACTCTGCTCCTTGCACACCAGGCACATAGTGTAAGCTTTTTAGATCCGCACTCGCCGATCTATCAACACCTGTCAGAGCGAGGGGAGGGGCGCCAGGGCTAGCGGCAGCTCCTGGGCTGGGGGCACCTGGGAAGGTGAGTGTCCTGGTCGTGAGGGCAACTGAGCTGTCCGGGTACACCGGGGGTGAGAGTAGAGAGTATCTTGCCTTGCAGGAGGGGGGGGACGCATGCAAACTAACATTCTATGCCCGAGAAATCAAACGAAGCTGTAAATTATTGTACTGCGGTACCACGAGCAAACTGCAACTTCCGCCGTGGGAGATATTAAAGACCGAGTGAGATGTTATGCATATGGCATCAGTCTACAATCACATGTGGCATCACATGCTGATTCCAACATTTCCAGTCTGAGGTAGACACTACAAATAAAGGCGTTCTCCGTGACAGCAATATTTACGATATTTAGAATAAAAGTGTGCTACCATTCTGCCTGGTTATAAGCAAATCATAGCGAAACACTGAATTAGGAGTCTTCGGCACAGAGACACTACAATGTGCTAACAAGCCAACACTACTCTACATAACGCACGTACTGCGCCGGAGCCCGGCTTCATGTCCACTTCGAGTGAAGAGAAAGCGCGCCTGAAAAGACGTGACTGGATTCAAAGCTTAATGGCGGTTATCTCGAAGTGATTTTACTCATTATATGTGGCAGGAGTTCTCGCGTCCACCGCAGGCAGGCAGGCACGGCGCTTCGCGACCCGTACGCGTGCACATCTCCTGTCCTCCGTACACGCAGACAGGGAGGGAGAGAGGGAGCGAGCGAGCAGGAGTTGTGCTAACGCCCCGAGCCGCACGCGTGCACATCTCCTGTCCTCCGTACGCGCACATCTGCTGTCTCTTGTGCTAACGCCGTCAGCCGTACGCGTGTGTTCCGTATGCGTACATATGTCCTGTCCCCCTTCCGCCGAAAAAGCCACGACAATAGATCTCGCCAAGGCGAGCATCGCATGCGCTGCGTCGCTAGGCGAGACCTAAAAATGTCCCTTTTTGGACCAAGACTTACCTTTCTGCCAAATTTGGTGTCATTCCGTTCAGCGGTTCGGGCTGTAGTCGTGTCTAAAATCTCTATAGGAATTAATATGATAAATGCACTTTTTTAACCTCCCTCTTTCTCGGCCCCCGCTTGACAGATCACCAAGAAACTTTCCATGCACAACTAGACAGAGTACGGCACTTTTTAAAGATCTGTCAAATGGCGCCAAAGTTATAAGCTAGTCACAAAACACTTTTCCTATGGAAACTAGGTCCTAATTATATGTGTGTGTATGTACATATGTACATACACACACACATATAATACATATGTACATACACACATATAATTAGGATCTAGTTTCCATAGGAAAAGTATTTTTTGACTAGCTCATAACTTTGGCGCCATTTGACAGATCTTCTTTAAAAAGTGCCGTACTCTGTCTAGTTGTGCATGGAAAGTTTCGGGGTGATCCGTCAAGCAGCACATATATATATATATGTATGTATGTATATATGTTTGGGTGGTTCCCCCAGAAAAACAAAAAATATGTGTCTTTTTTTAATATTAAATACATGTACAGAAGCATATATATAAAATATCAGTTGTTATAATGTGTTGTCAAATACCACATTGTAAAACAACACCTTGTAAATGACTGCCCGCTGTAAAAATGTGTGGTAAACGCATGCGTTGTAACAACTGATATTCCTCCAGCACTGATTTGTGGAAGAGCAGGGCTGCACAGTACCCTGCCCACTAGCAGTCCACCAGCCACTTGCACTGCTGGCGACCCCCTGCCTGTCATGCATAGTTTTGTAGTGACTTGCAAGACGCACTTGAATAGAGGCATGCCTGCGCTGTTTGCATTTCCTCCCTCATAATTGATATGACTTAGCCCCAGATCCTGCATTAGGAAGCCTCTGCTGGTGTTTACATAGTCAACTTTTTTTAGGTCCAGATTTGTGTAGGGATTGCTGCAAGTAGCTGGCAGAAAAAATTCATTCTGTTCACTTACTAGTGAGAGCCAAGTGGTCCCCTCCGCCAGACTGACCCTGAGAAAACAAAACTGGTGAGTATGAAAATCAAGGGCTGTCAGTCAGTCTTGTTCAAGGGTGTTAATGATGAGCCCTTAAACCCTTGTGAGCGGGGACTATAAATCCCATGTAATTACAGCCTTGGAACACTATCTCCCCCATCGCTTTTCTCTCCTATTCCTCTAGCTGGAGCAGTCTCTGCTTTGGCATCGCTTGCCACCTTGACAGATGCCCAGAGTATTACACACTTTTGCCCAGTAAGTTCTCGTTTCTGTTTTCCACCAGAACGACCATTCTGGGTGCTCTTTCAGAGTTCTCTGGCACACAGTGCCGTGACCATTGCGCCTTAGTGTTTTAGCATCTAATAGGGTTGTGAAACCAGCCTGTCTGGCAAGCGGCCCTGCAGAATGACTATATTGTTTTTTGGGGGGACGCTCCTAATGGCTATATTGTTTTTTGGGGGACGCTCCTATTTTTGGGGGGACGCTCCTAATGGCTATATTGTTTTTTGGGTGACGCTCCTAATGGCTATATTGTTTTTTGGGCGGACGCTCCGAATGACTATATTGTTTTTTGGGGTGACGCCCCTAATGGCTATATTGTTATTTGGGCGGACGCTCCGAATGGCTATATTGTTTTTTGGGGGGGACGCTCCTAATGGCTATATTGTTTTTTGGGGGGACGCTCCGAATGACTATATTGTTTTTTGGGGAGATGCTCCTAATGGCTATATTGTTTTTTGGGCGGACGCTCCGAATGGCTATATTGTTTTTTGGGGGGTCGCTCCGAATGGCTATATTGTTTTTTGGTGTGACGCTGTTCCGACTAGCCTTGGTGTAGAAATGCCTGTTAATGCAATGAAATCTCACGGTAAATGAATTCCCTCCATTCCAGTGTTCACTTATCCTGCTCCCGCAGTCCAGTAGAGAATTTCATACTGGAATCTCGCTGTGTTTATTTTCATCTTGTTCTATCCTGCAGAAAAACAGGACAGAGCAGTCATCTTTCTCTGTCGGTGGAGATTCTGGGACCTAACATGGGTGATGTTCCTGGAAGTACTCTGGAGACCGATTTATTCACACCATCCAAAATCAGCAGCTGTGGACGCTGAAGGGCAATAGTCGCTAAGACGCTCAGTACCTCATTTTCAATATTTTAATGGCTGGAAATGTAATATTTAAATAATATTAAAAGAGTAATATCTGAATTTTAAAAAGGCCAGGAAGGCAAAGACTTTCATAGAATTCTGTGAAAGTCTTTGACTTCCTGCTGCCTTTTTTTTGCAGCCCTAAAAATATTAAGTGTCCATAAGGGACTTGCTTCTAGATAAAATGTCTCCATGTGCTAAATTCCTTGTTGCCTGCAAGACACCAACAACAAAAAAGTAACACGAAAACAAGTGCGTTCAAAGGCAGCTGCATATTTTCTGAAGTGTGACTGAGACAAAAATAATAGATTCTGTCTCTCTGGTGTTAGAGCTGAAAGGGTCCAACTTCCCAGGGATGAAAAGGTGCAGAAAAAAGATTGTCACCTAAGGACACCTAAGGATCTTGGTTGGAGAACTGACTTCTCAGAGTGGATACGTTTATTTTGACGATGGTTCACGTGATGTTGAGAATGTTTTTTGTTGATGATGCACAAACATTTAAATCTTACCTTGACTTCAAGATTGAACCCGTGCTTTTTGCGCCTGCCATTGGATCTGGAGTCTAGTCTGCTCAGCTCCGCGGTCAGCATTCTAAGTCACCTAAGCTCTTTCTAGCTGTTGATTTGCAAGTAAAGGCTTGTAAAACCGTTTAAGCTGCAGTTGCCCATTGAGCCCACCAACACTTGCCCATGTTTAGGTGGCATCTAGAAGATTTTTGTGGAGTAGTCAAACCAGATATTTAAAAATGTTTATGATCACTTAGGATAGCCATGTGTTCATCGTTGGATTTTCATCCAAAAAGACCTGTAAATGTGGGCATCACTCAGGCCATCTTTAAAGAAGAAAATCTGCATAGAGAAAACACAACGTTGGACCTGGCACACGGCCTGAGGAGCAGACCTCTGTAGCGGTATCTTTATTATGGACATTTTATCCTTACCTTATTAAAGACGGACACAGAAAGGGGCCTTCTGTATTGCTGTCAGTGCCATTACAAGAGAAAATATCCTACAAGCATATGATAACATCTGGTGATACTGTTTCACCATCTCACCTGAAATTAAGCAGTAACCCCTCAAATGTTTCACAGTACAGAACCTGGCAGCACTACTGTCCCTCTGCTTACAGGCCTAATAATCAATCTTCTATTTTTTGGTTTTGTTTAGGAGAAATATTCCAAAAGAATATATGCTTAGGCAATGAACATAAATACTGAACTTATGACTGATTGTGACCACTCTGGGCTTGAATAAAAAATGTCCCATTGAAATATTCGGAAATTTACTAGTAGATTTATGCCTAAGTTTGAAATACATTGGGAGGCGCTAGGTGGCGCACTAGCAGTATGGCCGCACTGTAGTGTAGCTCCTGCAGCCCGGAGAAATAATCCGCCCATTGATCCTGCCCGGACGATCCCTAAAGCGCGGAAACTGTGGCGACAGGAAAACAAACCAACAAAGCACACCCCGTGCGAGACTGAGGCCGGTAGGAGTCCCCGGGGTAAAGGAACAGCGGAGGCTGGGTGGCGCCGGCGCTGAAGCAGAAAACTCCCGGAGCGCGCCCTCGGCTGCGCGCACTACGCGAGCCCGACGTGCCCACGAGAAGACTGGGCCTCGCGAACGGAGCCAACTGCGTTCGCCACACGGGGCGGCGGAGGGGGGGAGACCCCCATACAGCCACGAAGGCAGGCTGCAACGCGTGATACTGTCGGCGGAGGATCAGCAGCCACACCAGACAGTGCAGAGGGCCGCATAGACTCTACCGATAACACTGGGCCGAGGCCGTGGAGAGAGGTGAGCGCTGAGGCCCCAAGAGAGATAACCGTGCCTGGCAGATAAGGGTGGGGACCCCCCCCCCCTGATAATTGACATTGCTTGATTGCTGGAGGGCGCAGAGGGGGAGCGCGCAGAGACGGAGGGAGGGCTTTGGGTCCGCGACGTAGACCCGCAGCTCCCAGTGCACCGGAGGGCCCGAACCCCTCGTGCACGTGTAAGGCACACCCCAGCCCCGGCCCCGAATGCAGCCACGATAAAGGGCACTGCAGATATCAACTGCAAGGAAGCCCTAAAGGAGAGCCGCTATCACCGGGCAGTAGGCGCAAGAAACGCTGTGATACCCAACAGATAAAAGAGGAGAGATCGCTGACGGGCCCTGCCGCGGCGCCCTGGCGACACTACAGCGCCCACTAAGACCAGTGGACAGGAAAATAGAGCAGTGCCGCAGAGCTTGTGAGAAGTGGGCTGTCCAGGCCGCGTGGGCTTGCTACGCCTACGCGTTGCTGAAGGCCTTGCATCATAAACCCGCTGGGGCCCCTAGAGCCCACCCCACGTAGACAGCCCAGACATAACCGAGGCCGGAACACAGGGGAGAAGTGGGAAGAAAGATATACGAAGAGCATACGGCCTCAACAGACCCCACAAACTGGAGCAGGAACGGAACCTCAGGAAATCGCGATCAGCGACCATGGGCAAGACAGACCCGAAGCAACCAAAACTCGTATTCGAGGCCAGAAAAGGGGGACGAGTGCAGCAAGAAGAAACAGAGGTAGACACGGAGGCCCAGGGACCGGCTTCGCCGCCGGATGCGGACATGAAAGCGCTATTGATAGAAGTGAGACAGGGCCTGGCCACAATTGCTGATAAAATGGATTCCATATCCAATCGCATGGAAGCAATTGTGCACAAATTGGATGGACATGAAGACCGCATAAAAGAAACAGAGCGTCGCATCTCGGAAAATGAAGACACAACTTCTCACCTCCAGACTAAAATGACTGCCATGGACAAACTACTGAAAGTTATTGCAGCCAAAAACGAAGATTTGGAGGCACGAAGTCGCAGAAACAACATACGCGTGATCGGTATACCGGAGAGCGCCAACACCGGGAAAATGGAGGAGTATGTGGAGCGGCTGCTAAGAGCTGCAGTAGGCTCTGAGTCCCTCTCGACGCAATTTCTGGTAGAAAGAGCACACCGATCACTGGGGCCCAGACCCCCCCCCAGGCAGTGCGCCCCGTCCCATTATAGCTAGGCTGCTAAATTATCGAGACCGGGACATCGCTCTCAAAACGGCCCGCGACAAGCGGCAATTGCATTTTGAAGGCTACCAAATTTCCCTCTACCCAGACTTCACGGCGAATGTACAAGAGGAAAGACGAAAATTCATACCAGTCAAAAAGAAATTGCGAGCAGCTCAAATCGATTACGCCCTCCTCTACCCAGCGCGACTGCGAGTTACGCATCAAGGACAACAGTCGTTTTTCGTCAAACCACAGCAAGTGGAAGACTTTTTAAAACACCTCCGAAGACGCAACGGTCTCACAGACTTGACCAACTCATCTACAGGAGCTGACTCACCAGAACTTGAGTGAAGAAATTTGTAACTCTACGGCGTAGCCCCGGGGAGCGAAGTAAAATATGTAGACATGGCGAGAAAAAGAACACTGGATAGAATTACGAAGGTCTGATGGAATCAAAGGACTGTGCACACGAGCCCGCCTGGAGGCCGCCACCAGATAAGTGACAATTGGGATCAAGGGACACAACTTACTCTGGGCACCCCTGCCCACTGGGGGCTAGGCCATTCCAACGCTGATGCTCTCTGGGGGCGGGGGAGTAAGTGCTATCCCCTAGGAGTTCCCCCGAGGGCGCTCCCCACATGGTTCATGCTGGGAATATGCCAGTATTAGTTTTTGGGGTAGTAGGGGGAAAAGGGAGGAGGGAGGGACGTATAATTCTGGCATAATTGGGATGCTTCAGTGGGAGGGGGAGGGTAAAAAGTTGTTCACTCAGGTACACTGTGATTTGTACGGTACATATGATGCTCAAGCGCACTGTTTTTGTCAAACCATAGCACATACACGAAAAAGGCCTATCCTGACACTTAAGTTGCCACGTTGGCCCCCATGACTGACACACCGGGACACCCAGCAGTGAGGACGCTCACCTGGAATGTAAGAGGTTTGGGAGACCCCAGAAAACGTCGCCAAATACTGGCGTACTTAGACAGACACCAGACGCACATTGCCATGCTGCAGGAAACGCACATGGACCCGAGACAAAACACCACCGTTGCTAGTAAATGGGCGGAACACAGAACTTTCTCCTCATATTCCACTTACTCAAGAGGGACGGCCATAATTATAAAAAAGGGATTCCCCCTTGTCCCAATAGGAATGACACAAGATCAGCAGGGCCGTTATTGTATGGCCTGGGGTAGACTAGGCTCGGACTCCGTCACATTAGTATGCTGCTATGGCCCCAACGTAGACTCTCCCGAGTTTTTCACGAAACTGTGGGGGAAAATCTTGGAGATCGGCTCTACCCACCTTGTTTGGGGGGGGGATTTTAATATAGCGCTCAACCCCACAATGGATAGGTCTAACCCCGGCCCACATCACTTTAACGCTTCTTGCAAGGTGCTGCAGAGCATAATGGAAGCTAATGGAGTAATAGACGCATGGCGGCATCTCCATCCACACATGGCGGAAGGCACACACTACGCTACCCAACACGCATCATGGGCCCGATTGGACTACATGCTGGTTACCCGTGGCATAGGTCCACAGATTGTCGAGACCAAACACTTAGCCAGAACTTACTCGGACCACGCACCAGTAAGTCTTTCATTTAACCCCCCAGGATGGGACGCCCCACAAAGAACTTGGCGACTTCAGCCACTAACATTGCTAGACCCGGTCTACCATGCAGAACTAGGACAAGAAATACAAGACTTCTTACTGAGGAATAAGGGATCGGTGGACAGCGTGGAGACAGTGTGGGAGGCCTTCAAGGTCACACTTAGGGGATACTGCATATCCAAAAGCTCGGGCGTACTGCAGGACATACGAAGATCCCTGAATAAATTAGAAAGAGAGATCAAACAATTAGAGCTGCGGCTTGGAACCAGCGCAAATCAACAAGTGCAGCGAGAAATTAGGGACAAACTTACTGAATACACAGCCACTGCGGACAGAGAAGCGAAATATAGGGGTAAACACTGGGTGGCACGGAGATACGGAGAAGGAGAAAGACCTGGCAAATTTTAGCAGACACGATTTGCAAGCCACGATACACCAACACGGTTTTGGAGATCGCGGGCCCGGGGAGAGCACATACAGGAATACGAAAGACATACTTCGCACCTTCACAGCACATTATGAAGCACTATATACCTCACAAAGACATGACGAACTCGATCTTAATGCTTACTTAGAAGAGGTGGCGCTGGGATGGCTGGGTGACAATCAACGGGAATTCCTTAGCACCCCTTTTGAACTGGACGAAATAAGAGAAGCCATAATGCACATGAAATCAGGAAAAACACCGGGATCAGATGGATTCCCTATAGAATTTTATAAAACATATATTGACTTGCTCGCCCCTATCCTCCAAGACGTTTTTGAGGACGCACTAGATAACGGCAGACTCCCTCAATCCATGAGAGAGGCGCACATTATTTCTCTGCTGAAACCAGGAAAACCCAGTCAACAATGTGACTCATACAGACCATTGTCACTTATCAACTGTGACACTAAAATTCTAGCAAAGATCATAGCAAACAGACTAAATTTAATCATGGAAAAGCTGGCACTCCCGGACCAGTCCGGCTTCATCCCGGGTAGAGCGACCACCCACAACCTCAGAACCTTCTTTGCAATTCTCCACAGCGTAGACCCAGACCTGCCATTGGCGGCAGTGTTTCTAGACGCTACTAAAGCGTTCGATTCCGTAGAGTGGGATTACTTACTAGGAATTTTACAGCGTATGGGCTTCCCCCCAGTATTTCTGTCTTGGATTCAGTTACGGTATAACCTACCGATAGCTAGGGTATGCGTGAATGGACACACATCGACCGCCTTCCACATAACCAGAGGCACGAGGCAGGGGTGCCAGCTGTCCCCTCTGCTGTTCGCTATCGCAGTGGAACCCTTGGCAGCTAAACTCCGCCAGCAACACCAAGAGAAAGCGTTGCGATGTTATATGCGCCAAATCTTGGTATCACTATATGCCGACGATATTACTTTGTATGTACGGGACCCGCAGGCCAATCTCAACCCGCTACTTCGGGAATTCATAGTATTCGGGAAAATGTCGGGGATTCATATTAATTGGGGAAAATCGCAAATCTTACCCCTTACCCCTGCTACAGCCCAATTCTCCCTGGACTATCCTCTTGAGTGGTGCCACTCAGATATGCGCTACCTAGGGATACGCATCACTACAGACAGAGATGAGCTACTGCGATTAAATTACGGTAAAACTCTAGATCGTATTACAGACAATGTCTCACGCTGGATCTCCTTGCCCCTCTCGATTGCGGGACGGGCCTCGTTGATCAAGATGGTGGTCCTCCCTCAGATACTGTACTTATTCCTAAACATACCATATTTTCCTGGACGCCCCTTCTTTAAAATGTTGCGAACAGAAATGATTAGATTAGTATGGGGGGGTAAACAACCCCGATTGCAATGGGAGGTGCTCACCAGGCCCTACGACCAGGGAGGGTTAGACATCCCCGACTTTGAACTGTATTACACCTGCGCGCAGGCACATTACTCATATTATTGGTTTCACCCTCCCCGATATATGCCGCATGTTGCGGTAGAACACTGGCTGGCAGACCCGGTACCACTGGACGGTGTGATGCTCCAGCCCCTGGCCCAGCGAGATGCGACACCCACCTCGATAACCTGCACAATCAAGGCATGGCATCGCATATTGACACTGCTGAGGTGTCCCATGCTCTACTCCCCACTGCTCCCCCTGACATATCATCCCCAAATGCAACTCCTCCAGGAGAAGGGATTCCAACGGCTCCTGGGCCGGACAAGCATATCCACATGGGGCGATCTTTACTGTAATGGAGAGCTCCGTACACTTGCCCATATATTTAAGGAGGCCCAGCCAACTCCCTTAGATAGCTTCCTTTACATACGGCTACGGCAGGGCCTGCGTGCCCTAACACCAGACTTTCCGTGTGAGCCCCCTACGTGTCCCCCACTGCAGCGGGTGTTGCAAGCCACGTCCCCGAGGCACATGGTGTCTACGTTATACCACATGATCCACACGACACAAGAGAGGTCCCCATGCCCTGCACGACAAAAATGGGAGGACGAATTGGGAAGTACGCTGACGGATGAACAATGGTTTTACTGTTGCGAACATACGAAACAACTCGCTGCTAGCCATAGGCTACGAATCACGAACTATAAATTTCTACATCGCTTATACTATACACCGGCGAAATTACATAAATATAACTTGTCAGACTCAGACCAATGTAGAAGATGCAGAGCCCCTGCTGCAGATTTCTTACATTTAGCTTGGGAGTGTCCCGCAGTATATACGTTCTGGGAAAATGTAATTGACGCCCTTGAACAGATGACATTGCAGACCTTGGAGCGCAGTCCCTTGACCGCCATACTTGGATACATAAAACATGTGGCCAAACCACACCGCAAATATATAGCCATAGCCTTACTCATGGCAAAACGCCAAATAGCATGTCGATGGGGTAGAGGGAGAGCACCGAAATTTAAGGATTGGGTATCTTCTTTAGTATACTGTCAAGAACAGCTCACCAACTATGCAGATCTACTACCAAGAGCTTCCCGCCCTAGGGACATTTGAGATCCTTTGAAAACATACCTCCGCACATATAATGAGACAGCGGATGGAGATAGCACAACAGTGCAAGTATCATAAACACAATACCTTTGGGACAGCAGACCTCCGCGAGGGTCAACCACAGCATGCACATTTCCTGTCTCAAATCCTTCCTGTAACAGAGGAATATAGGGTGTAGATGTCCACTGTCTGGGAACTATGGTGGAAATACGCCTTTAAACATGCACACGAAGCAAGAAATTGAACAGACCACCAGGTTAAGGCGAAATGATAAAAATGATAATACATAGGCCGAAAAGAGGTTAATGTAGTGGAATATGAAATAGGCAATTGGGATGTAATTATTTTGTGTAGATGAAATGACAATCACGCTTTTAATCCATCGCATGTATGTGCTTGTACAGTTCGAACAGTGATATGTTTTTTTGTGTTTTACAAATGATAAAATCAAATAAAAACAGTTTAAAAAAAAAAAGTTTGAAATACATTTCCATCTCTTTTAGAATTCAGAAAAAATCCAAGAATACTCCTAGATATCTATGCAAGCCATGGATTTCCATCAATGTGTAAATAAGGACCCATTTTTGCATATGGATGTACAATTATGAACGTAGAATAGTGCAATGATTCTTGTAGATTTTTTTGTTTCTCACCTGAGGTGGGGGGGTTTCTCATGGAGAAGCCCCATTCCCTATGCTCTCTTTGAATGTGGGGTGTTCCTGCCCCATTCCCACCTAACCTAAGAATATTATTAAGCACAAAGTTAGGAAGTTTGTGGGTGTTCATCAACTTTTGCAGGTCGAGCCGCCAGTAATGCCTACAGTCCATGTGAGCACATTTGCCCACATGGAACTTCCTCTATCTAGACAGAACTTCTGTATAAAAGACCCCATTAAAAGGACGAAATTCCACAGTTCGCACTATGTAAATATATATTTTTGGTGCATCTGAGGTTTATGATTCGGACTCACTGTGATGTTCTGTGACACCACTCAGAAAACAAGACCAGTCTTCTGTTTCTAATCAAGTGGCTGGCCGGATCATCGTGCAGGACTCGTAGCTATCGATCAAGCAATTTTAAGGCACAGCTCTGCCGCAGGCCAGGTCAAAGCTCAGTCAAGAGGTGGTGAAGAGAAGATTATTGCCAGAGTGGCTACCTCTTAATCATAAGCCCAGGCGGAAACTCTGGATCATTCCTTTGATGCAAACAATTTATGTTCTGAAAATTCAGGTCAAGCCCTTAAATGGATTTGAGGCTTCGAAAGACAGCACTGATCAATGGCTTCTATTGTTTAGGGAGTCTGTTTCAACAAAGAGCCATTTTGTACTCACAGCAACATGCGTAGGAGTGTTTCTAAAAGGGCCCTCTTTTCAGGGAATTTGATGGAGGCCTACCACCCAAGAGCCCTGCAGCAGAGGCACAGGATTCCCCTTCAGATACCCAAAATAAATCAAAATAGCCAGGCTGCCCAAGGAAACACTAAAATACAAACTCTGAGCTCCAGAAATATTCTTCGACCCCTGGTTGTGAAGTAAGTTTTCGGGGCATGTGCTGGGGACCAAACGAGTAGCTCGCTACCGAATTGAATAAGACTGCGAAGAATAATAATTAAGACAGCTTTAAAATAAAGGAGAGAGTAATTTATTAAGTTAAGTGTCTAAATCAGCTCACCCCTCGCCCCAAACTCACAAAACAAGTTTAATTGAACCGATCAAAGCTGAGCAGCATGCATTTCCCTTTTTAAATTAAAAGGTATGTAAAAGTATATTTTATGTTGTGTTTTGGAAATAGTTTGCTATCAATGAACAAAGTATACCCAAATGGAGGATTTCTCTTAAATAAGGAATTAGTAGAAGGTTTGGGAAGATATGCTTGCAGTTTCTGGACAATTGATTTAAGTATTAGAATGTCTTCACCAATATAGCACAGTATGCAAACTGCAATGTCTATAGGCGTTGATAACAGGTGTTATTGTTATCCACTGAGGGGTACTCATTTTATCGACCAGAGAAGCTGAGAACTTCTGAACTTGACGCCCCTTCCATATCCCTGCAGAGGATTCATTAATCCACGGCTCTACCTGTCTGAGTAAGGGGCAGTGCACTCGTTTGGGGAAAAGTTTTAAGGCTGGGGGGAGGTAAAGTATAGCGATATAGTGATTTACAAAATCATCAACGACAATTCTGGTTTACCGACTTCTGCAAATGGACTGCTTAAATTAAAAATAGGAAAACACAACGCTTCGGACACTTTGACAAAATTATTTTTGGTTTAAAATAAATATCTATTTATAAATATATATGAACCTTATTTTATAGCACATTATTCCAAAAGCAATCTCAAGACACTAAAAGCGTATTCACAGAGTGTTATTTATACAAAATGTTTATTTCTATTATTTATGTTCTAAAAGAGGTACACACGTTTTCCAGAAAATATAGAGAAGTCAACTCGCAGCTAAATAATCTCACCAGTCAGTGTTGATGTCTCTACAATTATTGTCTCTTGTTGTAGAACATTTACTGCCTTCCAAGGAGAGGGAATAGGTATGTCTTTCCCCTCACCTCTTGAATACGGATTACATAGTGAACCTGCCAACCACTGGGGTAAGTTCCCTCATATTAGACCACCCGCTTTTCTGTACCACCTACCCAGGACAATGGTAACAAAGGGCTGTGTTTTTTTTGTTATGATGTTGGTCAGCGACATCAACACCCTTGTAAGTACCAAGATGTATCACACTGCTGCTGCTTCCGTCATTATAGCAGCAAGGAGAATTTAGTCGGATACTATATTTATGTACTGATAATTGAAGAGATCGGCCACATACTGCTGCCACCCGGGGACTCTAATCTAGTCCATCACTGAAGGTCCTAGCTAGCTATATACTTTGACAACTTCTTTGCATTTCACCAGGGCCGGACTGGCCATGCCAAGCATCAGGTGTTTCCCGGGAGGCTGGAAGTGTGGGGGCCAGTTTTGTAGCAGTGGGGGATGGTTTTGTTATGGGGGCCAGGTTTGCAGTAGTGCTGCAATATCAGACCCCAGTAATAAAAGCAGCAGGCAAGCATTTCTAGCCTCCTGGGGCCAGGCAGTTCTTCAGGTGCTGGTCTGAGAATATTTTCAGGGTTGCTTTGGGTTCCCAGTCGAGCCCTGCATCTCACAGTGACATTCAGACGTGGGATGATAGTAACAGAACACATCCCAGAACAGATCTCCTCACCATTTCTCTCTCTATCCATGCCTGCTCATGACAAAAAACCTTAAGCAAAATATCAGGATGGACAGCCCAGTGCAGTAACAGCTAAATATAACTTGATCTTAACAAATGCCATAAAGAGACCTGCAGAGCTGCTCAAAACTGCCAGCCTGCTGAAACTACCTCCGTGGTCATCACAGAGGGCATGGAAATACTTCCCACGTAGGATGAAAAAGCAAAGTCACCACCCTTCAAACCATACACCCTACACAACATAGCTTTGTGCCCTACATGGGGTAGTAAGCGCTATGGAAATGCTGCAGTATAATACAATATTGAGTGATAGCTCCTGCTGGTAATAGAGACTGCCACCGAGTGGTTTCTACCACCCTATACAAAATTAGGGCTGATGCATATAAACAAATACTCCCTCCAAGACCCAATACATCTGCACATATATGGTTGGGACCCATTTTGTTTCATATATTACGAATTAGCACACTATATGGAATGCTATCTTACAGCAGCCATGTTCTAATATGGTTATAGCCCTCCAGCCTCTAGCTTTAACAACTGTTAAAGGCCACCTCCCTCGTTATAGACCTGTCCTGCAACTTGGGCCAATAACTCGGGTTCAGGACCTTTGACAACCATTATATCTGTTGCCAGTGGGTTATAATTCTATATTAGTTCTCTGTATGGAATACTGGGATTGGCTGTGCCAGTTACAATGCTTAAAATGCTGGTGCTAACTGCTGATGTTGGGCTACATTCTAAGTTCAGATAAAGTGTGGAACAGGAACATAATGCAGACAGTGCCAGTTGGTCTGTTGGGTGAGACTTGTGGAACAGGTGCTAATAGCTCAAATACTTTTTGGCGTTAATCGCTGTTAATTGCCTTTCTCCTCCTTTTGCGCTCTCACCATGGCCAGTAATTGCAGTGTGTGCAATCAACAGTTGTTAGCTTCCCAGGAGATGGTGTTTACCACAGTTAATGTTTTGAGCAAAGGGCAATAGGGAATATTGTTTGCCTGCATTCTAAGTTCAGTAAAGGTCAAAAGCAGGAGCATGAATCAGACGGGGCATTTAGCTTGCTTGCTATCCAGGAGGTGACTTAGGTGGGGTTGTTGTATATACTCTTGTTGCTCCCTTGCATCCTCTCATTAACAGCTGTTAATTTGCCTTTCTCCTTGTTGCTAAGCTACAGCTCTGGCCTGCAAATACAGTAGGACAGTTACCAGCATTAACTTCGTGAGCCGGTGGCAATAATGCTTACTTTAAACTTTGTACAATGCACGTACATCACATGTTTTGGCTGTAGTTGAACGTGGTTATCGTCTTTCACAGGACTTATCACCTTTGGTCTTCCAAAGATGTGAGAAATTCTGCATTCTACTGGATACTTCTTCTTAGAGACTCATCTTAAAGTGCCTCCATCCAGCAGTCTAAATCCAGAATTTACTTTTAAGTGATTTTCCCCTACAATGCAAGGTGAAACATTGCGGGGCAAGCCATGTATCCACAATGCAGCACCACCGGAAGTCATGTAGCGGGTCCAAAAAGGGGCTCCCAGCACCACTGATGTAATTTATTTTTTTTTCCTAATAAAACAGCGAGAGCATATTGGGTTGATGTTCAATATATATTTCAACCTTTTGGACAAATTTCATGGGAAATAACTGTTGCATCCAAAACGCTGGACTGTACTCTCTTCTGATCTTCATTTCTTGTTTAGGATGGTATCTAAGAGCCAAGCATGATGCAGAATCTCATCATCTCTGTCCCCTCATACATTGGAAGGCTATCCGGCAGAGGGAGTTGGCGTTCTTTTTGTTGCTCACAGACACTTGTGGTCAAAATTTTATATTCCTTCCTGAGGCCGACTGGCGCCATATTGGAACCATTTTCCTCTTAGAGATGAATACCCACTTCATCAGCGCCATAAACATAAACAACAATCCTGTTCCTCCTCACATTGTACATCGGGCCATCAGGAGAAGCGCCATTGCAACAAAAAAAAGCATAGGAATACCACCATAAACTCCTCCCCAGACTTTGTTCCAATTCTTTAGAAAATCCAACCTCATTAGTTGTGGTTTACTGTTGTGGTGGCTCAACCTCATCAGAAACAGGCTTTTAAGCAAATAATGATGACCTTCAGCCAAAGCATCAGAACTTGTTGCTTGCATTGCATCAACTTTAGCAATGTTATCCTGCACTTCTGAGATACTAGCAGCGTCGCCCCTCTAGTCTGAGTCTTTCAATGATTGGCCACACAACTCTATCTTCAGCACCACTACACCTTCAAGACACTTACACATGCTGATTTTAAAAAGCCTTTAGAAAGGCAATGCCCGATTGTGTGTCAGGCGTAGAGAACAGCACAGCAAGCCCCCTACTTCCAATTAAATAAAACATGTAAAGTAAAATGGTTCTTTGCACTTTTGGGGCAAAGATTTCCAGTCAAAAAGGTACAGATGCTTTGTCCACATTTGATGTCTTTTTTTCTGTGATACTGATATTTTGGGATTTCAGAGGCGTTTCATGATCGAGATGATGGTGATAGTAAAGATGATGACAATTCACCACCAGAGCTCTCTAGCATGATTCTCTACTTAACCCTCCAGAATGCTAGATGTTGCATACTGCCCAGAAGGTGAGGTCTCCATCCCCGTTATGTCCCCATAGGAGAGCACTCCTCTTGTTTTGCCATTTATAAAATGGTAGCAGGGTGTTTCAGTTGTCCTTAAGCCTGTGGATTTTAGATCTGATATGTTCACCCAAAGTCTTGCTGGAAATTATCAAATGACTGAGCCTCTTCTGCCGTTTAATCGAGCCTTGGTGGGCAGTAGAGGCAAATGCCAGATTTCCCACTCTCTTTCAACAGACAAGCGCTTGGAATAACAAGCCACTGCCAAATGAACCAATTTTTCTTTTCAATTCACATTGAAAGAGAGGCTTTGGGAGAGATGTCCGGCTGAGGAAGCACACCAGGATGTGTGTCACAACTTTCTATCTACTTCCATGCCAGAGTGATAAATATGATTTTCACTAGCAAACAGCTTTTTGGCAAGAAAGCTGCCAGTTCCCTGGAAATGTTTTATGCTTAGCACGGGTACTTCTTGCTCACTGGTTTTGACTTCATCAGCTTGCCAAGTTTATTAAAAGTATATCATATTTCAGTGCTTCCTTTCATCGGTCTCACAAGTAATTCCAGCCACAGCCTCAACAATAGCACTATTTTTGTCTATACAGGGTGAGAAGTGCAAGGAGTGGATGCCAGCAACATCACCGCTCCACACTGTTACTACAGTAACACAATTTTTCTAGATTCATCTGAAACACTAAAAAGTCACCAGTGGGTGTAGGGGTGGTGAGATTCCTTTCTAGATTGAAAATTTCTCTGATCAGTGGCCCATTAAGATTGTGAAATCAGGCCAACCCTTAGCATTCTGCAGCAAGCATCACTTGTCTGCCACTCCTTACAGCTTGACATAGGGAGTTCTTTCCAGGCTCAACAAATGTGCTGGTAGGAAAATTCCTCTTGATAAAAGGGGAACATTTTTATCCCAGATATTTCCTGCTCAACAAGAAGGGCGCTGTTCTGCGTCCTAATTTAGACCTATCATTCCTGCCTGAACAATTTTCATCAAAAGCAAATCTTCAAGGAGTTCCTCTTGCAACAGATTGTGCACACTTTACAGAGTCAATACTAGATTCTGTCTTTAGATCTTTAGACCATCTACAGTCGTTTTTTGACATACCACAGAAAGTTTGAGATATATGGTAAAGGGTCAAGAGACAAATAACATCAAGTATTTGATTTTCAGATTATGTCACTGTCCTTGGGTCTCACCTAAGCCCTCAGGGTTTTTACAAGATCAAGGTGGTGGTACAGGCTCACAGAGAGAAACAATGCCATCCCTTAATTGGATGTCTTGTGGATTAAAGTTGACATGTCCAAAAAAGCAGTGGACTGGAGTTTGTTACACATGTTGCGTTTCTTTGACATGTAGACAATTTACAATAGATTCTATTGCAGCATATCCAGCTCGTGTGAGTGATTCTACATACAATAGAGGGAAGGCTTTCCTTCTCAGAAGTAGGTGGTTGATATTCAGAAAATGTTATGTTATGTTACGGGGTTTAAGATAGCGCATAGCTGTCCCAGCAAAGGGGCGTGTCAGCGCTGACCGGCAGAGAAATTGGGAGGCTGCAGAAAGAGGGCAGATCCTAAGTCCGAGGGAAAAGGTGAGTTTTAATGGCCTTACGAAAAGCCAGGTAGTTGTCCATGCTGCGGTTGTGGACCGGGAGAGAGTTCCAAAGTTTAGCCGCCAAAGTGCGGAAGGAACGTCCTCCTGCGCGCTCCTTCTCACCCGAGGGACAACCGCCAGAAGCTGGCCCATAGATCGTAGTTGGCGAGTAGGTGTATAAGGTAAGAGCAAGTTTGCCAGAATGCTAGGGGAGGAGAGATTCATAATTTTGAAGGCAATGCAGAGGGACTTGACTCGACGTGCCTAGCCACCGGCAACCAATGGAGTCGGCGGATGGCGTTAGTCGTGCGACAAGTCCTAGGAAGGCCAAGGAGAGTTCTAGCAGCCGCATTTTGAACCCTCTGCAGTCGTAGAATTTCAGCCTTGTTAACCCCCAGGTAAAGAGAGCTGGCATAGTCTAACCTAGACATAATGGTGGCCTGAATGATGACTTGACGAGTGGAAGGATCGAAGAAACCTAGCAATGGTTTGAGCCCACGCAGGAGTCCAAAGCAGGTCCCTGCAACTTTTTTGGTTTGGACCTGGTAACTGAGGGCTGAGTCTACCCATACACCCAGATTTTTGACCACCTGTTTGGGGGCGGGTGCACTTCCCAGGGACGCCGGCCACAAGCGCTCGCACCACAGCTCAGAGTCTTTCCCTACCAACAAAACCTCAGATTTGCTGGCGTTAAGCTGGAGACAGTTGGCTGACACCCACTCCGCGATTGCTGCAAGATCGTTCCGGAACTTGAGGGCATCCTGCATGGAGTCATCGGAGAGTGCTACTACCAACTGAGTATCATCAGCATATGATACTGCTGTTAGTCCTCTGCTCCTGGCCACAGCCGCCACACCTCATTTATCCCGGGTTTATATCTAATTATATCTAATATCTAATCTTTATATCTAATATTTATATCTAATTGTGATATCTTTTCCAGCACTGCCCGTGTTGATGGTTTAATTAATTAATCTTCTTTTCTCAGGCCAGACTTCAGAAGTTATTGTTCAAAATTACTTTTTTTGGACACAAGGAAACAGTGCAGCAACAGCTTCATTGCACTTGGCCTCTCACAACAATAGAAACAGACACACCCCTGGTACATCAGAGGGTATGTTCAAGCAACAACTGTATCAGATATTTTCAGGAATGGAGGAATCAAGATTACATGTAGACAACCTGGAACTGAGGTCGGTTTGGTTGCCATTGATAGCTTAGTTTCCTCTAGTACAGGGTTCTCTGATACAAGTCCTGACCAACTAGAGCATTGTAGTGTATAACAAAACAGAATGCTGTTGGTCAAAGCTCTCTAGCTGTGGTCTTGAGACAAATTAAAGAAACTTGAATATCAGTAGCTCATCTAGGAGGAGTAGAGCGTGTGAGAGTAGATGCTGTTGGCGGCATTTTGATAATGAATCTTGAGCGGGTGCTTCAACCCAGATTTTAAGGGATTTTTGCCAGATAGGACCTTTCGTCAAGGGACCTATTGGCCATCTACGCAAATAGAAAAGGCTTATTTTTTTTAATTCCCTCAGGATTCCACAAGAGAACTGGATGGCGGATGCATTGATTTTTAAATAGGTATTTCTGCTGCATTAATCCTTTCAAATATTGTATTCTCTGCCCAGAGATTTAGAAAATATCGCGAGGCGACTATCGATCTAATATCTTCAGTCTGAGTGAGGTAGACATGGTATCCAGACTTATTGGATCTAAGTCTCGATACTTTCAGGCTACTTCCACTCCAGGAGGACCTCCAGGCACAACAAGGCAGGGTCAGTTATCATTCAGATCTGGAGCCCTTCAACCTCCATGCTTGAAGGTTGGAAGGAAGTCATTTGATTTATATTCACTGCCTGATGAAGGAATCAAAGTGTTTCAGTGGAAACAGGTCCTACTAAATTTTTGTGCTCTGGAAGAATGTGTACACAAGATTCCCCAGCACATGCTTGAATTAAGAAATTCAGTCAGTTATGACAGTTGTCTGTTTTCTTTTTTATTCTTATTGTAGTAGTAGGTCGAGCATTCTCATCCAACACGTGTTCCGTCGCTTATCGGGCATCACATCCCGCGACTTCTTCAGGGATCCAAGACAGAAACAGCATGCCTCGACTAGGGTCCCGGTATGCAATCCAGACCGTCGGCTATCAGAATTTTATCACTCCTCTGTTGTAATAAGCAATCATTGTCTCCGTGTTCCCTAATGTCGCTTCAATGAGTAAACAGATTCTAGAATCAGGAAAAGTCAAAGGAATTGCTCGTACGCTCCCTCAATTCGGAAGTCACTTGTCCTCCAAGTATACTGCCTTCGTTGAAATCGTTATCTGGTGGCTGTATTTGCGGAAGCGAGTACGCTCCGGAGCGTACTCGCTTCCGCAAATACAGCCAGATAACACGGAGACAACGATTGCTTATTACAATAGAGGAGCGGTTAGTTCTGACAGCCGACAGTCTGGATTGCATACCGGGAGCCTAGTAGAGGCATGCTGTTCCTGACTTGGAGCTCTGAAGAAGTCGCGGGTTGTGATGCCCGATAAGCGACGAAACATGTGTTGGACGAGAATGCTGGACCTACTACTACAAGAAGAATAAAAAAGAAAACAGACACAACTTTCATAACTGACTGAATTTCTTAAATTCTGAGCGTGTGCTGGGGAATCTTGTGTGTGATTTAGTGTCCCTAGCCACTTCATAGAGAGACGGGTGGTTCTCTACCCTGCAAGCACTGCATGATAGATACGTGACATATAGATAGGGTGTATATCCCCCGAGCGCTAATACCTTGATAGTAAACCACCTCCATTTATATATGGAAGATTGTGTAATTGTATTGAGTGATATCTTCAAAATGAGTTGAATTCTTTAATGGCAGTGTTCCGAAGGTTCATTAAATGAAGATGGGTGCAGTTCAAGTCTCCCAAAATAGGGTAAAGGATCCCTAGCCATGAATTCTGCTCTTCTCCAGCCTCCTGAATTAGAGCCATTAATTCTGCTCTTCTCCAGCCTCCTGAATTATATTCCCTATTCGCTTTACTAATTGTAATAAGATTTTTGAAGGGCTTCCGAAATTTTCTCTCCTGGATCCTTTTTGTAGTTCACCCATTGCATCTCAAATTGCTTCTAACATTTTTGAGGGCATCTTCTTGATGTGTTTGTGCTCACTGTTCTACTTGACCTTGTAAATAGTATTTATTTTGGTCATTATGTTGGGAGGGAGAGTGGGAGAGCGGCAGGTTGTGTCATCAAAGTTTCTGTGAAAAACCCATTACTCTAGTAAAGAGATTCTCCAGGTCTGCCGTTCTGGCCTTCCAAATGTTTTTGGCGGCCGGTAATTTGAACAGGCAGGGTGGGGCAACACACGCACATACATACATACTCACGTTCACTCATCTACATGCACACTTGCTCACGCCCATACATTCACAAGCACACAGCCATACATCCTCCATTCACAAGCACATGCTCTCATATACCCAGGGGTGATAAATTAAATGCTTCAAGCGTATTTCACCACCTTTCCACCTCTCGCCTTTTGAGGATTTTTTAACTCTTTAGTAAGCCTTTTTTCTGGTTGTTCTTGAAAATGTTTGCTCATTTTGTTTTTGCTCTACTATCTATAGTGCAAGGGCAGTTGACATAGAACTGATGTCCTTTCCGATGGTGCTGTCGGATGGCTCCGTGTCTGGAGCACTGGAGTGAATTGCTACACAATTTCTTGCCCTAACCTCCAGCATCACAATATTTTAAGATAAGGCATCTGCTGGAAGATACTGTTTCCTTAAGACAAAAGCGTTACCCAAGGTATATAACTAATTCGTATGTATTCTTTCTAAAAAGTCATAAAAATTGTACTCTTATTAAAATCATCGGTATTACATCTGAACGTTTCTAATTCCTATAGACTGCTTACATTACAGAATTGGAAAAGGTAATACCTGAGTCAATTGATTGTAGTCATTTTGTCTTACATTATGTGGATACAATAATTTCAACATAGAAAGCTGATGATCATTATAGAACTACTTATATTGTGTTAAGCAGCCTGCCCTTATGTCCAACTAATTTCACCAAAACTCCAAAACCCTTTGTTTCTGTCGTTTAGGCTGTTCTGTGGCTCATTCCCATAATGTGTGGAAGGTAATAAAGCTCTTATGGTCCTGCAAGTGAGGGCAGTAAAGCTGTTTGCACTTCCTTAAAACAGTAGGGAGTACTGAGGGAGCAGGAGCTTTTTCATACCTAAAAGATAGGGGGACAAAACGACTCCATTCTCCCACAGCACTCACCCACCAACTTCTAATGCAACCACTAGTTACCAGGCAACTGATCAGGCTCCTATCTTTGATTTTGCTGAAAGGGAAGCCCAAACATGCCAAAAAAGGTTGGAAGAAATGTGTTGACCGTGTTTCTGATTGGTTGATCTGTATTCTTCCACTGCTGACATGAGGAGAATATTATTTTTATTTGACTTTCAGCACTCAATGGACGTGCATTGCCTTCTTTGCTGTCCCCACCAGAGCTTTATTATTTATTATTTCACATTTGTTTTGAAACTCTTTTTACTTTTTGTAATGTTCTGGCAGCTGCACATTGCGACTGGGCCCTTTGCTTTTGGGCATTTGCCCCTTCACCCTTGCTCTTCATGGCGTCAACCTCTCCCTGTCATCAGTTCTCCGCACAGTCTTCCACCGACACTTTTTTTCCTTTTTATTTATATTTTTGTGTGGGCTTGGCAGCAGCACACTCCTACCAGGCTGCTCATTTCTCCTCCTTTGACCGGGATTCCGCATAAACGTAATTTTTTAATTTACCATTCTGAAATGGCCGTCCACCATAGTGAAATGGTAAATTGAGAATAAACTTTAAAAAAAAAGAAATCAGCCCAAGATGGTTGCTGTGCATATGTGAATATGCACGGAGGCCACCTTGGCTTGATGTTTTTTGTTTTAGAAGAATCATTCCAAGATTGCCTCCGCACTGGCATGCACATGGATGGCGGCCATCATGTGATGATTTTTCTATTGATGGAAAAAAAATATTCTGATATGGCCATTGCACCCTTTTGTGCACGCATCACTGCCATCTGGGGGGGGATAATAATCGGCAAAGCCAGTAGGTTTCTTGAATGAACTGCCAGCCTTAAAGTGGTCTTCCCCCAAATCTTTTGCCTTCTCCCCTCCTATTTTACTGATGTGTTTGGCCTTAGGACCATGTGCACTTTACTACTGCTCACCAGTGCTAAAGTTCTTGTGTCCAGTCCCCAAAGCATGGTAAAATTGGCTTACACCTATTTGGCCTATATACCCAGGGGATGATAAATTCAATGCTTCTAGAGGGCCTGCAGCACATATTGTACCTCTCACTTAAATAGCCCCTTCAAACATGCCTCAGGCTTATCATTGCAGCCTGTATGCAGTTGTAAACTGCAAATTCCACTTGCCACAATAAACCTTTTCCCAAGCTCAAAGCTTCCTTTTTAATACATATGAGTCACCCTTAGGGTACGCCCTCAACAGCCCACAGGGCAAGGTGCATTGCATTTAAAAAGTTGGACATGTATTTTTAAGTTTTACAGGTCCTGGTAGTGAGAAACGTGCATATTCACTTTTCACTACTGTGTGGGTTACCTTATTACATTTAGGAAGTGCTAACTTTTGGTCGGGAGCATGTAGAAATGTCATGTTTGGTGTCTGGTGAATTGTAATATTAAAAGTCTCTTTAATAGTAAGGTCGGATTTTAAGTCACAAAATCCTGAAAATGCCACTTTTAGAAAGTTGGCATTTTCTTGTTCTATCCATTTGGTGCCTGCAGCCTCTTTCCTGGGGCACCTGACTAGATGTAGTTGGCAGTTGGCCTTTGTGTATTCCTTCATGACAACCACACACTAGAGGGTCTAGGTGTTGGCCATCAAAGACAGGATGGGGGGGGGGCGCAGCTGGGCACAGTCCCACTTGCACTTCAAAGACTCTGCCTAAGCTCTCACAAATAACTTCACACTAGCCTATTGTGCCTGCAGACAGACTGGAAACAGGACAGGGTAGCAGGAAATTCCAGACACTTCTGTGGGGGGAAACCTCCAGAAGTTTCTTACACTTCAAAGGGGGCACCAGGTATAAAAAATAGGGGTCTTAGACCCACTCTTCAATTCTCTGCAGGACCTATGGAAGGACTCTTAGAGGACTGCCCTGCTCCCTGTGGCCTGCTGTGTACTTCAGAGGACTGCCCTGCTGCACCTAGATGACTGCCCTGCTGCCTGAAGCCTGCCCTCTGCGCTCTTCCCTTCTGCTCTTAAGATCTTAATCTGCTTTCCTGCTTCAACCTAAGACTTCCATAGTAACTCAGAGGGCAGCTTTCTGTACTCCTGATCAGAGCGTCAGGGACAGAAAAGGCTCCAACCATCTTGAACCCGCACATGGACCCAGCTTGAGTTAGTCCTAATCCTCCAAGTGGTGCCCCTCCAGTCCTGGACCCTTGAAAATGGTAATAAAGGTGCCCAGATAGCCCAATTTCAAAACTTGGGAACATCTTCTGCCAAAAAGTGCTCTGAGAACTGAAAGGAGACTGGGACCTACCTGCTCACCGATCTGCCCAAGGTGCATCGCCAGTCGACCTGACTTCATGGCATCTCCCGCTGTGTTCCTCTCCGCAGCAGCTAATTCTGTTCATCGGCTCCTCGCAGAAGGAGTAGCCGGCCTCATGGAGTCTTCGTCGGCTATAGCCTGCAGCTTCGTCCTACTGGAGATTTTCAATTTCCATAAAACAGACTAAGTCCGAACGTAGAAATGTTCATAGCGACTGCGTTTTGTTGCTCCTCCGAGATGGCGCCTCCTTCTCGGACAATGCCAGCTACCTTTCCCCACTGAACTTTACCTTCTCACCGTGGTGGCTGCAGCAAAACGAAAGTGGAGGGGCGGGGGGTATTTAGGGTAAAAATAATAATTTTTCAAAACTTACCTCTCGCTATGCCGACGGCCACCTTGGTGTTTCTATTCCGGCAGTCACTAATAATCTATATTTGTAAAGCGTGAACATATCACCCCTTCAGGTTTCAAGGCACTGGGGGACAGTCAGCACTGAGAAAGCACAGGCTCCCCACCCAATCCAGACGCTGCTCTCATGCTATAAGAACAGTTTCAGGATTGGTCTGAGCGGCCTTGACTGCCACTCAAACAGTGCCTGGGAGTCTGCGGCTTTTCTCCTACCCGGCTGTGCAACACAGCTGGGTTGGAGAAATAGAAGTGTGCATGTCTATTTGGCTGCCCTAAGATGGCCGGCTAAACTGACATGCGCACTTCTAAGTGCCCACCACTACTCTCTGTCATGGCCCGGCCCCACACACACTCATGCCTCAGCCAAAGCCAGTCACAGAAAAAGAAAATGTTATTGTTTCATTATCATTTTATTTTTCGGGGACTGACTCTGACCAGTGGGGCGACGCTCCTCCATCATTAAGGAGGAGCCGCCCCTGCCTTCTCAGACATTTTTCTTCAAAATCTCTTGTAAGTCTGAAGTCAAGCGGAGACCTATCCCAATTCACTTCATATAGCCTATGGTCAGCCATAACTTTTGACGTTGCCACTGTCTCACGTGACTAGACGTCAACGGTTAGCGCTTTGATCTTTTAGGCACTCTTTTAAAATGTAAAATTGCACAACTCCGGTTCTACTGATTTAATTTTTGCTGTTTTGGTGTCAAATAATTTATTACAATATACTTTCTAAATTAGTGTGGATTTTACTTGTGTTGTGTTTTCACTTGATCACGGTTTAAGTGCTGCATAAATACTTTACACATTGCTTCTAAGTTAAGCCTGACTGCTTTTGTGCCAAGCTACCAGCGGGTTAAGCACAGAGTAATTTAGTGACTTTTTGTGATTCGCCCTAGCAAGAATTATTCTGTTGCTTAATTAGGGTTTTGCTCCGCTCAGCCAACAACCTAGTTTCTCACACTTGTTTTAAAATGTTTCTTACTATGAACAAAATGTACACAACGCCAGTTCAGTAAAGCAAACAGACTTTGTGCACCTTAACCCATCCATGTAGGGGCCCTACCCATAAGATTTAAGCTAATGAAGCTTATAAATATAGTTTAATTTATCAAATAAACACATTACTATTAATAATAATGATAATAATAATGATAGGTGTGTTTGTGTACTAAAAGAACTTTTGGAACCTAAAATGGCACTGACTTGGTGAAACTCACACAGCGGGTATGAACATAACAATAAGTAAATGGACCAATCTCCGTCTCATTTATAAACTCTGATAAGAATGCACGAGCTTCTAGCCAGACAGCTCCTAGTAGTATTTGCATTTAAGACGAGCCTTTGCTCAAGCTCAAATGCCAATCACCCTACCCTGTGCCGCCTCCAAAAGTACACATACACTGCCGCCAGAAATTTTCGGGCAACCTTCCAGTGTTTAATTTATATTAAAAAAAAAAAAAATAAGTGCCGGGCCCTAAGCTTTTCTTTGAAGCCCGCCATGCCACTGCCAAATGCTGGGGTTTCTGAATACCAAGACAGCTTGCTCTTGATACCAGCGCCCAGATACCCCTAGGGGTGACAGTATTGCGCTTTACAAATGCGTTTTGATTGATTGATTTATTGATACCACCTCAAGCCTGTTTTTTAAATAAGCCTGCAGTTACTTCTCGTCATCTGTCTTGCGGGTACATTTTCATCGCTGCTTTCTCCCGTTGACACTGTTTTTCTTATTTTTCTCTTTCTTTCTCTTGCTCCCTTTTACTTTCCCTACCTTACTTATGGATCAAAGTCTGATGATGAAAAATAAGTCCGAAGACCCCAGAAATGAGTGCTTGTGCTGATTACCGGCAATCACTGGAATAAATTGAGCACTGTCTAGAAGTCAGATTCCTCACATATACAATGCTGTTCATTTTTTCTTCATCTATTGTGGCATGTATTCTTCAGATACCAGAATTTAAAGCTGATCTAGTTTCAAGGCCCATCATGGGGGTAATTGCTGTAATGGAACTACTGAATATTAATCTGCTCCTGCCTTCCTTCTTGGCTCTAGGTGGTTTTGATTGAAAACAAAGAGGAATCTTTAGTACGTGCAAAAGGCAGAAGTGGAGATCTTGGACTGAACAACATTTGGTTTATCCAAGCGAATCTTGACTATTTCACAGGGGGGTTTAATATTGGGGTAAGTGCCTCTACATTTTTATCATTCAAACTTATTTTATTGAGAAATACAGGATGTGGATACAGATATACTTAGCATGTTATTGTTCCTCTTATAACTCAAATGTAGAAACTCCTCTCTGATTTTCCTCTCCTTGTTGTTAAAATAAGAAGAACATGATTCCCTGTCAACTGAATGAGCAATTAACAATACACTCTCATACTCCCTCTCTCCAAACCAGGGGAGAGGGGGGACAAGGGGAGGTGAGGAGGTGAAGCAGAAAGTATAAAAAGTGTAAAAACTCAAATAAAACTTGAGATGAATCACATCCCTGCATACTTCCACTTCCCTTTACCCCTCCACAAACATTTAGTACTTGAGACAGCAGTTGTGACTCATCATCCTCCAAGAATATTTACCCTTGTTGGCTCAATTCTGTCTGTTCCTCACTTGAATGATGCCATCCGTGCATAAATTAGTCCATCAACTTGTACAAATTTGCATTTAATTTCATCATTACCCTCTTATTTTGAGGGTACGGTAGAATGGTGCATTACAATATTTCTTGATTTTCAGTCATTGTTCTGAAAATGCCACTTTAAGAATGTTGGCATCTTTTTGTCCCAACCTTTTGGTGCCTGCAGCCTGTATCCTGGGTCACATGACTAGGTGTAGCTTGCAGTTGGTCTTTGTATATTGCTCCCAGACAGCGAGACAAAGGGGAAGAGGTGTTGGCAGGATGGGCCAACTCTGACTTGATAGGTGGGGGAGCTGTCATCTACCACACTTACACATCACAAAGGCTCTGCCTCAGCACACTCAAAGATTTTGTGTGTGACCCCAAAAAAGCTGGAGCCGGGGCATTGAGGCAGAAATTTCCAAACACCTCTGGGGGTGGAAACCTCCAAAACCTTCTCGTGTTTCATAGCTGGCTCTAAGTGTGAATATTTGACCCTCAGACCCAACTCTTCAATACTCCCCTGGACCTGTGGAAATCTCAGAATGACTCCTCTGCTGCAAGAAATACTGCTGCTCTTCTGCCCTGCTACTCTGCTGCCTGAATGAAAAGGACTAAACCTGTATCTTGAACCCAGGACCACCAGAGTGACTCCAAGTGCTAGTTGGCTGGCCTACTGATCAGAGCCTCTGGAACAGGAAAGGCTACATCCACCTTGAACCCACAATCTGGACTCTGTCTGCTGTGAGCCTTGCTCCCCAAGTGTTGCCACCCCGGTCTTGGACTCTTGGAAGTAGGCCTGGAGGCGCTCTGCCAGCCCAGCTGTGGTCTCCTGGGTAGAACTGACACAGCTCGATGCATCTTCTAGAACCTCTGCATCAGAACCGCCACTGCGCGCCGCACCACTGGCACGGGACCTTGTATCGCAGCTGCTTGGACCACAGCTGTGCGACACAGCCCCGATGCAGAACTTTGCATTGCAAGCCTCGTCAGTGGCTTCATCGGAACCACTATGTCATGTGAAGGAAGTGACCCGATTAGGGCCACCCGGGTCACTCGCGACCACCTCTCAGCCTTCCATACAAATGAAGAGTCGGTCAGACAGTAGAGAATACAAACCAAAGTTATTTATTAGTATGCGCTCGAGCGGAGTCTGGTCTGACCAGCCTCCTTAGATTGCTGCAGAGGGACTGACCCTCCCCAACATGGTAATACCAGATATACATTTCCAATACTCCCAAAGGCACGCCCTAACTGGAATTTTCCAGTTGGTAGCTAACAAACAAAGGAGACATAGAGGGATGAGTTACCATCCTGAGACCGGGTACATTGTATCTCAGTTTCAAGGTTACTCTGCATGCCCACACCGCTCTGAGCTGTGGGAGCAAGCCTATCTAGACGGAAAGGTATGCAATAATATGAACAGTTTATTCATTAGCACAGCAAAGCTCAACCTTGAAGGAACAGGGGAAAGTAACATCGAGACTGCTTTCTGCTGAGGCAAACAGAGTGAGACAGAAACTGGGTTTCGATCAGCATACAAAATGGCGGCTGAATACAAAATGGTGCTGCAAATGCTAACTTAAATCGCACAATGCTAGGAGTCGACCAAAAGCATTTTTCAGTCCAACAGACCCTCCTTTTAGCATTTGCTAACAATTTTGTATAGTGTTAGGAAACAAATAACTTCTTGCAAATTAGGAAGACTACTATTACATGTTAATACACACATTATCAATATTCAAAAATCCCTTCATCTATAGACATCAGGTCTTGAATACCCTGCATCATCATGGCCGTTGTCTTTTGGTCATGCACTGGAACCTTCGGTCTGGGTGTCAGTGTTTTTACAGAGTAAGCACAGCAAGCAGGAAGGCAATGTATGCACAGGCAACAGGTGAAAATTATACCAGCAATTGCTACTAGAAAGATAAGGATCTTCCAACCCCAGGATGCTAGTAGTCCCCAGAACCATAAGCCCCGGGTCCGAAATGCTAGGGAGGAACAGCAAAAGGCTGAGTATACTCTTAAACGCACAAGGGGATTCCCTTTTCAGGACAGTTCCCCTCACACACCAAAGGTGTCATGCTTCATCATAGGGGTGCCTCCTTGCGTGAGAGACCTAGTCTCTGCGCGGGCTACGACCCCCTCGCTGCGAGGGAGGAGCTCGGATGTTTTTGTATGGGGTCGGCGGGTATTCTAAAACCCTATGTGAAGCTGGTGTGTTGGAAAGTAGTGCAGTGCTGTGATGTGAGTGATTTAAAACTAACTACGGGGTTAGCTATGATGCAACTTTTATTCAGCTAACCGGTGTCAGGATTAAAAACAGAATATCGCTGGTAACACAGGTGCCGTAATTAAAGGCTTCTGTGTTGTATCAAGACCAACATGTTTCGGCCAGCAGACCTACAATAGTAGCACGGCCTTCTTCAGGGTCAGAGATACAGCTAACTGCAATAAATAAGTGAATACTCCGTGAAAAACATGAGAAAAACACGTGCAACAAATAATAGTATAATACTGAACCGATAAATTTTACCCTGTTCAGTATGTTCAACGCACAACCTATGATGGAAACAAAGAACATCATATCAAAATTATATACGATTATTTGCATCAAGTTTGGAAAAATATTGCGCGAGTACAACTTTCAATAAATCCTCCCATTAAATAATACATTGAGACACATCCCCATATTAGATCAATGTGTATTAACATGCGATGCGTGACTCGCCACTTTTGGTTTGTGCAGTTCACCACATCTTGTCCTGGCATAATAGCCATAAGGTACGTGCGCCAAAAACCTAACAGAGAAGGTTTTTAGCATTAAAAATAGAAAATCCCAAGGGAGGGAGAGACAGTACGTCATGATCGATATGTCAGGATTAGAAATGAAATGGCCAGAGGATAGGTGTATATCTCCTGTTGCTCAGCGGTGCCACTAGATTAAAAGGCACTCTCACCTCTCATGTCAGCTCGAACAGGGCAGGGTGTAAAAGACTTGGAACCCAACAAGTCTGTTTAAGGTGGTGGGGGGGGGGCGTTTAACTATGGGTTCTTTTTGAGGCAGGTGTGGGAGGGGTGCTGAGCTCACCCGACTCCGGCGGTCGTACAGGGGTGTGACAGGCAATTAAATTGTCAGTGCGGAGAGTGGGTGGCAAGGGGCCAAACACTGGGGGAGGCACAAAGCGTGTCGCGATGGCCACCGGGTGAACACAAGCAGAGCGGCACAATGTGTATCGCATTGGTGCCGGCCAGGGGGAGACTGTGACGGCTCAATGCGCTGTATCTGGGCGTTGGCCAGGGAGATTTATAAAGAGAGGATGGGTAGTCTAGAAAGGAGGGACAGACTCTGGCTAGCAATTGCCCAAGGTCAGTATGCCGATTAAAGAAATCTCTGTGTGACGGCGGCAAGAAGGAGGTTGAACCGCAAGCCGGGGATGGGTCTATCTGTCACAAGGCGGAGCGCGCAATGCTCGCACTTACCACAAGCGGTTGGGTCCCAGGACCTCGTAGCGCACGTCCAGGGGCAGGGTGGAAGTGAAACTAATCCATCGGCCTTATATACAGTGGCTCATCAGTGTTGATGAACCGAGATGTGGTGCACCTGGGGCAGCCACGGCGACCGGAAGCGAAGGAATGATGGGTAATGTAGTTCTGGCCGCCGCCAAGAACTTAAGGCCAACGTGTGTGTTAAAAGACCCTGAAAGGGTCGTGCCTAACTGGGGTGGGGCAAGGGCGAGAGCGGCAGACATGTGTCCAGGGAATACATGGCTTCTGCACGCGTTGCAAATATTGCCGATGATAAGAAACATCATGGCTAGGCTCCAGCGTGGGTATGGTGCATGGAAACAACCCGGGGAGAGCTCAATGGAGCGCTGAAGGGGAAATGCGGTAAAACCTCCTGATGGTGGGATGGAAGATAAAATGGAAGATGATAAAACGGGGGAGGCTCAATGGAGCACTAAAAAGGATGAAAAGGGGGTGAGGAGAGTCGCCCAGGTGGGGCATGCGGTGTGTGCGCGAGCAAACCTGGAACATACCTGTAGCAGGTTGGCCAAGGAGTGCTAAATCAAAGGCTGGTTCGGAAGGAACCACTAGCTATGGGGAGCCAGTTGTAGGGCCCCGCAAGCGCAGTGCATAAAATATGCACGCGAGAAAGGACCTTAACGTTACCACATGGGTGGGTCTCAAGAGAGCGCCAACCATGGTATCTCATCATTAAGCCCCGTGTCTGCAGTGCCCAGCCTATACACCCATCTCTGCTCAAGCCTGAGAAGTTTGACTGATAAACCAGGGGTGATTGCATTCAGATTTGGTTTGTCCAGAATCGTCCAACTGAGAGAGTCCGCGCCATGTTGCATATCAAAGAAGTGTTTGGTAAATTTCGTGATTTGTTTGGCACACCTGATTGTAGTTTTGTGTTCCAGGATCCTAGTTCGTACTTTTCTAGTGGTCATCCCCACATACCTCAAGCCACAAGGGCAAGTGATGAGGTAGACCACCCGCTCACTATTGCAATTAGTGTGTTGTTGCAGGACCCAGGGTCTAGAAGTTCCTATGTCTATACTCTTAGTCACTTTTGTCTGTGCGCAAGCAGCACAGGACCCGCAAGGGTAGTGGCCCTGGACATTAGGTAAGTTCCAAAGAGTGTTGGGTCTAGGTTTATTCGTAGGTAGGGGTCTGGTGTGAATCAGGGTGTCTTTTAAGTTGCGGCCTCTTTTGAAAGCGAACAGCGGTTTTTCCAGGGTCAGCTGTCCCTTATTAAGGATATTCCAGTTGTGTAATATGGACCTCTTGACCACGTTTGACAGTGTGCTGAAGGTGTTGACGCACACCAGTTTGGATGGTGACTGTTTGACACTTGGCTGTTCTAGTAGCGCTTCTCTGTTGTTATTCAGAGCCCGTTTAGACGATTTTCTGATCAGGTTGGCAGGATAATGTCTATCTAGTAGGTTGCTCTGTAGTTTTGCTGCATGCGTGTTGTACTTTTCTATACTGGAACAGTTCCGTCGGAGTCTCAGGAACTGACCGTATGGTAAATTGTCCCGCAATGATTTAGGATGGTCCACCATCGGGAGGTTTTACCGCATTTCCCCTTCAGCGCTCCATTGAGCTCTCCCCGGGTTGTTTCCATGCACCATACCCACGCTGGAGCCTAGCCACGATGTTTCTTATCACCGGCAATATTTGCAACGCGTGCAGAAGCCATGTATTGCCTGGACACATGTCTGCCGCTCTCGCCCTTGCCCCACCCCAGTTAGGCACAACCCTTTCAGGGTCTTTCAACACACACGTTGGCCTGTAGTTCTTGGCTGCGGCCAGAACTACATTACCCATCATTCCTTCGCTTCCGGTCGCCGTGGCTGCCCCAGGTGCACCACATCTCGGTTCATCAACACTGATGAGCCACTGTATATAAGGCCGATGGATTTGTTTCACTTCCACCCTGCCCCTGGACGTGCGAAACGAGGTCCTGGGACCCCACCGCTTGTGGTAAGTGCGAGCATTGCGCGCTCCGCCTTGTGACAGATAGACCCATCCCCGGCTTGTGGTTCAACCTCCTTCTTGCCGCCGTCACACGGAGATTTCTTTAATCGGCATACTGACCTTGGGCAATTGCTAGCCAGAGTCTGTCCCTCCTTTCTAGACTACCCATCCTCTCTTTATAAATCTCCCTGGCCAATGCCCAGATACAGCGCATTGAGCCGTCACAGTCTCCCCCTGGCCGGCACCAATGCGATACGCATTGTGCCGCTCTGCTTGTGTTCACCCGGTGGCCATCGCGACACGCTTTGTGCCTCCCCCAGTGTTTGGCCCCTTGCCACGCACTCTCCGCACCGACAATTTAATTGCCTGTCACACCCCTGTACGACCTCCGGAGTCGGGTGAGCTCAGCACCCCTCCCACACCTGCCTCAAAAAGAACCCATAGTTAAACGCCCCCCCCGCCTTAAACAGACTTGTCGGGTTCCAAGTCTTTTACACCCTGTCCTGTTCGAGCTGACATGAGAGGTGAGTGTGCCTTTTAATCTAGTGGCACCGCTGAGCAACAGGACATATACACCTATCCTCTGGCCATTTCATTTCTAATCCTGACATATCGATCATGACATGTACTGTCTCTCCCTCCCTTGGGATTTTCTATTTTTAATGCTAAAAACCTTCTCTGTTAGGTTTTTGGCGCACGTACCTTATGGTTATTATGCCGGGACAGATGTGGTGAACTGCACAAACCAAAAGTGGTGAGTCACGCATCGCATGTTAATACACATTGATCTAATATGGGAATGTGTCTCAATGTATTATTTAATGGGAGGATTTATTGAAAGTTCTACTCGCGCAATATTTTTCCACACTTGATGCAAATAATGGTATATAATTTTGATATGATGTTCTTTGTTTCCATCATAGGTTGTGCGTTGAACATATTGAACAGGCTAAAATTTATCGGTACAGTATTATACTATTATTTGTTGCACGTGTTTTTCTCATGTTTTTCACGGAGTATTCACTTATTTATTGCAGTTAGCTGTATCTCTGACCCTGAAGAAGTCTGTGATACTATTGTAGGTCTGCTGGCCGAAACATGTTGGTCTTGATACAACAGAGAAGCCTTTAATTACGGCACCTGTGTTACCAGCGATATTCTGTTTTTAATCCTGACACCGGGTAGCTGAATAAAAGTTGCATCATAGCTAACCCCGTAGTTAGTTTTAAATCACTCACATCACATCACTGCACCACTTTCCAACACACCAGCTTCACATAGGGTTTTAGAATACCCACCGACCCCATACAAAAACATCCCTGAGCTCCTCCCTCGCAGCGAAGGGGATCGTAGCCCGCGCAGAGACTAGGTCTCTCACGCGAGGAGGCACCCCTATGATGAAGCTTGACACCTTTGGTGTGTGAGGGGAACCGTCCTGAAAAGGAATCCCCTTGTGCGTTTAAGAGTATACTCAGCCTTTTGCTGTTCCTCCCTAGCATTTCGGACCCGGGTCTTATGTTTTGTGATATGAAGTTTGAGTGGGGAGTTGGTTCCCGCAGGTCCTAAAATCTCCTCAAGCCCCCTTGTGTGATTACTTAGACCCCAGAACCAACCAGAAAGAGTCCAGGTACCATTCTCTTGGTGGATGTCAGATGCGAGCCTATGCAACTTCTGAATAGCAGCATATACATTAGGGGCGTGATCCGGTATGTATACACAACAGCTGCTGCCAATGACGCGACAGACCCCTCCCCGATCAGCAAGGATGATGTCTAACACCATCCTGTTTTGTAAGGCAACAAGTCTTGTGGCTTGGAGCTCAGCAGTGATATTGGTAAAAATTCCAGCTGTGGTATTAATGACCCCTTCTACAACCCTGGTGAGCCGACGAATGTTAAGTCTATTGGACATAGGGCCCCAAAAGGGTAGGATACCCTTCATAGCATCTGTGAACTGCTGCAGAGTAGTGTCTGTCTGATCTATATCTTCTGTATTAATAACGCTTCTAATTCAGGACTGATGGGCACTCCTATGCTACAATCGATGGTCCTTATGATAACTGGTGGAAGGAGGAAAGAGAGGTAGCATATACCTGACCATCCCCTGGGGAGCCAAACATAAGCTTGAGACCCACAGACAAAGTAGACATTATGCGGCGGGAGCAAAGGCGGGCTACTGTTCGTGCTCAACGTATATGTATAGTTGCAATTACTCTTTCCCACTTTTACCTTTCCAAGTCCTCGAACACAGAAACCAGCTGTCGTGTTGACTACTTGTACCTGCATTGCCTCATCCTGAGTAATATTGCGCATTTGAAAGGAGCGAAAATATTCAGTGACATTGAACCCCTGGAAATCCAACATTTCATTTAGAAGCCATGTTACATTTTTCTCTCTCTCATATACGTTCATACAAGATGTCGGAGACAATGTATTAGGAGTCCCTTGTTCTCATGGGGTATACCCTTGGTGGACATGTATATATTCCAGCACCGTGTGATAATCAGCAGATGTCAAATTCATAGTAGAAGAATGATAATGAATGTAAACCATAGTAAACAATTCAAACCACCCCTCGCAGCTTCCCAGATAAGACAATAGTAACGATAAGACTATCACTCTTATGTGTAACTGAGGGGAGCAATCCGCAGATCCAACAATTAGTAACATTAGACGCATCATGGCTTTGTGGAGCGTTTGTAAGAATACATTAGCTACATATGTCTTTCTGTGCTCACCTTTATGAGGGGCCAAAGTAACAAACGTGTTCAGGGGGAACAGGCGTTGTACCAATCAGAGAGTGCACAGGATATTTCTCCTCAAGGAACCATACTATTCCAAGTACCGTTATCAGGGAAATCAGAACAATCACTACGAAAACTATTTTACTCTTTGTGGACCAACTGGACCAACCAGACTCATCCCGCCCTAAACGCGGTGCTGCAAATGGCTGTTCCTCCTCAAAAGTTGGGCGACCAAATGGATACATTGTAATCAGAGGAAAGGAAATGCTATGGAGCTGATAACAAGACAACAAGAAGGGAACGAATGTTCCCAGTGTCCTTCTGAACCTCACTGGTAGACTCCTATTGTTCATCAACATTGGCGCTGTTGAGCACCGGCGGTGGAGTTAGGCGATCCTAGCTCTTTGAAGAAATCCCACGTCGCTCAGGATAAGGTACCCCCTTTTCCAGAGGAGCACGTTCAATTATCCTGTCCAATGTCTGAACAATGTACCAATCTCGCCTCTCCCTATTCTATTGTGGCCTTACTTATCGAGTCCGTCCCTGCTAATCTGACTTTTCCTTTGGTGCACTGTTCCTCCGTCGGGGGCGCAAATTGTACCTAGCTACGCCAGGCACAGAAGGGTCAGCAAAAAGGGGCTCAGACACAGAGGGGCCAATGGGCTGGGACTCAAGCACAGATGGGCCAGCAGAACGGGGCTCCTGAATGGCCCGGACCTCAGGGGGCACTGCTGCATTCAACACTGCATCATTCTCATCCGCCGTTTGGGTCCCCGTTAGCTGGGCATCCGAAAAGGGGACAAAGCGGGGCACCTGTTCCCACTCTGAATCCCTAATGCCATCAAGGACCCATTGATCGTAGGGCAGGGGCAAAGGCACTCTGCAGCAGTGTTGGGTATGAATCCAGTTCTTTCGGCCGGTGACCTTCTCAGCGGTGCGGGTGGCAAGGAGCACCTGCACTGGCCTCTTCCACCGCGGCTCCAAACTTCCTTTCCTCTGAAAATGGCAGACCAAGACAAAATCACCGGGCCGAATATCGTGTCCTGGCGCCTCAGGTGCTGGCGGAAGTGAGTCTTGAATCTGTTGGTGAATAGAACTCAGACTTTTAGTTAACTCATACAGGTAGTCTACCAACAGAGGATATTCAATTTCTGAAAATGTACGAGACCGCGGGACACCCCACACATTTGCTGGGCGTCCAAACACGACCTCGTAAGGTGAAAATCCTGTCCTAGAGTGTGCTGTGACTCTCGTAGACAAAAGGGCTAATGATAAAGCATCTGGCCACTGCAACCCTGTGCTCTCCTGAATCTTTGCCAATTTCAGTTTGAGAGTACCGTTGTACTTCTCAACTAAGCATGCTGACTGGGGGTGATGTGCGGCATGAAATTTCTGTTTGATATGTAGATCTTCACACACTAACTGGATGACTTTCGAATTAAAATGGCTGCCGTTATCACTTCAAATCAAGCGGGGCAAACAAAACGAGGGAAGAACTCCTTTAGGAGTGCCTTCGCAGTCGCCACTGCTGTGTTTTCTTTAGTGGGGTAAGCCTCAACCCATTTACTGAATGCACAAACAACCACTAACACATACTTCAAATTGTTGACTCACTCCATTTCAATGAAGTCCATCTGGAGGACCTCAAAAGGAAAAGTGGGGGGTGCAAAATTACCAGGGGGTGTAGGGGTACCTTTCCCAGGATTATGCATCATGCATACCATACAATATTTGACCAAGTGGACGGCCGTCTTTGGGATATTGTCATTCTGCCATACAGGGTCTAACAACTTACAGATACCTTTTGCACTGATGTGGGCTGGACCGTGCACCATAGTGACTACGGGAAGAACGTATGCATCTGGTAACATCCACCTCAGTTTCCCTGACTTATCCATCCAACACCCTTCCTCATCCAAACGTGCTGTGCTTTCCTGCCATACTTCTAACTCCTCAATCGTTGCCTTGCTCTGAATCTCCTTGACATTTGCCAACATATCCTCAAACATGGTAACCTCTGGCACCCACCTAGCGGGACCTACTACAAACATATTTTTCATCTTCGTTCGAGCTGTCTCTTTAGCTGTCTGATCTGCAAATGCATTCCGCTTGCCCACATTGTCAGTAATTGCCTTGTGGGCGCTACATTTCACTATCGCTAATTTCTTGGGGAGTGTCAAAGTCGACAAAAGCCTATATATTAAAGGGCCATGCTGGATCCTCATCCCATGGGAAATGAGAAACCCTCTCTCTGCCCAGAGCCGTCCAAAATTATGGGCGACTCCGAAAGCATACTGGCTGTCAGTATAGATATTGACAGCCAGTCCCTCACTCAACTCGCAAGCCCGTATAAGGGCAACGAGCTCCGCAGCTTGGGCCGACTGATAGGGAACTCGTGACGTCTCAACTACCGTGTGCGGTGTTGTGATAGCGTATGCTGCTGTTGTACTGCCATCTGGTATCTTAAAACAAGAGCCATCGACATATAGTTCCCCTTGGGGGTCAGATAAGGGAACATCAGTCCGGTCTACCATCCCTTCGTCTCCTCCTCTGTCCGAAAAATACAATCATGTGTATCAATTTCCTCACTCTCGGAAGGGAGGGGTAGCAACGTGGCTGGGTTTAAAGTGGTACATCTTTTAATTGTAACATGTGGTGCAAAGAGGGTCAATTCATAACCGGTCAGACATGCACTGGTGAGGTGCTGTGTCTTGGTTTTATTCAAAAGCTTATCCACAGCATGGGGTACCATGACTGTGAGATCGGTATCAAGTACAAGCCCAGCTGATTGCCTTATAGAGATGGCCACTGCTGCGACCGCTCTTAGACAGCTCGGGTGGGCTCTCGCGACAGGGTCAAGAAGAGCAGAAAAATAAGCACACAGCCGTTGCTTATCTCCAAAGGCCTCTGTTAAGACAGAAAGTGCACAACCGGCCGACTCTTGTACGTACAGCACGAACGGCTTCGCATAGTCAGGCGTACCAAGCACAGGCGCAGAGCAAAGCGCAACTTTTAATTGCTCAAAAGATTGCTGACAGTCAGGCGTCCAAGGCAGGGGTTCATGCACATCTTTAGTGGTAAGCGCAAGCAGGGGTTTTGTTACTAACAAATAGTTAGGGATCCACTGTCGACAGTAGGAAGTAATGCCAATAAAAGTGCGCACATCCCTCTGAGTTTTAGGGATAGGCATTTTCACAATGGTGCTATTGCGCTCAGGGGTCAATCTTCTACTCTCCTTCGACAGTAGGTGACCTAAATAGGTGACCTCCTGTCGACAATATTGAAATTTAGAAAGGGACACTTTATGTCCATGTTGGGCCAAATGTAGCAACAACTTAACCGTACTGTCTTTGCATCCCTTTTCAGTGTCAGAAGCTATTAGTATATCATCTACGTATTGAAGCAATACATTACCTGAGGGAAGCGAGAGGGAGTCCAATTGGGCTTTCAAGGCTTAGCTATATATATACTAGGGCTCTCAGTATAGCCCTGAGGAGCTCGACAGAATCTAAAGCTTCTGCCAGCGAGGGTAAAACCAAACAGGTGCCTGCTGTCGGGATGGATCGGGATACTAAAAAATGCATTTTTCAAGTCAATGACAGAAAAGAATTTAGCAGAGGAAGGAATCATTGTCAGAAGGGCAGTAATGTCAGGGACCACCGGGAACTGGGGGACCACTATTTTACTAACTGCGCGCAGATCAATCACAAAAAGATAAACATCTGGGTGATCATCGGGGGAGTCTGAAGATGCCTTTTTTTAAATGGGAAGAATAGGGCTATTACACACATTTGCATTCGTCTCTTAAACCACTCCCGTCTCAATCAGGTCCTGTATAATCTGCAGCAAAGCTCGCTCCCCCGCTTGTGGGATTTTGTACTGGGGAATACGAGGCAAAATGGCATTGTCTTCAACTTTAAGGGAAACCGGAGGAATTTGCAATAGTCCTACATCCGTGTCACCTGTTGCCCACAGCGTGGGCGGCACATCCTTAAACTCAGCAGGAAGGAGCGCATTTTTGGACAGACACTGCTTAGAGCTGACCACATTCGGACCCATTGTCATGTAAACACCTTCCGGGGAACAATAAATTGTCGCATGCAACTTCTTTAATAAATCTAGGCCCATTAGATTTTCTCCACAGTTTGATGTCAACAGGAACGGTGAATCCACAGTAAAAGGACCTATAGTCCATGTAAGAGGTTTGGAAATGGGGCTTACAACCGGTACACCAGAAAATCCTACCGAAACGTTATTATGGCCATGACAGAGCTGCCCCAGGGACCAGTGACCGAGAAACAGAGCTATTCATTGCACCTGTATCCACCAAAAATTCCTTAGTTGAGCCATGCAAATCTGCAATAACATATGGTCCGCGCTGATCTACAGGTATCTGGACTGGTCCCTCACTCTGTCTTTGGCTGTCCTAGCTGTGAGACATTCCTGTCACTTCATCAAAATCATAGTCGTCGTGGTAATACTGACCACCCCTTTTGTCATCAAAATAATTACTATCTGAACGATCCTGCGATGTGGCGGCATGCTGGGCTCTGTCCTGTCCACCAGCTCCACGACCCCGTCCACTAGAACCTCGTCCTCTAGAGGCCGGGACTTTCTGCAACAACACGGGACACTCGCTACGCCAGTGTCCCTCCTCTTTACAATATGCACACTGATTTGGCCCTACAGGCGTAGTATTCCGGCTGGTCCGAGGCAGCTGGCGGGCGGTACCACCACGTCCTCTACCATTCCCCCGAGAAGCCTGCTGTAACAACACCTTTGTCTTCAATCCCTTGTGCTTTTTCCCCACCTTTTCCTTCTCCTCATTTTCCCTGTGCTCATAATACTGTGCCATACTCAATATTACAGAAGCCTGCAATCGAGCCGCAATCTCTGGGAGCAAGTTGGTGAGAAATCTGTTAATGAACAATTGGACACCCCCCTCCACCGACAAATCCTGTCTGCTAAAGACAAGAAACACACCGTGGAACCGAGTGAAAAAATCAGACACACTTTCATCTTTCTTCTGACGACATGCCGTTAACTTGTCTCAATATACTCTTCTTGGTGGAATAAGAGAATGCATATAAGAGATAATTCGGCCAGGCAAGGCTAGTATCTGGGCCCTAGGCTTCTCACCAGGCTTCCTCTCCTGATCCCATGCTTTAATCTGATCCCAGGTACCACCCAACTCTGCACCGTGGTCTTGTGTGTGTACCTGCCTCCAAATATCAACGGGTACCAGTAAACCAAAGAACATTTCAATATCCGCAAGCGCCATCACTAGCGATGAAATGGCCTCCGTCAACTCCTTGTAGTACGCAGTAGGATTTTTCCTAGGGTCGGGAAACTGAGTCTTAAGGGACAACACCTCACTCCTCTTCCATGGAGTATAAACCCATTGCTCTTGGAACCGAGCCTCTACCCTTGGTCTGATAACATCATCATGCTGGTCTTGCTGCTCTGGTATTTCAGGGGGATATATGGGGTGCACCTCCCTCATCAGAAACTGAAACACCACCTTCGGGCTTTTATCAAGCAGCCTACTCCGGTAGGCAACCGTTGTTGCAACATTACCAAACACCTGACCAGGCGCCATGTCAGCTACATAAACATGATCCTTAATATCGTAGATAATCTGTGGCGCTGCCTCATGAAAACACTGCTCCCAAAGCCCAATCAAAGTAGCCGACATGTGCTTAAGGGCATGCTGCTGGACAAAATGCTCATAGTCTTTCATCACCTCCCACACATCCTCCACACTGTAAATGGGGTTACGAGCCCACTGAGCTGCCTGATTAGCCACCACCTTTTTCTCAGCCTCCCCCACATCGGATCATATCAACGTCCGTCCTAACTGGTCCTTGAATTTCGTCCAGTCCTTGTCCTCGGGGCCACGTACTGGCGTGTCAATATTTTGTGACACCGGGGAATAGGGGAAAACAGTGGGAGTGATAACCGAGTTACCAGGTAATAACGTCGCTAGTGGCTGTGTTGTAGGTGTAACAGCTGGCGAGAGGGATGCCAAGACAACAGGTGTTGCCGGAACACCAACAGGCGTAGTCGCCACAGACGGCGAAGGCAAAGAAAGGACAGAAGGTGCTGTGGCCAAAGCAGATTAAGCAACAGTAGCAGAGGCAGAGACAACAGAAACAGAAGAATCGGGTGACTGAGGCAGTGGGGGAAGTACAGGGTATACCCTCTGTGGGGCATACAAGGGCGGGGGTCAAGTATCCAACAATTCCTCTACTAATATATCATTATCGTCTCGAGCAACATAAGACTTTTCACATTGCAATCGAAACTTCCTATCGGCACATTCTATTCCTTTCTCTGTTTTCTCTCTATCGTACGCTTCAGCTTTCTGAGTCACTGTTTGCATCCTTCCCTTCCGGGCCTCCTCCTCTGCTTTCATTCATCTCTGTTTAGCCTCCTTTTGCCATGTTCTAAGGGAATCAAACATCGACTGCCTACTTCTTTTTGCAAACAATTTATCCTGCAGAAAATTATGTTTTTGTTCATCAAAAGTGTCCGTCAACGGCCACTGCAACTCGGCATTGTCCCTCGTATATTTGTGCAATAATGTACTAAACATAATAGGTCCAAGGCCATGTTTGACATACATTTCGAAGTTAGGGGTGCCTTCTGGTGGCGCTGGCTGACTTTCTTCCAAACGAGCATCAGTAGAACAACAACGACAACCCACACAGCACAATTTACTAAAAAAGGGCATTTTTACAAGAAAACTAGTTCACCATTTATGCCGAGCAGATATTTGCAAATATCTTACCAAAATTGGTCCTCAGACCTCACCAAATACAAACCAAAGTGGTACCATGTTCACAAGGAACTCAAACAAATTCAAGCGCTTGTCCAAAGACGGTCCTCAGACCGCACCAAATACAAACCGAAATAGCACCGTAGCCACCACAAACCAAAGCAAACTCACCTGGTGCACACATGTCGAACCAATTTATTCTCCACTGCCGACTCTTCGGACCAAACGGTCAGATCCAAGGGTTTCGCCATTCAGGACCCCAGCCTGGATGACCACTGGCCGAGGCACCGCACGGTCAGACAGACTGGGCAGCTGCGAGTACCAGACACTCTCGTGCAGGGGTCCCCAGTCCGCCCGTCCAACCCGACGTTGCCCCGACCTCCCCACCCGTCCGTGGTCAAGGAAGGGTCACTCACCCGATGGGGTCCCTGTTCGGGCACCAACTGAAGGAAGTGATCCGATTAGGGCCACCCGGGTCACTCGCAACCACCTCTCAGCCTTCCATACAAATGAAGAGTCGGTCAGACAGTAGAGAATACAAACCAAAGTTATTTATTAGTATGCGCTCGAGCGGAGTCCGGTCTGACCAGCCTCCTTAGTTTGCTGCAGAGGGACTGACCCTCCCCAACATGGTAATACCAGATATACATTTCCAATACTCCCAAAGGCACGCCCTAACTGGAATTTTCCAGTTAGTAGCTAACGAACAAAGGAGACATAGAGGGATTAGCTACCATCCTGAGACCGGGTACATGCTATCTCAGTTTCAAGGTTACTCTGCCTGCCCACACCGCTCTGAGCTGTGGGAGCAAGCCTATCTAGACGGAAAGGTATGCAATAATATGAACAGTTTATTCATTAGCACAGCAAAGGTCAACCTTGAAGGAACAGGGGAAAGTAACATCGAGACTGCTTTCTGCTGAGGCAAACAGAATGAGACAGAAACTGGGTTTCGATCAGGATACAAAATGGCGGCTGAATACAAAATGGTGCCGCAAATGCTAACTTAAATCACACAATGCTAGCTAGAAGGAGTCGACCGAAAGCATTTTTCAGTCCAACACATGGAGGTGGTCCCCTGCCCTTGCTCCCAGTTACTAAAGGCATCTCTCCTTGTTCTCAGTCCCACTCAGCCTTCCGTGTGCCATTCTGTACTGAATACGGCGTTCTTTTAATTTCTTGGGGTATACCAGATGCGCTGTGCACACTCCTTGGAGCCTCATGCCTACGTTGTTGATGTCATCTCTGTATTTGCCGAAGTCTCGCAAGATTCCCAAACTCTGTGAGGCTTTGGCAAAACTTGGTGGCCATATTGGGCGCGGTTCTGTTTGAACCTCGCCCAGCACCGATCCCGTGCTTTGCCTTGCGTTCCTTTCTCTGGAAAGGTTGCAGTAACTTGTGCCTGCTACAGAAATTTACCTGCAAGGAAGAACTTTCGTCTACAACTCGTTGCCGTCACTGTTGCTAAGGTCCTCGTCGCCACAGTCTCCCGGTCTTCAGCTCTCCCGCACCTGTAAAAATAGAAATACAAGACGTTCAGTAAGAAAGAAACATGGACCATGCTACACCGAGGTACCATTTATTTTATAGCGCACATATAAACTCTTACAAGGAACTGAATAACAATTCAAAGACTTCCCACGAAAGCGTCCGCAAGGAACAGACAACAGCATGACTCACTGTGTGAGGAAACACAGTGCTAAGAGAGACTTACTAACAGCACATTGTTTTTAGATACTCAGTGTAGGTGTATCATTGTGTTTAGGGCGCAAATGTTTTACAAAGGATTCTAAAATGTTGTGTACATGTTTACAGATGTGACTATACTTTTGGGGAAAAGAGAACTAACTGAAGTACTCCATGCTCTATGAAGGAGAACTTATTCAAGTACTCCAGGCTGTATCAATACAGAACCATAGAGAAAACAAGCAACAGCTGCATCGCAGGTAGAACTCTGTCCCTGCATTCCAGAGAACTCGTTAGGGATTGGGGTAAGAACAAAACAAGTAAGATAGCTCACACTTGTCTCTTCTATACTAAAGGTCAACAGCTGTCCACACAAAGGTTCAACCTCCAATAAGCAAGACCCTCTTCTCAGGTTCTAATCTCTCTGCTTGCAGTCCAACTAGTCTCAAGTATAGAAGGTTGGAGCAGAGGAGGTGGGTTCTTATTGTCTCTGCTAAGCCACATTGTGGGCCTTACAAGGTAAGCACCAATGTTACTGGTTCTGACACGCTGCTCCGTGAAGCATCCCCAACGCAGGACCTGGCATCACAGGACGCAGCTTCTTTAGAACTGCCACTGCTCGTTGCATCATTGACTAGGGATCTCGCAATGGATTTAAGATACTTTGTTCAGCAGGCCTAACTTGTCCCTGTATCCATTGCGGTCAGCCTGAACTTGTGACTTAGTCCTGGTTCGGTGAGACCAGATAACCACAGTTGGTGCTTTGTGCTTCTAAGCACTGTTTTCACTTGAATCTTTAGAATTGCATATCTCCAGTTCTACTGATTGGATTTTTATCGGTTTGGTCTCAAATAATTTATTAAAATTTACTCTATTTTTCTAAATAGGAGTGGGATTTTTTTTGTTGTGTTTTCACTTTATTACTGTTTGAAGTGCTGCATAAATACTCTACACATTGCCTCTAAGTTAAGCCTGACTGCATTCTGCCAAGCTTCCAGAGGGTTGAGCACAACTTAATTTGGGATTTGCTTGTGTTTAACCCTGACAAGAATTGTGGCTGCTGCTTGAGTAGTGTTTCACCCCCTTCATATATATGAAACACTGTGGCAGGCGCCAATGTGTAGTTCTAGTTATGTCAGACTTTCCAAAGAAGGTGTGTTTATGCTGTTTTGCTAATAACTTTGGCGCCTTCTGAAGAATCCTTACAAAACTTTATAAAAAAAAAAAAGGTTGTCCACCTCCACAATTTCCAGGATAGATTCACAGTGATCTGTCAAATGGAGGGCGAGAAAAACAGGGGGTTACAAAGTGCAATATCCCAATGCAATTTCCTTAGGAATTTTTAAACAGTGATGCAGAGAAAACAGCTTAACAGAATTACGCCAAATTTGGCAGAAAGCAAGATCTCTCCAAAAAAGACTTGCTTTTTGACATCTGGTGTAACTCTGTTGCCCGTTTTAGAGAAATTAAGGTTAAAAAAATCGAACTGTCTAGATGGTTGGTCCCTCAGGACTGCAAATTCAAAAAACAACATTGAACATGTCATGAGTGAGGTGATATGGGAGGTGATACGAGGGAATGGTGGAGGTGTAAATTATAGTTTGGTCAGTAAACTTTAACTGGTGAATTAAAGTTTTTTTTGCATTTAAAGCATAACGTTATGACTGACATTTTCACCTAACTATAACGTTACTTTAACTTTTGTTTTTTTACAGTGAAAACAGAAAAATATATATATACATACATATATATATATATATATATATATATATATATACATACATAAATATTAAAGTACCCCCTGCCGTACATTATAAGGTTATAGAACTCCAAGATGAGTTGCAATATCCTTATCATGTACGCCCGGAGGTACTTTACCCCATGTAATACATGGTCACACCATCACCTTTCCCACAAACCACTTAAAACCTTGGTGCGTAGCTCTTTTATATGTAAGAGTGAGCATGTTTGTAAACATGAAGAATAAAAGTAAAACCTCTTGTGCAAATTTTGTTGTAAACAGATATTAGAAACAGTTCAATACAAGTCATTTAAGAAAAAAAAAAGCTGCAGTAGCTCGGAACATGTAGAAACATGCAGAACGATTCTAGCTTTTCTCTATCTAGGAGTGCAAAAAATAAACATCTCTCTGCTTGTCATTGTAAGCTATTAAAATAGAGTAGAAGAAAGAAAAGCAACATTTCGTTTTTGCTTTAAACAGCTGCTTTAAGTATGCTCCATGACCTGACCTGCCTTTCACCTCGGCTGCTGGCTCTGGCAGCAGGCATTGTGATGTCAGAACTCGACTGTAATAACCTTATAATAGTGGAGTTCTGATGTATTTTCTTTTCTTAAACCTGAAAATACCCTTACCTTCCTTTAGCTATATCCACTCCTAGGCCTAAAAGTACCCTTACCTACCTTTACCTCTACCCACCTTCTAAACCTTAAGTGCACCTTTACCTCCCTATATCCCTGCCCACCCCTAAACTCTAAAGTCACCCTTACCACCCTCACCTCTACTTGCACCTTACACTTTTTTTTAATAACATTGAAAATTATACTATTTGAAAAAATATGTATATGCACTTACCAGCATGATGAATTACTACGTGGCAAAGGATGCATGGTAAAAGTTAAAACCTATACTATGTGCTCAAATTGCCTTGAAATACCCAGCATTAATTTATTGTATCTGGCCGGAAAGGAAGATTAGTATCCCACCATCCTAATTCCTAGTCGGCAAGTTTCAGCCTTCCTAGTTGCCACTAAGGATGACAAGGCTTTTATCAGGACTATGATGTTTGAAAAACCCAGAGGCAATAATTTATTCCACTGGTATTTCAAGATCATTTTAAATCTTCTGTAACATCGTTACCCCAGATCCCCTTCGCAAAATATTAAGTGCTTCCATTTGGGTAGTTGAGCCTATCCCAACAGGAATTATGGCGGGATGTAGCCAAGCCCGATGAGGTAGCATGTCACAAAGTATGGGTGAGGGCTGTTTTTACAATCATCTATTGTGCCATGAACATGCACTTATAACAAGCCTCACCCTGGGGCTCTGAAGCTTGGCTATAATCTTGTGTGAGTTTTAACTCACACTGTCCTTGCTTCTGGTTTGACACAACATTGCCTTTTTCACAGTTGCAGTCTGCTCTAGGACGTCTTTCACTATGCCTGGTACCTGCCCACCTCTAAGTATTGGGGAAGTAAGCCCAGGGCACACTAGAGCTACTCTGGTGGTGCATACTCGGGTGACGTCTTCTGTTACTGTGGCTCCAGGATTGCCTCTCATTCTCCACAAGGACCTCTGTTTGGGCCAAACAGCAGCAAAGCTAACGTCCCAGCAGGCTCTTCTTCATCTGTTGATTTGAGGCTCATGTCATCTCAATAGCTCAACAGTTAGCCTCAATTGTTTGGAGCGTCCTCATCTACCCAAGCACCAGTTCGTCTGATCAAAAAGGAGTCACCTAATGACCTCTTGTCTGAAGGAGGATAGTTGCTTGCTCCATCTGCTGGTCAGTCTTCTCTTCTGTGGCTATGATGTAATAGGGCTAAACTAGCATAAGAACAGGAGAAGAACAAGAAGGCACTAATGAAATATCTTTCTCCGCCTGATGCTGGACATGGCACCGGCAGCCGTTTTCAGCATTATATCATTATTTATAGATGAATGAGAGCAAGTATTACAATTATCCAATAAAAGACACCAGGAGGAGCTCATGGGTAACATAGCCAAATAGCTGATTGGGCTTTCAGCATCCCACCGCATATATACTGTGCTGGTATGCCTGGTGCTGTAGATGCACACAGCTTATGATGTCCATGACACTTGGGTGCCAGCGCTACTGCTGTTTCTTTGGATAGGCAAAGGGCCCTCCTCCACCCTCACAGCAACCCGCGGATTTTAGTCCACACCTTGGAGGATGGGTCAGAAGTATATACCTAGGCCTTCTTGTGCATTGTCTCCTTGCAGCAAAGCATAACATAACATCAATGCATTTTGCCAGAATGCAAGGCACAAAGGAACTTCCCTCCTCCCCCACACAAAGACCTCCCACAAAAGCAAGAGGTGCTCAATTTTCTAAAGTTTACTTAAAAGGCCTAAGTGCAACAGTTAAAATTACGTGGTTTCAAAATCATTCACTTTCGGAGATGGACAAAACAGGCCTTTTATAAGAAGAAATAGTTTTCAAATCAATTTCATAAGCTAATGAGATGCTAATGACAGTGTGCAGGTTGTGTCAGACACAACCAGTTTTCAAATATATAGTTAAACATCGTTTGTGGGAGCATTTATCAATTTAGATTACCTTATTGTACCAATATCTGGTCTCATTGAATATGCCTGCGGTGCCAGATTTTTGTCGTACAGAAGTTATTTTCTCAGCTATAGCAATATGTCATTTTAGAGAGTCAACAGAATAGCTTTAATTAATTTCTTAATAAGCTTGTCAAGTAAAGAGGAAAATGCTTTGTAGCTGCTGACAATGCACAAATGCAATTGCAGATTAATATAAATGCACTGCAGATTAATTAGCACTAATAACAGATGCTGTAGTAAGTCAGTGATAGAGAGCACCATCATTCATGAAATAATCCCAGTGCCATGACATTTTGTATATTCTGCAGTAGAATACTTGTCAAGCATATGAAAAACATAATTTTACAGAGAGTTCTTAATGTGAAATGTTGTGGTATAATGTGTTCTCTATCTTATTAGGTCTCGCCTACCAGGCAGCAGAAGCTGTCTGTTTACAAAAAGCCCTTGTTGCACTTGGCTCTCTGTGCAGGGTCATCCCTGAACTTTTTGCCTTCACCCTCCTGTTTTTTTAACCAGTTTTTGTTGGCTTTTAGGACTCATTGTTAACTTTTAGGACTTTGTACACTTTACCACTGCTGACCAGTGCTAAAGTGATTGTGCTCTTTCATTCAAAAATGGTCAAATTGGTTTACATGCTATTGGCACATTTAATTTACTTGTAAGTCCCTAGTAAAGTGGTACTACAGGTACCCAGGGCCTGTAAATTAAATGCTACTAGTGGGCCTTTTACTACATGTCTAAGGCCTGTCATTGCAGCCTATGTGTGCAGTTTTAAACTGCTATTTCAAATTGGCAAAATAAATCTTTTGCCAGGCCTAAACCTTCTTTTTAATACATCCAAGTCACTCCTAGGTTTGGCCCTAAGCAGCTCTTAGGGTAGGATGCACCGTACTTAAAAAGTTGGACATGTACATTTACATTTTACATGTCCTATGAACGAAAAAATCCTCAATTTTTTCTTCACTATTGCAAGGCCTACCTCTCCTATAGGATACCATTGGGTTACCTTACTACTTTTAATAAGCGATAACTTTTGATTTGGGAGCAGGTAGGAAAGTCTTATTTGGTTTCTGAGGAATTGTAATTTAAAACCCACTTTTATGGTAAAGATAGATTTTAACATCTTTTAGAATGGAGCGGAGTTTCCCTCCAATACCAGGTGCACAGCATCTCTAGTGATTATCACCAAGTTTTTCCAACTACTTTTGCGATTTCAACAATGATTATTCCATGTACTCCAAAATCTTTTTATAACTTCATTTATTTTCGTTGTTCTGTTCACTCGTGTGACACTTATATTTCAACAGTTTCTCATGCCACAGATATGTCCATCCGAGCCTTTGTCTGGGCACGCCATAAAACATCCTTAGTTGCAAAATTGATGTTACCCAATGCATTTCGGGCCTTGGATTAGCCCTTCTTCAGGGGTTCACTACAAATGAGAGAATATTGCCATTAAAATGTGGCCTCAAACCGCTATGTTCAACATTAAATATTTTTACACAAACGCATCAATACCATGTTCGCACTATGCTACCGCCGTCTCGCTTGAACAAACCCCCTTCAGTTCAACCTCCTTCCCCTCATTTAAACCTTCCCTTCCGTTAACTTCACATCCCGCGACTAATCACCCACCTTAATACCCTCAAATTTCCTTATCTGTTACCCGTTTTGGAAAGATAGATTTTAAGCCATAATTCTGAAAAAGCCACTTTAAGAAAGTTGATATTTTCTTGTCCTAACCATGTGTTGTCTGTAGCCTGTTCCTGGGTCACATGACTAGGTGTACTTGGCATCTGGTCTTTGTGTATTCCTCCCAGACAGTGTCACAATACAGGGCCTAGGTGTTGGCAGGATGGGCCATACTGGCTTAATGGGGGGCAAGGCGGGGCGGAGCTGTCACCTATCATACTTGCACTTCAAGGGCTCTGGCCCAGCTCACACACAAAGGACTTCACACTAGCCTATTGTGCCCCCAGACAGACTGGGACCATAACAGGGAGGCAGGAAATTCTAGACACCTCTGTAGGGGGAAACTCCAGAAGCTTCTCCCACTTCAATGTGGGCACCAGGTATAAGTAGTGGACCCTCAGACCTAATTTGTCAGATCACTTCTGGAACTGTGGAAGATTCACAAGAAGGACTGCTCTGCTGTTCTTATATAAGAAGGACTGCCCAGCTGCTCTGCTCCTCTTCTGTTCTGCCTGTGAGAAGGACTGCTCTGCTGGCCTGCTGCCTGAGGAAGGACTAAACCTACACCTTGAAAACTGGACCACCAGAGTGACTCCAAGGGCTTGTTGGCTGGCCTCCTGTTCTGAGCTACAGGGACACAACAGCCTCTTCTGCACCAACGAAACTTGATGCATCTCGATGCAGGCCCTCACATCACAGCTTCTGTTCGGGTGCTTCGCAAGCACCAACCCAGCGTGGTGCATATTGCCGACAACTGGACCAGCTCAATGGATCCGAATGCACCTTGATGCAGGACCACACATCACAGCTTCTGTTCGATGGCCTTGCAAGCACTTAACCCAGCGCAATGCATCTCAACACCGACAACCAGCCCAGCTCGTAATGGCGGAGGAGCGTTGCCCCACTGCTTTCGAGCAGTGGAAAGAAATATGAAATGATATTAACTCTAAGTTATTATCATTTTATGTTTCCTTTGCGGGCGGGTGGGCGGTCCAGCCGCCCACCCGCCCGCTCCCCCCCCCCACTTGGGAGTGCTATGCCCACTCCCAAGTGCCCAATGACTGTTTGGTCGGCCCTCTCGGGTCACCCAAACCCGTCATGCGCACTTTCCTCTTCTCCATGCAGGCTGCATTACAGCCTGCATGGAGAAAATGGCATACAGCCCCTGGCTGAGCGCCGTATCACGGCGCTCAGACCAATCACAACACTGCATGCAGCGTTGTGATTGGCTTAGGGGAAGGAGCCTGGCTGCCTGCTTCCTGTTCCTGAAGTTGGAAGCAGGGTAGCAGGACCAGAGACGTAGGACCCGGGACCCAGCGGAAAGGTAAGTTATTTATTCTATTTACACTTCCTCGCGATCCCCCCCTTCCCGCCGTGTGACACCCCCGCGCCCGCCCCACCACCCGCTAGCATGCCAGCTGCACCTGCCATCTCGATGCATCTCAACTCAGCATGACTCATCTAGGCGCAAGTCCTCGCAGCACCAGCGGTTTTGTCGGCCTCAACACAGTGTGACACACCTCGACACCCACATCGCAGATCACTATCGGCAGCTTCACCGGTACCAATGCATTGCAACGCATCTCGATGCAGGACCTCACACCACAAGCTTCTGTCGATGGCTCTTCGACGCCACACTGTGCAGCCAGTCCTGTATCCGGACCATGCTCTATCATGGTCATCCTGACTTTGTGACAAGGACCCGGCCTACCGCGACCAGATAACCGCAATTGGTTCTTCTTGCTTCTAAGAGCTACTTTTCTTCAAAACTTTTAAAATTGCATATCTCTGGTCCTACCAATTGGATTTTTGTTGTTTTGGTCTTAAATTGTTTAATAACGTTTAATCTATTCTTCTAGATTGGTAGGGATTTTTCTTGTGTCGTGTTTTTAGTTTATTACTGTTTGAAGTGCTGCATAAATACTTTACACATCACCTCTAAGTTTAGCTTGACTGCTTTTGTGCTAAGCTACCAGTGGGTTAAGCACAGGTTAATTTTGTGACTTTTTGTGGTTCACTCTGACCAGGATTGTCGCTGTTGTTTGAGTATGGTTTCACCTCCCTCCACCAAAAACCCAATTTCTCACAGACCTATTGTCAGTTTACATTAGGCTTATAGCCTGCCCATTGCTTACAAATGGTTTGCTTTTTTCTCGTTTGCTTTCTTCCTATTCGTTAACTTGTGTGGGCTTTCCTTCCTCTTCTTTACTTTGACCCTCCCCTAAGGCATGCTCTCATTCAATTAGTCTTTCCACTTCTTACTTATAGGTACTACTTTTTTTTTGCTTAAGCACTGTAAGAGAGTATGTGTGATTTCCAGCTGTCTCCCTCGTGTACTACTCTTCCCCCCTTTGCTGCACTCTATGTTGCTCTCTCTCTTTGTTGCTTATCGATTTGCAGACATTTCACCCCAGGACAAACACCGGCACACTCAGGACGCCAGGGCTTGTCCCGCTGTGATTGTTTTTTTTTTCTTTTTACTAGGGGTTCCCCTCTGTCCCCCCGCTGCCCTCCCCATTGTGCCTACAGGCACTTCACTACCGTCAACTGCAGCACTTTTTAATTAAGCACTGCAGTGCACGCGGCGAAATGTCAGTCGGCATTATAAATGTGGGACAAAGTCTGCATACCGTGCTTCTACCCCGCCCTGTGTGGTGCCCTCGCCCTCATTTGCTTCTACCTCTCCCCTCCACTTCTTTCTCGCCTGTGTGTATCTCCCTGACGACTCCAAATGGCTTGCTGTCTCGCCTGTTTGCCTTTCTCCCCCATGCCCCACGTGGCTCTCTCGCCATGTCGTTTGCTTTCCCCTACCTGTGCTCTCCGAGTTGCTTCCCCCACTCGCGCCCTCCGAGTTGCTTCCCCCACCCACACCCTCCATGTTGTTTCGACCCTGTGTGGTGCGTCCCCCTATCTGCACCCTCATGTTACTCCCTCCAGCACCCTCTGTGTTGATTCTGTCCAACCTCCTTTAAAAAAAAATGCTTTCACGCTTTTTTTTCTTTTTATGTCCCAATCGAACTCTGATCAGTAAATAAAAAGGAAAATAAAACGCAGCCACGTCATAATTCCTGTCCCTAAAAAATGATGTGGCCCGGTGCCTGATAGGCTTTTTTTTCTTTAGCCATGCTTCACAGCAGCAAGATGCAGAGAATGGCTAAAACCATTAGCAAAGCCAGTGGGTCTCAAGGGCGAGACCTATTGGCTTTGGCAATGATGAAATATTTAGTTTGCTACCATGAATGACAGTGTATTTTGAAGATTACAGTATTGTAGTTTGGTGACACTGCTAGCCCTAGGACCTTGACCAGGGATTACAAAGGACCAATAGATACCAGGATCGAGGTTTAGCCCCATCAACGGCAAGTCGTGGGACCGTGACCAAATGAGAATGGACCGCTAGAGCAGAGGAGGAAGTTTACTCTCATCACATAAGCAAAACCCCTCTTACTCCTTCCGTTTAGCCTGGTCAGACTCGGAGGACACTGCAACCATGAATGGAGTGAACATTTGATCTGTTCAGGACCAATCGCAGAACCCCTCCAGTCAAAGAACAGAGACAATTCTAATGGCAACTGGAAGGACAACCCTATTGAACAATTCAACACAGGTCCGAACCTCTGCGTTCAAGATGTTTTTTTAAATCCTGTTGGATGGCAAGAGTTTATGCGATTCTTGGACGCTAACCATACATATTTTCAGAACCATACCTAGCACCCTCAATTGAATCCCCTAAAGATTCTGTTACACAGCACCATTGCCTTTTTTGGGTCATCTTAATTGTCATTAAATCTTTTGTTCTAGCTATGGAAATGGTTTTAGCGTGTCTTTGAGTTCAAGACACACATACATCATAATCTGGATTTCTGGTTATTAGTTGCTTTAAGATGTACGTCCTCCACTGAGAGTCCTATGTTAGCAAGGACAGTCTACTAATCAAGTCAGAACAATGCCCATCACTTGCCAGTGCCACCAGTGTTCTGTAGCCATTTTCTGTCAGGCACCAAGACAGCCATTGTGCGTGTCCTTTAGAGGGTCGCAACAGCGGTTTCGTGATTCTCCATTGCCTCATGGACTCCAATCTTTCACCTGTGCTGCTGCATTTCTAGTTGCAAATGCGTCCTACTCAGCTTCTCTCCTTTCTTATTGGTTTCAGAAATCAAAACCACAATCTAAGCATCTGGTAGTGTCGCTGAAACACTGCGTGTATATTCCTGGTAGCTCAGATATAGAACCTCCTGCTAGGGCCCATGTGGGCATGGCTGTCCATTGTGGCAGAACTGTATATACGTGAATGCCCATGGGACCGCTTTTCAGAAAAAATAAATCCCTTCGCTCAGACTTAATCAGTATTGCCTTTCTTTGAACAACTACCATAGAAGGTAGAGTTTTTTTGACTTTATCATTTATTGGTTGGCATTTGCCATCGTGTCTGTCCAAAGGCATGGGAGCGAATAGTGGTGAACCACAGCATAATATTTTTTACACCGATCTGCATCCCGTCTCAGTGAGGACACACGTATCCAGAAGGTGTTAGCAACAGTGGCATAGTCAGAGGAATTCAAACACACTAGCCCTAGTGATTAGCCAGGGAGGGGAACCAGAGGCACAGGGCCTAGGGGCTAGCCAGCCTCCACCTGATAATGTAAACACAAAATGAGGCTGCCCCTAGTGAGGATTTCTACAGGTTTATAGAGATGCAACTACATTGGGGGCATCTCACAAAAAGTGAAGGACTGGCCTCACACACCACCAGGTGTCATGCTTCATCATCGGCTGTCCTCGCCCTCTAAAAACTTGGTTTGATAGAGGGCGAGCATACACCTGAAGACAGGGATGCACTTCTAAACTAAGTGTGGGCCCGTGACTAGTGAAGGTGATCTAAAAACCATTACAGTTGCCTCAAAGTCAGGCTTTTATTTAGTTAGGCAACTGTATAGTATTAAAATTAAAGTGACCGGTGATACGGGAACTAATCATCCCTTCACCGTAAGGAGTGTGGTCAACATGTTTCTGCTTGCGGTCCCCGGAGGGTACATAGCATTCTTCAGGACCATAAGACTAAAGGGCTCTGTCTTTATGTAAATATTAGAAATAAAGACCAACCACTATGGGGGCTGCGGAGTCACTATCCCCGTTGGTGATCGTGCATCTGTTTGGGTACCTGTAGAAAAATATATAAACACAAACAAGATTGCGAATATCTGTTTGTTGTATTGCATAGTAATGTTCATCACCACACAATATCAGCGCGCTTGGTGTTCACTAAGCGCAGAAACACGTGTCATTCATACGTGTTCAAGCATTTCATGACGAAGAGAGAATTTCCCTCTACACTTACCCTGGGCGACTACCCTACTTGCTCCATGGGAGGACGAGTGGGGAAAGCCCTACTTGGCAGTCCTGTAAATAAACAGAAAAAGCGGGAAAGAAACGTGTTCTTAGAACCTCTTGATGGTGCATCAGGTCCATGAAATCGGTTATAACATAAAAAAAACAAGCCTTTCTGGAACAGAAGGGTATTTTTGTAAATATACTGTAATAACAAAGAGGGCTGTTAGAGTTATTTGTAGAGCCATGGCACTGACTGGGAAAAAAAGCATTTTTGGGGGATGCAATGAAATCAAATATCTGTATTTGCGTGATTAAAAACCGCACTCACATCCATGCATACACCTTTCATACTCTTACTGTATCGTAGTGCGCTTTCCACCGTGTTTCCTACAACCGTCCGCTTCGCCTCCCCGCTGGTAAATGGTAGGTTGAGGGAGCGGTCTTAAATAGTGCTCCTAACGAGGATAATAGGTATCAATCATGAGCGCATTGCGAGCACCTGGAAGGCTTCCGGTGTCTCCGTGCTCGGTGCCTGGTTGCCTGGAAAGGGGCGTGACCCATGTGCCTATGATGAGGGCTGCCTTAATTCGGTCGTTGTATGCGTCAAGACTGCTGCGGCTGTATGGTAATGCTCACCGTAACTAGAGGAACAAGTGTCACTACAACTACAACAAATCTTTATTCGGCTGCACATTCAACCATACAAGACTGCATAAAACAAATAAACGTTTCGTGCATTTAGCAAAACCAGATTTGTGACATATATACAATAAAACCATTTGATCAATCGACAATAAAATCATTTTCCAACAAAGTTCCGGAGCCGAACAGCGGAAGAAATGTACTTATAAATCATTAAGCAGATAAATTCATCTTTTAAAAGAAGCAGATGATGTAGCGCAGCTTTACACTTTCTTATATTTGAAAATCTTAATAATGGTTTTAAAAAGAACGTCTTGGGACAGCATAAAGTTTACAAAAAAACATAAAATGTAAAGTGCTCTGTTCCGATTCTGAGTCACAAGGACACAGGTCCAATTTAGCATCACAATGTGCATCACGTGGGTACGAAACCAGTAAATAAGCAGTGCCCATCCTAAATCTTATGAGATAAAACATCTTAACATGATTAAAATAAAAGGAAAGATAGGGCTCAGTGCCTGGGGAACAAACCAACAATGAGTGTTCAACAACCCTTTTCTTTGTCAACTCTTTATGATCTCTGACTGAGAACAAGTGTCAAAATCTGCCTCATCTCCGGCCTAGCGCATGCGCTGTGATTACCTAATTCTGTCCTTGTAAAAATATGCATTGTTTACGCCTACAGATGCGTGTGGCAGCATAACCAATTCAACGCATGTATATCTGTTTCCCCTAGGTGATCCCTAGCGAATGTTCAATGACTATCGATCAAAACGCGGGAGGGTTCCTTGCTCCGTTGTTGATAGTGAAGGTCTAGAGTTATTAAAAATATATATATTAAGAAACGAGCGCAGAGTTGGATCATAAATCCGTGGTTAGCATGCTATCGCCTCATGATAGTATTTCCAGAATTAAAAGGGAGAAAAGCCCGGAACTAGGCAAACTCTCTGATGATGTTATGCGCTTGCGTGAGCTATAAGGGTGTGCATATAACTCGGATCTTGGTGTTACGGTATGCCTGATATACACCGATTGTTTCAAAAGGAAAAAAAGGTTTATTCCTTGTTATCAACGGAAGTCTATTGTGCCATCTGTAGCCATGGTATTTCATTGTTTAAGCCTGTGTCCCATGACCGCAAGCGGTACACCCACCGTTGTTCCCTCACATGTAGCATTCTGCTAATGTCTGTTTTCTGTTTCTTCATGACTTCCAATACTAACCACTTTAAGTCCGATTCATTGTGGTTCAGATCTTGGAAGTGTTTTGTCAGTTTAGTGTTGGATTTTTTGCACCGAATGGTGCTGCGGTGTTCATTAATCTGTGTCTTGACTTTCCTTGTGGTCATTCCTACGTACATTAAAAGGCTTGGACACTTAAGGAGGTAGACCACATTCTCAGTGTTGCAGTTACTGAATTCTTTTAATCTCCATGGGTTGTTGGTGCCAATGTCTACTTCTTTTGTAGCCGAGGTCAAAGGGCAGCACACGCAGTTACCACATGGATAGTGGCCTGTAGGTCTCGGCTGGCTCCAGAGGGTGTTTAGGCACTCCGTTTCGTCGTGCTTGGTTTTGGAGTGTACCAGATCATCCCTAAGGTTCCGGCTCCTTTTGAAAGCAAACAGGGGGGGATCCCAATGCCGTTGTCCACTGTTCAAGATTGGCCATTTCGTCTTAATTATGTTTTGGATTTTATTCGACACCGGTGTGTATGTAGTTACGCACACCATGCGTTCTGATTTTTCTTTTTGTATGGTGTCCAAAAGTGCATCCCGTTTGTTGTTCCTGGCCCTCTTTTTGGCTTTTTTGATCATTTTTTTAGGGTAGTGTCTGGCCAGGAGTTTGGTCTCCAGATGTTCTGCCTGTTCTTTAAATGTTTCCAGTTCTGAACAGTTTCTCCGGATTCTGAGGAATTGTCCCACAGGCAAATTTTGGCGAAGGGCTTTAGGGTGGTAGCTTTCATATAATAGTAAGCTATTCTTATCCGTGGGTTTGATGTGTACTTTTGTCGAAATAACCTCGGTAGTCAGGGTGATGTCCAGATCAAGGAATATAGCATGGTTTCTTTCAATGGTGTGGGTAAAGTTAAGGTGTATATCCTTGCTGTTGACCCACTCAACAAAAGTTGTGGCTTCCTCTGGTGTTCCATGCCATACGATGAAGATGTCATCTATGTATCGCTTCCATGTTTTCATCTGATGGGCGAAGGGATTGCTAGGGTTGAAAATATGGTCTTCCTCAAATTGATGGACATAAAAGCACGCCATGCTCGGCGCAAAGGTGCTGCCCATGGACGTGCCCTTGATCTGGTGGTATAGGACATCCTCAAACCCGAAATAATTCTCGGTGAGGGCCATCTCTGCGCATTCCTTTATGAAGTGTCTTGGCGTCATGTATATCCACTCTTGGTTTAGAAGAATTTGTTCCACCACTTCCAAAGGGCGTCTTTGACGAATGCTCATATAGAGCGCTTCTATGTCCATAGTTATGAACAAATCCTCGTTGTTGTTGACCTCCAGGTCCCGTATCCGGCATAATACGTCCTTCGTGTCTTTGAGATATGAAGGGGACTTCTGTACAATGGGCCTTAAAAACCAGTCGCAGAATTGCGACAGAGGTTCTAGCGCTGAGCCAATGCCCGACACTATTGGCCTTCCTGGTGGGGGCACCCTGTTTTTGTGGATTTTTGGAAGAGTATAGAATCTCTGTGTTCTTGGTTCGGTATTCACAAGGAACTCTGCCTCATGTTTGGTAATCCAGTCGTTGCTCATGGCTTCATTCACAAGGGATCCAATTTATTCATGATTCGTTTTGTTGGGTCGCTTTGATATGTCTCATAACTGGTGGTGTCTGACAGCAGGCGTAGGCACTCGTCTCTGTACATAGAGAAATTCATTAGGACAATCGCCCCACCCTTAACTGCCGGTTTTATCACCAACTCATGGTTGTTTTTGACTTGTAGTAGTGCTGTTCTTTCTCCCCTTGATAGATTCTGGAACCCCTTGCTGTTGTTGAAGTCTATTTCTTCGACCTCTCTGAGGACCGCTTGTTCGAAGGCCAGCACATTGCATGAGATGTTCTGGGTAGGCGGTGAGAAAGTCGACTTCTTGCGTAAGCCTGTGTTTGAGCTTCCATCATCCTCTTTTTGTGAATCTCCAAAGTAGTCCCTCAGTTTGATTTTCCTGAAGAACTGGGCCAGTTCCGTGTGGAGTGAAAATGGGTCGTTGTTCGGGGTGGGGACAAAGCCGAGTCCTTTAGAAAGTATAGCCTCTTCATCTTTGTTGATTATGTGGTCGCTAAAATTCACTATGTTTGTCAATCCTTGCTCGTTGATGGGCCGCTGCCTCTCCCCATGCTCCGTGTGACCGCTCGCCCATTGGTTGTGGGTTCGTACTCCTATTGTACCCTGGGGGTTCTTCGTGATTTTTGTCTGCCTCTTCCCCTTCCTCTGCCCCTGGATAAAAATGGCTGTGGGCCTTGTTGGAAATTGAAGCCAGATGGGTAATATTGTTGTGGCCAGAATCCAAAGGGGGGCATATGTGGGGCAAACATTTGTTGCTGAGGGTTCGGGTATTTCCTGATGTATTGACCTCCAGTGTTCTCATCACCCCTGCTATCGCTTCTCTCATCACCCGAGCTGAAGGTCCAGTTCTGCGGTGTTGGTCTGGAACAAGGAATAAACCTTTTTTTCCTTTTGAAACAATCAGTGTATATCAGGCAAACCGTAACACCAAGATCTGAGTTATATGCACACCCTTATAGCCTCACGCAGGCGCATAACATCATCAGAGAGTTTGCCTAGTTCCGGGCTTTTCTCCCTTTTAATTCTGGAAATACTATCATGAGGCGATAGCATGCTAACCACGGATTTATGATCCAACTCTGCGCTCGTTTCTTAATATATATATATTTTTAATAACTCTAGACCTTCACTATCAACAACGGAGCAAGGAACCCTCCCGCGTTTTGATCGATAGTCATTGAACATACGCTAGGGATCACCTAGAGGAAACAGATATACATGCGTTGAATTGGTTATGCTGCCACACGCATCTGTAGGCGTAAACAATGCATATTTTTACAAGGATAGAATTAGGTAATCACAGCGCATGCGCTAGGCCGGCGATGAGGCAGATTTTGACACTTGTTCCTCTAGTTACGTTGAGCATTACCATACAGCCGCAGCAATCTTGACGCATACAACGACCGAATTAAGGCAGCCCTCATCATAGGCACATGGGTCACGCCCCTTTCCAGGCAACCAGGCACCGAGCACAGAGACACCGGAAGCCTTCCAGGTGCTCGCAATGCGCTCATGATTGATACCTATTATCCTCGTTAGGAGCACTATTTAAGACCGCTCCCTCAACCTACCATTTACCAGCGGGGAGGTGAAGCGGACGGTTGTAGGAAACACGGTGGAAAGCGCACTACGATACAGTAAGAGTATGAAAGGTGTATGCATGGATGTGAGTGCGGTTTTTAATCACGCAAATACAGATATTTGATTTCATTGCATCACCCAAAAATGCTTTTTTTCCAGTCAGTGCCATGGCTCTACAAATAACTCTTAACAGCCCTCTTTGTTATTACAGTATATTTACAAAAATACCCTTCTGTTCCAGAAAGGCTTGGTTTTTTTATGTTATAACCGATTTCATGGACCTGATGCACCATCAACAGGTTCTAAGAACACGTTTCTTTCCGGCTTTTTCTGTTTATTTACAAGACTGCCAAGTAGGGCTTTCCCCACTCGTCCTCCCATGGAGCAAGTAGGCTGGTCACCCAGGGTAAGTGTAGAGGGAAATTCTCTCTTCGTCATGAAATGCTTAAACACGTATGAATGACACGTGTTTCTGCACTTAGTGAACACCACGCGCGCTGATATTGTGTGGTGATGAACGTTACTATGCAATACAACAAACAGATATTCGCAACCTTGTTTGTGTTTATATATTTTTCTACAGGTACCCAAACAGATGCACGATCACCAACGGGGATAGTGACTCCGCACCCCCTATAGTGGTTGGTCTTTATTTCTAATATTTACATAAAGACGGAGCCCTTTAGTCTTATGGTCCTGAAGAATGCTATGTACCCTCCGGGGACCGCAAGCAGAAACATGTTGACCACACTCCTTACGGTGAAGGGAGGATTAGTTCCCGTATCACTGGTCACTTTAATTTTAATACTATACAGTTGCCTAACTAAATAAAAGCCTGACTTTGAGGCAACTGTAATGGTTTTTAGATCACCTTCACTAGTCACGGGCCCCCACTTAGTTTAGAAGTGCATCCCTGTCTTCAGGTGTATGCCCGCCCTCTATCAAACCAAGTCTTTAGAGGGCGAGGACAGCCGATGATGAAGCATGACACTTGGTGGTGTGTGAGGCCAGTCCTTCACTTTTTGTGAGATGCCCCCAATGTAGTTGCATCTCTATAAACCTGTAGAAATCCTCACTAGGGGCAGCCTCATTTTGTGTTTACATAGTCAGAGGAATCTCATTTCTTTCAGCACTGGCATTGAGTAAGAAGCCAGCTTCTAGGCTGCTGCATGGAGTAGCAGATGAATATTATTTTATGTTAACCTCCTTTTGAGGACACCATACCATGTATCTCAGGGATTCTTTAGGAAGTGGCTAGTGCGAGACTCAAGGGGGTGTCAACCTCCCTGAGAGGGTGCAGCAACAATCCTGCTTATACAACAGAAGTGTATAAATCCCTGAACGGCTGGGTGTTAAGCGCCCTCCTAAAATCAGGTTATTCCCTCTTTGTTGGTAGTTCTTCAGGAAGTGATCCAGAGCTTAGCGCCAGTCTGTAGTGCCACCGTATTGAATTTAAGCACCTAGAAATCATTCTGCTGTCCCCTCTGTGTATGTTGCATTCTAAGGGCTGATTAACTAATACATCTTATGCTCCACGGAGGAAGGCAAGGGAGAGCCACAGAGCTGCATCTGCACAGTGCGTTTTTTGGAACGGCATAATTTTGCTGTCATTCCAGCTTCTGCAGCGCATGGCTGTTTGAGTATTGGGAAATAACAGCCACTGCGCCTGTTTTTAGCGTATGTTGCCTGTCGTTCCTTTGCAGCCACCCCCTCCATACCAATAGAGAGTAAACTGGAGACGCAGGGTTGTAGCAGAAAATCCTTTAATGCAGTGCTGTAAGAAACTAGATTATTATTCAGGTTGGGTGACTGTTCACTTTAAGGAATAATCACAACCTTGTCAGGGTGAACCCTCCAAGACATTAAAATAACCTAGCTCAACCCCCTGGTAGCTATATCACAGATCAGACAAGCCTAACTTAGGGCAATGTGTAAAGTATTTTTGGAGTACCAAAACAGTAATAAAGTCAAAATGCAAAACAATTAAAATCCCAGCCCAAATTAAAAAAATAGAGTAAAATGGAATAAACAAAATGACAAAAATCCAATAAGTGCAGCCGCAGACGTCACATTTTAAATATTTAAAGGCAAATAATGCCAAAAAGCACCAATGATCGTGATAGACTGGGACCAAGGCACAATTTCAGGCTGACCGCGATGGCACGTGGCCAGATACAACTACCAGGTTCTGTAGTGTAGCTCCTATTTCCCTAATAGGCGCTGCGCATTGGAATAATATATCCTATAGGTTTGACATAGGACTAATGTCAGTATGTCCCTATCGAGTATATTAAACTTAATTACTTGTGCCAGCTAGCTCAGAGGCCACTAGAAACTCCTTGGATAACAAGAAGGGAGTAGTTTCTGGCAGCCGCAAAACATGACCACTTTGTTTCCCTTTAGAATCAGAACGTGTCCCAGAGTCGTGGAAACAATAGATAACTATTTCACTCAGCTCAATCGTGCATACTTAGTTTTCTCCAAAGTTGCACAGAAAGAACAGACTGGCGTTTCAATAAAAGATTTATTGAACAGTCTTGTTTCTGGTGTAAGTAAAATGTGCTGTGACGATCACAAGACAGTATGCGGGATAAATAATGTACAGTGTGAGCAGTAGAAATAAATAATACTGCGATAGCATTATCTTTTAGTATATATGCATTTACATAAATAACACAGACTAAAAATGCGAGTACTCATACGATGCGTTTCTAAGCTAGTTCTACACCAAAGTGCCTAACCCAACCTAGGTGTAGGAAGAGGGAAGAAGTAGGTGAAGTATTCCTTACTATGGTATACTAAGAGTATGTTAAGCCTAGTATGCCTAGTATGCCAAGAGTCCCTCTAGGTTCTAGTCAGCTCCATACCTGAAGAATGAGAGAGGTAGGAATCTCTTTGCCAGACTCGAACTCCAACACCCCGCAAGGGAAGTCAGATCACTGGAAGCTGGACTCTCTGCGTGCAGGGATGACAGCGTCTTCTCAGTGCGTCAGGCCGGGAAACGGGCTCCTCTGAAGTCGAGGTCTCCTCTGATTTACAGGGGCTAGGGAAGGTATATTTATACCTGAGAAGCACCTAAGAATGTTAGTATTGACGTGAGTCGGACAGCGGAAGACGTCATGAATGAACCACTAAGGAATAATGGTTCATGCATAATATATGAGTCCTTGAAGAAATCAATAGTCCTGGGCTAGGGAAACTCCCGCAGCCTAAGGGTCTGTTCTTCATGAACTCGTTGTGACGTTAGGGTGGACGGATGTCAGAGACCATGCCTGTATTTGGAGTGCACGGTTTAATGCCTAAATAAGGGCTGGGATTTTATGCCTATATAAGGGCAGGGCGAATTGTGCCTATATAAGGACATGATACTGGAAAGCCCGTTTATGGACACCCTAAGAGGAATACAACACCCACTCCACTTTCGTGTGTACGATAATACTAAAATGTTAAACATTTAAAATGCTAAACATTAAATGGAGTACCGCATATTTAAAAAATATTTCTTAAAAGCATTTAAAAAACATAGTAAAAAATGCAAAAGGTACTGTACATTTGAAGCATTGCTTTTCATTTCAGGCATATATTTAAAAAAAAAATGCAATATGAATGAAAGAAGCAGTAATATTTACATGTGACAAAAAAATTATCGATAAGTTTTTTGTTTTTTTTTAAATCAGTCATTTCATGTCTTGAAAATTAATGAACTGTTTTAGACACACAAGATGACTAAGTGTCCGTGGAAGTACCGTGAAGTCTGTACTATAAGGCTAGTTCTACTTTAAGCAGATTGAAGTGCCATTTTCGTTCGAAAAATGGGAAAAAAAGTTCAATTTTGGTAGAGTTCCAAGTTGTTTTGAAAAATGAAGGCCAAATTGTTACTGCATCTCTGGAACACTGTATGCTGAATCAGAGTCAGTTTACGGGTCTGGTGTAAACATGAGATCATCTATTTCTATAGACAAAACATCGTCCACTGTAGTTGGTGTCAGTTGGAACACCTCGTGTAGCAGATTAATTGCACAGAGATGAGAGGCTTCGCTTCCAGCATAGGGTGCCGCAGCAAAGTTCGCGTCCGTTGTTACCTGTGTGCCTGTAGATCTTTCTCGTACCTCAGCAGCAGCCGGAAGCGTCTGTGAGATCTCAATGAATGCAGACATCAGGATTGGAAGCCTCTGGGGACAACACAGAGCATGGGCCGTTATCGGGACCAGCAGAGTATCGACTTCCGTTGGCGTTGCTGATGGAAATGTTAGACAGGTGTCCAACACGCATTCTTCACCGCATAGCAGGCATCCTAGAACAGGTAAGATGCAATCTTGCCAGATTGGTCTGAATGACAGGAACCAAGTTGTATTAAGGTCCGTAGACGAGTCATGCCCAAAAGCTGTACTATTCGCTCACAACACTTTCGTTCAAGGAGAGCTTTCTCCATTTCGCTCGGAGTGATGTCTGCGAATAGGCTGGCCATAGCGCAATAGCAGGAAGAGAAATAGAATTCCGGCAACAAGTGCTAGAATTAATGGTATGCCACCAAACACCGAATGTGCAAAGTTCGGGATGATTCCGAGTATTGCCTGGAAAGGTGCTAACAGACCGGAGCAGATGCTCTTAAATACATGTACAATTCCGGTTGTATCAGACATATTGAAGATACGTCCTATCATTTCTACGAAATGTATAGGGCAGTTTGTACGTATTAAAGTCTGTATCTCAGCCGAAGTCCTTGCTACTTGTAGATCATAGGTTTCTTTGGCCGAGGTCAAAGGCACTGTTTGCTGTAAAAGCATGGCTTTCATTCTGCTCAAAGTATCAAATCTTATAAAAGAGACGTTCAGCGAAGGCCATAGAGGCGACTCCCTGACTGTGTCTATTGGGGCAAACAATACTTGCATACAGCAAGTGACCCTGGAGTTGACCGTTACTAGAAATGGGATGCCTGGCAGCATGCCGCAGCAACTCTGATCATTCAACATGAGGTAACTCCCAATAGAAAGTTGTCCAAACGTTGGATTAATCACAGCAGCTGGTGTACCCTGCTGATGGCAAGACAAATTTGCCACAGAACCATTACAAGCCCCGTGTAAAAAAAAATCCTGACGTATAAGTGAACCGCTCAGTGCACTTTTACAGTGTGTACCGCTCAAAAACACTTCACGATCCCCACTCCAACATCTATATGTATACGGTAAATCCCAAGATGTCTTAATGTATTCCTTACCCAACCTTTCATATTTGCCTGCTTGCATTTGTCTGAGGCAATACTGAAACTGAAAAGTACTCACAGGTAATGTGATTTTGCCATGAATTAGCCATTCTGTAGCTGGTTTTTCTGCCACTGTGAATGGTAACTTTTCCAGTTTTTCAATGCTCAGCACTGTATACTTTGCTCCTCTTTGTGCCAGTTCGATCTGTTTATCAGTTAAATTGTATTCTGCAAACAGAGCTGATGTATTAATGAAACGCCAAGGCACATAGCCCGCTCGCAAAGATTGCAGCGTCCAGCTTAATAACACAATAGAACGTAATTGAGATTGGCCTTGTTGTAACATCGCCAAATCTTGTTCTAGTATGTCGATAGCAGAGGATACAATGCCATCCAATGAATATATTCTGGAGGACAAAGTTGTTAACCCATTGTCGACCACAGAGAGTGTTTTCTCTAAATTAATACGATCAAGTTCACGTATTCGTTCTGCGGCCTCCATCTGTGATACTTTCCATGCTTCATTATACGCAGCATAAATGCCGGCATATATGAAACGTTTTTGACGCGGTTTTCTTGGTCCAAGCAAGAATTCCTTAAGATCTGCGTCCTTTTTCAGTAAGGTTAAGTGTTGTTTCACATCCTGTAGTGTAGATTTATGCAGCCAATCGAGGCATAATTTTCCTACACTGTATGTTGTTACTACCCCCGGATATTGTCTTTGGACGTATCTTGGGTCTGGCCTATTAATAGTAAAGCCCTGAGTTTTATTCAGGAATCTTTCATGACAGTTATTCGTGTCTGTGGGCCAGATCAACCATTTTTTCCAATCAGGATTAGATCTGTTGAGTTGTAGTATATTGTCAACTGTCACCACTGCCTGTGTATCGTTATCACTTACAGGTGTTGGTACAGAAGGTGTGTTCATCTCCTTGATCTTGGCTAATCCAAGACAAGATGTTTGTTGGATGGTTTCATTCAAAAACATTATTTGTTGAGGGATGATGCAGGCTCTAAATAAAGCTTCTATCCCCTGCACTTGCCAATCTTTAGTACCCCAGACTGTTTTTGTGTCTATTGTGTCTTTCCAAAAGTCGAAACCCTGTCTAGACAGTTGGGCATTAAATAATGCAGAGTAAATCTGTTTTGTATTTGTTAACATAATTTTCATTCCTGCTTTGTTTACATTTTTATAGTAAAACATTTCTGGATCAGATGTATTGTAACCTGAAAAATATGGAAACTTGTTGGCAAATGTTTTTGAACTACAGTGTGGTGGTGTAGGACAATGCTCCCATTGGTTAAACATAAACACATTTCTTGGATATGCAGATTTATGCAAATAATGATGACCATAGTGGTTATAACAATACAGTTGTTCATAGTCTGATGAACCCTCTAAATATTCATGTTTAGAAAATGCAGCAGATTTTTCTAGGTCAAACATTATGTCGTTAACAGTCTCAAAGTCCCAATCATCTGAATAGGTACTGGACGTAATTAGATCACTTAGTGAAATTTTAAACAAATGTGGAATGTTCAATTCTTCCGTCGGGCCGAAGATGTCAAAATCTGTTTTGTCCCACACTATACCATCCTGTATAGGAACAGCTGTGATGTTCACTGATGACAAGTCTCATGCTTCACGACGGGAAGATTTATGAGGTTTCAAAAGTACGTTCACGCCTTTTCCTTCAGTATTCACATGGATGTATCTGCCGCTTATGAGCACGCTCACAGTTGTAACCAAAGCTAGCCAGAGCAGGAAAACAAAAAGTCCAGATGTAATCCAGAGTTCAATCCATGGAGAAACCAAATAGGTCTTTTTCAGAAAGTGAAGAAAGTCTTGTACTTGCTGCTTGAATTTCAATGATGCTGGCGTCGTTTCAGGTTCACTCGGATCTTCTGAGAACGTATCAAAGTTAATGAAATAGCCAGAAGCAGTTCTATCAATTGTTGGAATTGCATCAGGATTTGTAGAAATCACTGGAACCAGTTCATCACTTGCTACATTGGTGTAGACAGGTGTATTTGGACGAACTGTTACTTGGTGTTCAAGAGGGATGAGTTCCATAGCATTGTTGCTTAGTCCTCCATCTGTTACAGCTGAATTCTCGATGGTTATCAGTCTTTCAGTCTGAACCTCTTGGATAGTAGCGAGAGGAGTGCGTCTGCTTCTAGGTCGGAGTCCACGAGGCCTACTATTTAGTATTGGCCACATACTGTGGTTTGATGAGGTCGATGGACACAAATCTTTTCTCCTTTCTTCCAGCAAGGAGCGGCAGAAGTACTGTTCTTGTTCCTTGAACTGCTAGGACAGGTACTGGTTGTCTGTAAGAAGGTCCAAATTCCTTCTTGTCCGCAATCTTTTCTCTGACTAGATCCCCAACTTTTGGAATCCAGACAGGCCTTGCTGGGACCGCCGATTTTTCCCCAGTGGTGGTTGGCTGTAGGAATATGTTGCTTTGTTTCGTTCTTAACTCATTCAGTTCCTGTAAAACAGCCAAACGATCTTTGATATCAAATGTTTTATTTTCCACCACTGTGCCTACGTGTTCAAGGTCTGGTACCCACATTCTTGTCCCAAATAGGACCTCATATGGAGTGACCCCCCCTAGAGAACTTCTTGGCAGATTATTCAATGAGCGTTGGATCCCATTAAGGTGTTTGACCCACCCATCACCCGAACCTAATACCCTAGCTGTTATAGACTGCTTTATGTCCCGGTTTTTCCTTTCCACAACCGAATTTCCCTCCGGATGGAATGGAGAGGAGTACCGCAATGCAACGCCCAGACTGGCCATGGCTTCTTTGTAAGCCCGAGAGCTAAACGCAGGACCCTGGTCAGAATGTAGCGTGCCTATTGCGTATGTGCCGATAAAGACTCGCAAATCTTTTATAACAGTTCGAGCGTCAGCCGAGCGCTGAGGCCATAACCATAGGAACCTAGAGCATGAATCCACTGCAACCATGATATATTTATAGTTACCGTCCCTTTGCAAGGGACCGCAGTGGTCCAGGTAAACACAAGCTAATGGTTTGTCTGAAATTAATAGGGGTGTCTGCGCAGGACGTTTCACTGTTGAGACTTTCATCTGTTGGCAAATATCACATTCTAAAACATAGTTTTTAGTTTGTTTCCGAATGCCAGGCCACCAATATCTTTGCTTGAGTAAAGATACTGTCGCTGAAACACCTGCATGGGCAGAAGCTATCCCTTCATGTGCTGCTAGGATTAGTCCTAATCTGCGTTCCTTGTTTGGAATTACCCTATCCCCCACTCCAGGGATTCGAGCAAAAGGAACGTTGTTTGCATCAATTACATAAGAGTACTTGAGTGGAAACTTTTTGGTAACGCTGCACTGCTGCCTTTGCTTGAAGCATTGACAGCCAACATTATCTCACCGTCTATTTTTGTTTTTGAATGAGTGATCGTAGCTACGGAAGCCGTCTGCACAGCCCCCTTTGCGGCTTCATCAGCCAATGAATTCCCTGCAACGTGAACGCCATCACGTTGATGACTCAGTGTGTGGATCACGTGAGCCTTTGGTAGTTCGTTTTTCAACTGAACTACTTGTTCCCAAAGCATTTTGTGCTTTATTGTGCCACCTTCGCATCTTTGAAACCATTTTCAAGCCAGTTTTGTATATATTCATTATACGACTGAACACAGTAAAAGGAATCGCACACTATTAGTGTGGGGAATTCTTGATCTGTACTTTCAAGTGCCAGTTTGAATGCTTGTAGTTCAGCTCGCTGAGCTGTACAATCTCCTAAAGACTGAGTTTTTGTGACCATAGGTCTGAAGATGCCATTTAGCATGCGACCTTTAACGATTGCACACGCTGCACTGTAAGCTTGCTTACTCCCTATTGCGGGCTGTGCGGATCCGTCAGTGTAAATTATGAATTCGTACTGATCGAGAGGCAGAATTTCAGTAGGCAGAGGACATTCTTGTTCATATTGCAGGAATGCTTGTGTTTTTAAATCTGGATCTAAAACATATTCAACATCTGTTGCAGCAAGAGAATTAACCCATTGTATCCATCTTGGATGTAATGCTTTAGCATTTGGAATGCTTGCTTTTGTGACCGCTTCTAAAGCTGGTACCGGGGTTACGACAATAATGCGTTTCCCTTGGGCTAAAGCTCTTTCTTTTGCTACAGCGGTTTGAACTGCTGTTAGAATTTTTTCAGTTGAACTGAAGCGCATTTCCGCTTGTGTGTACAAATGAGATTTGTATGCGATGGGTATTTTCTCACCCTCATTGAAGGTTAAGTAGGTGAATCCGCATTGACCCGAAATTATTCGGATCACCAAATTGCATTGACTTACGCGTGTTTGTAAGTGATTTGTTGCTAACATGTTAGTCTGGAGTGAACGCAAGATTTCTGTGTGTTCCTGTGTCCAGTTTCTGATCGAAAAATCAGGTTTGATTAATGCGTAGAGGGGTTTAACCCTTTCTGCATAATTTAGAATGTAGGTTCTTCCAAAGTTTAGGAAACCCAGGATGGATTGTAAGTTTTTTTGCGTTTTTGGAGGTTGGAGCAGCGCACACTTTTCTAAAAAGTTAGCTGCCAAGCTCTTGCCTTCACTTGAAAGCTCATATCCCAGAAATAGGACATTGAGATGGGCAATTCTGGACTTTTTAAAGTTGAACTTGTAGCCCTCAGAGGCGAAACCCAGTATAATGGTGCTCACCCTGTTCAAGTGTTTTTCCAGGTCATCGTCTGTCAGATAGATGTCATCGACATAGGACAATGCCTCATTGTCATAAATTTGTAGTAACTCCGTTACCCTCGCTGAGAATAAACCTGGGCTGTTCTTGAACCCTTGTGGGAGTCGACAAAAGTGACCCTGGGTCCCCATTATGGAGAATGCTGTTAAGTACCTGCTTTCAGGTGCTATGTTTTGACAAAAGAAACCATTTGAGATGTCTAATGTTGTTTTATATTTTTTACGCACAATGTTATTCATTAATGCTGTGCTATGTGCATTTTGCACTGCAAAAGTTTTAGAACAAGTGTTTGTGTCTGTAAACCAAAACTAGACGATATGTATTGTCTGGTTTGGAGACAGGAAACAAAGGATTGTTCATTGAGGAGGTGCATGTTTCAATCACTCCTTGATATTCAAGTTGATCTAAGATCTCCCTGACCTGTTTTTTAGCTTCTTGCTTTATTGGGTACTGTCGTTGTGCAGTTGGTTCATGTTTCAGATGTATTTTATGGTGAGGTGAGTCCTCATCCCATCCTACATGATTTTTATATAATGCTGGGGCCTGGGCCACTGCCCATTTCCTGGCATATGTATATCTTAGGTGAATCGGAATATGGTTGGAGAAGGCAGGCATAATAATGTCCTCGCCATGTGGGCACTCCCTGACAAATTGTGGTGGCCAGTCCTTTTCTGCTAGAAGTATGTCATAGCCCTTTGATAGTCTTTCCCAAAAAAGTGCTTTCACCTGTCTAGGTTTGTCTCCCTCCATCCGGAGAGTTATTTCATATAACTTTTGTGGAGTACTAACCCTGGTGTCTACAGTCTCTACTTTAATGTACTTATTCAAGTCCACTATCTCCAGAAGTTCCTTCAGGTTCTGGCGAGCTATTGTGGCTTCTGCTGCACTGTCCAGCATTGTCTGAGCCCATTCTCCGTTCTTGAGTTGTGTTCTCAGTATTCTCGGCATGTCTGATCTTTAGACCTGCTACTTTCTTTTTGGAGAATTGAGGTTTTGCTTTAGTTTTTGGAGCGTGTTTGTCGTCTTTCGATTTCACGCGTTCTTCTCTATGTTCCGATCGTCCTCTTCTTTCCGAAGTCTGTGATGAGATCTGAAAGGGACGAGAGGAACGTGTATCAGTATCTTGATACCTGTCAGGCTTTCTCAAATTATCCCTATTCCTGAGGTTATACCTCCTTTCAGAGGGCTCCTTTTGAGGAGACCTACCTCGGGATTGAGAACGTTTCTCATTTGAATTTTGTTTATTAGTCTCCCACTTCTTTTTAGAAGATGTAGGAGTTTGTTTAATTGAGTCCTTCTCAGGACTTTCAGATAGTTTCGGCTTCACTGGTCTTCCACCCAAACTATCTCTGCCTAATTCTGCATAAGATTGTTCTATTATTCTGGGTAGCTCAGTTTGATGTTCTGTAACATCAAATTCCCTTAATTTTTGGCGGATCGCCACTGCTGCTGCCTCCACTTTAATATTAGATCATATTATTGTTGAGACCTGGTCGAAATTTTTCAGTAATTTCATACCTAAATTTAGAGCAGGTTCTGCCCCGTATTCGTTTTGAATTTGTTTCAGGACATCAGGTATTACCGCAATTGACGGAATGCCATGTGTTTTAGTATAGATGGCAGCAAAGACTGAGCCCCAAGTGGTGCAGTCTTCCAGTTGTGGTGTGATCCCCATTGATAAACTGATTGTCAGTATTCTGTGTTTCTCATACGGGTTAGTATTTGGAAATACTGCTTCGATTTGAGTAATTTTTTGAGCTATCCAGAATGGAATTTGCTCACGTTTTGTGGGCATTTTACCCATGACTGCGTATAGAGTCTGTGGTGTAATTTTTAGTGTATTCCCCTGGTGAGGAGTATGATTTGGAATTGTTAATGGTTGCTGGACTGTAAAAGTCTGCATGACATATTGGACCAATTGTCTATAGATTTTTATTAACTCTGTGATTTGAGTAAGTAGTTCCTCGTTTGACATTTCTTCAATGTCAGGATGAGGTGTGTAGCCGGCTAGAATCGGCCATGTTGCTCCTGTTCTACCTAGTGGACCGAGCCTGGTAATGTTTTTGTGATGTTTTAGGGCGCCTTTAAACCAGAGCTGATGCTCCTGGTATGTTAATGGAATTTCTATATCCTCGAAAGGAATGTATTCCTCTGGTGGATCATCTTCTTTGTAGAAGTGAAACATGTGTGTTACTGAATTGGATTCAGGAAATATTACCCATGAATAGAATACCTCTGTCTGAAAGGATTCATGTGCCTCTAATACGAAAACTGCTCTACCTCCTCTTGGTGGTAGGCCATGTTTTATAAGTTTTAGAGTGATGGCTCTTCTTAAGTTTGGAGGGATGTTTATGACACCCTCCTCGGTTTCAATTAAACCTGTAATGTTAAAAGCTGCTGCTTGGGCTGGATCAGCCGCAGCTCCACCGTTTCCGGCTTCATTGTCGGAATCAGGCATTTTTGTTTTTTGAAAAATGTAGAACAAGTTTCAAGGAAACAAAGATTAGGTGCGCAATATTTTGGAACACTGTATCCTTCAACGTTGAGCAAACCAAACATCTAATATATAGGGTACTGCCCTATGTAGCCTTGGTGGATACTTAACCCTGCCCACTCCAGACGTCTTTTGGAGTATATGGGTAGGGATCTCTGAGAGAAAAAGCACGGCTGAGTTACTCAGTATCTAACGTTGAATTACCGCCTTACCAAATCGTTGGGCGCCATGTAGTGTAGCTCCTATTTCCCTAATAGGCTCTGCGCATTGGAATAATATATCCTATAGGTTTGACATAGAACTAAGGTCAGTATGTCCCTATCGAGTATATTAAACTTAATTACTTGTGCCAGCTAGCTCAGAGGCCACTAGAAACTCCTTGGATAACGAGAAGGAGTAGTTTCTGGCAGCCGCAAAACATGACCATTTTGTTTCCCTTTAGAATCAGAACGTGTCCCAGAGTCGTGGAAACAATAGATAACTATTTCACTCAGCTCAATCGTGCATACTTAGTTTTCTCCAAAGTTACACAGAAAGAACAGAAGGGCGTTTCAATAAAAGATTTATTGAACAGTCTTGTTTCTGGTGTAAGTAAAATGTGCTGTGACGATCACAAGACAGTATGCGAGATAAATAATGTACAGTGTGAGCAGTAGAAATAAATAATACTGCGATAGCATTATCTTTTAGTATATATGCATTTACATAAATAACACAGACTAAAAATGCGAGTACTCATACGATGCGTTTCTAAGCTAGTTCTACCCCAAAGTGCCTAACCCAACCTAGGTGTAGGAAGAGGGAAGAAGTAGGTGAAGTATTCCTTACTATGGTATACTAAGAGTATGTTAAGCCTAGTATGCCAAGAGTCCCTCTAGGTTCTAGTCAGCTCCATACCTGAAGAATGAGAGAGGTAGGAATCTCTTTGCCAGACTCGAACTCCAACACCCCGCAAGGGAAGTCAGATCACTGGAAGCTGGACTCTCTGCGTGCAGGGATGACAGCGTCTTCTCAGTGCGTCAGGCCGGGAAACGGGCTCCTCTGAAGTCGAGGTCTCCTCTGATTTACAGGGGCTAGGGAAGGTATATTTATACCTGAGAAGCACCTAAGAATGTTAGTATTGACGTGAGTCGGACAGCGGAAGACGTCATGAATGAACCCCTAAGGAATAATGGTTCATGCATAATATATGAGTCCTTGAAGAAATCAATAGTCCTGGGCTAGGGAAACTCCTGCAGCCTAAGGGTCTGTTCTTCATGAACTCGTTATGACGTTAGGGTGGACGGATGTCAGAGACCTTGCCTGTATTTGGAGTGCAGGGTTTAATGCCTAAATAAGGGCTGGGATTTTATGCCTATATAAGGGCAGGGCGAATTGTGCCTATATAAGGACATGATACTGGAAAGCCCGTTTATGGACACCCTAAGAGGAATACAACAGTTCTAGTCCACGTCCAGTTGCCACTGGACCCCTCAGTACTTCCAGGAAAAGGCCTCTTGCAGCTTGTTATCTTGCAGAAGCCACACAGGAGGTCAGCCATGTGACCCATGGAGACCACTGGTTTGTACTGGGTCCAAAAGTAAGCAGTTTCAGCCCTTCAGGGCTCCTTTCAAGTCACAGATAGCAGGACCAATCCTCTTCTGATCTTCTGCAAGTCCAAAAAGTGTTCTTTAGTGTGTGCCTTGAGGTGCCACATTTATGTGTGTCTAGTTTCAGCTAGTGGGTGGGGATGACTCCTCGTTACGTGCTAATCAATGGGGTAAAGGTTCCCGGGGTCAACCCTACCCACTTTTCCAGTAGTTCCTGTTTGCCTAACTGCAAGCAGCCCCAAAATGCCATGTGTCAGGGCATTTTTCAAGATAGTGAAAGTCTTCGGTCACACTAAGCGTAGGCACTGGGAGTGTGTGTGGGAGTGAAGCAAACACAAGGAGATGATGGACGGAGCGCTGAAACTTTTCAGACACTCAGCCCAGTCACAGATCTGGGTTGAATCCATCATCATTCTTTAGCTCACTTCGCCACCCCAGTTCAGACACAGGCATATGCAAATCAGTCTTGACCCTGTCCCTCATGGGAACAGTACAGCCCGAACTGCCAAGCCAGTTCTTCCCTGAACCGGAAACAGGCATCCTTGTGGGGGGGAGGGGATCTCGCCTGGGGGGGGGGGTTAGTAATAATTTATATTAAAAAAAGGAACTTACCTGAAACCGCCTGCCACCTCCTGTGTCTCGCCTCCTGTCCTCTTCCTGGTCCCAGCAGCCCTTGGAACAGACTCCCATCCAATCCCTGTGCTGCAGAGTAGCGCAGGTATTGGCCTGAGCGGGCTGGAAAGACGCTCCACTCAGACCAGGGAGTCTGTGGGGTTTCTCCAGCCCAGCTGTTCAATGTTCAAGTGCGCATGTGTGCTTGGCCGGGCTGAGAAGGCTGGCCAAACACATATGCGCACTTAGGGAGTGCACATAGCACTCCTCCCACCCCCCCCCCCTTCCATGCCTCGGGCCCCGCCCCTCCCTACAGCACTAGCTCAGAGGCGTCAAATGAAAAATAAAACGATGCTAGATCATCGTTTTATTCTTCAGTTGCTGGCTGTGAGCCAGGCAGTGGGGCAACGCTCCTCCGCCATTGCGGAGGAGCCGCCGCTTAATGGTCCCATACTTCCACTTGAGGACTGTGTTGTTTTATTGGTGCAGTTCAATGCTTAAATTAAGTGCAGTTATTATTTAGGTGTTAAAAGTGTGTCCCAGCGATTGCTAAGGATGCCAGAGACCACGGAATATCATATACCGTAGTGCCGAAATGTGTTGCTCCAAATTGGAGTGTTCCCGTTTACGTAAAACCTCATGGGCTTGTTACAGCGGCACGGGTTCCAAGTGCGCAGTTATCACAGTTGGGCCCAGAATCGGACCCAAGTCCTCAGCCACTCCGGTCCTCGGCCGTTATTTTGGCGCGTGTTTGTTTTGATGTGTGCCTGGTAGATTGGTTGAACCTTGAGGCATTTTGGAGTCCTGCCACAAAGGACGGCTTGATTGAGCACAGTTAATTTAGGTAATGGTACATGGAAGGGCACAGAGAAGAGCACCTGTTATTTACAGCGCAACGAAACAACTGAACGCCTGTTATTTACATCACTAAGAAACAGCAACACGCCTGCTTTACAGTGCTGCGGAACAACCGACACCTGCTATTTACCCGCGCAACAAAACAGCAGAACACCGCCTATTTACAGCTGTATGAAAAGGAAACCCACCTGTCAATGACAGCGCTACGAAGTGGCAAAGAATGTTTACACCGCTACGAAATGTCGGGCAACTGTTATTTACAGCCGGTGGCAGAACTCCTGATATGTGTGTATAGGCTTAAAAAATCGCCAACAATTGCAGTCACAAACGCCATATAAATTACAAGGCTTTATTTTTTTTGTGATTTGTGAAAAAATCATGCATTTTTCAGTAAGAGGTGAATATGACTAGTGTTCAGTTGCTTTGGAAAGATTAAGGGGTATCGGAAAAAAGCCACGCCAAATGTATTATAAATATATTTTCAAAGTATAATGTAGAGTTCAGTTTGCCAGATGACTTTTACCATTATTTTTCTTAGAAGGACGATTTTGCCGTACACTGAAAATCTTTTCCTAAAAACAAATGTTGCTGAGTCGGCATTTATGGAGTACTGTGAGGTAAAAGAAAAAAGAAAAAAAAAGAGTACTGTGAGGTATGCAAAAAAAAAAAAACTGTTTGGAAGAAAGCGTTTTTTTTTTTTACAAGGCTGATTTATTTCTGTGGTTGGAATGCGGCCTTTTGGGGAGACAGCCAGCGTCCACGTGCTCATTTTTTAATTGCAGAAGAAAAGTTTTAGATATTCGAAAACTGGAAGCCACTTTTGAGCGCCACACATTGCTGCTGTTTTTCGTGGATGTTCGGATTTTGAAGTTACTGTGAAGTGAGATGCAGCTGAAAGTGTAGTGTTTTGTGCACTTTCAGTAGACTTGTTCATAACAAAAGGAATAGCAAGTCTCAGTTCTGCCGTGGGATTGGTGAAGACAACACTATATACCACCAGTGTCTTCCTGCCTCAAGGAGGCCGGCTTTTCTTTCCCTCCTCAGTTCTTATCAGCCTCTACTCGGCATGTATGGAAAACGTGACGGCTGTAAAGTTTTTAAGGAATCTTTCCTGGCGCAGCGCCAGGTCTTTTCTAGCAGTATCGTGCACTCTATCTGTGGTTGTCAGAGATGTATTCTTTCAGGATTCAAAGTGTGTGTTGGGGTAGAGGGATTAGTATTCTTTAAAGAAGATTGTGTGTCCCTTGAAGAACCAGGGCAAATGGGGGATTGGTTGATAACTGGACCTAACTACTTCTGCCGCTTTACAGGGCCCCACGCAGGACGAGCGAGAACCTGCTACATATGGCGGGAACTAACCACAGGCACAATGCTCTTTCATTTTCTAGGGACAGTCGCTACATCCTCTGAATATCCTAAGTGTGAGAGCACTGAAACAGGTGCGTAGCTTCGGGGGGGGGGGGCATGGGTGTTTGGGGTGTGACCCCCCCCCCCAAATAAATACGTTCTTGGCTTAGTAGTTGCGTCTGGGGGCCCTGAGTCAGGCCTGCTATGACTGCGTAGGTTTTTCTTGTCATCATGATTTCACTAAGAGGTGTTAACTTGTTCATTTTTGGATCAGGAGCTTAAATATAATTAGGCCCAGATTTACAAATATTCTTCATCTGGGTTACCTCGTTTTTTTGACGCAGCCCGACGTAAAATCCTTTTTTGGGTATTTACAAAGCCACACAAATGGTGAATTGTATGGCTTTGTAAGAAAAATTACCAAAACACAGCTCATTGCGCTGTCTTGCATTTCTCTGCATCAGGGAGGTGTTCCATGGGTGGTGCATGCGAGTTCCCATGCATCCACACATGGATTTTGATGCAAACCCATATTTACACGAAGTTGTAGACAAGGGTTTGCACCAAAATAATGTTAATGCCAGAGGCTGGCGTAACCAGTAGAAATATCTTTATTTCTCCTTGTTATTTCCTCTTTGCCTGTGTACTGCAGCACGTATACAAAGAGGAAAAAGCCGCCAAGGTTGTTTCCTGCCCAAAAACTATTCTGACCATCACGTAGACACCCTTGCACTATGGCGGGGTGTGTGCTTTGGAGCTAGACAGCCCAAAGTGTACCAGCGCATGGAGAGAGCAGCACTGCGCCTTTCCTTTAAAGAGATGGCACAGTTCTGCTCTCTTCAGGTAATGTAACACAGCACAGCAACTTTGCTTACTATGCTGCATTGTGCCAGTTGTTTGTAAGTAACAAAACTGCACTTATAGGAATACTCCTTTATTGGATGCAAATGTACTACTTTGTAGTATTCACAAACATTGGCAGTAGTAGACTTGGAAAGCTATGCCACTGTACAGATTTCCGGGCATACTACTAGTAATCAAACACCCAAAAGGTGATGGGGCGAATGCCTGCAAATAGTTTGACCACTGGCAATCCTTTGGGTAGCATTCCAAACCACTGTTTTTCACCCACTATGCCACTCTAGAAGGAGGGCCTGATTTAAGATTTAGTAGAGTGAGTAAAGACAGCGGGCTTTACTCTGCCGATCAATTTTAGAGCTGTCTGCTAGCTGTCATGGCGGCGCATGTCAGTGTATGATTAGTTTAATGAACGGCTCCATCAAACATGACAGCTGGCCGTCCAACTTTTCTAAAGTTTTTTATTTTTTAGAAACAAACTCTCAAAGCGGGAGTTTGTTTTTCAAACATAGAGAAAAAAAGCTGATGCCCCCCACACCAGTTTTCTGCCATGATGTGGGGGTCATTTTTAGGTCTCGCCCTGAAAGCCAGCGCTTCAGCGCTGGCTCTGGGCGAGACATTTTGTAGTGGGGTTGCAGAAATGCGACCACAACTTTTGGCTGGCCTAGAGCATGCGAGTACGCGCACAGTAACGCGCATTCCTCGCATGCTCCAGGCGCCATATGGCTTTCCTCTCACTTGCTCCTCCCCCTCCCCCACCACAGAGCGCTTCTCGGGGCCGCGCGGCCGTGTCACTTTCACGGCCGCGCGTCACTTGCTCTCCCGCTCCTCCCCCCTCCCCCACCACAGAGCGCGTCTCGCACGGCGCGCGGCCAATGCTTGTTAACCTTGAAGTCCTCTGTCTTGCTGTAAGAGAGTGTTTCTGTGGTCAGTAGGAGGCGCCTCTTTTGCTGTGTGTTGTACACAAGAGTCAGACACTGCAGATGGATGTTCTCTCTTGTTTTCATTATTGCTTTCCGCCCGTCGCGGACGTCTACCCCATCTGCCTCTTAATTATTCCCGCTACCAGTAACACATAGCTATATTCTTGGCGCGTGCTTTGTTTCAGCACGGCGCCCAATTTGCTCTTGCACCCATTCTGCTTGTTTTCCGTGGTGAATAAAGCATTCTTTGTCCGCGGTGCGCTGGTTTCACTTTCTATGTTGTGTATCTACCCGGCTCCTCCACCCCACTCTCCATCCCCCTACCCCTCTCTTACAATCACTCACGGGGCTCCATCATGCTCCTGTCTGACACCCCCCCACCCCACTCCCGCATCCTCGCAGCTTGCCCCCTCCTTGTTTAAAATTCGTATTAGTTTCCTGCCTCCTGCGCCTCGCACGCTTTATGGTCAACGTGGAGGTTTCTCCTGATATCAGGGCTGCATAGGAGGCAGAAGGTATTTTTCGATTTCTTTCTTTTTTTGCTTGTTTTCTTTCCTCCTCGGAGTTCTCGCCTGCTCCTGCTCTCTGTTTCCCTCCCACAGCCCTTTTCTCCCACTCTGCGCACAGCCTGTGTGCAGCATCCCAAATACGCATTGTTATCACTATATTTCAGTTATTTAAACAGTCAGACATGAGGTTGCTTACTGGGAAGCAGTTGCGCCATATCAGTAATAAGCGGGTTTGCGAGCTTCATGGCACACTGTCTCCTGCTCTTGGCCACGTTTGCATCCCTGATGTGCGCTACAAACTTTGCACAAACTGGACGTATTTTCTAAATTCTGCTGCTGTTTTTGCAGGTCAGTGTCCTCCTTACACTGTTGACGGGATAAGGACATCAGTCCCCAATAAAATGACTGTAGACGGGGGAGGGGAGAGTGTGTCTTTGTTTCAATAGCCCTTGTAATTTCAGCTGATCCTCGTTTATTGCTAGCAAACTAACTAGGATCGGCTTAAAACACAAGCTGATCCTCGTCCCTCCCCTCTAGCCCCTCTCTCCTGCTTTACCTTTCAGCAACCAAGCATAGTCCCTAATTCACTGCTATTGCTAAAGCCTAAACTGTGGCTAGGCATTATAACGTGCATCCGTGACTGCACCTTTCAACAGAAATCAATGGAAGAAAAGGCACCCTAGCAGGCTCAAAAGACGCACTTGGGATTATTCTGGGAATGTTTGCATTTTCCATTTGTTTTCCTATTAATTGCTTCATATATACAGCCTCGCAATGCAGAATACAAACTTCAATTAACAGAAATACTGATTGCTTAAAATCTCTAAACTTAAATGTTTTAAGGCTAAGCATTTGGTGATAGGAAATATAGCAATTCGCATGTCAAGTCTTTTAGTATTTTAGTTTAGTTTTTGCCCTTTTCCACGAGATTAGTCTTTTTAATATAAGCGAAACAGACATACCATTTGCCTAACGTAAATCTCCATATTACATAATATTACAATCTTTAAAAGTTAAGATTAGGGTAACTTAACAAGGTGTTAAGCAGATAAACGCCAAAATCAAGAAATGGTGTATGTAAAATACATAGGAAAAACCTGCATATGTGGTGTAAACGTACTTATTACGTTTGTTCCTAAAGAATATTTGTCCGCATACACAGGAATCAGTCAAGAGGAGCAGTCATGGAAATTCAATGCAGTAATTTAATGAGTACTGACAAACATTTATAAATCATTTTCAAGACATCTTCGGAAGGTGGAAATGTAAGTGTTCGCACCAGTTGTTACAGGAACGCTTGAACAGAGTGAAAAACGGATTTGCAAAGTTAATTACCAAATGTGACTAGTTTCTTAACCCAGAACTGGCATTGTTTGCAAAATCCTGTTCAGTAATCCAAAAATACTTGCGACTGTTCCTTACAACATTGTAAATTACACCATTATGTGTAGGAATGTCGTTAAATACCTCAAACAGGTGCAACTTATGATCACATGTCGCAGACATAATTTGTGACTAGTATGTCAAAACCACATTAGTAAATTGGTCACACGTCGTGTTAACACAGTGCGTGCCTTAAACGTTTGTGATTGCTAGGACTCATGACAGAAGGGGAGTACTGATGATCAGCGATTTGGAATGCATGCTTCCTGTAGCGTATGTAGTCTGTTATAGCCTATTACATGGACTATGGGCATTGCATTTTGATTTTAGACTTAATATTAAGTGCTCTGCGCTGTGGCATCAGATGATGCTGTTTATCACGTTTCTTGAAGGATGGTAGTAAACATTTACAAAAAATTCCTAAAGAATTATTTAAAAAAATCGTATTGTACAGTGGTTGGAAGCCTAGAACAATAGACTAAATAAAATAATTATAAAATAATTTACATTTTTGCTGCAACAAGGTTGTGCTCATAAAAAAAACAGGCAGAATTCTTTCAGCTTAGAGAACCATAGTGACCCAAGAAGAAGAGGTACGGTCTCATAAGACATTCACCTCTACGTACATAGGTTTGACACAGACTTTAGTAGGTAACAATTGTGTAATATGTGAAGATTCATTTAGCAAATTGATTGCATGTTTACACACTGCTTGCAGGTTTTCAAAACACAAATAAAAGGCATTGTCAATTACAATGCCACTAGCTCAAACTCTCGAAAATGCGAGACCTATTGCATTGCAAATGCTTGTTCTTCTTTTTACAGTCCCTCACCACAAGGCTATACCTGGTGGTGATGGTCAGTAAAAAAGAAAAAGCCATCTGACCGTCCACTCTAAATAGAACAGATGGTCGGATGGCTTATTTTTGATTGTACCTACTTCGTCGAGCCGTCAAAGGAAGTTTTACAATGGCTGAGTAAATTTTACTCTACTGGCGTAAAACTTGTGGTCCACCTGACTCAAAATCAGGTGGGTGGACCGTGAGTTTGGTGGACATCGCTGCTGCAACAGATTATCTGTTCACCAAACTCTAAATCAGCCCCAGAGGCCCACCTAGTGCAAATCAGTACTTGCCCTTGCCCTTCTCCTCATAGGAACAGTCCATCCAGAACCTTGGTCATCTCACCCATTGATTCTGTGGCCCACTGATTTTTTAGTTGGGAAATTTGAGATTCACACCCCTTGAATCTCAATGACTAAGCTACGCCGCTACATAGAAGCACGCGATCACAAACACCTCTCTAGCTTAGATAGAATTTCTCTGAGGACCAAATGTTGTGTTTCATGTGTGCAGCCTGTTATGAAGTTCTCCTATTTACACTGCGCCACCATCAGAGCATGCTTATTTTGAATATATAGTTTTTCTGTTAAAAGTTTTGCTCATTTAAGTCGATTTTTGTGCATAGATCGCTGAATTTTACAGTTCTACAGGAGATGTGCACGAGACACACATATTTGGACCGGCCCAGTCTGCCACAACAAATGACCCTGAGGCTGGGATATTAGTGTCACATTATTGATATAAATGTCAATGGAAAGGGGTTGTTTGTGGTGGGAACAAATAGAGAAAGATTATCTTTCTTGAATGAAAAGATTCACTTGGTGTATGTGCCTGCTATATACAGGTGAATGTGTGGGCCATATTTAGTAGGAACCATTGTCCTGTTAGGTTACAGTTCAGATATTCAAAGGAGCAAGATCCAAGTTACTAGTAAGTGTAATTTTTTTTTATCCAACAAGAGCACGTCTATAATAATAAAAAAAAATGTAGCAAATGTTCTGGAGTCAGCAAGTCCTGACCATTCAGAGAAAGGCATTGTTTTGCTCTCTGCTGGCTATCTGCTGTAGAGGACAGGCTTTCAGTGTTTTAAGTCCCCTTGTCTGATGGGACGTCACTGTTGAAAACTATGGTGGAATTCTTTTTCGCTGCAGTACACCTCATGCTGATACAGTTTATGAAATGTGATTGGGTGCAGTTAAACATAATGCAATCTGTGATGACACAAAATCTATCCGTTCGGACATAGGCTCGCATTTGTAACTCCATGCTTGGGGCATTGTGGAATCAAAACATGTAGTGACTGATTTACTTAGTAGTAGGCCTATGCCTACAGTCATGATGGGGTTTCCGAATGCTATAGAGTGGCACAGCAGGGTCAGTATCGCTTTGTATAAGGCGGGTCTCTATCCAGAGTTGGCACATTTGGCAAAAATGATGGGTTGGAATGCTTCCCAGAGTGATTGCTAGTGGTTTAGACTATTTGCAAATGTTTCTCCCATCATTTGTTGGTTTTATCTGCCTAACCCTCTAGAGTGTCACTGCCCTGTGTCCGGGGAGGAAGGTGCTCTTGCTGCTCGATCTCTCTGCTGACATTTAATGCATCAACAAGCATAGTCGAGTCACATCTTGCCTGCTTATCGGTAAGTTGATATTTCTGTGGCAGAGGCTTTTCGCAAGTATGTTCATCCCTCACTCCTGTGACGGTCCTGGGAAGGGAAGGCCAACAAAGGAAACTCTATCATTTTGAGTGCCATGGAAGACATGGTTATTCGTTTTAAGTCCCAGAGATATAGTCAATGTGTAGATCATCAAGTGTTCACTGTACTGACTCTAGGCCGGTTCCGGATTACCAAATAGGCAAAGTAGGCACTGGCCTATGGGCCCCCCTACTTTTAGGAACCCTGCAACAACAGATCAAAATAATATTGATTTGATCTTGAAAGAAAATTACAATCAAGCTTTCTTAAATATTGTTTCCAAAAGATAGAAAAAAATGAATCAACTGAAAGAAACGAAAACCTTACATTAAAGACTCTATAGAGAAAATACTGTATTAATGTAATGTACCCATTAACAACTTAAAGTACATAAACCAGAGACATCAGATTCACATAAGTTTATCTCTTAAAAACTCATCTTCTGGCAGCTGTCCATTTGTAAAAAAAAAAAAAATCTGGTGCATTGGGTATTAGGAGATAATTTGTGAGGGGGGCCCCGAAATTTCGACTGCCTAGGGGCCTCTACAGGGTTTAATCCGGCACTGCTCTAGGATGAGGAGGTGTCAGCAGTCTATGGGAGACAGTATGCTCCAAGGATGTGAAATGACCTGAGACAGCGCCTTGAGACCCTCACGGGTGAACGCTCATTGATACCTTCCCTCCTGACGGTCCAGGTGATTTGGAAAGTCGATGACTGTCAACCCCATGTGATCCTGTGAGCTTCATTCCGAATAACCTCCGCATCTCACTACTCTAATTCTTTTAATAATGATTTAGTGTCTTATCATACACTATGTTCCAGCACCCCACAACTTAACGGATCCCGGGCGGTAGTTTCAGAAGTGAAGTCATTCAGATTCATTTTGAGGGACTGTGGGTTCGTGCGCAGGAGGAGGTGGATTTCCAAATGAATTTCCTAATTCCCTGAATCCGGTTTTATAAGTGGAAATTTGCATTTTTATCCTAGTAACCATCAGATTCTAGCATAAAAATCAGAGTGAATTGGTCTCTTACTGCACCTACTGGGAAATTTGGGGTAATTTAACTCATCCCAAAAGACTTCTGGGGTACAGTACCAGGGAGGCCATGCATTCTGAGTCCATCACCACTGTAGGCTCTGAGTGCGACAAGGGGCGTATCCTATTCCTTCTCGGTGCCCAGGTGTGCGCTGCAGAACTGTGAATAACATACTGTCCACTTCCATGTCCTGAACTTCCCTCTGTCCTTGTGCTGTCAGCACCCGCTTCGCCTCATACATCCCATAAATATACCATACATTGTGTTGTGGGTATTAGTGCTGACAGCTGTCCCTTGGCGCAATGGCCTTGTTTGGCTACTTGAGAACTTTGTAAACTGAACACTCTGGTGCAGACTGAGTGACAATTTATCATTCGGCAATTAATACACAAATATGGCTGCAAAGACAACATTGTGATGATGGGTTTGCAGTTGTCTTTGTTTTTAAAACTTGTCACCACGATAGTTGAAAAGTTGAGGTCATCTCTCCAGTGGCTGACTGACAAGTGTGTTCCTTCGGGCGGCCTGGAGCGTGGCAGGTGATGAGTACAGGATAGACTGTTGAAATAAATTCGGATAAAATTGTTTAGTTGCCCTCTTTTTGGATTCTGCTCAGAGGCACGCACTCACATTAAATACTCACTTATAAGAAGTGAGTTGTCCTCAGACGCACGGTAATGAAGACACACACCTCAGTGACTGTACACATCCGTTTCACCCCTTCATTATCATGAAAAAGGGTATACAAAAGTAAACGCAACACTGTGAAAACTAGAACTGTATTCCAATGTTCTTATTTCTTCAGGTTTATATCCATATAATTTGATATCAGCAAATGGCTAGAAAATGCGTTTATTGTTTCAGTCTAAAAGTACCAGGCTTCAGAATTTGACCCAAAAATCAAATTGTTTAATTCTGGTGAGATAACTTTATCTCATGCGTCCTCTATTTGCATAATTATGTAACAAAATATAAATGTGTCCAATCACAGTTGTACATTGTACGTCATATGCCGTCTATTGTTGTCGCCTCCCTACATCACATCACATCACATCTCATCTCAGTTTCAGTATCTGTTGTAAGCCTTCCTTCACACACATTTCTTCTATCATGTGGAAAGTAACTGATGTTTGAGATGCTCCTGCTGTGATAAAAATGTTCCCTATTAAGCATTCACCGGCTTCGTGGAACTATATGCCTACTTTAGGAAATACCCAAACAGAATAAAGTCCCATACTGGACTGCTCAACTCATCTGTAGCTTATCTGTAGGTCTTGAAGCAATGCCATGTTACGTTTTAATCCATCTGGAATCGCCACTCATATGTTGAATGTTTGTAGACTTCAAGACGAGGTCAAATTCAAATTCGATTAAAAATCACCAATTAAATCACAGACTGGATCTTGAGTTAATTTGTTGCAGCGATCAACATTAGATAGTTTCATTGAGACATTCAGCGAAGGGACCAAGGTGGTTGATGGAGCAGATAGCTGTAAAATGCAGCTCCTTAAAGCACATTAAATCACCAAAGCTTCTAGTCTGTAACAAAGAGTAGTGTTACTGCATGCTCGTAAGGGAATTGGAAGGATGAACATTACCTCAGAATTGTTGTCGCACTAGCCTAAGGCAGCCATCTTAACTATTTCTTGGTTGTCTCTCATCCGACTTCGAGTAATGATGCCAGCTCCATTTACTTCCGGTGGCTATGGCAAACTCCATCACAAGACAACCATTGCCTCCTGGTCTCTGCAAGTGCCACTTCAGTGTTGAACTTGCTTTGAAAGCAACTCGGTGCCATCTTGACGAGCGTCCTCCGCTGAACCGCAATCCTTCTACTTCCTGGTGAAAACGGGGGCTGACTAGGCGCATTTAATGTGAGATGGGGCTTGTGGCATGTCCTGAGCGTGTGGGTGTTCATAGTTCCCCAGATCGCCACATTTCGAGGAGGCGGACGTCTCTGTCTTAGTCCCCTGAAAGGCTTGACTCTTTGAGGAATTAATTTGAGGTCAATACTTGGTCCTCACCTATTCTTGCCACATTTGCAGAAACTGCTCCACATTATCACGTGAGGGACGTCAAAAGCCTGTAACCAAGAGTTGTCTCTTAGTCAGCTGTCACAACAACAAAATATTCACTATCAATGTCCCCATTCAGCTCTGTATGGCAGTGGAAAAGACTGCCTCTTGAGAATGTACTATTACATTTTCATCCACTTCTCCTGTCCCTTTTTGTATGACCCATGTCCCTCCTGGTATGCAGTGCAGCATTTACCACGCTTGACCTTTACCATGCCGTCTTTATCTTGCAGGTAGGTCTATAGTCTAAGTTATTGGCTTTACCTTGCATCCTTTACCAAGCGGTACTTTACTACGCATGTAAATTTGTTTTGTTTTTTAATAACATAATTTTAAAAAAAGGTGCAAATAGAGGAAAAGTGAGGTATTGGAGACTTTAGGAATAAGGAGTGGGTAGATGTTAAGAGTGGCATGGGTGAGTATAGGCTTTAAGGGTGGGTGTAGATGACATTTTCCCATTCATGTAGGTCATTTCAGTGAAAGGCCACATCTAACTACTTCAGGGTCCCTCCACTTGTTTTTTACTGGTTGGATTATCCTGATCGGATCTCCAGGGCATATTCTTCTATGGTCAACCAAACAGTATAGTTCAGTATTTCGCTTACTGTTTTAAAAAAATATTGTCGTTTGAAACACGCATCTTTTTCATGCTACCTGCACCATAAGAAACGAAGGATGTAAAAAACATGAAGAGCAAGAATGCCATGTTGGAGTTCTGGTGATTTATTACAAAAAAAAAAAACTTGGCCTTCAGGCTCATAGTTTATGATGTCACCAGAATCTCAATACAGTTATCCATAAAATCTATTCTATACGCATATGTATTTTTAGTTTATTATTAAAGTACAAACATAAGTTTACAAAAGGTAGATTTGGTATGTGGTCCATTTGGATCACTGGAATTTCCTGATTTAAGGACATTTGGGCATCTTAGCTCCCTAGACTCTCGTTATGCTCTACTTTTAAGACAGCCATGCGGACATGTCAGTTGTATTACCAGGCAATCTAGTTTAACAGGGGTCCATCCTCCTTGGGCGACTAGTGGGGACTTCTCAATATCAGATTATTGCAATGAAATCTTTAGGCAAGAGACGCTGTGCAGAATGTAATACACACTGCCCTGAGTGTAATCAAAGATGGTTCGCTCTAGTCTTGGGGCGAGGATGTGGCATAGCGGACTTTGGAGCTAGGGAACCAGGTTCAAGTCTCGGCTTCGGCTCAACAATCCTGTGATTCTTGGCAAATCACTTACTATCCCCATGCCTAACAAAATGAATGTGCCTTTGTGTAATGTAACTAGTGCTCTTCTACAGCGCTCCAATACCTTCAGGTCGAGTTTGCGCTGTATAACACTGCAACAACAAAAAAAGTCTTGTGTACATTATATTGTTGCAAGGGTGCTGTGGCATCTGTCCTCGGGAGTCGCTCGTATGAACTGACTTTTCTTATACTTTCACCTGAGCATTCTTTGGTTTAAGAGCAAATTCCTGCCATAAATGCCAATATTACATTTTCCAACTAAGGAGGCCTCTTTGGACCTCACGCACTCGTTGGACCACAAATGGTCAGCATACCTGCGACTGGTTTCACTCCACTGGAGATGCTGTATAAGCGCATCGCTGACCGTGAACAGGGCCCTGCCCCAGTGATGGGATCTTTCGTTAGGTTCCCCTTGTGTTTTTGCAGCCTGCCGTGCAGCCTCTCAGGACCCTCGTTTCATGTTGCTCTGTTTTGTCTGCTTGCATTCGGATATCATCACCTTTCCGACCACTGAACATCAGGGCAGTGTGTGACGGTCGATTGCTGCTTGTGAAGTCTTGCTGTGCAGTCCAGCTGCTCGGGGCTTTGTAAAATGCCATTTTCCACACATTGCCTTGTTTTAGTACCACCCAGCACGTAAGGATGCTCACCTGTTTTTTTTAAATTATTTCTACCATCTGTGGATAAACAGATGTATTTGTTTACCATTGCCATTATGTTTTATTCTGATGTGTGCAATGTCTGGATCATAGGTTTCATAATAGTGAGGCTCTCAAAGTACTCCTCTATCCATAAGTCCTTGTACGATCATTGATCTGTTTCCTTCTGCATGAAAAGTCTGTTATTTTTCAAGTGCAGACATGTTTAAGATTCAGTTTGTGTAGGAATTCTGATACAGAGAAGTTGCAGTTTATTTCATTTTAATGAATTAATTTATTAATTCATTATTTATGCATCATTTTTTTCTTTCGTTGTTTATTCCTTTTTTAAAGTTCTTTGTATAGCGCTGACCTAACTACATGTGCAACAGAGCGTTTGACAAATAAATAACAGTATTTATTGACTATGGAAAAGAGAAGCATAACAGATCTAATGTGAATTGCTATATAGATGCTACAATACAATACATCTTGAATTATTACCTATTTCCAACCCGAACTTCTTTAACTTGCATGGAGATAGTTCACCAGGTATGCCCAGTGATCCCATGATGTTGAAAGAACAGTGTGGACTGGCATCTGTATACGCAAAATCACAAAAATAGGTTTATTTAGAGCACTTTTCAATGTCTGTACCATTTATTTTCCATTTCAGTGACAGAACTCCCAACTGGAAAACCTTCAGCAATAGGTATTTCGCAAAGCGGGCCCAGGGCCGGGGTCTTCCGCCTCAGGGCCCGCCGGGGCTGTTACCCGGGGCTAGGTTAGAGCTTCTCCAACCGGGCAGCAAAATTAGTGTTTCAGGTAAGTAACTTGTTCCTTGAAGTTGATGTCAAATGAGACATTGGAAGACTGTTGGTGCCCTTATAAAGCTACACAGTGCTGTCACAGTATTGCCTGGTCCCAAAAAGTGGTGGATGATTAAATGGGCAGATCACACACCTTTACAGCAGTGTATTTTCATTGCCTGCTCTTACCTGCAGGCTGACAGATTTTCAGGTGGGCAATAGGCAGAGAGCACTTCAAATAAAAGGTTTGCTTTTTGGAGGCCACTTAGTACCTCAGTCCAAGACAATCCCATGTAGCTGAATAACTCCTCATCTAGAAGGTTAATATTTTCCCTTATCTCATTGGTATTGTACCCTGTCCCATGTTGTTGGTCTCTGCATTGTAGATATGCAGGATACCTAATTAACATTATGTTAAGTTTAACCACTTATCTCTTACACATATTAATTTCCCATAATGATAACGACAACAGTTTGACACTCCCCCTTTATTGCGTTGATGTCTTCACGGATGAGGTGAAATCCGTATCCACGAGTGGTGGAATTGGCGTTTATAAATGCTGGATATGTTTGTGTCATGAAACAGTAGTTAAGGGTGTGCCCACTGATTCTGATCGCATAACAGGCACGCAGGTAAGCGGTTCTAGCTTATTGAACTTCTGACCTTACCCACAGCGATGACTTGATGAATGAAGGCTGACAGTGTTCAACAAGATTACTTGTTTTATTTTCTTTTTTTTTTAACTTATCCACTAGCGGTAGGGCCTCATACATTCTTCTTGGCTAGATAAAGTTGAGGAGGCTTTTTTACATTTACCAATTAGTGAATGAAGAATGATCGGTTAGTGAAAGGTTTTATAACATACCAGAATGATAAAGCCTCTGTCTGTTGATATCTGTTGCAGCCTTCATCCACCTGTGGTGTATCAATCCATCTTATGAGACACTTATTTTTCTCATAGATTTCGTTAAGATGTGGAAGTTTTAACAAAACGGGAAATTATATCACTGCACTGAAGTTCTTATTAACAGTAATAGTTTTCAAACATGAACTTAGAACCGTTAATACCCCCGACCTGGCGATAATGCCATTAGTGAACTAAGAGGTAAGTCAGTTGTCATGTGCGCCCTGTATGGTGACCAAGATTCTTATGGATAGGGCAATATTATAGTCTATTAAGTGGATAACAATAAGCTTTTGTACAGCTCGCTTTCTGAACTCACGTATTTGAAGGTAATGAAGAAAAAGGTGGATCGAAGAAATAAAATATTCATCTAAGATCACACAGTTTGGTTCAGCAGGGAAGCTTGGATTAATCCAATGGTTTTCTGGTTTCACTTCGCACAGATCAGCTACTAAATGGATATTTATTTGTTTCTCCTTTTTACCTAAAATGTTAATGCTTTGCTTTTAACTTGTTGGGCATGAGGGTAGAACGTGGGAGGAAGACATGAGGGTAGAGCGAGAGGCAGGCATGAGGGTAGAGCGAGGGAGGAAGTCAGTATCCTGAGACTAGCTTTTCATCCCAGGATCTGTACCTTGAGGCTGAATAGGGAATGGAGAAAGTCCTCCCTCACCGTGCCCCTCCATCTAGGCTCCCGGCCCTCCGCTTGGGAGTTGTACTCCCAGAAAATGGAACTGTCAGGGCGCCCTCGGCGGCTGCACCTCCCAGCTCTCCTGACACCGGGAATAACTAATTCGCCTGGATACCTTCATGATACAAATAGACATAACATCCCCCAAAGTTATGCTCAGAAGGCCGCAGCCGGCGTTGCCGAATACCATAGTTGTCCAATTTTATTGCAGTCTCATGTATTTTTCATCCATCACAAGAACGTTTCTCAGTCCTGAAGTTTCTTTTTTCATTTTTACCCTTTTATCACAGGCTTTCCGTCTTTCTCCTTCTTTCACCCATATGTGCCTTTAGCTCTCTTGCTCTTGGCCAAAGTTTATTGAGGAAAATTAAATGGCGGTACCCAAACATGAGTGTCGGTGGCTTCCACCTGCAACTACTGGCTCAAATTAAGCACTGACTGCAACACACGCAGACGGAGACTGCCGACGCTCTCCGTGCTGGAATTCGGCAAACGCTACAATTTCTGTATGCGCGTCTAAAACAGGAAGCTTTTCCTTGAACCTTTTCACGTGTGTTATGTTAGCTTCCGAAAATGCAAGACAGCATAATTTAAGTGTATGCGATTTTAACAGGCATTAAAAATGGAGTCTGTTACATCCCACAGACAGACGTTCACTAGCCGCTGAAACCAGGTAGGGCTGACGCTGTACAAAAACTGCGTCTTATGTCTGGTTCATGAATACAAGTAGTTTACATTTAGGTTGCGCACAAACACCCCCACCAAAGTACTTCTCTGCTTAGACTCCTGACTCAAAATTGGTAACTGTCCCTTCTGTAGTATCATTCACACATTCTGAAAGCAGTATCCCCACATGGCTGGACAGGTACCACATAATACAGTCATCAATAGCCTATAGAATAGCCAGGGGCAAGGCACCAGAGAGCCCAAAATACACCGATGGAAAAACCTCAGAACTAGTAACAAGATGGTACCTCAGCCTATCTCCTGCTCTGTTGGACGGAGTGGAAAGAGCCTGTTTATACCCGTTGGTCTATTGGATATTACAGACTGTCTGCAGTATTATTGCCACCACCTCTCCCGAGCAGCCTTCCGCTCAACCCTTTAAACTGATATACCACAAAGCTGAGACGTGTGCTTATCTGACAAACGGGACACCCTCATGCTCTCAGTGTGTATACTAAGAGAATTTCAGGAACCTAATATGGCAGTGACTTCTGAAACAAACGCAGCGGTATGAACTTAACAATAAGTAAATGCATAAGACTCATTTAAAAACTCTCATAAGAATGGTCATACTTGTGTATAAGATGAGCAGTTGCTCAGCCGCAGCAGCCTCACAGCCTACTCTGGTGCCGCCTCCAAAAATACAAATGCGCAACCGCCACACGCTTTCCAGCCCACCCGCCAGTGATTATTTTATATAAATACATAAAATCGGCGCATGGACCCAAAGTTTTTCTTAAGAGCCCGCACTAGTGCTGCCGAACTCTGAGGCTGCCTAATCTTGATTCCACCTCCACCACCTTACACTTCCTGTCTCTTTATTTCAATCTTGCAGTGAGATTTTCATACCTGCTTTCTCCTCTGGTCACTAATTTCCTATTTTTCTCTTCATCTGTCCTTCTTCCTCCATTGACTTTCTCTCAAAATCTGAGGGTGTGAAATACGTGCTGGACCCTAAAAATGTGTGTTGGTGGCCACCCAGTAACCACTGGCACAAATGTCACATTGTGAGACTCCATGACTCTAATAAATAGATATACTTTCGAGGCGCCACAGCCACAAAGTAATTAAAGATCCTAAGCGTCTAGGAAACAGTATCTACAGGCACAGAATCACGGCCAATGTGCATGATTTAATTAATTGAATTAAATTAATTGAATTCTGGATTGGGATCTACGATAGCACTGGCTTTCAGAGTCCATTATGCCCTGTTATGTTGCATAGTCTCCTACCCTGTGCCTGACCCTGACGTTTGCTAAGCCTTGTCCCCTTCCCCAGGTGCCCTGCAGGGACAGAACACCTTCTTAAGATACTGCTGTCAAAAGGCATTTAAGGGGATTCTCTACACATCAGAACAAACCTTCACAATTGGGCGCCTTCAGTCCACTGAGACAAGTAGACCGCAAAGGGATTACATCAGCTGCTTCAAAACACACCCTGGAGTGAATCAGTATGAAGTGTGATTACCATTTAGAGTTTCAATGACACGTCCAAGGGCCTCTGAAGTATCAAATGTTGTAGAGGGCCAGCAGCGTTGACTTCATCGGATGCCAGAGACTGGTCTACAGAGTCAACACAGCAGCATCCACGCTAAGGGGCCAGCCCGGTGAGCTGTGGTTTACTTAGTGTCACCACACTAGCCGGCGGCTTGCCCAAAGCTGGCGCGTGGAAGGCCCGCGCTGGCTGCCAGAAACAAAAGACATTATTGTGCTCCACCGGCATGCTCGGTGGATCTGAACCCATGGGCATCACAGCAGAAGGCTGTCATTGCTCCTCAGAGTGAGCAGGCTGGAATTTAAGGTCTGCCAGTTAAGTTGGGAATTAAGGTGCCATTTATTTTTGACAATTTTGGAATCTGTAGCCCTTTGGCAGTTATTTTCACGTTTCTGATTATCCGAGTTGTTCATGGGAAATTCTCAGTCATCCCTTTCCATTGCTGAAAGACTACATTCTTAGTCAAGCATGAGCCGCGCGCTGTTTATCCCAATTCTTCCACAAAACAATGACGAGAGGCGGTTAAAACAGGTGCAGTTTGTGATTTTATTCGAAGTGATGGGTGAGAAATAGGCCTTCAAATTACACGGTAAAAGCCTGCCAGCACGATTTTACGCTAACACACCTATAATATAAATGCGGCTCTACAGAGTGTAATAAGCTCTTTATTGCCACTGTTGAGTGTGGGCAGGGGCTATCATTCACGAGAGGTGAAACCTCGAGTGATTCGTTATGTCTTTCCCCTCCTTCGACAATGGTAGTATATAGCAGATTAACACCCTGGTTTATGCCATGCCATTTTTAGATCTAGCCTTGAAACAGCTTTAGCTGTTTCGCCAGCCGTATGTAATAAAATTAATTAATAAGCAAAACAATACATAGAATTATTCATTCAAAGAGGAGCTCTGGGTCACAGTCTTCATCAATTGGTAGGTCATGCTTTTGCTCACCACAGCATATAGCATGGGGCAATGCACCGAGCCATTTCATCTACTGGCTCTCTTGTACTTTGAGTGGCCGTATTTGCTTGATTAGGTGTGTACATCCGGCTGCAAAGAAGTGCACTTTGGTTCCAGGGCTGGTGGGCTAATAATTTACATTGCCAGTGCTCTTTTCTCCCATTTCCATATCCTTACAGATTTTCCTAGTCATCACTGTATGTTTGAACTTTTTGTTCACATTACAGTAGTTCAAAGTCAATTGTCCCCCTTCTTTGCACCAGTTCGAATCATATATTCTGTGGTGTGGATAAAAACTAAAAAAAAAAAAGGGGTTGGGCTTATGCTGGGTAGCACCTGTACTGTTCTGTTGAAATAAGAAGCAATTGTTATTTTTTTATTTAACAGTTTTAGTTCACACATGCGTCCACCAAGTTTAGGCAACAGTGTGTTTTCTTTTTTCCCTTTTCATTTTGTGGCATATTGTTGGAGGCTGGCTTAGTATCTGGTGCACACTTATTTAAGCGAAGCACCCTGCACTAATCCAGACGACCGTAATGGTGATTTTAGTGGTCTTAGACAACCATAGAAAGCTCTCTAAGTGGTAGCTGTGGAGAGCAGCCTTCAGGCTTAGTCCAGAAGGAGTGTTAAGCTGCTTGTTTTATCAGAACTATTCATATAGTGTAGGTTAAATGGAAAAGAACCACACAGTGTAGTTATGAAAATAAGTATATTTATTATACACACTCATTAACACATTGGTATATCTCCTACCCGGAGATATAAACACAATACACACAATACTTCAAATGAAAACAGGCAAGTAAGCACAAATACACAGTGGTCTCCAGGGGGGACCAAACCATATACTAAAGAAGTGGAATGCGAACTGCAACCAAAGTCGGGACTTGGACCAGACGACTCAGAAGAGCTGGGGACACAAGGAACCACCCAAGTTAAGTACCCAGGAACCCCACGGAGCACATATGCAGAGTGGAAACACAGCAGCGTTCTCAATGCAAGTCAATAGGAAAGTCGCAGTTGCAGTTTTTAAGAAGAAGGACCCTTCCCAGTGGACCCTCAAGAAACCCATTGGAATGCAGAAGGTTGAAGAGTCACCCCACCCTTGGATACCCCAGGAACCAGGATACCTACACCAGGGAAGCCAGTTGCATAGGTGCGAAGTGACATCGGAAACCGCCATAGACCACAATGGAGGACTTCAGGAAAGATGTCGCTGGCAAAAAAGGTGAAAGAGTCCAATAGAATCCAAGGATGGATTCTTGAAGAGGAGTACCTTCAAGCAGAGGGGACAGAGTCTATGCCACTCGGAAGTGACCAGGAGGCTCGTAAGACCAATGACCACCGATGAGGGAAGATGCAGGAGCAATGACGGTGACCTTGTCGCTGCAGCTGTGAGGACCAAGCGATACTGTGGAAGACCAGGAGCTGTTCACAAGCTGTCGCACGTAGGAAGTCAAGAACCAGGGGGTCGGTGTCCAGCGGGAGCACCAACAAGCCTTGGCAGCAGCAACAGACGTGGTAAACTAAGAAGGTGCAACGTTGGGACCAGCAAGGTCCAAGGGACTCATTAATTGCAGGAGAGTCAGAGCAGGCCCCAATCAAGCAAGGGAGCCCACTGAAGCCAAAGAAGACCCTCAAGAGGACCCACAGGCCAAAGGCACAGGAGTCGCAAGAGGACCTCGAGCAGCTCACCAAAAATGCAGGCCCATGGTGCAGACGATGCAATGCGGTGAGGATGAAGATCTTGGTAGGAAGAGATGCCGGAGGCTGGAGCTTCTTGTAGCCCGAAGATTTCTCGAGGACAGAGTCAACAAGCCTTGGCAACGGCAAGTTGACGCGCTGCACAGGGGTGCTGTTCCAGCGGTTCAGACTAGGGATACTGGCCTCAAACTTGCTGAGAAGACAGTGCAGGTCTCGAGGGAGTTGCAGAACCACCAACTGTGTTGCTGAGCCTTTCGTAGTCCGTAGGATGTCAGGAGCAGCAGACCGGTCAGCTTGGTTGCGGTGCCTTCAGATGCAGGGGAGTGACTCCTTCACTCCAAGAGAGACTCCTTTGGGTGTCTTTGATGCCCACAGGCCTGGAGAGTAACCTGGATGAAGCACAGGCACAGACGACGCAGAAGACTGGCAGGACGACGAGACCAGGAGCAGCAGTAGTCTTCCTTGGTGCAGTCTCGGTTCCTAGGCGAAGTCCAACGAAGTCCAAAGTGCCCAGTAGGTAGAAGTTGAAGTGGTTTTGTATTTGAATCTTGTACCATGATGAATCTGAAGAGCCACCCACAGGTAAGCCCTTAAGTACCCTAAGGAAAGGGTTGGAACGATTCAGAGGTCCCTCCCAGAGGAGGGGATGGACAGAGGGGAGGACACTCCCATGTCCTTTGTCCAGTTTCGCGCCCAGAGCAGGAACCAAGGGCTCCCTGAACTGGTTCCAACTGGAGTATGCAAGGAGGGCACCAAATGTGCCCTTCAAAGCAGTCTGGTGGCACTGGCAAGCTCCCCAGCCCAATACACTAGGTCCTGTCTGGAGAGGTGGAATCGCCTCACTGCGACAGTAAACCTATTGTTCTCCCTTCCCCTGCTGGAGCTTGGCTGAGCAGCAGGAGGGCAAAATTCTGTCTGTGGTCGGCAGCAGCACTGGCTTGCTGTTAGACCCTTAAAGGCTGGTACCGGGAATACAGGAGGGGCACCCTAGGGGAGGCCCCCCAGTACATGGGATCCTACTTCCAACACTGGAATCGGTGTTGGGGTAGGATGCCAACATGTTTGATACCAATCATGATCGGTTTTGGTGCAGCCAGTATATAGTTAGACATCTCGTGATTGACTTTATGTCCACTATATGTATTTAATGTCTGACAGCACTTACAAAGCGTGGAGAATCGGCTCCGGGGTTTGTAGGGGGTGTCCTGCTCATGCAGGGCACCCTCACACTTATAACCTAGCACCCTGCCTTCAGGATTGAAAGGCCTACCTTAGGGGTGACTTAAAGGTTTTAAGTGCAGTGACCTTCAGAGATAAGAAAATGTATATCTGTTGTAAGTGGTGCTAACACCAACTTACACAGGCTGCAGTGGCTGGCCTGCAGTCACAGTTTGAGTGGTCTCTCATGGGTGGCACAATACATGCTGCAGCCCATGGGAGACCCCTGGTGTACCTATGCCCTGGGTACCTTAGTACCATATACTAGAAACTTAGAAAGGTACACCAGTAGCCAATTGGGAAGGTACCAAAGTATTTACCATTGTCAAATTTAGGGAGAGAGCACAGTGACTGGGGTCCTGATTAGCAGGATCCCAGTCAGACTAGTCAGAAAATAGTATAACACCAGCAAAAAGTGGGGGTAACCATGAAAGCAGATCCTACTTTCCTACACATATGCTTGAAATATGTTTTATTTTTTTAAATAACCATTTCATCAGCTTGCGAAGCCCAGGCCTGTTGGCTTCACCAATGCTTGTTTTCTACGGCAGTAGTTATAAGCAAAGACAGTTAGCTAAATTAAATAACATACCTTCGGCCTTTATGAACCTGCTGCTTCTCCTGTAAAGTTATTCGACAGTGGGATTTGTGAGGCATGAAGCATTGTTTTCATATGAAAATTAAGGTGTACTGTAGTAATTACAAGGAATTTAACCCCTTAGCTGCTGAGGCTTTTGTTGTCACAGTGCTGAGCCCTTTTTTGCTTTTGCGGTACTTGCACACCTTTATAGCTTTTTTTCCTTGCAAGGTATCCAAGCCAAATTTGTGTCCTTCGTTTCCACATCTTGGGGATTTTAAAGGTACCCAGTGTTTATGCATTTTCCTGGATGGAACTGAGAAAACAGCCAAAATTCAGCAATTGTATTTTTAAATGGGGAAAACCTGCTACGTAAGAAAGTGTATGTTTTTTTGCCTAAAAATGGCATACAACAAAAGATTTGCTCTGCTAAGATCAACATCTTCCCAAATTACAGAACAAACAAAGTTGTAAAGAAAAATTATTTTTTAACACAGTTTTTGTATTTGTTTAAGTGGTAAATCCATGTTTCTTTTTTTTGTGGTTTTAACTGACATTGCGGCGTAAATAGTGTGAAACCCATGAGTGAAACCGGAAAGCTATACATTTCTGAAAACTAGAGAAAATTCAGAATTTAGCAAGCGCTTATTAGTGTAGACTGCTTATGGCTGTCCGAAGGAAACTATTCATTAAAATCAGAAAATAAGTAGGAAAAAATAGCAATTGGTGACAACGTTTTCATCTGCACTTTTTTTGCCACAATGGCTGATTTGCAAAAGTAATATGCAGTTCCTGGCTGTCACAACCTTCTGGTTACTGGGATACATACTGTTTGTTGGTTGTCCAAAAACATCCAGTATCCAGAACAAACAACTGAGCTGCAGCTTCTAATGATTTTTCATTTTGAATCAACCATGCAGCAATTCATGTGGTAAAATCTAATGAATGAAAAATGGGTAGGAAGGGGACCTTTTTATTTTTGAAATGTGAACAAGATACTGGCTTTGGGAATAGTGGTTATTTGTACAACTCTGAATTTGGATTACCCATACTATCCCGTGATTCATAGGACATTTTATCAAATGTGTTCTTTCTTACAAACTAGCTTACATTTGAAACCCTACAATGGAGAGAGTTATAGTTGATAATAACGTGTTCTACTATTCGATGTTCCCAAACTTCTGATAAAAACAGTACCCTACTTGTGAGGCTGAGCCTAGCGCCTGTGAGATGAAAGGGCCCAAAACGCGATGTGGATATATCAAATTGTTGTCATAAAAAATTACCCTTTTTGGCAATGTGAATAGCTGTGGAATAAGTCTGGGCTTGGCTGCCAGTCAGGGAAACTTACTGAACTTAGACATTTGTGAAAACAAGACACTCAGGGGAGTCCAGAGTGGTGGTCCTTGCGTAATGAAAATAGCAGGTTTAAGCTATGACTAACTTTGTGAGTGGTTGCGTTAAGTAGTTGGATATAACTCAGATTATCCACATGGTCCCCTGTTCCTTGTACAAAAAAGCTTTGAAGGTCATCAGCCAAGATGTTGAAGTCTCCTAAAATAAGCAAATGCTTTGAGGAGATCTAGGAGGTCAGATGTGAAGGATTCAAATAATTGTTTAGTTGGGTGGTAAGCAATTGTGAATAAGACTGGTAACCCATTTAACAAAGTTGATATGTGAAGGATTCATGGTGTTGACTTTTGATTTTGTGACAGGTGATGTGAGGTTTAAAGGTGAGGGCCACTCATCTCCCATGACCATTTTCACAGTGTCTAAAAAGTATTTTGTAACTCTTTGAAAGCATTTTTAATATGGCTTGAGTCTTGTGTCTGGCCATATTTTGGTGATAACAAGGGTATAAGGAGAAAGGTATAGTATTGTGGATGTTGGTAGCATGTTCGATAGCAGGTCTGGCATTAATGAAAGCCCCCTGGAGGGATGGCGGTGGGTCATAGTGAGTGCAATAGGGGATAAGGCTGGGCTGGAGTTGTGGGTGAGTATGGAAGAGGAGGCTTGAGGAACCTTGGTCTCGGATGTGATATAGGGGTTGGGGAAAGGAAGTAGTGAGGCAGGGCTCACAGTCAAGGGAGTTTAAGTGGTTGTATATGTGGGTGTGGTGTGATGTAGGAAAAGTAGATCTCTGTGTTACTGTATAGTGCAGAAGTACATTCATTGACTAGGTCAGGAAGAGTTCATGCAGACCTATTGAAGGAGCCAAATCTTCTATCAAAAGCTGACAAATTGGATTAATTAGCTGGACCTCCACCTTGCAATTATTGTAGAAGTTAGTGGTAAGGAGTAGACGAGTGCAAGATGTAGCACAGATGTGGTGCCTCCTAGAACCCTGACGCCTGTCTTATAGAGAATTTACAACGAGAGCGACTCGCCCGCTAACTTCACTAGTTTGTTCAGGAGAAAACAAACTGAAAAAATCAGTTTGTTCCTGCAAAATGAATTGCATGCCAACATTCAATGAACAAATATTCTTCTTTTATACTACATTTATGAAAACCATAGACAAGAGCACTGTTTTTGAATGCCATTCAAACTGACTGAATATTCTAGTTTGGTATGTCTTGAAAAAATGAGTGAAGTTAGCGGGCAAGGCACTCGCATTTTTGTATGTATTCGTGACCCAGCCTTGTCTCCACTTTATAGGGTCCCAACCCCATTTCCTGATTGCCTTATAGAGAAGGCAGATAATAGTGTGGTGATCCAGGGGTCAAGTTGTGTTGTGTGAAAAAGAGAGCTGTTTCCAGGGACTTCATGAATGGTTGTAGTAGCTGTCTGAAAGCAGTGTTTCAAAACTGAGTTTCTGAACTTTATCCTTGTATGTTATTTCTTGTGGACTTGGTGAGGGTGGTGGCAAAGTAAATAATTTTGTGAGTGGCCTTTCCTGCCTATGACAAGGTGGTCATTGAAACACCTTTCTGTGAGTCTGCTTTCTGAAGGTCTTCAAGGAACTGGGGCGCACCTCCTATTGCCAAGGAACTAGAAAACTACCTGTTTTTTTTATTTTTATTTTATTTTTTACTATTGTGGCAGGCCATGGCTGCCTGAAGGTTTGGAGACATTTCCTATATAAGGAAGGAGATGGTCTTCTTTATGTCTGGCTTGAAATCGCAAGTGTCTGTACAACCTATTTTTGCCAATTCTTTTGAAAAGACTTCGAATGGGGTTTGTCCCTTCCTAGAGGAGTATTTCTCCATCACCTAATGCAATTGGCTGTTTGATGTATCATTCCCCGTCTCCTTTGGGGTTGGATTGTTGCATTACATTGAAAGAGAGACTATTTTACATCTGAAAAAGGTCACTGAAACACCATTCATTAAAGGGCCTATTCACAAATTGCATTTTGTAGTACTTAAAGTAGTACTACTTACGTGGTACTAAATGTTATTCACAAATCTATGGGTGGATACCTCTGCCTCTCCTATCATTTTCCTTGCGGATATCTCTGCACACCTAGGTATATGTTTTAGTAGTAAATGTGAGAGGGGCAATGGGGAATGGTTGAAAAATAGGAAATACTACTAAATGGGAGGGGTTTAGGGAGGGACAAGCTAATACAAACAAGTGCCCACAAAAACAGTAAGACCATTGTTATTCACAAGCTACACTCCTAAAGTTACTGCAGCCCTAAAGGTGTCAAAACAGGTGTAAATTTGTTCCAACCCAGCCTTGCAGTATATGAAGTACTACACATTACAACTCTCAGGTACTGTCACACACTCCCAAAGAAAACAATGAACGCAGGGAAATAAAATAATACTCCATAGGAACTAATGTTAAAAATGTTATTGTTTCGGGGGGCGTGGCCGGGCAAGCTAGCCGGGTAGACGTGTCTTACCTCGGCTCCCGGTCCGCGCCAAAATCCCGGAGGCAGCAGCGCCATCAATCTAGCTCAAACCGGCCCAACGCGACCCTCAACAGTCGGGGGATACTATAGCGGACCAGCGGAGGAGATGTGGCACGACCCCGCTGCTCAGAAGAGCGGAGTTTGAAGTCGGGAGTGGAGGGACGGAGCCCCGCAACATGGCGGCCGTAACGGGGGAATGAAAGAGAAATCCCGGAAGATGTGCGGCCCCCGTGACGATCCCAATAGAGAATATCAGGGCTTATTCCGGTTTCCGACTCCAGCAAACCCCTACAAAGAAACGCGGCTCATCAGGTAGGGTCGGATCGAACTCCACCCCCGCGACTGCGGAGCTCACAAAATGACGGCCGCCACCTACGAAGGAGCGGAGATCACTCGCTAGCGGTGTCGGCTGCTGGGAGTCCCACCGCTTCACAGTGGAGCCTGCACCGGAGCACTAATTTCAGGAGCGGCGAGGCTCGCACCACGGCTGGAGGCCTCTGACAGCAGCCCGCGGGAGAGCAGGAGCGAGGTGTCCATTGTCGGCGGCACGGGGTGGTCAGAGTTGCTTACTACGCTACAAGTGAGTGAGGGGAGACAAAGAAGAGGCCTTGGGGAACTCATACTGATGGCGGGAGCATCCTAGACCTGGAGGGAACTGCCAGCCTGCATGGCTTACCACCCAGAGAAGGATCGGTCGGGTACGCCTGACTTCAACATGGCCACCAGAGCTACAGCGTTCTCATAGGACTACGAGGGTGATTCCGAGGTGTCCCCCCCCCTCTGGGGACCCTGTCCGCCCACAATGCGGCGAGAATAGGGGGAGAAGTTCAAAGCCCTGCGCCCCAATTACAGCAGTACCTGCATACAGGACCCACCTGGGGGCTCCAGGGGGCAGGGGGAAACGAACCTGGTGACGATGCCTGTTACATCTCGACGGACCTAAAGGGTTGAAGGAGCGCCTAATACAAAGCCGGGGCTCAAGCCACTACCCTGACGTAGATAGAGAGGTTAGGGGAGAACTTCTCGTGCGACCACCGACACACCCACAAATACAGGCGGGCATTGGCAGACGCATCTATGCCACCAAAGAAGACGCCTGCTAAGGTCTCTAATTTTTTCCCGCCGGCTGAGAAACGACAATCATCGGTGCAGGGAGACTCCACTGACAGCATGGCGCTCACGAGAGAGGACCTGTTGACATCACTACGAGACTTTAAAACAGAGCTGCGCGCAGAGCTAAACCAAGATATCAAGGCCTCCATAGAACAACTCAAAACAGACCTGACTACACGGGTAGCGACGCTCCAGCAAGACGTGGACTCAGTCGGCACGAGAGTGCTAGATCAGGAGACCCACACCCAGGATCTGGATAAGCGATCCACGGACACCCAGGAGCAACTGCAGAAGCAGTTACAGCTTGCACTGCTGAAGTCAGAAGACTTAGAGAACAGGGCAAGGCGGGAGAATATAAGAATTCGTGACCTGGAAGAAGGGGCGGAAGGGCAAAACCTAGAGGCCTTCCTGGAGGGACTTTTTGTGGAAATTCTCAGCCCATGGCAGCTCAAAATTAAGCTGGAGAGAGCGCACCGGGTGGGGGGGCTACCCACCGGAGACCGCCGCAGACCGCGCGATGTCTTGCAAAGTTCCACTCCTTCAAAGTAAAAGAAGCTGTGCTTCAAGAGGCTCGGACAAAGAGCGACATCATCTTCCAGGGTTTTCGTTGTACCGTGTACCAGGACTTAGCCCCGGCCACGTTGGCGAGGAGGCAACAATTCCGACCTATTACCACAAAACTCCACGAAGAGCGCATAAGGTACCGGTGGACGTACCCCTTCGGACTGAACTTCGAATTCAAGAATAAGATGCGTCATATCACGGAGTTCGAGGAGGGAATGAGAATACTGGGACTCGATCCTGGAGAAGCGAAGACCGTGCTTGATCAGCCGGGGGGCAATGCACGAGAAACCCAGAGAAACCGCCAGTGGAGTGCAAGTCTGAGGGGAGGGCATAAATGATCGAAATCACGAGGAAAGCTGGGGTCAGGACTGTCGATGACCAGAGGCCGCAATAGCTTACAAAGATAGAGGCCCTCTCTGAGACTGTACCACCTTTGAATCCGTGGAATGGGGCCAGAATTGCTAAGCAAGGGTGAACACTAGACCACGCTTCACAGGCTCTATCCAGGTAACAAGGAATGAGCCGTCCCGACGACCAGAATCCCAAAACGGGGGCAGAACAAGATTTATGGGACATTAGCCGAAGCCCTATTTGAGGACGGCGTATACCGATGAACTCATGTACACTGAACGATGGCGAATATTGATGATATCATCAGAAACCGGGATGGGCGCGGACGGGGACCCCGGCTGAGTCTCCCACCGACATGCCCAGCAGTGGAGTGTTCCACACCGCCGACGATCCAGTCTTCATCGACCATAACTGGTTGTTGGTATTGTTGGGGGGTGTTATTTTATGTGTTTTAAGGGGGGGAGGTGGGACACAGTGGTGGCTTATGGGACACAGAGGGTGGGACGGAGCTGTTATATGTCTAGTATGGCTTGTATATGGGGCTGTCATGTTCTTAAAATGCATACTGGGGGGCACGGATGGGCGGACGTGGGAAGAGGAGGTAAATTCCTATTGACAAGATGGTAATTACGATTGCATCGTGGAACGTTAGGGGCCTTAATTCACCGCAGAAAAGGCAGAAAGTATGGAAATACCTCACAGATCACCATTTTGATGTAGTGGCGCTCCAAGAGACTCACCTTCAGAGGGCCGACGAACTGAGGCTTAAACACAAACAATATCCCCTTATCAATAGATCATCAGCACTTACCAAACACCGGGGGTGGCGCTACTCTTTCACTCCTCAACGAAATTTCAACCTCTAGACGTCCAATCAGACAAGGAAGGCAGGATGATCTTGGTAAAGGGTTCCCTAAGGGGCACATTATGCACCTTTGTTGCCACATATGCACCTAACACGGGCCAAACGAGCTTTTTCAAGCTTCTGCTAGACACAATAGACCACTTTGCGGAACGTCATATAATTCTGATGGGAGACTTTAATCTCACATGGCAACCGGACATCGATAGCACTCTAACACATAGGGCAGACACTGGCTCCTTCACTGCAGACTTACAGCAAAGAATGATTGCCTTAGGTCTCTGAGATGCAAGGCGGACCCAGCACCCACAGACTAGAGATTATACGTCCTACTCCCATGTACACCACACTTACTCCCGCTTAGATTATATTTTTATTAGCCAAAGACTATTGGGCACACTTCAGGAAGCTAAGATCTTTCCCCTCTCCCTCTCGGATCACTGCCCGTTAGCAATCTGCTTACAATGGGGTGCAGCTTCCACCGCGACCCCTAAGTGGTACTTCCCAGTTTCCCTCACACGTGATAGGGTACTCCGAACTGAGCTTCGAGAAGCGATCACAGAATTTTTCAACAACAATAGGCCTGAAGACACTTCCCCGAGCATTAATTGGGATGCCTTTAAAGCGGTCCTGCGGGGGAAATGTATTGAGCTTAACTCCACCCTCAATAAACAACGGGTGCGGGAAAGGGAGAACCTGGAGAAGGAACTGGAACAGGCGGAACTAGCACACAAAAACAACCCCTCTAGGCTTACACTGCGCCCCCTTACGGCTTTGCGCGGTAAGCTAAAGGCCATCTACAACAATAGGGCAGAATACACCCTTTTAAAACTCCGCCAAACCTCTTTTGCGCAGAGGAATAAAATAGGTCGTCACCTGGCGCAGCAACTACGGGAGAAACGTGAGAGAGAATATATTGGAAGCCTTCGCGGTGGGAATGATGAGCCGATCCAAAGGGATGGGGATAAAGCTGACCTCTTCCGCGCCTTCTATGACTCACTGTACACCTCGGAACCTAAAGATTCATCCCTGCAAGACAACTATCTACGGGCCCTGCGGTTCCCTCGTATTTCACAAGCCGTGAATGATCAACTCACGGCCCCGATAACCATGGAGGAGGTGGACAAATCCATCGCAGCACTTAAGCTACATAAAGCCCCGGGACCAGACGGCCTCACAGACCACTTTTATAAAACCTTTGCCCCCGACCTTATTCCCCATCTCACAAGCCTTTTCAACCAGATGGCGGAGCTAGGAGAGGTGACCCCTTCGATGGCCGATGCGGTCATTACGGTTATCCCTAAACCTGGTAAGAATGCACAATTGTGTGCCTCTTTCCGCCCTATACCGCTCCTCAACTTAGATGCAAAACTCTACTCTACTATCTTAGCGAACCGGATTCAAGACCTAATGCCTGATTTAGTCCACCCCGATAAATCTGGTTTTATCCAAGGCCGGCAAACACATGACAACATCCGGCGCACAGTACATCTCATCGAAAAAGCCACCAAACGGGGAATACCAGCGGTCTTGGTGGGACTTGACGCCGAGAAGGCCTTTGATCGGGTGGATTGGGCATTTCTCTTTCGTGTTCTTCACTCTTTTGGCTGTGCCGATTAAATTCATTTGCATGATCCAGGCCAATTATGCACAGCCACGCTCTCGGGTACAGGTTAACGGAGTGAAGTCGACTCCCTTCTCCCTTTCGAGAGGCACACGGCAGGGGTGCCCTCTGCCACCCCTGCTCTTTGCATTAAGCATTGAGCCCTTTGCAATGTCCATTAGAAATAATTTGGCGATACAGGAGATTCCCTTTGGGGGAGAGGACCACAAAATTTTGCTTTTTGCGGACGATGTACTCCTCTCACTTGCAGATCCGGCTCGATCCCTTCCAGCATTAGAAATTGAACTAGCCAAGTTCGAGGTGGTAGCCGGCTTTAAGGCTAATCTAGACAAATCCTATGTTCTTAACCTCACTTTGCCGGACGATGAAGCACGGACCCTCCAGGCTCAGTCCCCCTTACAGTGGACTAGCCACTCTCTCCAGTACTTGGGAATCCAATTAACCCCACGGGTGGAGGGGCTATATAAAGCCAACTTTCCGGCGGCCCTCCGTCAAATTGAAAAAGATCTCCAACGTTAGAAGCCCCTATTCATCTCTTGGCTTGGCCGCATTCATGCTATTAAGATGACACTGCTGCCCAAATTATTATATCTATTTCAAGCCCTACCTATCGATCTTGATGCCACCTTTCTCCCTAAAATTAAATAGTTATTCACACAGTTCATATGGCAACGGGGCGGGCTCGTTTATCCTTTAACATTCTGCGGCGCCCTAGAGCTAAAGGAGGAGTGGGGTTACCGGACATTGGGCTGTATTACAAAGCTACCCAACTGCGAATTGTAACAGAATGGTTTAAAAAGGAATCAGGGAAACACTGGCTCCATATGGATAGGGGAGTGGCAGGGAGGACAATATGGGATTTAATTTGGAAAGCCAAGAAAGACCGCCCCGCGAACACGTACATTAGCACACCCACCCGCACCGTTCTGAAGGTTTGGGATTCTGTGTCGGGGTGCGAGGGATGGACCACATTCCCCTCCCCGTACACCCCGATCCACTTTAATCCAGCCTTCCCGCCAGCTCTTCATGAAGGTCCATTCGACGCCTGGAGAGAAGGAGGCTGCCTCATGCTTGACCATCTGTTCCACAACCACGACATCCTCACTTTTGATAGTTGCAGAAGGGATTTCCACTTATGACCAGAGGAACACTTTCATTACCTTCAACTCCGACACTGGGCACTCACCCCCCAAGTACAGGAACAAGCTACAAGGGAGAAAACGGGATTTGAGAAATATGTTAGAACGGTGGGCTCCATGAGAGGAGTGATCTCTTTCCTCTATAACTACTTGCTCTCCAACACCCACTCCGCCCAACCCCGTTGCATGTCTATGTGGGAGGGGATATTGCAGCGCGATATTCAGGATAGAGAATGGACGGCACTATGGTCGGACGTATCTAAGTTCAATCACTCCCTAGAACTTAGAGAAGCACACTTAAAAACATTAATGGACTGGTACTTAGTTCCCGAACATGACTGACCGCTGTTGGAGGGGCTGTGGGTTACTGGGGGACTTCCAACATATCTGGTGGGACTGCCCCACCATATGTCCTTTTTGGGAAGAAAGCCTGGCCCAAATTAAAACTGTACTGGGGTACCCCATACCGACCACCATGGAGGGAACCCTTCTAGGTCTTCGGGATCCCTCCCTCGAACATCAGACCAGGGCTGATAAAGCCATTATGTGGACTTGCATAGGCGCGGCGAAGATAACTATTGCGGCAGCCTGGAAGAAGAAGACAGCCCCGTCCCTCTCTATCTGGCACTCACGACTATGGAAACTCCTTTGCTTGGAACGGATGGCGGATATATTCCGCAACGATTACAAGGGGTTCGAATATAAATGGGGTCCCTTAGTTACCTTCCTTACAAAGGGCCTGCCCTTAGCGGTGTGCCCTCCATCGATCAGCGACATGCACCTATTCCAATTTTAATATACTACACCGTTGCCCAGCCGACCACGCAACGTTCTTACACAAGGTCACCACCAACCACCTAGTTAAAGGGGGGAGGGGGGAGGGTTAGGGAACTGAGGGTTCTTAGGTTCAGTAGATTAGATTATATTCTTTCCAAGGAGTGCCTTCCCGGTTGGAGGGTCCAAATGTAAGCCGGTCACGGCGCATTGGTTCTTGATCACTTACCTGGGGGCCTTTATCATGCTGTACTTGGGACTTTATAGGAAACTGTACGGCTCAATAGTGACTTTCTTTCAGCAGACGGGTACAGCAATGTTTACACCATCGCCCTCTACCTGGTTATCTTGTGACAATGTGTATTGTATTCTATGATACTGATATTTTAGTTGATGTGACCTTAACGATGTTTGTTTTACTGAAATACCAATAAACATATGTTTTACAAAAAAAATGTTATTGTTTCAACATTTACACACACACACAAAAATTTAAATATATATAATTAGTACTTATATATTATATTATTCTGATATTTAATAAACACAACATTTGTACAAATGTACTAAATATGAAATAATGTATTGATGGTTAGATTGTTGTAATTATTGTTTTAAAATATGTATCAACTAAATTCATATATTTCAATTAAATCATTATTTAATAATATTTAATTTGAGTCTCTGCTGTAACATTTATTTTAATTAGTTTATTATTTCCAAGTTAAAAAGAAATATTTTAGATGAATTTACATTGATATTTTACATTACAATATATGTTAATATGTTTTCCTATAGGGAGAACTCCGCCATGGTTGTTGTGACCTCCATCTACATCTGCAAAGTTACTAGTAGTAGCTTTACACTCATAAATCCTGTTTTAGGAGGCTTAACCACCATGATTTGAGGGGATGGAGACATGTAAATCTATACCTAGTGGTAATCTTAAATATACGTGAGAGTAAATATCCATGTGTATATTTATCCTTTTGAATAGGCCCCTAAATTTTATCTCACAGATGCATTATATGCAGAATTTAATTATTATTATTTTTTTTTACTGCATCAGGGATTTATCAATATTGCAGTCAGGGCTCAAAACCATTTGCAGACATTTCACTGCGGGACAAACCGAGACGCACTCTGGACCCCAGTGTTTGCCTCCCTCATTCCCCTGCTGCTCTCCTTACTGTGGCCACAGTTACTAAGTCACTTACAACTGCAGCACTGTTTAATTAAGCGCTGCAGTGCAGGCGGTGAAATGTCTGTCTGCATCATTAACGAAGACCAAAATTTGCATACCAGTCAAAACGTCTATCAGACCTGTTGGATTTTCCAATGCTTGTTTATACAGAGGATGGCAGAGAATACTAGACACTAATGATTGATAAATGCTGGAGGATGTTTACATTCATTGCAGGCTTTTACATTCCAGGGTCTATTTGACTGTACTATACGTGTGCTTCAGTGTTTGTACCGTTAATAGATATTTATCAATTTAGTTTGGTAATTTTGTTTTCGTTATTGTGAAAAGAAATCGAAATTGATGGTGCTGGAAATCTTTGTAGCATGTAATGTCTATTGATGGGTTTTTCCAAAGGGCTTTTAAGTTGTACCTTGAGCTGGGTGTCTGCTGCTCCATAGTTCGACAGTTTCACTAACCAGGTAAATAGTTATGATGGATGAGGTATGGTATGTTTAGACGAATTTTATATTAATGCAAATTTTATATTAATGGTACTACGATGTATCTTGGTGTGGGGAAATGCTGTTGAATAGGCAGTGCTGCAGTGTTTAGTCACTTATATGGCTTTGACTCCATGTTGCACGCAAGAGTATCAGGGGACCTGTCAAGCATATTATATTTGTGAAAAGTGAATTAGAGGTATAATTGGAAAGGTACTGTATAGTGAGTGTTCTTGGGTGAAAGGATGTAGCCTAACGGCTAGAGCGGTCGACTTCAAAGCTGGGGACCCAGGTTGCAGTCTCGGCAGGGACGCTCAACATCCTGTGATTCTGGGCAAATCACTTAATCTCCCTCTGCCTAACAAAAATCAAGCATTTGCATTGCAATAGGTCTCGCATTTGCGAGATTTTAAGCTATTGGCATTGTAAATGACAATGCCTTTTATTTATCTGTTTTGATAATTAACACATAAATAAACGACATTGTCATTTACAATGCTAATAGCTCAAACTCTTGTAAATGCGAGACCTATTTCACTTCAAAGAAGCGGCCGCCATTGATTTAATTCCAGGATCCATTTTGAGTGGATGTAAGTGTCGTGCTGTTGGCTCGGCGAGGCCAAGAACGTTAAACAAATTGTTTTATACAGTGTTTTCCTTTAATTTAATTTTAATGTGGGTGATGTGTGGGAGTCTATTAGAGACATTTTGCAGAGAAATGTTTTTTGTTTTTCAACATTGTGCAGCATCCATAAAAAAAAGATTCTTTTAGATAAAACCAGGACGTCACAAATGAGAAATGGGTGGGGATTACAAAGAGTATTTGCAATAATATAAATGAGCTGCTGCTGTGTATTCTAATATTGAAAATACGTCACTATTCTCGAATACTAAATGTAAACACATTTAGAATATAGATCATTCTGCCTGTGCACTGTCAGTGACCTGGCCAAAGAGGGCATGAAACAGCTGAAATTGGATCTTTAATCTAAAGCTGTTCTGAACAGGGGCCCCCAAATTACGTTTGGCCCAGGCCCCCCCAAAATCCTTAAGATGTCAATGATTTCTTGGGCTTCTAGTAAAGAGTGAGTGAGTGATTGGGTGCAGAGTGATGAATCTGGGGAGAGGTGAAAATGGCAGGGGACCCTAGACGAGGTAGCAGAGTAACCTTTTAAAGAGAGAGTGGATGAATGTGTTCATGGGAGAGGGGAAGAAGCAGGCACAGATGAGCATGCAGCTGCGGCTCCTCTGCTAAGGCGGAAGAGCGTCGCCCCACTGCTCTCTGAGAAGTGCAAAGGAAAAATAAAATGATAACAGAACGTTATTATCATTTTATTTTTAGTAGGAGCCAGTTTAAGGCGGGCGGGGCTGGGCTCGCGTCAGAGGGAGGAGGAATGGTTGGTGCACCATAAGTGCGCATGACGATTTGGCCAGCCATCTTTGGTGGGAGGCGGGACACCTGTGCTCCGACTCACTCACAGTGGTTCTTTGACTGATGGTTCTACATCGAACGAAACCCGACCACGAAACTCTGGAGCAGTCTGCAGCTGCAGAGCCCGTGGGATGGAAGCCCAAGTTCTGGCAATTTTGCTCTTAATGCGGGATTATTTCTATTCCGACGCCTCGCTTGCGGCTTACTGATGAGTGCCAAAAAGTAAATACCCTCCAGAAGGCAGGTTATGTAGTGCAATTAATTCTTTTCTTCTTTTTGCAAATTAGCGAATCATAACAACAGCCAATAGCACCCTGAGGCTAGATCGTTTAAAAGAAATGGTTTGCAAAATATGTATTTGCTGTTCTTCCTCTCTGTATCGATGCGTCAGCTGTATGATTAAGAAGTAGTCTGGAATTCGAAAACGTTTGGTGAATAAAATCTTGTAATCTTTTAATTACCGCCCATTTCAGACTTCCATGCTGATTTGTAATCATAGACGTAAAAACTTCTGCAGTGCATGCAGAATTTAAATTGCAAAACGCCATTTGTTCAGCTGTTTGACAGACCAGCCCATAAAATCAGAATGCATGCAAAACTGAAAGTGCTTCATATTGAATTTATTTTTCCGACATTTTGTGTAATGGGCCGTGTACACATACAATGCAGATGGTAAGTTTACCCCATAAGGCAGAACATGGACAACTTTCCAACTTGGATATTATGTTGCTCTAAGAGCTCAAATTGCACTGGCCTTTAAAATGCTCAAGGCAGCTGATGATCAGTTATTGGCAAAGCAGTGCATCAACTTAACACATTCCGACACAAGGCGCTTTTCAGTCATCTGATGTATTTATAAATGTACCCAGCTGTGAGCCATACCCTGAGCCATACCCTGAGACTCGTGTTTTAGCTTGGCATTTTGCACTTTCCTCATATCCTCTATATGGCCCTTTGGTTAGTATAGTGCCTTGAGCTATGGTTGATAGTCTTGCTAGAGCTAGCTCCCAATGTTGGTCACCACAAGCTCTGGTAAGTCTGGCCCTCACGGTCCTCCGCTAGCACCCCATTAAGGGCTGCCTTCCAGGACAATATGAGAGCACCTCTCTTGTCGCTGAGGCGCAACATCAAAAGTCTTCTGACATAGATTCCCAGAGATACAACACTCTTCAACCAAGTACTCCCCCACCGTTTTCTGTGCAACCCGTACAGTGAATCGCCACATCACGGGGTATGAGGCGCTATGAAATGCAACAATACAATAGAACACAAGCTTTATGTGGGCGTTGAAAATTATAACACCAGCGAATGTCTCTTTGATTCTCGCAGGTGGCCCTACATGCGTGCGGAGTAGCCACGGATATGGTGATCGAGCACTGCATCAACGCCAGGGCTGCCTTTGTCGTCTGCCCGTGCTGCTACGGTTTTATCCAGAACACAGTCAAAGCTACGTTCCCCAGGAGGTAAGTCCTCACTGTGCCCTGTTCCTAGACATATATAAAAAAAAAAGCAAAGAAGGCCCTTTTTCTAGAGTTTTTCAGAAAGAGGCGGTGAACAGTGGTTCTTCCTTATAAAGCTTGAGGGATGTGTTGCCCAATTTATTTTTTTACACCTTATGCCAAGAGTAGCTCAATGGCGTGGGAAGCGATACAATAGCGAGTCACAAAAATCATCTCAAGTCTTGCAGCAACACACAGCACAGGTATTTTCACACCAGAAGTTGGTGGGAGAGACATTATACCTAGAAAAGAATGCTGAGATGGAGATGAACCTGGGCTGACCACATTATAAAGCAGTATTTCACCATGGCCTCCTGTTCTGAATTATTGGAGGCCCACTAAAATAAATAGGAGATTAAACATGGTATGCTCCTGTGCTAGGAACAGATTGAGACCAGCCTAGTTTCTGCCTCGCCATGCTGGAACAAACCTCCGGGCAATAAAAATATGCTTTGCTTAGCGCTCTGTCACTGTAAGGCTGATTCTGTTATCTACCTGTGTTGTTTCTGTTGCTGACAGAATGTGTTTCCTTCTCTTTTTCAGTCATCGCTTCACGGAAGTGTTATCCTACAAGGTATGTTTGCTGGGCGGCTGCGGTTTACGTATTTTCAGGCCCTTTTCGTTTTGTCCCTGTTGTTTATGTGGGAATAATCTGCGTCTCTCTTCTAATTAGAGGGATGAGCGTGAAGCGAAGTAGCATGTTTTGGTGTTTGGTGCCACCGCACATTCCTTTCTGTGATGCGTGTTTTCTTTTTTAAAATACCCTTGGATCAAGTTTCCATTGTAAAGGTAAATAGGAAACACGTACATTTACAAAAAATGTTCCCATGCCAAACCAACGAAGTGTGAGTCTGTCTGATCTTGCCACACCTTAACACCCATCTTTGTCAGGCACGGGTGAAGTGAAGACAGTCTTCCCCGGCCCCCGCGCATTTAGAGTGAATGGTGCGGTCCATTCTAGGTGTCATTTGCACCATTGGTGCCCCATGATGAGGCTTGGGCTGCACGCAATTAAGGGTATAGACATTTCAGACCTCCCCGTTATCCTCGGTTTGTTTGACTCAAGACAAGAAGTGACCGGATAAGGAGGTCTTATAGGACTGATAGCTCGGTGTCTCACACAGCCAATATGAAAGATCAGTCAGTGGATGCCGCAGAGTAAGGGCAGGGTGGAATTGGGACAAAAAATAGACCCGGGCACCAAAGTAAAAGTGGCCCACAATTCGTGAAGCATATAGTTAAAATAGTGCTAATAATTGGAAATGAACAGTAAAAACCGCCCCACCTACCCACAAAACCATCCCAAAACTGCTAAAAAAAAAATGTCCCACACACTGATCTGCCAGACCAGCCCATCGGGCACTGCCTGGTTGCCCTATAGGCCAGTCAGACCCTGGGGAAGGGTAGCCTATTGCACGAGGTGGGTGAGCCACTTAGGGAAGTGAGGAGGTTAAGAGTTGATTTACATTCATATTCGGTTTAGTGCTGCATTATTGTTGTAAAGCACAGGTCTATCTCATTAACCTTTCCAGAATGAGGGGCTGCCATTATCTGAGCCGTTCCAGCCACAGCACTCTCCCATTTGGCAGGTGGCAGATAGTCCGATTCTAGAATCTACAGCAAGGCTGATAACTTAGTGGAAGTAGGGAAAAACTGAATGGTTGAAAGAGAAATGGAACAGCGGTTGGATTGTAGTTACTAAGGTTTAAATCCAACTCCCATGCCAGGAGTGCAGGGGCAGCACAACTCTGAAAACACAGGACTGGTCTCAACTCAGGGTGGACTTGAGAACTCTGAACTCTGAGGCCTCGCTGGCTGACACTAGGGAGTTGGCCCAAACTCCCCCCCCATCAGTCAATTTTGATTCTGTGCGACCCACCTGGGCAACTGGTAGCTCCCACATCCCCGGACACATGATGCCCTGGACCTGCAGGACAGAAGCTGAGTGCACTGCTGCAAAGTAGCTTAAGCCACCTATTGATGTTCAGTAAACGGTCTGATAATAGCTGCTGATGTACTCCGGATCATTCCTATGCTGTTATTTTTGCCTATTTTATTTTAGGCGCACACTAGAGACCCTGTTTTTATTGATGTTTACTAGTCTTTGTTTATATTGATATCTTACCTACTCTGTATATGTAACCATCGGATGCTTTGTTCCTCTTTATATGAATAGTTCCCTACCCAAAAAGCCATGTGATTTCCACTGACTTCAGCCAGCTCCTTTTCACTGTTTTCTATATGTATGACTAACCCTAAAATCCATGCCGCTGCAAAGCCTGCCGCAGAAACCTCTCTCAACCACCAACTAGAACCTCTATTAGCACCAGACCCCTATCTGCCCTAGACTACAAAGGGCTCAGCGCAGACTGGCCAATAACTTCCGTCACTGCCCCCGGCTCCTAGTTACCATGACCTCTATGGAGACGGAAAGCTCAGCATACCAATTGGCTCTTTTCAGCAATCAAGGCCCCCTCTAACTCACAGGGTCTTACTAGATCATCTTGTCGACCTCACGCATCTGACACTGGTACTCTACTCTGCTCAAGAAGTGCCCTCATCCCCACGGACATCGCCATGATCTAGCAGATATACCCATGCTCTCATAATCGCTAACCCCAGACTCCAACCTCAACTCAGCACCTACACCATCTTTGGGTACTAGGCAAGCGTAAGGGATCTTCATCCTAATCTCCCCTAGAAGCCCCCCCCTCTCAAGCCCCTCTCAGAGACCCAACACTCTCTTTACACCATACCATGGCCTCACTTACCCATCCCTTGCAAAGTAATGGTCCTAACTCCTTCCGTATTAAATTCCCACCAATTAGCTCCAAACATGCTGCGAAAAACTACAAACTCAAGATCCTCAAAGAACACCCAGAAGCACTAATAACAGACAGGGCAACACATGGATACGTCACAACAGACCTCATTTTCTTCTCCAAAAGACCTGCCAAATGGAAAACTAATTTCCTGCAGAACCTACACGTAACCAATGCCACCAACATCCCATATGGATCCAAACTCACCATATCCTCCTCACAAAGGTTCGCTGGCGAACTGTTCATAACCATCTACAAAAACTGAAACATCTTCACTCAGGCCACAGAAAACAATCTTTCCATCTTTAACCGTCTGTTCCCCACCCTACTCAACGCCCTATCCCCTAACCCCAAACCCACCGCCCTTCTCTCCAGCGCTGAACGCTCCCTCCCATCTTCTCCCCACACAGTCGGACCTGCTACCCCCAACCCTCACGCGCCAATCGCCACCTCAGCCTACAACCCCCCCACCAATCCCACTAAACACTGCATCTCCATTCATGATTTACCTTCCCCCCCACTTTCAGCCACACAACCCCTACACTAATAACCTAATCTCCAACCACACAGGTTCCTTCATTCCATGACATCAGACTAGACCCACCTCCACCCTAGCCTACGACGACCACCAATCCACCCCACCCTGAACCAACCACAGTCCAAATGATCACCTCAATCACCAGCCTGAAACTTAAAATGAACGCCACACTAAGTGAAATCACCACTTTACGGAAGGACCTCAAGTCCAACCCCAGCTCACCTCCTGATTTGTTTACCACAGACCCTCCCCTGGTCAACTCTCACTCTACTCCCTGGCTGACTATCCCTCTCAAACAATATCACCTCAAACTGAGGCATGCCACACCCGAAATGTCTCATAATAATGCGGAAGCCCTGATCAGCGCATATGCCACTGCCTGCAGCCATTCCTCCTAACCCCAATTCCCGGTCATCCGAGCAGGATTCTGATCACCAACCGCCCTCCCAAACCACCATCCCGACTCACCTTCATCCAACTCAAGCAATCTGAACAGAAAGCGGCAGCCATATCAAATTGCATGCTTCTAAACTGTAGGTCAGAATCGAAGCACGCCACTGAAATTGCAAAAAATATCCTACTTCACAAAATTGACCTATGCTTTCTGACGGAAACTTGGCTAAACGACTACTCATCAGTTATCTTGGATCTCTTCACCCCACCAGGTTTCTCAATCATCTGTCGCAACTGCAAAGATTGCGCTGTGGTGGTCTAGCGATCATACACAACAACAACCTCCACCTAACATCCTTCACCACAACTGAATACTCAACATTTGAATACCTAGGAGTTACCCTTCTTTCTAAAAGCCCAAACCCCCTTAAAACTCAACACCATCTATTACTCTCCAGGTGATAAACGTCAATTCTTAGAAGAAATAACGCACCTTATAACAATAAACTCCTTGAAAGATTCCACAGACATTATCCTAGGAGACCTAAACTTATACCTGAATGATGCCTATGACACTACTGTACAAGCACTAGACTCCCTCCTAGAATCGAAAGGTTTCACCCAACATGGTAAAAAGCAAACCCACAATAAAGGTGCAACCCTTGACGCTATCATCTCCAAACACAATGACATATCCCTCCACTCTATCCTTCCCATGGACTGGTCCGACCATCACCTAATTCTTTTCGACCTTAACATCTAGCAACCTAAGCTCCCCACCCAAACCCACCTGCTGAAGCTCTGGAAAAGAACCATCACCAACCGCCCTCCCAAACCACCTTCCCGACTCCCCTTCATCCAACTCACGCAATCTGAACAGAAAGCGGCCGCCATATCAAATTGCATGCTTCTAAACTGTAGGTCAGAATCGAAGCACGCCACTGAAATTGCAAAAAATATCCTACTTCACAAAATTGACCTATGCTTTCTGACGGAAACTTGGCTAAACGACTACTCATCAGTTATCTTGGATCTCTTCACCCCACCAGGTTTCTCAATCATCCGTCGCAACCGCAAAGATTGCGCTGTGGTGGTCTAGCGATCATACACAACAACAACCTCCACCTAACATCCTTCACCACAACTGAATGCTCAACATTTGAATACCTAGGAGTTACCCTTCTTTCTAAAAGCCCAAACCCCCTTAAAACTCAAGACCATCTATTACTCTCCAGGTGATAAACGTCAATTCTTAGAAGAAATAACGTACCTTATAACAATAAACTCCTTGAAAGATTCCACAGACATTATCCTAGGAGACCTAAATTTATACCTGGATGATGCCTATGACACTACTGTACAAGCACTAGACTCCCTCCTAGAATCGAAAGGTTTCACCCAACATGGTAAAAAGCAAACCCACAATAAAGGTGCAACCCTTGACGCTATCATCTCCAACCACAATGACATATCCCTCCACTCTATCCTTCCCATGGACTGGTCCGACCATCACCTAATTCTTTTCGACCTTAACATCTAGCAACCTAAGCTCCCCACCCAAACCCACCTGCTGAAGCTCTGGAAAAGAACCATCACCAACCGCCCTCCCAAACCACCTTCCCGACTCACCTTCATCCAACTCACGCAATCTGAACAGAAAGCGGCCGCCATATCAAATTGCATGCTTCTAAACTGTAGGTCAGAATCGAAGCACGCCACTGAAATTGCAAAAAATATCCTACTTCACAAAATTGACCTATGCTTTCTGACGGAAACTTGGCTAAACGACTACTCATCAGTTATCTTGGATTTCTTCACCCCACCAGGTTTCTCAATCATCCGTCGCAACCGCAAAGATTGCGCTGTGGTGGTCTAGCGATCATACACAACAACAACCTCCACCTAACATCCTTCACCACAACTGAATGCTCAACATTTGAATACCTAGGAGTTACCCTTCTTTCTAAAAGCCCAAACCCCCTTAAAACTCAACACCATCTATTACTCTCCAGGTGATAAACGTCAATTCTTAGAAGAAATAACGTACCTTATAACAATAAACTCCTTGAAAGATTCCACAGACATTATCCTAGGAGACCTAAATTTATACCTGAATGATGCCTATGACACTACTGTACAAGCACTAGACTCCCTCCTAGAATCGAAAAGTTTCACCCAACATGGTAAAAAGCAAACCCACAATAAAGGTGCAACCCTTGACGCTATCATCTCCAACCACAATGACATATCCCTCCACTCTATCCTTCCCATGGACTGGTCCGACCATCACCTAATTCTTTTCGACCTTAACATCTAGCAACCTAAACTCCCCACCCAAACCCACCTGCTGAAGCTCTGGAAAAGAACCATGCATCAAATCCAACAATCAGAGCTAGATCCCTAATCAGCACCCAAATCATTCCCCCATCTGAACTGACCACCACCGACGAACTCATCTCTCACTACAACACTAAAATGACTGAACTTCTTGACACCATTGCCCCCTTAAAACTCAAATCAAGAAGTGACAACAAATACGAATTACAGAAAGAAAATGTAGAAATCAACCCTCTCTAGCTCATCTCTCACTCCTCTGAACAGAACGGCTAAAATATAAAAAGCACATCTACAGAGAAAAATCTGCTTTCTTCAGAGCCCAGCTAGATCTTTCCAGAAAACGTCCCAAAGACCTCTTCAAGATCATCAAATACCAAACCTCCTCCATTCCTCAACATCCTACTGATGTCTCCAATCAACGATGTGAAGAGTTCACTAAATTCTTTGCAGACAAGATAACAAACATTGAACTCTCATTAGACCTGCTCCCACCTCGCCTACCACCAAAGAACCCGTCTCCAACGATGCCCCCCATATACTCCGTCACCAGCTGATGTCAATCTCTATTATCCCACCACCTCATAATACCAGAACTTCAGCGTCAACCTCTTCCATCCAAATAATAACGCAACCTGGTCCAAATTCGCAAATATTTCTGAAAAAGAAGTTAGGGAAATAGTATCATCCATAAAGCTGACCTCCCACCTCTCTGGCCCTCTCACCTCCTCCCTTGTCAAAAAACTCAGGCACATCATTCCTCCAACCTGGACGAATATCATCAGTTTCTCTCTATCCAGCGGCTCCATGCCGGCCTCCCTTAAACTTGGCCAAATCACCCCCCTCATTAAGAAGCCTGACGCCAACCCGATGACCTCAATAATTACAGACCTATTACAAACCTCCCTCTACTTGCTAAAACCATCGTAAAATGTATCCTCTCCCAATTAAACAACTACATTGAGAAATTCAAATTACACTACACATTCCAATCTGGATTTAGGAAAGGCTGCAGTACAGAGACTGCAATCCTGAACATGGCTGATGACCTACACACGATCCTTTGACGAGGGGGGTGCCTATCTCCTTATCCTCTTCGACCTCTCAGCGGCCTTTGATACCATCAACCACCACACCCTTCTCAACACCCTGTCACAATGGGCAGGCATCAGCAGCACCCTCCTACAATGGTTCTCATCATACCTAAATGAAAGATCTAACCTAATCAAACTAAACAAGTCAACCAAGGAGTCCCCCAAAGATCAAGATCTAACCTAATCAAACTAAACAAGGCAACCAAGGAGTCCCCCAAAGATCAATCCTAACCCTTACCCTCTTCAATTTCCACATAGAACCTCTTGCACTGATCCTGAAACAAGCCAGAATTGCCTACCATCTTATGCAGATGATACCCAAATCTACATCAAAATTGCTTCACTCAAAGACGTCCAACACCTCAACAACACTCTCTCCTTGATACACATCTGGATCAACAAGAATCACCTTAAATTAAACCCCAATATAACTGAACTCCTCCTCATCCAGCCTAAAAACAGTCGCTACCCCATCTACCACTGGATCGACAGTCTAACTGCACTAAACTGTAAACTATCTACATCTAACTCTGTGAAATCTCAAGGGATCACTCTCAACAAAAGCCTGACTATAAAAGAACATATCAGCGTCCCTGCAAAAGGTGCATTCTACACTTTAAAACACACATTAAAAATACAAACCATTTATCTCCTCTGAAGACTCCGCCTTTGACACCGTCTCCCACTGCACCCTAATCACGAGGCTTCATGAAGCCGGCATCCTCGACAAGGCACTGGACTGGATCCACTCCTTCCTCACCAGCCGGACTCAGTGAGTCCGACTACCCCGTTCCTCTCAGAACCTCCTACAGAGACCATCTGCGACGTGCCCCAGGGCTCCTCCCTGAGCCCCACCCTCTTCAGCGTCTACATGGCCCCCCTCGCAGCCATCGTTAGAAGCCACAGACTCAACATTGGTGTAGGAGACAATGTCACCCAGCTGATCCTCTCCCTCACCAACGAACCTACAACCGCCAGAACCAACTTCCACAGCGGAATGAAGGCCGTTGCCACCTAGATGAAAGACAGCTTCCTCAAGCTCAACTTGGACAAGACCGAAGTACTCATCCTGGGACCCTCCCCTTCAGCCTGTGATGACTCTTGGTGGCCAGCCGCTCTGGGACTCCCTCCCACCCCGACGGACCACGCTCGCAACCTCGGCATCATACTGGACTCATCGCTCACAGTGAACCGCCAAATCAACGCAGTTTCCTCAGCCTGCTTCCACACGCTCCACCTGCTGCAAAAGACATTCAGATGGATCCCCACAGAATCCAGAAAGACGGTTACCCCTGCACTCATCACCAGCAGACTCAACTACAACAACGCACTCTACGCCGGCGTCACCCAGAAACAGCTCAAGAAACTACAGAATGTCCAAAACGCCGCAGCAGACTGGTCCTCAACATCCCCTGCCGCAGCCACATCACACAACACCTCCGACAACTCCACTGGCTCCCAGTCAACAAGAGAATCACCTTCAAGCTCCTCACATATGCCTACAAAGCTCTCCACAACAAAGGATCACCATACCTGAACCACCGCCTCGCATTCCACGTACCCACCAGACAACTCTGTTCCGCCCAACACGCCCTAGCCTCCGTCCCCAGGATCCACAAGACAAGAGCCAATGGAAGTTCATTCTCCTACCTCGCTGTCCAGACCTGGAACACCCTGCCCCTCCACCTCAGGCAATCCGCATCGCTGACTCAATTCAAGAAGGACCTCAAGACCTGGCTCTTCGAATGATCCTACACCCAAAGGGACCAGGAAGATAAGGATCTATAGGTGATCTGGCAAGACGGTGCAAGATCTGCACCATGATCCAGGTAAGTGAATAGATGTCCACCTTTCATCCAGGCATCAACATAGTTGATCCAGAATTTCCTACATTGGTGAACACACCTTCTGTTTCTAAAAATTGGATCAATTCCAAAAATGAAGAAGAGGGACATGGGAGCAATAAAAGAGAGAGAGGTCCAGTGCTCGTGCTCCCTCGTGGAATGTAAACCAACAAATGGGGGTCACTGTTCCTGAAGGACGAAAGATCGGTCTAGGGTGTAAAAGAAAGAGTCAGAGAGACTCTTACTTGTTGCCCTCACACATCCCAAGGGATGTCATGCTTCATCATAGGGCGGTTGGTCCTCGTTGGGCCGGCGCTCCTGGGCATAAAGGGGACCCTCAGCTTCTTAGCTCAATGGTATGGGTATTGCCAGGGGCCCCCTCACCATCCCCTTAAGGTTTCCTTACGCCACTGTTCACTGCCTGCCATTTGCAGCGTCCTCTCCTGGGTTTAGCTTAACAGTCACCCCCTTCACTTTATTAACAGGGAGGTTAAAATACCCTGCCTCAGTGTTAGAGGCCTTAACCCTCCGACCAAGAAGACCACGATCCTGTCATTCTTAGAGCGCAGCAGGAGCAAAATATGTTTGCTCCAGGAGACACATCTTGTAACGAAAGACGAGACCATGATGAAATCCCATTGGTTCCCCTGTCAGCTTTGATCCTCCGGGCAGCAAAGCAAAGGTCGCCATACTTCTGTCCAGGGGCTTCAAAGGGGAGGTGATCAGCAAAATTGCCGAAATCAAAGGTCACCTACTGGCATATCATATAAAGATAGATACCCTTTTTGTTACAATAACGTCAAATTATGCTCCCAGTGAGCAACAGAAACGCTTCCTTGAGGAGGCTTTGTCGGTCCCCGATTAAGCCATCCTTGCAGCTGGCGAGCTAAACCTAGTGATGAATAACGAGATGGACCGGTCATCCCAAAGGTTTGGCCAGTCCGGAGCTGTCTCAGCTAGAGGTCTGACATGACTGCAGGAGTGCGACTTCAAAGACTTGTGGAGGCGTGCACACCCAAGCGTCAGGACTACACATTTTACTCAGCAAAGACCTATGTGCTTAGATTGTTTTTTTAGGCATTCCAGCTATACAGATCCTGATCAAAGATGTAGACATTGATTCTATGTCCCTGTCAGACCATGCCCTTCTCTCACTAGTTCTTCATATAGACACATCATGCATAACTCCTAACACCTGGAGGCTGCGAGATAGCCTAATCCAAAATACGAACAACATTAAAGCATTAAACACCACGATCTCCCCTTACCTACATATTCTCCCTCCTCACTATTGATGCATAACTCTTTTTTGTTTGAATCTGTTTATTGAAGTTTTTCCAATTATACAATACAATTTGCATAGCAAGAAACAGGTGACGCGGCATACAGAGGAATACATGACAGCTCATAGTCTTTACAAAACAGTGTGATAATCAGGTAATGCCAGTAATAGTGGAATCACAATAGCGAGTGTTAGATGCAAAACTCTTTACGAGAATCCTAGTAATCAGACTTAACCCATACATGCCCGACTGGTCACTCCAGACAAAGCAGGTTTCCTCCTGAATAGGCACTGTGGAGACAACGCTAAACACATACTCCACATCATCAATAAAGTTCATTGATCAAAGAGGAAAGCTCTTTTACTAACGATAGATGCAGAAAAAGCATTCAACAGGGTACACTGGTCCTACTTAAATAACGGTAATCGACGCGCTTTATAAATGTCATTAACATAACACATTGCAGCATTTTGGCTTTGGGAACAAATTCTGTTGATGGATCCAGACCCTGTACATAGAGCCACTAGCTCAGTGTGTCCGAAATGACTCAGACATTGTGGGGTTCCTTTTGGTGGTGCAATACATACCATCAGCCTCTATGCAGATGATGTCATTGTGGCGCTTAACGCCCCTATGTCCTCCCTGCCTGCTGCAGTGACAGACCTTCACTACTTCGGCCCTAGTCTCAGGGTTTAAAGTTAAATTCCAAAAATCATAGATCCTCAACCTGCCGATGCCACAAATCCATAAAGGCCATTTGTGCACTTAATATCCCATCACGTGGACAGAGATGTCCATCCCCTATTTGGGGGTACAAATGGCCCCCTCTGCATTCAAGAAAGCGGAGATTAATTACGCCAGCCTTCTTAAGCAAGTGAGGTATGACCTACCAAACTGGTGCCACCACCGACTCTCATGACAAGTCAGAGTGGGGAAAATAAAGATGACTATTTTACCCAAGATCCTATTCCTGTCTCAATCCTTACCATTGACACCGCCCAATAACTCCTTGTGATCCTTACAGACTGAAATTAATACGTTTGTACGGGATGGGAAGAGGCCATGAATGAATAAACAACTTGCATACTGAACGGCAGTAGAGGGGGCCTGGGGATCCCCAACATTACACAAAACTTCCAAGCTGCACAACTCTGGTTCATGGTAGAATAGAGTGCAATGTCAGAAAAACACTGGTGTTTCATGGACCACGCCATAGCTGGAATACACATTTGGAATATCACCTGGCTACTTCGAAAGCAGCGTGCGTGGGACTTGTATTCCTCCCCCTTCACCAAGATGACTCTGACAGTTTGGGTCAGGTTTGCGATATGTAGGGGGTTAAGTTTGTTTCCCCTCATCAATTACTCCTATTCTCACCAATCTGGTTTTTACTCATGGCCTACAGGCCGAAAGCTTATTTCATTGGCAAGAGACAGGCTGTAAACGGATAGGTAGTTTATACAACACTGACTGAATCATTCCCTTCGACAGTTTGAAGAAAGACCACAACCTTGCTGAAGCGGACCGGATACAATACGTACAAATCCGACACTGGGTGACGCAAACCTCCATTAAACCTCCCAGGTCTTTAACACCTTTTGAGAAATGGGTATTTATCAAACACAATGATAGATGCCTTATCACAGAGGTCCATACCCTTCTAGTGCAACCCCTGCCGCTAGACAAGACAGCAGGACGGAGGCGAAGCTGGGTTGCACTCTCACACACAGAGAATGGGAAGGCCTCTACTACCGAGCCAAACACATCTTACAATGCATCCAGCACCGCTTTCAAAATTGCCACATATTGGTACTTAACTCCTGCCCGGGTTCAGAAGTGGAACCCGGAGCGTAATGAGAGTGTTGAGTAATGAGAATGTTGGAGGGGGATGCGGGGCACAGGCACTCTACTGCACCTACTCTGGAACTGTCCAGAACTGGTCTGGTACTGGGGAAAAGTGCTGGACGGTATAGACAGTCTTCAAAACTCCAACTCCAGACTGCTCATCAGTGCAGTCTGAACTTCTAAACCAGGTACTGTCTGAACAGCAACCACAAGCAATCCTCGACTAGCTTGGCCTTTTTGGGCGTCATCAGTAAGGTGCAGCTTGAGTCCAATAGCAAACTGGGCATTATGTGTTCCACTTGGATCATCTCAACTAGAAAAACAAAAAAGTAGTGGATGACCTTTTTGAATTAACCTCAGTCAACTCAAAACACACATCATTTCATTATATGCAGACGAGATGGAGTCCCCCATAGTTTAACCACAAATGTTGAAAATCATTTAAGAATTTAGAATGGTATGGGTTTCATGTGAATTGGGCTAAATCAGTGTTATATTGAATATCCAACACAGATTTGATCCATGACCTAGGATTAGTGTACAACGAACTGTAATCACAACTTTTTCCTTTGGCAGCAAAATGTCATGCCTGAAGTCAGTGCTGCGCATTGAGCTCAAAACAAGGGGGGTCCTAGCAAGAGTGCCGGTGCCGTTGGGCTTACTGTGGGGTGGAAAAGCCCTGTTTTCGTGTTTTTCTTTTTTACACATCGATCTTAGTCTGCAGTCTGATGGTGTCCCTGCGGGTGAAGCAAAAACTGCCAGAGATGGTGAGCTAGTGTGTTAGATAAGCGGGGTGCTGGTTGTGATGGCTTTGTGTACATAGCGTGGAAGAGGTGGAAAGTTATTTTCTCAGTGCTGGTATTCTGCACCATAACTCATAAAGTCTCTCAGCCAATACTGTGCCCCATTATAGCCCTGGCTTCCAGTCTGATCTGGTCCTTATTCTTATAGGTTGAAAAGTCTCTTGCAGGATTTATTGGTACTGGGCAGCATGAGCAAACACTGTGCTAAGAAATGGTGAGTGAAAATATGGCACCGCTTTTTTTGTATTCTTTTTTTATGGTACATTCCTACCCCTGGAGGACAGTATTGTGGAGGACACCAGACATGGGAAGAGCTGGTCTTATTAACTTTCTCACTTGTTCGCAGTATCCGCTGTGCCTGTCAATGCATGTTAAATGAACCTCAAATGTCAAACATGCCTTTGACATTTAATTTCGTGGCTTGCGTTGGCCATTAATCACGCGCAGTGGCATGTACAACCTCGCCAAGCTCCCTTGTACCATCTGAACGCCTGAGTGCTGTGTGGTGATATGCCTGAACAGATATCACATTAAATAAAAATGTCTGTTTAGGTATGGGCAGTTAAAGGTGCAATTACAGGTAAATCGTGTTGAGACCAGCATGCCTTTCCAAAACATTTCATATTATACACTCGTTTGTTAAAAAAAAACCTAGGGACTTGAGAGGGCGAGTTTCCATTTTGTATTTAACATCATGAGCTCATATTTGGGAAGAGTGAGGAGCGGCAATTTGCAGCAAGAGACCGGCGGGTTCCTGTCAGCGTGGACTGCGCAGATGGGTCATGATTAAGAATGGGGCCTGGCTCACTTCCTGACACTTCCTGACACCATTCGGGGTTCATGGGCCTCACTCACCGCTCACACGTCCTGGTGCGGACGGATCCACGCAGGCGGCTCTACAGGCTCCTCGCAGGCCATCTGCTGAGGGGCGCTCTGTGCTCATGATGCCGTTGCCTCGCGTTGTAGTAACGTGTCCACACCTGTGTGCTCGGGAGGCATCAGTGTGCTCACCACCCCAGCTAAAAACAACACTGCACATCACAACTGACCTCAAACACCGAGCTACGTCCCCCAAGATAAATCAGGAGCTCGTGGTGCAGCAGGGGCAGTCGTGCAAGTCTGACGTGACGTTCTTAGACGCGGCCATGTGCGTCACTCAGATTAGAAGGGCCGTGGTGGCCACAAAGTCATGGTAGCGTGTAACCTAAAACACATCACTCTTCAAAATATATCACATTCTGGAAGCAGTTTCCCAGCCTGTCTTCCCTGACGATGAAGGTGAACGGGCAGTGTAATGAGATTGGCGCGGATTTATGCCCACCTGCTCTAAATAAAATTGCTGGTCTTGCTGGCCATTGCTTGTTGTTCGTCACATTTTAATCAGGGTTTTTTTTCTAACAATGATCGTCCTCTTTTTTTTCCTTGCAGTGTGTTTTTATAGTACACGTCTGTTTGACGTGTCACATCTACTACTCACGGTGCGCAAACTCGGAACGAAAATAACATCCAAGTCCGGTTATGGTTGGGACATGTTTACTTAAGCGTTTTCTTTTTACTACTTTTGCATTCTCCAGTGTTTCAAAGAATGCGTGGGTCAAGTGCTGCGTTTTCTTTGACCCGGGGCATGCTTTATGCACGGTAATTTGTGTGACGTGCTTCTGTTTAGTTATCATTCGTCTCCAACCCTCTATTGGAGGCTGCCAGGTTAAAAGACTTCTACTAAATAGCTGCCCGGGACCGCCAGAAGACGCTAATCCCGACTCAACAGCCTGTCACACTGCAGTAACCTTGAAAATTGCTGCAGGGTAACCAGCAATGGCTCTAGTGGGCGCCAAATACGTTGGAAAGTTCGAAGAGACAATGCAACAACTGACACCGTTCTTTTCAGTCATTTGTAGTAAGCGGTAAATTTACGGCAGTGCCCGTTGCCCAGTTGTGGAGAGAGCATCCTGATTTTCATGCTTGAAATGTATTTCTTTGCAGTTCTTCTAGGCCTGCGGCACTTTTTTGCGCAGCTTCCTCGCATAATGAGATGGCAGTTGGCCGAGCGCCCGGCTTTCACTGTGGCATCCAGACAGCGCCGGCATTGTGCCGATAAGCTGTGGGGCTTTCTTTCATGTTCATTAATTCATTTAGCTAATTTTGTGGCAATTGCCTTTGACGGGATTAATCGCCTCTTTAAAAAAAGAGGGGTTTGTTCTGCATAAACAATGCGCCCAATTTCCCCAGAAGGACATTGCCCTTCCCGGAAGCATCACTCCAGGCTGAACTCAGCCCCCAGGTTGCGTTTGCTTTCTTTCCTCTGTTGACATTTCCCCCCAGGCCTTCTCCAGATTCTGTTACAAGTGGACAAAGTACTACAGCAAGTGGTTGTGTGTATGGAACACCCTCTGTGGAGGCCACAGCGTTGTGTCTTTCTCATGCAACCTGGGGAAAGTGGACGCAACCACCAGGGGGGATTTGCAAGCTTTTCCGAGAGAGGTGGATTTAACTTTGAAACTGGCCCAAAACTGGAATAAATTCACTGCAGCGGGTTTACAGTGTACCGAGCGCGAGTGTTTATTTTACCCTCCAGAGACTCCCCCATGCATAAACGGGATAAAACCACATGGAGCCTATTTCAGGCCAATAAATATTCGATGAACCTGGCAACGAGTTGTGAATAAAGATGTATTTTCTTTAGCTCACTCTAAAATCTGCATGCTCCCCTTACGTTGTTTAGGCTTCTCTACACTCCTCATAATATTAATAACTTTGTTTTATAGATCGCTTCATCCCGCACCTTCGCCATTTTAACCCTGTAAATAGGTATTACTATTATTAATCACTTTTTGATACGGAGTGTACCGTCCCCACTAGGCAGATACTGTTCTTTCTGGAATTCGAACTCATAGCCTGTAGATCTCCACAAATATCGCCACCTAGCGCTCAGCTGAGTAAACCAGACACTTGCTCCCAATGTCGGTCGATGTTTAGCCAGACAGAATGGAATGTGGCCAGGTTAGCCAGGGAAAAAAGCGCTTGTCGGGGTTTGAAACTGTGCTACTACTAGCCTGGCTAAATATTCAACTTTATTTTAAAATGTAATTGCCCATTTTCAATTCGGCCGCTTTGCCTTTAGGCATAGTTGTATGTCCAAGGTTAACCTATGTCTGTTAATGAGTAATAGGTTATTTATTTCTATAGTAGTAAACGCTGTGTAGATTGCTCATTTAAATAATACAAACTTCCAATGCAAGTTAAAATAAAGAGCTGAGACTTTAGTGAGGAAAATGAATCACACCACCTTTTCGAACACTTCATCCTGCTTAATCTAGGGTCAGGGTTAGCATACACGCATTTGCCTAGGTGGCGGATTCTTGGAGTTGCTAACGAGTCCATGCACTTCCCTCTGACTAACCCACCTCACACAGGCGGTCTGCCCGTGCCCTATCGTACCCAGAGTAGCTGCCTGGATTCATATTCTTTTTAATGGATTGCTTTCGGGTCATGGCTTGCGCTCATTAGATTTGGTGTCTGACTTCTGTTTCCTCTGCTAAGTTCAGGGCGGAACTACACCCAATCAAAACTGCACTAGAGCATTCTTCATTTCAGAACTGCAATATACTGTGTACATCTCTAGGTATTTTGGTGCAATAGGTGCATTTTCCTGCGCCACACTTTGCTTAGCAAATGCAATGCATGCACCTCCATCTAGAGCAGGCTAGTTATGGTTGGTTAAATTAATGAATAAAGGTGATTAAAGCCCGCAAGATGGTTAAGCACTCACTTGACAAAGTGTGAAATTTGAAAGCCATTAGTTTGAAATTTAGCAGGGTCAACTCACCCTTTCATCCTACCAAGATTGATAATCGGATGCCTGTGCAGCTAGTGCATGAATCCACTGTGCTCTCTTACTGCTATTGGAATCTGCTAACTTAAGAATGCACACATCTCTGAAACAGAGATCCAAAGTGATTAATTCCAGGGCAGTTAATGCTAAGATCAAACTAGATCAACATATCAAGCTAAGATGAACCCAACAAGCTTAGAGCCACACGTTGCTGCCTATAACAATACTGGAAATTATACCTATTTCTTATCACCATAATATTTTTTAGGCCTTTTACAAAGGCACCTATATTTTCTGTGACACCTTCAGCTAACCCTGACTTTATGATGAATTTTGATGAAGGTCTGGAATATATTGTAATTTCTCTAAAGCGCTTACTGTCGCTCTAACAAAAGGTGTTGCTAATTCCCATGTAAATGATATGTCATGTAGCTCTGAATGATACAAGATTAGAGTCGCCTTCCTTGGGGTTTGAACCTGTCACTAATTTATAAAACCAAGTTATTATATATGTTTTGGAACTTCTAAATGATGTAAAACAGTGCTTCCCAAACTTTTTAGAACCACAACCCAATTTCTAGAACGACAAACATTTGCGACCCACCTAGCTTTAACAGACATGAGATGGGAGACGTTTTAATGTTAAATAAAGCATCGCGTGGCGGCACACTGTCATTCACAGACAGTACATTTTTCACTGAAGGGGCACTTAATTTGCACAGCCATACAGTTTTACTGATGAACTATATTATACACAAATGATGTGTGGAAATTGAGTTTCAGTGAATAGTTATAATTTGTGCATCACCAACTAAAGTGTCTTGATTCGTTCTGATCCCATTAAATTGTTTGATTTCATCACACTTCAAAATTACAAAAAGTGCTTCATTTTTGCTTTTCTAACTGCTGAATGTGTACAGTTAATTTACAGGCCTTTATCTTGTGTTCTGTGTTAGAAACAATCACACCCCTTTCCTTTCACGCTTCCTCTACCCCAGCAAGATTATCACATACTTTTCTTTCTCTGACTGCAAAGTGAGAGGAGTTTGTAAACACCAATCCACATGTTAAAACAGTAAGCAGTAATTTGTCAGAAGACATAGCTTGAAATTTGACCTCTGTCTAATTGACCTCTGTCCTCGAATCGAAGAAAATGTGACCAGATAATTTCAGAATTTAAAGGCATCTTTATTTATTGCTTGGTCTTTCGCTACCCACCAAACATCACCTACATTTTTGGGAACACTGATGTAGAAAGTAAACTGTTTTAGTCCACCTGTGTATATTTTTGTTAAAAAGTAACACTTCATAGCACACATCTAAGCTTCTTCTCCACCCAGATCTTTATAAACGCAATATTTTCCTAGTTGTACTACTGTGACTTTTTGGGAGACCCTGCCCGTTCTCTTCAAGTCACCTACACCTTGTTTACATTCCAAGATCCCCCTTCTCCATATCCTTCTATGCTACTTTAAGTTTAAAAATGCCAGCACACAGACTCTCAACTATGGCAGGTAATTGGCAGCTAGAGCCTACCTTGCATCGTCACTGGCAACTCTTGGTCTAAACTCTTTATGGGACACACAGATCAGCTATTTTCAATTTAAAACCATGGTGAACAAACTAACAAAGCAAGTTTCAATGCTGACTGATAAAGAAGCATACTCCAGGTGACCCCACGTTTGGATGACAATAGATAGCTACATCACGCTGAAATCCCATCCCTACCTCTGCTGTGGGTCTAATGCTTATATCAAAGGGAGGTTCTTGAAATATCGCCTGGGGTGCCTCCCCTCACTCTTACATCTGCCGCCACGGCAACGCGTCGAGGGACGGAAGCTATGCCGGCTATGCGGACAAGGCCCTGAAACAATGCTGCACTCAATCTATCTGTGTAAGACCACACTGGAGGATCGTAAGATTATACTAAAAAGCGATGTTCAACAGCAGGGGGCTACGTCACTGTAGACAGGCCATTATAGCCTGTTTTAAATCAACGGACACAGAAGCTGAATTGCAGACTGGTGAAATGCCGTATGGGAGTTGAGAAAACTTGAAAAAACAGCCTTTGAAACAGAGACTAACCAACAACCCCCACATAGCCGGCAAACTGGCTGACAGTCCACACAGGAAATGATGTGCAATAAAATCATTGAGGATCCTAACTTACTTTAAGCTAGTCAGATAGACCATGCATGGTAACTGTACTGCATTTTTGTACAGTCAAGACACAACATCAGATGGGTACGCATTCTACCTGCCTTCTTGACTATTTGTTCCTAAGCAACTGACAATAGAGCAGCAGAAGGATATTATGCCCAACTGTGCCCTGGACCGATTGCTTTCCTGGAAGCATGCTGCTAGCATGGCCCTGTTTACTGCCACTTCCTTTTCCCAGACAAAAGCTTTGCTACCACTTCTTTCTTCTTTCATGATTAGGCTTGAACACATGCAGCATATATATTTTTTAACTATTACCCAATTGAAATTGGTATTCATTTTATTGACCTCAAAAGATGAAAGTCTGAGTCAACCTTGCAATTTCCGAACCCGTGAGCTCCTCCGCCATGTACAGTGTTATCAATGATGTTATTTCAGATGTCATCAGTGATGTTATCAATGATGTCATAGAACATGTCATGAATGATGAAATATGTGAGGCCATAAGCAGTGTATGGTGAGGGCACGAGTTCTAGTTACTTCAGTTAACTATCACTGAAGAATTTCAGAGGTTTTCTTTTAGTTTAAAATGTTAAGTTAAAATTGACATTTTCAACTAACTATGACGTAATTTTAACCTTAGTTTTTTTCAGTGAATTTGTAAGTTTTTTTTTTAATGTAGAGCTTTATTTTATTAGTATGCGTAACTATGTCAACTCCCTGCCACACATGGCCAAAGGCCAGGTCCTGCGGCCAGTCCCCCACAGGTGACCACCTTCCACCGTGCACGGCCTTTAGCCATGCACAGTGTGGGATTGGCCACATGGCCTGGCCCATAACTAGGCCCTGCGCCCCACTAACCCTCCCCGATGCACACAACCTTTGACAGTGCGTGTAATGATTTAACAGCAGGGCCAACCACCAAAGATACTCCTGCACGGCCCCCTTTTTTTAAAATGTATTTCTGATCCGGGGCAGGCCCCTCTGATCCCGCTTAACTCACAAGAATAAGTGGGTTGCGTTGGCTCCCGTAGGATCGCAGCAACTTAAATTTGTTTTAAATTTGATCATCCATCTGGGACCAATTCCCCATTCTCCCACAAAGTCGGGGTATCCCTACCCTGCGCCCGTCTACCTTATGTGTAAAAAATGTTTACAACACGCGGACTGAGTCTTCGTGTCCTGTAATGGTGGGCACAATATTACTCCTCCTGTTGCAGCCATCCAATCAGAGCATAAGCTCCTATGGGACTCCCAGGAGCCTTTCGTGGCAGTCCAGCATCAACGGGGGAAAAAAGCCCCCTCAGCCAGTCAGATCGCGTAGTTATATGAAGTTGTGTTACAGTGGGACTCCTGCGTATCAAACCATTCAGATATCTACACATTTTAAACTTTAATTTCTCAAAAACTACTGAACGGATTTACACTAAATCATAAAGACCACACTTTCTGGATAAAGATCTAGCTTTCGGCTAAATTTGGTGTAATTCCGTTTAGCCGTTTTGGCGGTAGCGCTGTTCAAAATTCCATATGGAAATTGCATGGGGAATTAGCATTTTGGGACCTCTCCCTTTATCTTGGTCCCCACTTGACGGGTCACCCTGAAAATTGCCAGGAAGGAGCTGAGGTGGATTTACGTTGTTTTGGAAAGTTTTGTTAAGAATCGTCAAATTGCACCAAAGTTATTAGCAAACAAAAAAATCAATTCTCTATGTTAACTATGTCCTAACTATAACTACCTCTGTGGTCATAGGGATGTTATAGTTTGGAAATAGAATTTAAAAAAAGCTTAGAAATTCACTGATAAAACAAAGGTTATAGGGACATTATAGTTGGGCTCAGATTTCACTTGTACAAAACCGAGAAATTCAGCAGTTATAGTTACCTGAGCTAACTATAACGTATGCCCCTGCAATGCACTGCTTATGATCTCACATATTACATGCAAACAAAAAAATAATAATTCCTGCGAATTCACAAATATCACAAATTCACAGCAATGATTATTATTTTTTTAATGCTTTTAATCCATGGCAGGTTCCCAGGGGGACAACAAGATCAAGGCGTGGGGGTCAGGGTCAGGGTATTCCTACCCTGCCCCATTTTCTTTTTTTTAGACATTTTTTTGGGAGTCAGCTGAAGCAGAGTCCCAAGATGGCTGCCATTACTTCCTGGTTGAAGTCTTAGCAGCCTGTCAGAGCTCTTCATTTCCCTGCACAAGCCCATTATTTTGTGTAAAATGTCGCAGCCACAGATATCACTAACTTCACTCTCTTAAATTTCTCAACAACTACTGAACGGATTTACACCAAATAGCAAAAAGCCCAATCTGCGTAACCAAATCTGCCTTTCTGCCAAATTTGCTGTAATTCCATCCAGCTGTTTGGGCTGTAGACGTTTTCAAAGGTCCCATGGCAATTAACATGGGAAAACACTTTTTTTGACACCCCTTTTTCTTGGCCCCCGCTTGATGAATCACTCTGAAACATTCCAGGCACAACAAGAATCCCCGACATACATTTTTGGGAAAATTTCGTGAAGATTTGTCAAACAGCACCAAAGATATAGGCAAGTAAAAAAAGAATTTTCCTATGGAAACATGGTCCTAACTATAACTACCTACTGGTGACCGCCAGGAGGTAATATATATATATATACAAGGGCAAGTGGTGCCCGAAACGCGTAATCAGGATTAGGAAACAGGAATAAAGCTTTGACTTGCCTGCAGTTTTGGTGGTTCGTGAATCCTTTGTTGCTGAAGTGGTGTGGATTGGCGCTGCGAGCAGACGAAGGATTTTGGTGATTTTATTAATATATATATATATATATATTAATATATATATATTAATATATATATATATTAATATATATATATATATATATATATATATATATATATATATATATATATATATATATATATATATATATCTCCAACTTCCAAATTGCTCCAGGAAAGACGGACCCAAAAGTTAAGTGCAGGGTTCTTTATTAAATCCAAATACACCGCACCACCGCCATGACCCGTTTCGGCCTTCAAGAGGCCTTGATCACATGACGCTGTGACAGGAAACCAACAATTTAAAGTGACAGTGCAGTGTCACGTGCAAAATTCGGCAGATAGACATAGAAAAAATATAATAAATATATATATATATATATATACACAATCGTCCTAAATTTCCTCCAATCGACACAGTGCCAATCGTAAAAAGAGGGTAAAATGCATTAAAATCGGAGTATAAAAGCTCATTATTGAATAACATGTAAAATCAGCCTATAGCAGATATAAATATGTGCAAATACGCAAATGTCAAAGAAACCATCCAACAATAAATGTTTAGAGCTAAAATCTCTCAAACTGTGACGAATGGGTAACCATATGTGTAATATCACCATAATGATGTAAAGTGCAAATCGGCGCTTGTCTTGCTGCAATAAACAGTCCCTGTAAGGAAGACGTTAATAAAACATCCAAGTATAAATACGAACGCTTTACATGCAATGCAAGATATCTGAAACCCAAATCGGTTCATGTATACAGTTTTAGTGCAGGATTCTATTGGACAAACATTGCATTTTTAGTTTTTTTTTTTATCATCTCTCTGTGATAACATACATGTATCAAATGCTTCTAATATCACCTACAGTGGGTTCAATTTGTTTATACTCCCATCTGGTGCTATCCTGAAGTTGGCACTGTAACAGAGTAGTATATGTAAGGAAAAGAAGAAGGAAAGGTGACGGTAATGACCTCTCATCTATAGTGCTATTAAGTTCTACATATTAAAGACCGAAGTTATATTTGTATTGGATTTAATAGATAGAAACCTAAAATCCTAATTAATATTTATTTATTACCCCATAAATATTAAGATCAAAATCAATTCATATATGATTTAATAATTAAATACATCAAACAACGGCTTTCATAATGTTGACTACCGCACCTTGTATATACCAAATAAACTATTCTAACTATTCTGCCTAAAAAAGTTTTGGTGCCAAAAATAAATAAGTGTTAAAAAGTGCATGTTAAAATCACAACTAATTACATGTAGGAGGCGAAACACAGATAATGTACTTAAAATTGTGCAAGAATTTAGCAATGCTACTGTGGGGCTAGTTCACAGGCATGTGTAGAAATCTTCACTCGAATTCAACCCGTTGGGCGTCTTAGTATCTAACTCGAGGATACATTTGGTTTCTAATTTTCTCAGCAAGGCTTCTTGGTCACCGCCTCGTCTGAGTGGCGGTACCATATCCACCACGTAGTAAGTAAGGTATTCCAGGCAACTACCATGGATATCCTTAAAATGCCTGGCTACAGGATATGATACATCCTGATTGTTGATTGCCCTCATGTGCTGGAGTATACGTTTGTGGACCTGCAACTTGGTGCTGCCGACATATCGCAGGCCACACGTACACTCCAGCACATAGACGGCAAACTCAGTCTTACAAGTTAGTTTTTTAGATATAATACGGGGTGCATCATAAAAGGGAGTACTATATGATGTTGTGCTTTTTCTTAGTTTGCAAGCCTTGCAACTAGCGCATTTGATGAACCCTTTGGTTGACTGTAACCAAGTATTCTTTGTCATGACCTCCGGACTACTTTTTACAAGCATATCGCTCATAGAGCGTGCTTTTCGGAAGGTAACTTTGGGAACTTCTGTCAATGATTCACCGATCACAGGATCATTGCGAATGACCGACCAATTCTTATTAAAGATTTTGCGCAAAGCGCGATGCTGGCGACTGGATGTTGTAATATATATATATATATATATATGTATATATAAGATTTGTCAAACTGCGTATAAGCTATTAAGAGAGCAAAACTCATTCTTTCTATTGAAACTCCGACTTTCGTATAACTACACATTGATGACTGCCACTGTGACATATATTTATAATGTCACATATATATATATATATTCACTGGAAAAAAACAAAGGTTACAGGGTCGTTATAGTTAGGTTCACATTTTACCCACACAAAATGATAGAAATTCAGCAGTTAGTTAAACTTATAGTTCTACTTATGTTAAGAAACTATAACTCATGTCCTAAAGTTTCTTAACGGCACAAGTTATAGTTTATTCAGATAAGTCTAGCTATAAATATAACTGCCAAGTTTTTATGGTTTTGTGTGGGTAAAATGTGAACCGTCCCTGTAACATTTGTTTTTTTCAGTGAATTTCTATGGTTCTTTTAACGAAAAGTAATATATAATTACCGTACGTTAATACAACCACTGCTGCGCACAGCATTCGGCCGTGCACGGTGAGGGTTGGCAGCAGGCCTGGCCTGCAGCCAGACACTGCTCCCAACCCCAAGCTGCGCACACCCTTTGGCAATGCGGCGGGGGTTTGGTGTGAGAGTGTGTGTATTTTTTTTCATTGGGTTTGGGATCCGTTGATCCATTGCAGATTTACACAGGGGTCGCGCTGAGTACCACGGTGGATCCGCAGGTCGGCCTCGGGGACCCCTCCATGTGTCCTATGGGGTCAGGATACCTGTAAACTGACCCCTTAAGTGTGTTTTTATGTTTTCTCCCTGGGGTCCCAGCCTAGAATAGAAACAAAATGGTGGCCACAACTTTCCTTTTACGTTGGAGTGGATCCGCAAAGGTTCCGCATCCCTAGATATACACATTTTTATTTCTTTATTAGCTCCAAAACTACTGAACAGATTTGCACCAAATAACAAAAAGAGATCTTTCTGGACCAAGATCTAACCTTCTGCCAAATTTGGTGTAAATCCGTTCAGCGGTTTTTGGGCTGTCGTCATGTTAAAAAAATGCAAAATAACCATAGACATTGCATCATTGCAAAGGAAAAAACGGGTTTTGGGACCCCCCCCCTTTTTTTACTCGGCCCCCGCTTGTCAAATCACCCCAAAAAACTTTCCAGACAGAAGCTGAACTAACTGGCGTACTAGTTTTGAAAATTTCGTCAAGATTCAAACTTATTAGCAAAACAAAAAACGCTTTGTCTATGGGAAAAGTTGGTCCTATCTATAACTACCTACTGGCTATCGCTGGATGGATGGATGATGGATGGATGGATATCCTACTGACGGTCGCCAGTAGGTAGTTATAGTTATGATGTAGTTTCAATAGGAAGAGGGTTTTTTCATTTGTCAATAACTTTGGCGTCGTTTGACGAATCCTTGAGAAATTGTCAAAACTAATGGGTCAGTAACTTAAGATGCTGTCATGAAAATTTCAGGACGATCCGTTAAGCGGGGGCTGAGAAAAAGGGGGGAAACGCATTTTCTCCATGTTAATTTCCATAGGAAACTTTAGACACAGCTACAGTCCGAACTGTTGAACGGAATTACACCACATTTGGCAGAAAGGTAGCTCTTGGTCCAGAAAGTGGCCTTAAATGGTGTAAATCCATTTACTAGTTGCTGAGAAATTTAAAGTTTTCTCAGATATACAACTGAGGCCGCGGTGGATCTGCAACCCCTCCTGGTCTCGTGCCTAAGATCTGATTGGCTGCCAACACTTCAAACCAGGAAGTGTTAGCAGCCATCTTGTGACTCGGTTGAACGTACTCACAGGGAAAAAGTTAAAAAAAATAAAAAAAAGGGGGGGGGCAGGGTAAAAACACCCAGACCCCCTATGCCTCTGGGGGGGGGGGGGGGAGTCCCACCCCCCTGGGCCAAAAAAGCATTTTGTGGGATTGCTAAGAGGTGGTCAAAGGCCACGCCCACTTTCTCAACCACTCTGCAAATGTGCCTGTCAGCGCACTGCTGATGGGGGGATGAGGTCCCCTTGCCTCCTGAGGGCCTCAGCACTAAAGTGGACTTCTGCCTCCAAAGAGTAGTACGCCAGGAGGCGCGTTTGCAGAGTTTTTTTTGCAGTCCTATCTTTCTTTTGGGTTAATCACTCCATGGGAGTGCATGTGTTTTCCAGCTGCCTCCGTTATATACTTCTCTCCCCTGCACTCCGTTTTGCTCTCCAACACATGGGGGTGTCTCACCATCCCCATCCATGTTGCTCTTGCCCTCATTCACTCTCCCCTGTTGCTTTCTCACCCGTATGCTTCTCCCCCGCCTGCTCCACATTGCTCTCTTGCCTGTTGCTTCTTGTCCCCACTCTCTGTGTTGCTTCCCGCACCTGCACACTTCTTCTCTGTCCCTCATTGTGTCTTCTCCTTTCTCTCTGTGTTGCTTCCAATGCCTACACCCTCTTTTCTCACCCAATGCTTCTCCTCCTCCCCCCTGCCCTCTGTGTTGCCTGCCCTCACCTGCACCCTCCTTGTCTCGCCTGTTACTTCTCCTCCCTTTCCTGACCTTCCATTTTGCTTCTGCTCCCATCCCGCATGGCTTCCCCCAGCCTGGCCCTCCATGTTGCTCCCCCCCCCCCCACTTTGACACGCCGAGTTGCTCCATGCCCCCATCAACTTTTAAAACCCACTCTTGCACTACTTTAAAAAAATTTTATCTGAAAGAAACACGTTAGTTATAGATGCCTTACCTTAGAATTACCGCCAGGCGTCAGACTGGATCCGGAAAGTTTTTTCGTCAGCAGTACCTCTGCGCGTCGGAAGGTGGCGTCGGTCGGTTCCACGTCCGTCGTCGGCATCGTGGTCGCTGGGATGACGTCGCGGCAGCTACTTAGATGCCGCCCTCGCGCGCTGACGTCAGTTCTTTCTTTTTCCGTGCCAGCTAGCGCAGATCCGGGAAGAGCGGTACCTCAGTCATTTTTTGACTAACTTTTTCTCGACTTTTGTTGACTTCTTTTTTCGAGTCTTCGAATCCGAAAAGGTGCACGAGGGATGCCCGGTTTCAAGGCCTGCGATTCCTGTCATCGCATGATGTTGGTGACGGATCCTCACCGTGTGTGTCTTTTTTGCCTGGAGCGCGACCACGACCCCAAGTCGTGCTCCGACTGCCGGTCGATGGCGCCGAAGGCTTTGCGGGAGCAGTCCCGAAAGCTGCATGAACACCGGCAGTCGGCTCAGCGCCGTTCGAGGTCCCGGTCGAGAGGGAGGTCGAGGGACCGGTCGCGGAGCCACCACCATTCCGGTTCGAAATCATCGAAGTCTTCGCACTCTGGGTCGGGTAAGTCGAAGCATAAGAAGAAGTCGAAGAAGCATCGTTGCTCTTCGACTTCTCGTCGGTCGGCCGATCCGACGAGGCACGCGGGTGGTGCCCCTCCCGCGGCTCCGCGCGCGGAGCCCGAAGGGTTGACTCCGAGTTGCCCTCCCTTTCCGGGATCCGGAGCGACTCCCGCCCAGCTTCGTACGTTCTACGAGGCGATGCATGCCATCTTTGGGCGGACCGACCCTGCCGGCGCGCCTTCGGGCCCAGCGGACTCGGTTGGGGGGCCAAGGTCTTCCCTGCCGGCGGCTCCGGCACCGCAGGCCTCCCTTGGATCCAGGCCTGGATCCGGATCGGCGCCGGTTGACCTCGTTACGCCTCCACCGGCCCCGCTTCCGACGGCACCACTACCGCGCTCGACGCCAGCCGGCCCCCGGGCGGCGTCGACCCCGGCCTCCATCCCGACGTGGACACGGAGCCGGACCGGCGTCGTCCGACGCCGGATCTGGCGCCGGGTGGGGTTTTTATGCCCCTGTTCACTCCTGGGGTCCCTTTTCAACCACAATGGCACCCAGAGGATGATGAGGAGGACTGGGAGGGGTCAGGTAACCCTTTAACTGAACAGTTGGACATTGAACAGGACTGGAGAGAGGAACTGGGGGATGCCAGTGGTTTGGACACCTCCCCTGACCTTGGCATGTTGTCTCCTCCTACCGTGGCTACGGAGGAGGGAGCGTCATACGCAGTGGTGTTTCGTAGGGCGGCCGAGGCTCTCAACCTCGAGCTTCCTACTGTGGCGGTCAGGACTAACCTCCTGACTGAGGTGCTTCAACCGGCTGCGAGCTCTTCGGAGCCCCTGCTGCCGTTTAATGAGGCCCTCACAGATGGCCTTTTGGGCACGTGGTCCAGGCCCAACACGGGGGCTCCCATGGACAGGATGATTGCCCGATGCCACAGCCCGGCTCCGGGCGACCCCACTTTCCTCTCCCAACACCCCACCCCGGAGAGCTTGGTCGTCCAAGCCTCCACTTCCAAAAGCGCCTTCCCTACCGCTCCACCGGAGAGGGAATCCAAGAAGCTGGACCACCTTGGCAAGAAATTTTTCTCTTCCGCCAGCTTAGGACTGCGGTCCGTAAACACTGCATGTCTCTTGGGCCGTTATTCCCACTCAGTGTGGGATACAGTGGCGCAGGTGCTGCCTCAGTATCCGGAGGAGGCCCGGGCAGTGCTCTCCCAGGCTGTTGCCGCCGGGAGAGATGCAGCAAAGTTTATGATACCTTGTGGGCTGGACCATTTCAACGTCGGTAGCGCTTCGTCGCTACGCCTGGATGAGGTTCACTGGCTTTTCAGGGGATGTCCCGAACACCTTGATGGACATGCCCTTTGATGGCCGGCGACTTTTTGGCGACAAAGTAGACAACGCCCTAGAGCGCTTCAAGGACTCACGGACTACGGCCAAGTCCTTGGGCCTCTCCACCCGTCTGGCGCAGTCTGCTTTTCACCCCTTTCGTGGCTACGGAACGGGTGCCCCACTACGTCCCACCCAGAGCCACAGGCCGCAGCAAGTTACCCAACCTTCGCGCGGCCGGGGATGTGGGAACCAACGCCGTGGTTCAGGGGGCCAGCGGGCGGGCCAGTCCACCAACCCCCCCTCTACAGCAGCCTCCAAACCCTCCTAGTCTGACCTTTCAGGCCCATCAAACGCCAGTGGGCGGAAGGATTCGCCATCACCTCCCCCACTGGCGCACCATCACGTCAGACAGGTGGGTTTTGCAGATAGTCCGAAGGGGCTACTCCCTCCCCTTCGAGACTACCCCTCCAGCCATGCCACCGAGATACCACCGCATGTCAGAGGATCACCTGGCCCTTCTCCAGCAGGAAGTTATGGCTCTCTTGGCCAAGGGAGCCATCGAGCACGTTCCTGTCCTAGAAGTAGGTTGTGGTTGTTACTCCCACTATTTTCTGGTCCCCAAGAAGGACAAGGGCCTGCGTCCTATCTTGGACCTCAGGGACGTCAATCGCCTCCTCCGGAAGGAGAAGTTCAAGATGTTGACGCTTGCTCAGGTCTTGTCTGCTCTCGACCCGGAAGACTGGATGGTAGCGTTGGACTTGCAGGACGCTTATTTTCACATTCCCGTCCTGCCGGCCCACCGGCGTTACCTACGGTTCACGGTAGGCCACGAGCACTTTCAGTTTACCGTGCTCCCCTTTGGCCTTACCAGCGCCCCTCGGGTGTTCACGAAAGTGATGGAGGTGGTCGCAGCTCATCTGCAAAGATCAGGGGTTTCAGTCTTCCCCTACCTCGACGACTGGCTGTTGAAGGCGGGCTCACCCCAGGCAGTCGTCTCCCACCTCCAGACTACGGCCGACCTCCTGCATTCGCTGGGGTTCTCCATCAATTTGCCGAAGTCGCACCTGATTTCCTCTCAGAAGCTCCTCTTCATCGGAGCGGTTCTGGACACGACGCGGTTTCGGGTCTATCCTCCCGAACAGCGAGTCCGGGATATTCGGGCTATGATTCCGATCTTTCAGCCTCTATCCCGGGTTTCGGTCAGAATGACCCTGAGGCTGCTGGGCCTCATGGCCTCCTGCATCCTGCTGGTAGATCATGGCCAGTGGCATATGCGGGCTCTGCAGTGGGACCTGAAGTTCCAGTGGGCGCAGCATCAGGGGAATCTGTCCGATTGCATCCAGATCTCGGAGGGCACTGCACAACAACTGCAGTGGTGGCTCACGAACCAGGATTGGGTCAATTGCAGATCCCTCTCCCTTCCCCAACCAGACCACACTGTGGTGATGGACGCATCCCTTCTGGGATGGGGCGGCCACATGGGAGAGGCGGAGATCAGAGGCCTCTGGTCTCCGGCGGAGTCCGGGCTTCACATCAACCTTCTGGAGCTCCGGGCGATTCGTCTTGCACTGAAGGCATTCCTTCCCTCTGTCCGGGGAAGAGTAGTGCAGGTGTTCACGGACAACACCACCGCCATGTGGTACTGCAACAAACAAGGCGAGGTGGGGTCGTGGACCCTATGTCAGGATGCCCTCCGCCTCTGGACATGGCTGGAACATCAGGGCATTTCCCTGGTGGTTCAACACCTGGCAGGTTCTCTGAACGCCAGGGTGGACGAACTCAGCCGCAGGTGCATGATGGATCACGAATGGCGTCTTCACTCGGAGGTGGTGCAAGGTCTCTTTCGACAGTGGGGAGAGCCTTGGTTAGATCTATTCGCCACCGAAGAGAACGCGCAATGTCAGCAATTCTGCACGTTGGAATTTCCAAGGCGGTACTCGCTAGGCGACGCTTTTCGTCGCGAGTGGAGTTGCGGTCTGTTGTACGCCTTTCCGCCTATACCACTTCTGCCCAGAGTGCTGAAGAAGATCAGGCGCGACGGGGCCCAAGTCATTCTTGTGGCTCCGGATTGGGCACGAAGAGTCTGGTATCCCGAGCTGCTCAACATGGCCATCGATCGTCCGATCAGACTGCCTCTTCGGGAGGATCTTCTGTCGCAGCAGCAGGGGACGGTCCTCCACCCGAACATGTCCAGTCTCCACCTCCTTGCGTGGAGATTGAGCGGCGGCAGCTGACGTCTTTCGACCTGCCTCCCGAAGTCTGTGACGTAATCTTCGCAGCCAGGCGTCCCTCCACTAAGACGGTATACGCCTGCCGGTGGAACAAATTTGTGGCATGGTGCACAGCAAAGGCTGTGGATCCCCTTTCTGCCCCTCTTTCTGAAGTTCTCTTGTTCCTTCTCTCTTTAGCCCAGCAGGGCTCTGCTCTGGGCACTATCAAGGGTTATCTTTCGGCCATCTCTGCCTTCCTTCGGCTGCCAGATCAGCCTTCTCTTTTCAAGTCCCCGGTAGTTAACCGTTTCTTAAAAGGCTTAACACATCTTTTTCCTCCAATCCCCTTCGTTATGCCTCAGTGGGACTTGAATCTTGTGCTAACTTATTTAATGTGCGCTCCCTTTGAGCCGCTTCATAACTGTCCCTTACGTCTCCTGACTCTTAAAACTGCTTTCCTGGTAGCCATCACTTCTGCTAGACGGGTGAGTGAGCTCCAGGCTCTTTCTTCAAAACCTCCTTCCCTATCTGTTCATCCGGACAAGGTGGTTCTCCGAACCCGTCCATCCTTCCTTCCTAAGGTGGTCACTGCCTTCCACATCGGGCAGACTATTACTTTGCCCACCTTCTTTCCGCCTCCGCATCCTTTGAAGGAGGAAGAGAGGCTCCACCGTCTGGGCTAAAACGTGCGCTCTCCTTTTATCTGGATCGCACGAAACAGTTCGGGTGGATGATCAACTTTTTGTTGGCTACGTGGGCGCAAAGAAGGGTCGGGCCGTACACAAGCGCACCATTTCTCGATGGGTCGTGTTGTGTATTAAGGCTTGTTACTCTCTGGCTAAAAAGGAGCCTCCAGTCGGGCTACGCGCTCACTCCACCAGGGCGACGGCAGCCACTTCTGCCTTGGGAAGAAGAGTTCCTCTGAATGACATCTGTCAGGCGGCCACGTGGGCATCGCTGCACACGTTCACCAAACACTACTGCCTGGACAGCCAAGTCCGGAGAGACGGCTTCTTTGGCCGTTCTGTTCTCCAGGACTTTCTGGTGTGATCTTGGTTCGCAGACCCACCCCCGGGGTTGGTATTGTTGGGGTATCTATTCTAAGGTAAGGAATCTATAACTAACGTGTTTCTTTCAGATGCACAAGTTACTTACCTTCGGTAACGATATATCTGTAAGAAACATTAGTTAGTTATAGATTCCTTACCGCCCCACCCATCCTCCCCGTTCTGCGAAATGATTTCTAGGGTTAAGGACATCCTTTCAGGGCCCTAGTTTTGTGCACCAGTGGTCAGTGTCTTGCATGGCTCTGCGTTTCTGGCGCGGAAAGTCGTGTACAGAACTGACGTCAGCGCGCGAGGGCGGCGTCTAAGTAGCTGCCGCGACGTCATCCCGGCAACCACGACGCCGACGACGGACGCGGAGCCGACCAACGCCACCTACCGACGCGCAGAGGTACTGCTGACGAAAAAACTTTCCGGATCCAGTCTGACGCCTGGGGGTAATTCTAAGGTAAGGAATCTATAACTAACTAATGTTTCTTACAGATATATTGTTACCGAAGGTAAGTAACTTCTGCATTACTTACCCATCCAAATCGATAATTTAAAAAACAATCTTTATTTTGTAGGCGTGTGCATGCATGCTGCGCACACCTACAAAGCGACGTGACTGCCCTGTAAAAGTGCCTTTTTTTAACTTTGCATTTTTTTTTAGCCTTGCTGCATTACATCAGGGATACTATACAGCAAGTCTAAAAGCATTGGCAAAGGTAATAGGTCCCAAAGGCAAAACCTATTCGATTTGCCAACGCTTGTTTCTATTTCACCCAGCACACACTCGAATTTTAACATACTTTTATTTTTATATATTTCTAGCTCACTTTGGTTATTTTACGTGTAAAAAATATTCCAACCAGTGTTCCTTTATAATCATACTTATAATGCCAATTAATCTTGTCACTAACCTTTTCCAATATCAAGCAGTGATTTAATTTTTAGAACAAATAATAATAGCGAGCCTAAGTGGCTATCATTATGTATGGCCTTTATATCTCAAGCATATAGACATTGGTTCATCTCCTGATTTAGTTTTTACAAATGTGTAGCAAGTCATGTCAACCTACCGTTCAAGGATATTCTGACAGTATGCCACAGTTTTGCCTTGTATGACAGAAAACTTCAGGATTTAAGAACAGTCTTGAATTTATATCCATACCAGAGACATTCTTCTCCATTTTGAGACTCTGAGCCTTATTATGAGTTTGGCTGGGCGGGAATGGGACTGCCCCACTCCTGCACCGCCAAACCTGTGTAGGAACCGCTCGCCAGATCAGGAGTTTTCTCCTTGTCTGGCAGGTGATTCTTTGGCGTTCCCAGGGTGGTGCACCGCAATGGGAACGTCAAATACAGTACCTGCGCGGCATGGACTGTTGTGCCCCCTTGTGTGCATCCACATGGTGTGAGGCACCAGGAGACCCTGTAGGTCCCCCTTTGTTTCCTCACTGCCACACTTTTTATGGCGTTCTCACCGCGATGAAAAGTGTGGCGGTGAGGAAACTCTTAATATGCTTGGTGGCCCCGCCAAGCATATTGCGGCCTCAAGACCTCCATACGACCGCCAGGGATCTCTGAACCCTGGCGGTTGCGGTGGTCCCAGGGTGGCCCAACCGTCCTGGTCCTAATAGGGCGGTTGGAAGACCGCGAGTCGCAAATCTTGATAAGCCCCTCTGTCTCTTTCTTACTTTGGTGCTGTGTTAAGTAATGTTCTGCAATGAAGCAAACTTAAATCAAAATTTAACCCTTGTATAATAAATAGAGCATACTGGTGTAGCCCCAAACCTTCTATTGGACGTCTCCACATGTTTTGAAGATTGTAAAAATAAAGTAAATTTATTTTTTCCACTATTTCTGCTGCTTCCAGATTAAGGTTTAGACAAATTAATTTTCAGCACTTTTCAAATGTGAAGTTAGGACTTAGTTTAAGGCAAATTAGTTTACTTGGTTTCTCATTCTGAAATCAGACAAAATTCAGCTGTGTCAGTTTGCTGAATTTGTACCCGGTGCTAAACTTTAGAAAACGTGTCAGAGATTAAATTTGAGGCACTAATATTTGATTCCATTCCTTATTCCACAACCACCAAAGGTGTGCGCGATGGATTTTCCTAGTTTTTGTTCCATTGAAAATTTTGAGTTTTGTTTTGGAGTTGATGGATTGGATTTCTAATGCTTGCTGATAGAAGGCTAACTTGACTGGTGGTAACCTCTAAGAACCTATTAACTACTGGAGTTATTGTTTAGAAATCGCTATAGGGTGCAAAGTTTTTAAGTTTTTCCCTCGGGAATATTCTGTAATTTTAGTGCATACTACAATATTTCCCCGTAATTTGCAAAGTTTTCTGCATATCTGTTTTCACTTTAACGTCTGAACTTTTGTGCCCCTTTTTAAGCTGCTGTCAGAAACAAACCGCCAACATCCATTCAGTTTCAAAGTTGCGAGGAAAATTATATTAAATGAACACGCAAGAAAATTGCACATCTATTCTCACCACCAACTGGCAATCAGGAGGAACGTTGCCAGTTTGCAGGGAACAGCCATGCCAGCTTGTAAAGTTGGGAAAAGTGGTTACCTGGTTCCAACTGCATGGAAAATGAGTTTCTTCTAACTGAAACGATCGAACCTGTTCTCTGAAGTCATTACAGTGCTTTGAATAGTTTTTATATCAAAAGTGCTAAAGGCGCTATTTCAACGCTTGCACTCTTTTGCATCATCTCATTCTTGGTATTGTTTTATATCTTTGTGTGCAGCACACGTGATCAGTTATTTTTAAACCTATTACGTATTTTAAACCGTGGCATAAAAATAGACTGGCTTGTGTACTTTTGTTCTAGGAGCACATGATTCTATGCAGATTTGCAGATCAGACAGCTGCCCAGCTCCCCCCTGAACGCAGGCTCATAGGTATGTACGCCGTAAAGCAGCTGCTGGGCAGATTATGCACACTGCAAAATATCTGGGTTATGCTTGCTTACTATATATGGGAAGAAAAATGACATTCACTAACAAGGGTCTTAAAATGCAGTACAAACTGTTTTCTTTTGGCCTTTATAATTTTTTGGAATGGTTTCGTAAATCTATAAATTATTGGTTTTTTTAAAGACATGATTGTTTAATAGCTTTTTTATAAAATAGTCTAATTCGTGGCATACTTGTTGCTTGAAATTCTATTTATATTCAAATTTAAATGTGCGAGGTTCAGTCACAAGTGATGGAACTTTTTTTTAAAAAACCTATCCACATCTCTTTGATACAAAATGCATTTTCTGATTATGGTTTCGCTTCGCACCACAAGACCGGATATCCGATTTTTCATCTACACTTCCATGTGGTTTTTTCTCAAAGTGATTGATTTCTTTGACATCAGGTGCGCATGATTTATCAGGAAGTGATTCATTTCAGGTTTGTATCCTTATTATTCATTGTGCATAATCTGTGGTCCCTTTTGGGGAATTGAAAGGTTAATTTTGAAATTTCTTTTGTTTTGACGTTTTACTTACTGGGGGTGTGCTCAACCTGTAGGACTAGCCCCACATGACCAGATATTAGACTATTTGAGTCCTTTGAGATCAATTGTGGGTGTTTAATTTTGGAGTGATTCATTTGCAGGTTTGTATGTTTGTTAGTTATTGTGCATTAATCTCTGGGTATTTTGTATGGAATTCAGAGGTTAATTTTGGAATTCCCTTTTTAGATCTTGCAGAGAGCGCATGCGCTGTCTCGAAGAGAAGTGTTGTGTTCTATCTGTGGGTTTACAGGCCTTCCATCTCTTACCATTGGTAAACTTCAGCGTCGCTCTCATTTTCTTTGATAGGATTTGTCATAGCATCATGCCCTCTTCTTGTGTTTGGACCTCCCATAGCGCATGGGCCAAGTACATGTCTCCTTACACTGCCCCCGGTTTGCAAAGCTATTTTTTTCTTTGTTTTCAAGCACTCCATCGGAGTACTTGTGTTTTCAGGCTGTCTCCCTTGTACACCTACACACATACCACTAAAATGCATGTGCTTGTACATAAACTAATGCATTTCTCAAAAAGTTGTAAAAACACGAACAGCACTTGTTTATTTTCTTTTTGCATGATCCGATGGTGTTGGAGCACTCGCTCTGTCATCCGTCTTGCCATAGCGCGAACAGGAGCCAATGGCTTTGGGGCACTTTAAGTGCTCACCAGTTACATTACACAATGACACATTAATTTTTGTCGCTGATCTTGCTTCAACTAAGTATTTTTTTCCTATCATTGCTTGCCCATCTCTCCAGCCCCTCCTGCTTTACCTGTGCCCCCACTACCCCCCTCGTCGCTTCTACTTTTTTTTTTTTTTTTTTTTTGCACGATACGATGCTATTGGTGCCCTCGTTCCGTCCTCTATCTTGCCATAGTGCTAACACCAGCCGATTGTATTGGAGTGCTTTCAGTGCTCATCAGTTACATTACACAATGACTCATTCATTGTCGTATCAAATATCAAAAGGAGGCGGGCAACGCAGTATCACACAAAAGAGTCTCCTTAAAAAATTATTAAAACACTTTAAGAGCCCCAACAGCTACTTTCAGTCAGTGGCATGTTATCCACACTGGCGTACTAGCAACCAATAGCATCATCTTTTCATTCGGGGTAAAAAACATCACCATTTGTGTGAGCATGGTACCATACGCAGTGAAAGCACAATAGAAAGAGATATACTTTAATTTATGAACACAGAGAAAATAATGACATTGTGTGTTTCCTAATTTAGAGGACAGAGAATATAAAACACAGTAAAATAGTCCGTTTTTGAAGGGAGAACTCCAACGTAGAATCACCTTTTATAAAGGTTGTCAGAGAAGAACGTGTTATTCATGATGCTTAAGCCTATACATTTCAAAAGGCCCAGTTACTTGAAATGTTATCCAGGGCATGCTTCTTATTGTTGTTCCTACCAGTGCAAAATGCTTAAAAAGGAAAACTTCCTACTATCTCTAAAGGTACACAGGTCTATGCTCACACTATCAATTAAACTTGCAAACAAATGTTGTGTTGTCGATGTCGTTCAAACAATAATGTAGGAAAATTATTAGTCGTTCTTGTACCTTATTATGTTAGTGGCAGGACCCAATAGGTTGACGAAAGCCATCGACCTGTATGGGCGCAAGTGGGCTGAAACATGTTGACCTAATTTTTTTGTAGATGTGAGGCACACCTAACCTTTCCCTAGACACATCTTTTTCTTCTTGTAACCTTACCTCTGTCCCTGTTTTAATAAATTAATTTTGTTTTGGGACAGGAGGTAATTTTAGATCCCTACCTGTGTGTAACGGATCCCATACCATCTCTATATTTTGAAACATCCAGACCATTTTACCCCCATTAATTTTTCCGACTCTGCCAGAGGGGGGCCTTGCACACAAGGCTGCTGAATGCTGGATGGCTTTTTTTGTTTAATGAGGAATGACAGAGTGGAATTTGTCTGTTACGTGTCACATGAGAGTAGATTTATATACTGTAAGGACTAAGTTAGAAGTGGATGAAGGTCTCCTACGTCTTAATATGTAAAACCATAGCTCCTTAAGGGGGTGTAGTTCCTTTTTACATCACTTTATATAACTTGTGGTGGATTGGTTAAATGTGCACTTTGCTCTGTGTGGTTTGTGGGCAGTTTTTCCTAGTGCCCCCAGACCTTGGTGTTCTTGTAGTTTCTGGTTGCTCAGTGTTTGTTATTCCCTTGCGTCCTTCACCCTGGTCTTCTCCGCTTCCTCTACTCTCGTGCAGCAGCGGCCCTTGCAGGTAAGAGCAGTGGGGCGGGATTTCGACAGTCGACGACGAGGGAAAATTATTTATTTATTTAATTTCCCCTCGTGGCCATCTGTCGAATCCCCCCCAACCCGGCCACACCACCCCACCGCTCTTACCTACATGGGCCACTGCTGCTCTTGTGGCCCTCAAACCTTGTTATCCCTATACTCCCCCCTCATCTCCTCTGCTTCTCTCTTCTATTCCTGCCTCATCCCCCACCATTGAGCCTGGCATTGACCATACAACACAAACCATAGCCTCCAGCAAGGGTGGTGGTCTACTTGCCTTGTGCTCACAAGGCATTAAGCTCCCCTTGGTGCTTCCTCTTATACCTTATGGATGAAATCACAGATGGCCTAGTGATACCTACACAGTACAACCAAAATCCCTTGGCAGTACCCAGCTCCCTGCCCACTTTACAAAATGTACGTGCGTCAGAGACCCCCTATAGGGTCCCTAGGTCAATGGTAGCCTGTGATGTAAAAAAAAAAAATGCCTACCACCGGTCAAGCTGTGTCTTCTTGACCATGCAGGTCAAACAATTGCCTCCTTGCCTCCCATGGCATTAGTGACTGAAAAGAAATGACCACGACAGTTACGAATTTAAAAATATCAGTAATCTGGCTTTGGGCCCAACCCCCATCTGAACTTTATGCAGTGATAAACATCTTCACCTCCGGATACAATCTCTGTCCCTGTTCAGGTTTCGCTAGCACTTTTTAGGTCTCGGCCTGCACCAGCGCTTGCGCTGGTCTGGCCGAGAGTTTTAGTAAGGGGGTTTTGGAAGTGCAAACACTGGCTTTCGGCTGGCGACCAGCTTGAGTTCACGATGGCGTGCACGCGCAGCTGCCATCTGGGTTTCCTATCTCTTCATTTCCTCGTCATGGCTCATTAACTCTCTGGACTCTGATGTTTCAATCGCAGCAGCAGCTCACATTACCAACTGAGGGCCCTGGACTACAGTCACATGAAAAACAACAGCGATTAGCATTGAAATGCAAGCTTTTTTTTGTCTAGTTAGAAATATTGCTTCGGTGGGTTGATTTCACCTTATATCGCTATTTGTTTTATATTGGGAGTCACAGCCTAATTACCAGTATTTTTGTCTCTCACTGTTTTTAAAAAAATATTTATTCGCGCAAAGCACAAAGCTATATTTAAGGTTACTTTTTCCGCGTCACTTCTTCACTCTATTTAAACTCTATTTAAACCCCCCACTCTTATTGTCTCTCTCCTTCTCTCTCTCTCTCCCTCTCTACTTAATTAACTCTCCCCTCTCTATCTTTTTTAGCCTTTCATTCTCTCTCACCCCTTTATCTGTTTCTCTTTCAAACTCCATCATTCACTCTCTCTCCCCTTCTTTCTCTCTCTCTATCCTGCTCCACTCTTTATTCTATGTACACCCTTTCTCTCTCTTTCTCTCTCACCACCCTCTCTAATTGGGCATTATATCTTCACTCTATCTCTCACTCGGCAACACCACAGCATCACTCAGCGCAACCACAGCATCAATCAGAGACATCACAGCATCAATCAGAGCCAGCACAGCATCATTCAGCACCAACACAACATCTCTCAACGCCATCACAGCATCACTCAACGCCATCACAGCATCACTCAGTGCAACCACAGCATCACTCAGTGCAACCACAGCATCACTCAGTGCAACCACAGCATCACTCAGTGCAACCACAGCATCACTCAGTGCAACCACAGCATCACTCAGCACAACCACAGCATCACTCAGCACAACCGCAGCATTACTCAGCACAACCACAGCATTACTCAGCACAACCACAGCATCGCTCAGCGCCACCACAGCATCGCTCAGCGCCACCACTGCATCGCTCAGCGCCACCACGGCATCGCTCAGCGCCACCACGGCATCGCTCAGCGCCGCCACGGCATCGCTCAGCGCCGCCACGGCATCGCTCAGCGCCGCCACTGCATCGCTCAGCACCGCCACTGCATCGCTCACCACCGCCACTGCATCGCTCAGCACCGCCACAGCATCGCTCAGCGCCGCCACAGAATCGCTCAGCGCCGCCACAGAATCGCTCAGCGCCGCAACAGCATCACTCAGCGCCGCAACAGCATCACTCAGCGCCAAGACAATATCACTCAGCACCACCACAGCATCACTCAGCACCACAGCAGTATCACTCAGCAACACCTGAGTATCATTCAGCATCACCTCAGCATCGTCTCCGCAACAGTCACCACCACCACCACTACCACCTCAGCATCACTCAGCACCACCTCAGCCTGCTCTCGGAATCTGGCATCTGTTGATTCTCCCCTAGCGTCTGGCCGCTGCTAGTGTTATAATACAGGTACTAGTTCCCAACCTTCACCCTCGGATTGTTTATGCCCCCTCAAAAAAAAAGCTTTAACAAACAACCATTGCAATAGGCAGAAACAAGTTGCCAGCATTGCAAGAACAAAAGAAAACTGAGGACATTTTTATTGTAAATACTTTTTTAATATGGTCGTTCAGTTTTACATAATGCCTTCTTGGTCATATATAAAGTAACAAAAATGCTTCTGACACTTTTTTATTATAACTTTTCAGCATGCCGCACAGCAGCCACACTTCTCTACAGCACAGCTTGAAGACATTGGCAAAGTCAATAGCTCTGGCTAAACACTTATAAGGCCCCAAAGGCGAGACCTATTGGCTATGCCAATGCTTGTTATTGCTTCACTCCTGTCTCCCTCTGAACTTTCTTCTCATGGTCGTTGCATCTTCCTTCTGTTCCATTCTGTTTTACTGCTTTGTGACCGTGATTGTTCTAAAAAGAGACAGTCACTTTAGCAACCATGCTTGAAGGTCCACACGTGTCACCAGGCGCAGAAATGTGAAAACAGCACTCTGACATATTGCATCCTTATGCCGATGTCACAAGGGACATTTTGTGGTGAACCACAAGGATGCGGGAGCAGCCTAGAGTGTAACTCTGTCCACACAAAAGCACTATCCCCTCCCCTGTCCACGCACCCCAGGATTAAGCCTTTCACGTGGCCTGAGCTCCTTTAAGTGCTTATCCCAAATTTAAGGGAACGGTTAATTTTTTCCACACTTTATTGTTCTGCACTTATGACACATGCCTGTCACTGAATCTCTGTCCTTTCTGAACATATCTCCTTGTGAACCTTGGTCCTGTAGTGTCCGTATTAATAGTCCTTTTAAATCTAACACCAGGTTGGCCACATTTCTCTTTCAAGGCCCGTTTGGCACAAGATGTAACCAACTGTTCCCTGCTTTCCCTGGCCTATAGGGTAATTAGGCAGTGCCTGTTGGGCTGGTCTGACAGGTCAGTGTGTGGGCTGTTTTTGTGGCTGTCTGCGGGCTTGTTTTATGGTCTGCCGGGCCTGTTTCTATTGTTGATTTCCCTGATATTAAAACAAACATTGCCTGCAGCAAGCACAAATCCATGCATTCTTCCATACCTTGCAAAACACACTTCATGTCTTTACAAGCTCAAAACTGCCCCTGTTTGTGAACATGAATCTATTTTTTTGGGTATCTAATTCACTAACGGGGGCCACTTTTATTCTGTTGCCCGGGCCTATTTTCTGTCTGTGAGTCGCACCACCGACCATCTGTTCACCTGCAGTTTTCATGCGATATTGCATTTCAGATTAAAGTTTTTTTTATTTGTTCAATTAGCTAATAATTTCTGTTTTTGAAGTCCTTTCTACATTTTATATGTCACACATTTCTACTACCTGGTTTAATGTGCACCCCACAAACCCAGCCAATCCAACCAGCGTTTTACACCCCCACTGTGTTGTCCTCCGAAACCGCTCCAGTTTTGTATTTAAGATCCCACCTTCGTTTTATGCATTCCTGTAATTTTCCTCCTCAAACCACTCTGCCTTACATGCCCCTCTGCATTGAACTCCCAAGCTCACTCCGCAGTACCCCCCGCCCCCCACGCCCCCAGAGTAGAAGTCAGATCTAACCTTCATTTCACGCACCCCTCTATTGAACTCCCCGGCCTAATCTGCACCCCCAGAGAGCTATGTTTGGCCACACACTCTACACTGAATCCAAGACGAATGTGCCCAGTGTGTAACTTATGATTTTCTCCTACTATGAATTTAATGTGTCCTACTGCGTGCAGCTTCAAGGCACATCTTTATTGTATGCACTTTCTTATACTGGATCCTGTCTCCTCCTCTGCTGTTTTTGCCATATTCTGCTGTACTAAGTCAAGCCTCGAAGTTTGTTTAAAGAAATTGTGTCACTTGAAGAATTCTACTGTGCTCAGGTTTTGAATAGATTCAAGTTAGACTTATTTCTTTGACGTACGTGATGTATTTAATTAACAGCACCATTGTGTTGGTAACTTTCGCAGCAAAAGTTTGTTCCGGGCTGTGGTTCGTTGTTCAGTGTTAAACGTGACTCCACCTAAAACATAGGTATTAAACCTTTTGAAGTTTTGTTTTGTGCCACGGCAGCCGAGTCATTTGAAGCGGGACAAAGGCGCCCTCCACAGACTGGTGCTTTCTTTCTGTGCCATTGTCCCAGCCAGTGACTGGCGGGCACTTGAGTTTGGATAAAAGGCCAGTGCTTAATTGCTAACCAGCAGTCCACATTCAGTGTCAAGTAGTCCAATTAACGTTCTTCCTCCGTGATTCATGCACTCGTCATCAGGGTTGGTCTGGCTGAATTTTCCTGGTCATTGAACTCATTTGCTTTGATAGTCATATTTCCTGTCCCTGGAATCAGTACTTTTCTAACTCCAGGAGTACAAACCTAGCGTGAGGTCAGGCTCAAGCACAGCCTTTACAAACCGGAATTGAGGAAACAAAGGGCGTTAAAAAAGTATTTATTTCTTATTTTTTGAGAAATGGAGCATTTCACAGAGAAGCAGCAAACAGGGTGGTGTAGACGGCATCGGCAGCATGTGGTAGCAGAGAAGATGGTTGCTGACGAATGGGGCAAACAGTGACAGGGCATTACCTGTAGATAATATAGATCATATGTTTACATTATAATTACAAGGTAGACCAGGTTGGAACCCCAGTGTCTAAGCATGGTGGGATGGAATTAAGGAAGTGGAAGGGTTGCTTGTGGGCAGGGGTCAACTGTACGCGTACAAAGTCAATCTTTACTAGAGATTTTCAAAAGATCTCTAGCATTTTTTCCTCCACTTGATTATAATGAGGATTTAATTTCAGCTGCTGTTACCTGAGAGGACAATCACTCAAGCATATACTAACTTGCTACATTTCAATGTGTCCCAGACCGTTACAATGTGTCCTGCAATAAAGAAACACAAAAAAGCAAGAAAAAGAAATGCAAAAACTTTTTATATAATAAAGTATTTCCAATGCGAAATGAAATATTCCATGCAAATCTGCCCCAAACTACGGTAACCTCATTTCTTTCTGTCATTCAGGACACCGTAGGACCCCTGAAATATATTTACACCCTTCTACATCCCCGGACACAGTTGCCACTTCAATATATATGCCTTTGTTTCTGCTCCATTTAGTTGGTGCTGCAGTTGCCTGGTTGTTAGTCTCTTCCTCCTGCTAATCCCATCACTGCCACTCGCCCTCCTGGAGCATACGATGTCCAGCTATGTGGCTCATGGTCATTGCAATATTTGATTGGATGCCCCTATCCCCCTAGGTGTGGCTTGCTGCTGAACTCTTATTACCTTCAAGGGCCTTAAGCAACAGGTCATTCTTCCCATCCACTAGATGGGCCATACCCTTGACCACATTTCTTCTTCCTGCGTGTTCTGAACATATCAGCTGCTCAATCCACCTACAGTGTTACCACTACCTACAGTACCAGTAACTCCTCACATATGAGGTTTTTAAAATTGCCAAGGATCTTTTCTTAGACCCCTCAAGCTCTGTTGTTATACTACCATTGACTAATCTATGCAACTCTTTTTTTTAACACTTTAATTTTGGAGTTTTTGTAGGGGAATCCAGGGTAGTTACAGCTTTGAAACATGACAGGTTTGGTGCACAATCAGAAATACAGAATATAACAGCTCAAGATTGAGGCACAATGGTCACAAACAGACAAAGCAGCATATTCCGGACGCATATTAGTAAGCGCAAATCATAAAAGCTCGTCGACCCCTTCGTCTGACGTGCTTTCTGAAGATGAAAGTCTTCCCAGTCGAGCGAGCTAAAGGACATCCGGCATGATGCAGCTGGGGCTGGTTGGTTCCTGTCCCTTTTGACATAGGTTTTAAATGGTACCCAAATCTTTTCAAACTTGAACATTTTAACGTTAATTAGCACAGTCAGGCACTCTATAGCATAAATGTGCCACACTTTAGTCCACCACAATGTAAGGCTGAGGGAAGGAGTTCTTTTGTAGTTTAGCTCCTATTTCCCTAATAGGCTCTGCGCATTGGAATAATATATCCTATAGGTTTGACATAGGACTACGGTCAGTATGTCCCTATCGAGTATATTAAACTTAATTACTTGTGCCAGCTAGCTCAGAGGCCACTAGAAACTCCTTGGATAACAAGAAGGGAGTAGTTTCTGGCAGCCGCAAAACATGACCACTTTGTTTCCCTTTAGAATCAGAACGTGTCCCAGAGTCGTGGAAACAATAGATAACTATTTCACTCAGCTCAATCGTGCATACTTAGTTTTCTCCAAAGTTACACAGAAAGAACAGACGGGCGTTTCAATAAAAGATTTATTGAACAGTCTTGTTTCTGGTGTAAGTAAAATGTGCTGTGACGATCACAAGACAGTATGCGAGATAAATAATGTACAGTGTGAGCAGTAGAAATAAATAATACTGCGATAGCATTATCTTTTAGTATATACGCATTTACATAAATAACACAGACTTAAAATGCGAGTACTCATACGATGCGTTTCTAAGCTAGTTCTACCCCAATGTACCTAACCTAGGTCTAGGAAGAGGGAAGAAGTAAGTGAAGTATTCCTTACTATGGTATACTAAGAGTATATTAAGCCTAGTATGCCAAGAGTCCCTCTAGGTTCTAGTCAGCTCCATACCTGAAGAATGAGAGAGGTAGGAATCTCTTTGCCAGACTCGAACTCCAACACCCCGCAAGGGAAGTCAGATCACTGGAAGCTGGACTCTCTGCGTGCAGGGATGACAGCGTCTTCTCAGTGCGTCAGGCCGGGAAACGGGCTCCTCTGAAGTCGAGGTCTCCTGATTTACAGGGGCTAGGGAAGGTATATTTATACTTGAGAATTACCTCAGAATGTTAGCATTGACGTGAGTCGGACAGCGGAAGACGTCATGAATGAACCCCTAAGGAATAAATGGTTCATGCATAATATATGAGTCCTTGAAGAAATCAATAGTCCTGGGCTAGGGAAACCGCTGCAGTCTAAGGGTCTGTTCTTCACGAACTCGTTGTGACGTTAGGGTGGACGGATGTCGGAGACCATGCCTGTATTTGGAGTGCACGGTTTAATGCCTAAATAAGGACTGGGATTTTATGCCTATATAGGGGCAGGGCGAATTGTGCCTATATAAGGACATGATTCTGGAAAGCCCGTTTATGGACACCCTAAGAGGAATACAACACCCACTCCACTTTCGTGTGTACGATAATACTAAAATGCTAAACATTAAATGGAGTACCGCAGACTTTAAAAAATATTTCTTAAAAGCATTAAAAAACATAGTAAAAATGCAAAAAGGTACTGTACATATTAAGCAATGCTTTTCATTTCAGGCATAAAGTTCGAAAATAAATGCAATTGGAATGAAATAAGCAGTAATATTTACATGTGACAAAAATGATCGATAAGTTGTTTAAAAATCAAAGTCATTTCATGTCATGAAAATTAATGAACTGTTCTAGACACACAAGATGACTAAGTGTCCGTGGAAGTACCGTGAAGTCTGTACTATAAGGCTAGTTCTACTTTAAGCAGATTGAAGTGCCATTTTCGTTCGAAAAATGGGAAAAAGTTCAATTTTGGTAGAGTTCCAAGTTTTTTGAAAATGAAGGCCAAATTGTTACTGCATCTCTGGAACACTGTATGCTGAATCAGTCAGTTTACGGGTCTGGTGTAAAAATGAGATCATCTATTTCTATAGACAAAACATCGTCCACTGTAGTTGGTGTCAGTTGGAACACCTCGTGTAGTAGATTAATTGCACAGAGATGGGAAGCATCGGTTCCAGCATAGGTTGCCGCAGCAATGTTCGCGTCCGTTGTTACCTGTGTGCCTGTAGATCTTTCTCGTACCTCAGCAGAGGCCGGAAGCGTCTGTGAGATCTCAATGAATGCTGACATCAGGATTGGTAGCCTCTGGGGACAACACAGAGCATGGGCCGTTATCGGGACCAGCAGAGTATCGACATCCGTTGGCGTTGCTGATGGAAATGTTAGACATGTGTCCAACACGCATTCTTCACCGCATAGCAGGCATGGTAGAACAGGTAAGATGCAATCTTGCCAGATTGGTCTGAATGACAGGAACCAAGTTGTATTAAGGTCCCGTAGACGAGTCATGCCCAAAAGCTGTACTATTAGCTCACAACACTTTCGTTCAAGGAGAGCTTTCTCCATTTCGCTCGGAGTGATGTCTGCGAATAGGCTGGCCATAGCGCAATAGCAGGAAGAGAAATAGAATTCCGGCAACAAGTGCTAAAATTAATGGTATGCCACCAAACACCGAATGTGCAAAGTTCGGGATGATTCCGAGTATTGCCTGGAAAGGTGCTAACAGACCGGAGCAGATGCTCTTAAATACATGTACAATTCCGGTTGTATCAGACATATTGAAGATACGTCCTATCATTTCTATGTATAGGGCAGTTTGTACGTATTAAAGTCTGTATCTCAGCCGAAGTCCTTGCTACTTGTAGATCATAGGTTTCTTTGGCCGAGGTCAAAGGCACTGTTTGCTGTAAAAGCATGGCTTTCATTCTGCTCAAAGTATCAAATCTTATAAAAGAGACGTTCAGCGAAGGCCATAGAGGCGACTCCCTGACTGTGTCTATTGGGGCAAACAATACTTGCATACAGCAAGTGACCCTGGAGTTGACCGTTACTAGATATGGGATGCCTGGCAGCATGCCGCAGCAACTCTTATCATTCAACATGAGGTAACTCCCATTAGAAAGTTGTCCAAACGTTGGATTAATCACAGCAGCTTGTGTACCCTGCAGATGGCAAGACAAATTTGCCACAGAACCATTACAAGCCCTGTGTAAAGAAATGTCCTGACATATAAGTGAACCGCTCAGTGCACGTTTACAGTGTGTACCGCTCAAAAACACTTCACGATCCCCACTCCAACATCTATATGTATACGGTAAATCCCAAGATGTCTTAATGTATTCCTTACCCAACCTTTCATATTTGCCTGCTTGCATTTGTCTGAGGCAATACTGAAACTGAAAAGTAGTCACAGGTAATGTTATTTTGCCATGAATAAGCCATTCTGTAGCTGGTTTTTCTGCCACTGTGAATGGTAACTTTTCCAGTTTTTCAATGCTCAGCACTGTATACCTTGCTCCTCTTTGTGCCAATTCGATCTGTTTATCAGTTAGATTGTATTCTGCAAACAGAGCTGACGTGTTGATAAACGCCAAGGCACATAGCCCGCTCGCAAAGATTGCAGCGTCCAGCTTAATAACACAATAGAACGTAATTGAGACTGACCTTGTTGTAACATCACCAAATCTTGTTCTAGTTTGTCGATAGCAGAGGATACAATGCCATCCAATGAATATATTCTGGAGGACAAAGTTGTTAACCCATTGTCGACCACAGAGAGTGTTTTCTCTAAATTAATACGATCAAGTTGACGTATCCGTTCTGCGGCCTCCATCTGTGATACTTTCCATGCTTCATTATAGGCAGCATAAATGCCGGCATATATGAAACGTTTTTGACGCGGTTTTCTTGGTCCAAGCAAGAATTCCTTAAGATCTGCGTCCTTTTTCAGTAAGGTTAAGTGTTGTTTCACATCCTGTAGTGTAGATTTATGCAGCCAATCGAGGCATAATTTTCCTACACTGTATGTTGTAACTACCCCCGGATGTTGTCTTTGGACGTATCTTGGGTCTGGCCTATTAATAGTAAAGCCCTGAGTTTTATTCAGGAATCTTTCCTGACAGTTATTCGTGTCTATGGGCCAGATCAACCATTTTTTCCAATCAGGATTAGATCTGTTGAGTTGTAGTATATTGTCAACTGTCAACATTGCTTGTGTATCGTTATCACTTGCAGGTGTTGGTACAGACGGTGTTTTCATCTCTTTGATCTTGGCTAATCCAAGACAAGATGTTTGTTGGACGGTTCATTCAAAAACATTATTTGTTCAGGGATGATACAGGCTCTAAATAAAGCTCCTATACCCTGTACTTGCCAATCTTTAGTACCCCACACAGTTTTTGTGTCTATTGTGTCTTTCCAAAAGTTGAAACCCTGTCTAGACAGTTGGGCATTAAATAATGCAGAGTAAATCTGTTTTGTATTTGTTAACATAATTTTCATTCCTGTTTTGTTTACATTTTTATAGTAAAACATTTCTGGATCAGATGTATTGTAACCTGAAAAATATGGAAACTTGTTGGCAAATGTTTTTGAACTACCTTTAGGTGGTGTAGGACAATGTTCCCATTGGTTAAACATAAACACATTTCTTGGATATACAGATTTATGCAAATAATGATGACCATAGTGGTTATAACAATACAGTTGTTCATAGTCTGATGAACCCTCTAAATATTCATTTTTAGAAAATGCAGCAGATTTTTCTAGGTCAAACATTATGTCGTTCACAGTCTCAAAGTCCCAATCATCTGAATAGGTACTGGACGTAATTAGATCACTTAGTGAAATTTTAAACAAATGTGGAATGTTCAATTCTTCCGACGGGCCGAAGATGTCAAAATCTGTTTTGTCCCACACTATACCATCCTGTATAGGAACAGCTGTGATGTCCACTGATGACAAGTCTCTGGCTTCACGATGGGAAGATTTATGAGGTTTCAAAAGTACGTTCACGCCTTTTCCTTCAGTATTCAAATGGATGTATATGCCACTTATGAGCACGCTCACAGTTGTAACCAAAGCTAGCCAGAGCAGGAAAACAAAAAGTCCAGATGTAATCCAGAGTTCAATCCATGGAGAAACCAAATAAGTCTTTTTCAGAAAGTGAAGAAAGTCTTGTACTTGCTGCTTGAATTTCAATGATGCTGGCGTCGTTTCAGGTTCACTCGGATCTTCTGAGAACGTATCAAAGTTAATGAAATAGCCAGAAGCAGTTCTATCAATTGTTGGAATTGCATCAGGATTTGTAGAAATCACTGGAACCAGTTCATCACTTGCCACATTGGTGTAGACAGGTGTATTTGGACGAACTGTTACTTGGTGTTCAAGAGGGATGAGTTCCATTGCATTGTTGCCTAGACCTTCATCTGTTACGACTGAATTCTCGATGGTTATCAGTCTTTCAATCTGAACCTCTTGGATAGTAGCGAGAGGAGTGCGTCTGCTACTAGGTCGGAGTCCACGAGGCCTACTATTTAGTATTGGCCACATACTGTGGTTTGATGAGATCGATGGACACAAATCTTTTCTCCTTTCTTCCAGCAAGGGGCGGCAGAAGTACTGTTCTTGTTCCTTGAACTGCTAGGACAGATACTGGTTGTCTGTAAGAAGGTCCAAATTCCTTCTTGTCCGCAATTTTTTCTCTGACTAGATCCCCAACTTTTGGAATCCAGACAGGCCTTGCTGGGACCGCCGATTTTCCCCCAGTGGTGGTTGGCTGCAGGAATACGTTGCTTTGTTTCGTTCTTAATTCATTGAGTTCCTGTAAAATAGCCAAACGATCTTTGATATCAAATGTTTTATTTTCCACCACTGTGCCTACGTGTTCAAGGTCTGGTACCCACATTCTTGTCCCAAATAGGACCTCATATGGAGTGACCCCCCCTAGAGAACTTCTTGGCAGATTATTCAATGAGCGTTGGACCCCATTAAGGTGTTTGACCCACCCATCACCCGAACCTAATACCCTAGTTATAGACTGCTTTATGTCCCGGTTTTTCCTTTCCACAACCGAATTTCCCTCAGGATGGAATGGAGAGGAGTACCGCAATGCAACGCCCAGACTGGCCATGGCTTCTTTGTAAGCCCAAGAGCTAAACGCAGGACCCTGGTCAGAATGTAGCGTGCCTATTGCGTATGTGCCGATAAAGACTCGCAAATCTTTTATAACAGTTCGAGCGTCAGCCGAGCGCTGAGGCCATAACCATAGGAACCTAGAGCATGAATCCACTGCAACCATGATATATTTATAGTTACCGTCCCTTTGCAAGGGACCGCAGTGGTCCAGGTAAACACAAGCTAATGGTTTGTCTGAAATTAACAGGGGTGTCTGCGCAGGACGTTTCACTGTTGAGACTTTCATCTGTTGGCAAATATCACATTCTAAAACATAGTTTTTAGTTTGTTTCCGAATGCCAGGCCACCAATATCTTTGCTTGAGTAAAGATACTGTCGCTGAAACACCTGCATGGGCAGAAGCTATCCCTTCATGTGCTGCTAGGATTAGTCCTAATCTGCGTTCCTTGTTTGGAATTACCCTATCACCCACTCCAGGGATTCGAGCAAAAGGAACGTTGTTTGCATCAATTACATAAGAGTACTTGAGTGGAAACTTTTTGGTAACGCTGCACTGCTGCCTTTGCTTGAAGCATTGACAGCCAACATTATCTCACCGTCTATTTTTGTTTTTGAACGAGTGATCGCAGCTACGGAAGCCGTCTGAACAGCCCCCTTTGCGGCTTCATCAGCCAATGAATTCCCTGCAACGTGAACGCCATCACGTTGATGACTCAGTGTGTGGATCACGTGAGCCTTTGGTAGTTCGTTTTTCAACTGAACTACTTGTTCCCATTATTAGTGTGGGGAATTCTCGATCTGTACTTTCAAGTGCCAGTTTGAATGCTTGTAGTTCAGCCGACTGAGCTGTACAATCTCCTAAAGACTGAGTTTTTGTGACCATAGGTCTGAAGATGTCATTTCGCATGCGACCTTTAACGATTGCACACGCTGCACTGTAAGCTTGCTTACTCCCTATTGCGGACTGTGCGGATCAGTCAGTGTAAATTATGAATTCGTACTGATCGCAGAATTTCAGTAGGCAGAGGACATTCTTGTTCATATTGCAGGAATGCTTGTGTTTTTAAATCTGGATCAAAAACATATTCAACATCTGTTGCAGCAAGAGAATTAACCCATTGTATCCATCTCGGATGTAATGCTTTAGCATTTGGAATGCTTGCTTTTGTGACCGCTTCTAAAGCTGGTACCGGGGTTACGACAATAATGCGTTTCTCTTGGGCTGAGGCTCTTTCTTTTGCTACAGCGGTTTGAACTGCTGTTAGAATTTTTTCAGTTGAACTGAAGCGCATTTCTGCTTGTGTGTACAAATGAGATTTGTATGCGATTGGTATTTTCTCACCCTCATTGAAGGTTAAGTAGGTGAATCCGCATTGACCCGAAATTATTCGGATCACCAAATTGCGTTGACTCACGCGTGTTTGTAAGTGATTTGTTGCTAACATGTTAGTCTGGAGTGAACGCAAGATTTCTGTGTGTTCCTGTGTCCAGTTTTTGATTGAAATATCAGGTTTGATTTATGCGTAGAGGGGTTTAACCCTTTCTGCATAATTTAGAATGTATGTTCTTCCAAAGTTTAGGAAACCCAGGATGATTGTAAGTGTTTTAGCGTTTTTGGAGGTTGGAGCAGCGCACACTTTTCTAAAAAGTTAGCTGCCAAGCTCTTGCCTTCACTTGAAAGCTCATATCCCAGAAATAGGACATTGAGATGGGCAATTCTGGACTTTTTAAAGTTGAACTTGTAGCCCTCAGAGGCGAAACCCAGTATAATGGTGCTCACCCTGTTCAAGTGTTTTTCCAGGTCATCGTCTGTCAGATAGATGTCATCGACATTGGACAATGCCTCATTGTCATAAATTTGTAGTAACTCCGTTACCCTCGCTGAGAATAAACCTGGGGTGTTCTTGAACCCTTGTGGGAGTCGACAAAAGTGACGCTGGGTCCCCATTATGGAGAATGCTGTTAAGTACCTGCTTTCAGGTGCTATGTTTTGACAAAAGAAACCATTTGAGATGTCTAATGTTGTTTTATATTTTTTACGCACAATGTTAATCATTAATGCTGTGCTATGTGCATTTTGCACTGCAAAAGTTTTAGAACAAGTGTTTAGGTGTCTGTAATCCAAAACTAGACGATATATATTGTCTGGTTTGGAGACAGGAAACAAAGATTGTTCATTGAGGAGGTGCATGTTTCAATCACCCCTTGATATTCAAGTTGATCTAAGATCTCCCTGACCTGTTTTTTAGCTTCTTGCTTTATTGGGTACTGCCGTTGTGCAGTTGGTTCATGTTTCAGATGTATTTTATGGTGAGGTGAGTCCTCATCCCATCCTACATGATTTTTATATAATGCTGGGGCCTGGGCCACTGCCCATTTCCTGGCATATGTATATCTCAGATGCATTGGTATATGGTTGGAGAAGGCAGGCATAATAATGTCCTCGCCATGTGGGCACTCCCTGACAAATTGTGGTGGCCAGTCCTTTTCTGCTAAAAGTATGTCATAGTCCTTTGATAGTCTTTCCCAAAAAAGTGCTTTCACCTGTCTAGGTTTGTCTCCCTCCATCCGGAGTGTTATTTCATATAACTTTTGTGGAGTACTAACCCTGGTGTCTACAGTCTTAACTGTGATGTACTCATTCAAGTCCACTATCTCCAGAAGTTCCTTCAGGTTCTGGCGAGCTATTGTGACTTCTGCTGCACTGTCCAGCATTGTCTGAGCCCATTCTCCGTTCTTGAGTTGTGTTCTCAGTATTCTCGGCATGTCTGATCTTTAGACCTGCTACTTTCTTTTTGGAGAATTGAGGTTTTACTTTGGTCTTTGGAGCGTGTTTGTCGTCTTTCGATTTCACGCGTTCTTCTCTATGTTCTGATCGTCCTCTTCTTTCCGAAGTCTGTGATGAGATCTGAAAGGGACGAGAGGAACGTGTATCAGTATCTTGATACCTGTCAGGCTTTCTCAAATTATCCCTATTCCTGAGGTTATACCTCCTTTCAGAGGGCTCCTTTTGAGGAGACCTACCTCGGGATTGAGAACGTTTCTCATTTGAATTTTGTTTATTAGTCTCCCACTTCTTTTTAGAAGATGTAGGAGTTTGTTTAATTGAGTCCTTGTCAGGACTTTCAGATAGTTTCGGCTTCACTGGTCTTCCACCCAAACTATCTCTGCCTAATTCTGCATAAGATTGTTCTATTATTCTGGGTAGCTCTGTTTGATGTTCTGTAACATCAAATTCCCTAAATTTTGGCGGATCGCCACTGCTGCTGCCTCCCTTTAATATTAGATAATATTATTGTTGAGACCTGGTCGAAATTTTTCAGTAATTTCATACCTAAATTTAGAGCAGGTTCTGCCCCGTATTCGTTTTGAATTTGTTTTAGGACATCAGGTATTACCGCAATTGACGGAATGCCATGTGTTTTAGTATAGATGGCAGCAAAGACTGAGCCCCAAGTGGTGCAGTCTTCCAGTTGTGGTGTGATCCCCATTGGTAAACTGATTGTCAGTATTCTGTGTTTCTCATACGGGCTAGTATTTGGAAATACTGCTTCGATTTGAGTAATTTTTTGAGCTATCCAGAATGGAATTTGCTCACGTTTTGTGGGCATTTTACCCATGACTGCGTATAGAGTCTGTGGTGTAATTTTTAGTGTATTCCCCTGTTGAGTTTGATTTGGTATTGTTAATGGTTGCTGGACTGTAAAAGTCCACATGACATATTGGACCAATTGTCTGTACATTTTTATTAACTCTGTGATTTGAGTAAGTATTTCCTCGTTTGACATTTCTTCAATGTCAGGATGAGGTGTGTAGCCGGCTAGAATCGGCCATGTTGCTCCTGGTCTACCTAGTGGACCGAGCCTGGTAATGTTTTTGTGATGTTTTAGGGTGCCTTTAAACCAGAGCTGATGCTCCTGGTATGTTAATGGAATTTCTATATCCTCGAAAGGAATGTATTCCTCTGGTGGATCATCTCCTTTGTAGAAGTGAAACGTGTGTTACTGAATTGGATTCAGGAAATATTACCCATGAATAGAATACCTCTGTCTGAAAGGATTCATGTGCCTCTATCACGAAAACTGCTCTACCGCCTCTTGGTGGTAGGCCATGTTTTATAAGTTTTAGAGTAATGGCTCTTCTTAAGTTTGGAGTGATGTCTATAACACCCTCCTCGGTTTCAATAAAACCTGTAAAGTTAAAAACTGCTGCTAGGGCTGGATCAGCTGCAGCTTCACCGTTTCCGGCTTCAGTCATTTTGTTTTTTGAAAAATGTAGAACAAGTTTCAAGGAAACAAAGATTAGGTGCACAATATTTTGGAACACTGTATCCTTCAACGTTGAGCAAACCAAACAGCTAATATATAGGGTACTGCCCTATGTAGCCTTGGTGGATACTTAACCCTGCCCACTCCAGACGTCTTTTGGAGTATATTGGTAGGGGTCTCTGAGAGAAAAAGCACGGATGAGTTACTCAGTATCTAACGTTGAATTACCGCCTTACCAAACGTTGGGCGCCATGTAGTGTAGCTCCTATTTCCCTAATAGGCTCTGCGCATTGGAATATTATATCCTATAGGTTTGACATAGGACTAAGGTCAGTATGTCCCTATCGAGTATATTAAACTTAATTACTTGTGCCAGCTAGCTCAGAGGCCACTAGAAACTCCTTGGATAACAAGAAGGGAGTAGTTTCTGGCAGCCGCAAAACATGACCACTTTGTTTCCCTTTAGAATCAGAACGTGTCCCAGAGTCGTGGAAACAATAGATAACTATTTCACTCAGCTCAATCGTGCATACTTAGTTTTCTCCACAGTTACACAGAAAGAACAGATGGGCGTTTCAATAAAAGATTTATTGAACAGTCTTGTTTCTGGTGTAAGTAAAATGTGCTGTGACGATCACAAGACAGTATGCGAGATAAATAATGTACAGTGTGAGCAGTAGAAATAAATAATACTGCGATAGCATTATCTTTTAGTATATATGCATTTACATAAATAACACAGACTAAAAATGCGAGAACTCATACGATGCGTTTCTAAGCTAGTTCTACCCCAATGTACCTAACCTAACCTAGGTCTAGGAAGAGGGAAGAAGTAGGTGAAGTATTCCTTACTATGGTATACTAAGAGTATATTAAGCCTAGTATGCCAAGAGTCCCTCTAGGTTCTAGTCAGCTCCATACCTGAAGAAGGAGAGAGGTAGGAATCTCTTTGCCGGACTCGAACTCCAACACCCCGCAAGGGAAGTCAGATCACTGGAAGCTGGACTCTCTGCGTGCAGGGATGACAGCGTCTTCTCAGTGCGTCAGGCCGGGAAACGGGCTACTCTGAAGTCGAGGTCTCCTCTGATTTACAGGGGCTAGGGAAGGTATATTTATACCTGAGAATTACCTCAGAATGTTAGCATTGACGTGAGTCGGACAGCGGAAGACGTCATGAATGAACCCCTAAGGAATAAATGGTTCATGCATAATATAGGAGTCCTTGAAGAAATCAATAGTCCTGGGCTAGGGAAACTCCCGCAGCCTAAGGGTCTGTTCTTCATGAACTCGTTGTGACGTTAGGGTGGACGGATGTCGGAGACCATGCCTGTATTTGGAGTGCACGGTTTAATGCCTAAATAAGGACTGGGATTTTATGCCTATATAAGGGCAGGGCGAATTGTGCCTATATAAGGACATGATTCTGGAAAGCCCGTTTATGGACATCCTAAGAGGAATACAACACTTCTAGAAATGCGCAATCGTCAGACGGCCCTAAAAGGAAGACAAATGAGTAACCGGCCCCTATGCAACTCTTAAACTTGGATTGCATACTTTCTTAGGAGACATCTTTTACCCTGACCAATCTCTCTCTCTCATTTAACTTTACTGTTTCCAGATATCCTTCACTTTTCTCCACTTTTTTCCACTGTGAAGTCTATTTCTCCATTTAAATTCGAAATTTTCCATGTCCTGAGTTGGACTTCCAATACTACCTATCCTACCCTAGCCATCATCTTTAAAGTTGCCATCTCTTTTGACAAAGTTGCTTTTCTTTGGAAATAAGCTCCTCTTCTCCTTTAAAGAAAACCACAACCAACACATCTATTCAGAGAAGCTTTAAGTTTCTCTCTTTGTTACCTTTATATGCCATAATGTTTAACCAAGAAATTAGCCATTATATTATTCTGAGACATTCTAAGGCTTGGGCCAAGTGGCCAATTGCCCACGGGCCCCACCTTCCAAGTGGCTCCTGGGAAAGTGATCTTTCCCTCTGTCTCACTTTTGAATATATCTCTTCCTTGTTCTCTCTCTACCCATCATTCTCCTAAAGATTTTTGGGACACCATACAACACATATTTCATCTGTCTTTGTGTGACCCCATTTCTGAAAGTTTAACTATAATTGAATATTGTTTGGTATCATGCAGAAAATGTGTAATAATATTCAAAGTTGTTCCGAACAGGGAGGGGAGGGGGCAATATGACCTTAACTTGACACTGAGATCTCTTAAAGTATTGAAAGCAAAACTTTTCTTGACCCAGATGGATCAGGATTTCGGCCCCTGCATGGCATCAAATCTGCCTTGTTGGCTTTGTGTGATGAACTCGGGTAGATTGTGGACCAGGACAGCATGGCCGCCCTGAAATTAATTGACATCCCTGCAGCCTTTGATACCATGCCCCTTGACATCCTTTTCAACTGCTATCTTAAATAGTTATCCATGCCAACACTCTTGCCTGGCTCAAACATTTATTGTCATTCTTCTTTAAAATCTGTTTCCTGCTTTGTCCTCCAGGCTCCTCTCTCAGTTCAATATTCTTTTAACGTCTATATCAATATCACACTGTTTGCCTCTCATTGTGTCTTATTTCTTTTCCTGTTGTCTACTCTGATGACATGGGCACGGCTCAATACAACCTTTGGGACTGTCTGCCTAAGGTTGCTTTTTGATGAAAGCAAACTATGTTAACCTTAACTTTGAAAAAGCAGAGACTTGATCATCTGTGACCCTACCACAATTTAGTTGTTTTTGATGACCTAAAATCTCAGCCCACCTTCTGTTCTTGCTAGTTGGGTGAACACCTAGGCTTTGTCGACCAGCCTCTTTCCTTCTCTGCCCAAATCAGTTGTCTCTGTTCAATCTGATTTTTCTGTCCACTCTTCAAAATTATCCCTCTTCTGCTGGTTGACTACTGTGAAACTGTTGTGTGGTTTGTCATTCTTCCCCACCTAGATTATAGCAATGCGTTGTACTTGGTTCTCCCATGTTAGAAAAGTCACCAATTGCGGATCATCCAGAATGCGGCTTCTGCGTCATTCTCTGGCTTCCTGTTACCCCTCACTTTGTAGGGTCTGTATTATCCCCTCATTGGCAAGTACTCCATATTCATAGCCTTGCACGTCCTACGCGGGGCATTTTATAAATATGGCCCCTCCTGTCTGCGGCATAATTCACTACAACCTTCCCATTTGTTCATTATGCACTGCCTCACCCAACCTTCTGCATGTTTCCACTTTCAGGAACACCTACATTTGTGGTCATTTTCTCTTTTCTGGCTGCAAAATCTTGGAACTCTCTTCTTACCTCACTATGTCTTCTGACTAGGCATCTTCAGTTCTGTAAAGAACTAAAACCCTAGCCTTTTCTTCTTATCATCTTATTGACTCCTCGTGGTTAATCCACAGAATTTGGACACCCTCCCGAATAACAGCAAGGTCTAAAAAATGTAATCATTGATTTGTTTTAAGAATGTTATTTTAAAAATAAATTTATTTGCATAATGCATTTTTTATCTGATATGTTTCTGGGTACCTACTGATTGCTGGATATTTATGAGTTTCACCATGCCACCACACCATATCACATTCTTATGTTAGTTGTTGAACGTCTGTAGTTGATACAGTGGTAGGAACTGTTGCGTTGTTGTGGATGATAATTTTTGTCTTGGTGATGTGCTAGTGGCTCTGCTGGGTCTCTCCATCCTGCTCACTATTATATAGGTTTTCTATTTAGAGTGAATTTCTAGCCCACCCCTGCCTGTGTAATAAGAATAATTTTAAATCCTCTTATATTTGTTGTAGTTTTCATTATCGTTCTTGATCTGTCCCAAATAGATCATCCTACTCAAAAGATAGGAGTACAATCATTCATAAGGTGACACAAAATTTCCTTAGGCTAAATTTTTCTGTGAGCTTTCTCAAGGCTTTCGTAGTTATAGCACAGCATCTTTATGTTCCAACTGGGATGCAACATCACTTAAAGTCAGTAAATTATAGCCTTTCTACCAGTATGAGTGGTTTGGTTCATGGAGTACAGAAGAGGAGGATCCCTTCCCTTTTTAGCATCTCTTTTCCTGCCTTAACCCAAATAACCCAGAGGTTTGGACGTCACTTCTTTTCATATGCAGGTGGCACTCAAACCTTCAACATATCAAGGCAAGTAATCAATTTGCTGACCTTTTGTCAGATCTTGTCTCTGTGCTGTCCATCAATGAATGTAAAGTAACCTCTTGAAATAAAACAGGAGTAAATCTGAGCTTCTTGCATTTATGGGAATCACACTCTGCCCTGTTTTCTAAGTTAACACATTAGAGGACACTTCTGCCTCAATGCAAACTCTAGATGTCTCCATCAGTGAGTAGTTTAGTTCTTAAGTTCAGATTGGCACTGTGTTGAAAGCCTGCCGCGTAACCTCCAAATACGTAGGAAAGTGCTACCTTTGGTTCCACTTACGGCAAAATGGTTGATATCTTCAGACATTATTCTGTAATGTAATGACCTGCATCAGGCCTGTGACAAAAGGTGCTGACAACTGTGAATGCTTCAGCACAGGGAGAGCGTATGTTAACAGGAGCCATAGGCAAACCCATATGACACCCCTTATGTCTTACCCTTCTTGGCTGTCAGTGTACTGAAAAGTTAACTTTGAGGTTGTCACCAAATAGTGTTGTTTCATGACAACCTATCCTTCCTGACAGCCTGTTTCTTGTTGTGTATGTTACCCATTAACTGGAAATCAGGGTGTGGGGTCAGTGCTTAATTTGTAAAAGAATATGCACCAGGGCCCAAAGTTTTGCTCGGAAGCCCGTGGTCGCCACTATTGACTGCGGTGTGCCAAATAGCAGGTTGATTCGACCTCATGCCTCTTTAATTCACCACCACAAACTCTCACTGCCCCTTTATCTCAGTCTTGGTTTTCCCTTTCTCGCTGATTTTGCTTCTTTCTCTTCCTCCTGCTTTCCTTTTTTGTGTGTGTTGCTCTCGCTTGGCCTAGGCCAAAGTCTGATGAGGAAATAAAAGTGCCTATGGGTCCCACCTGCAACCTTCGGCTGCAATTAAGCACTGGGTGGTGTGGTGTGGTGTAATGTGTGAAGGGGGCGCTTTCAATGTGCAAACAGTCTCCCTATGGATCTCAGTTTCCACCACATTTGAAAGAGTGACCACCCACTTGACGTTTTGCAGGCTCTTGAAAACTTGGCCTCTTAGATAATGAATGTATTGCTGTGCTTGATCAAATTTTGTGCTGAACCTTTAGCATCGGGAAGCCTTAGTTGGTGGCAGCATAGTCGATGAAATGAAATAAACATCTCTGCACACAAAATTGAGCTAGAGCGGTAGATCACAAGTAAGGTGCCAACCAATCTCACATATGGATTCTAGAGACTGAGGAAGGTGGTTCCCCTCAAAGCCTTAAAAAAAAGACGACACCAGCAGATGGCTTGCTGGTTCAGCCTGGACGTGAAGTTACAAAAAACATTAACTAGAGTCCTTGAAAGAGAGTGGAGAAAAACACACACCCAGAACATTCAAATCCAACTCCAGTGATAGTGCAGAATCTATGAAGCAGCTGATGAAGAAAGTCAAAAGATCTCAGTACTCATAATGCATTTTGGACACGTCATGCCAAACCAGAATAACCCTATAAGCTCATCTCTGAATTCAAAAACCCAGTCTGTAACTAAAATTGTGCAAACCACTCTTGAGAGCTTTGCAACTCACTGGCCGATCACTTAATCAAAAAAGCTAACAGCATTCAGACTAAATTCCTTTAGAAAGCAATCAGTGACATTTCCATGCTACTGAAGTTGAATCCTACCCGGGCTGTCTATAATGTCGAATCACCAACTGACCCGTGCCGCCGAATATATTCAGAACAATCCATTTAACATTGACTATTGTCATACAACCCTCGGTCATCGATAATTCATACTTCTGAAATTACAGAGCTGTCAAGTGGCCTTAACACATCCTAAAGTAAGACATTACTGAAGAAGCAAGGACTTGACCAATTTGACATAGCAAACTACAGGCCAGTATCAAATGGTCCATTTCTGGGGAAGTTCATTGAAAACACAGCCTTCCTCCAAATTTGCTGATATCCTCAAAAAAACAGAAAGGCAGGCAGGTTTCTTCACCAGAAGGGGCAGTGGGTCAGTGCTAACTGCAATCTAAGCCTACCTCAAAAACACATGTTGGCGCCTTAACCCTTCTCAATCTGTTACCAGCCTTTAAAAATGTCTACCATCAATTCTTACTGCAAAGACAAAGTGACACAGGAATGCAAGTCCCCCTTAGTTGGATTAAAACCTGTTTGGCAGACAAAGTCTAAATCGTCACGATTCCTCCATTCGTTCTGCTCACTAACATGCAGCCATCGGGTAGGTGTCCCTCAAGGCTCAACGATCAGCCTCTGCTTACTAACGTATTCACCTCTTACTGGCTGAGCTTGCCCGTTCCTTCAAGCGTACTTGCTACAACTGCACAGAACTCAGATCTTCTAAAGCTTGAGATTCTTTCAGACCTGGACACGTCAGGATTCAGCCAATGCCTACAAGCCATTTTGCTTGTACTGAAACATGCAAAACTCAGCTCTGCAAAAATGGAATGGAGCATGGCAAAACATGACCCTACCACTGTTTGCTCACAGGAAATAGGATTACCACCTATCTTTTCTGCAGAAGTAAAGAACCTGGAAGTGATCATGAATCCAAACTGTCTCCCCAAACTCAGATTAACCAAGTGAAAAAGGTGTAGTCTTCTCTATGATAATCCTGAAGTGAATACTCTTTCACCTTTGACCTACCCACAGGGTCCTGACCTCAAGACCTTCAGTTCTATCACACCTTGACAATGCCAGTAGGCTCTGTAATGGACTCCCAAAACACACATCAAAATACAATTAATCCAAAATGCCTCTGCTAGGCAAGGGCTAAACTTGAGCCAACAGAGCCACCATAAGACCTGCTCTCAAGTCTCTGCACTCTCCTTTACATCGCCCACCAGGGAATCCACGAGATGGGCCCTATTTTTCTACAATCTAAGTTCAACCTCTAGTGTCTAAAGAAATTGCAGGTCTAGAATGACCACTCAGCTGTTCATCTCCATTTTAAAATTGCATAGTTTGTGTGGGCGATCCTTTGTACAGACAAAATACTTCTGGGACAAGCTTCCTAAGGAAACTTGGATATTCTGCTATAATCTATCCTTTTTAAGAGTAATAAAGATCTGGTGTTTTCCTAAAACATTATTTCAAATATGGGCAGTTTATACAAACTACAGATCTGAATATGCAAACTGGGATTCTAGCTCTCACACTCCTTCGCTCTGTACTTCATGCAATATTTATTCTGCAGACTTCCAACTACAACACGATTATAGTGCACTTCCAATCCTCATGCACAACACTAATGCATGCCTATCATAGGCAAAACCTCAACATGATTCAACCAACATCCTTTCAACCATACATAAAAAATGGAAACGATATTTACTCGTTCACCGTAAAATCTATTTGGGCTCCTCCAGGTATAGGAAAACTCTATGTAAATAACACTATAATGCAACATACTTCAATTTACATTATAGGCAAAGAGAGGAGAAGGAGCACAAACAAATAATAGAGTCCACCTTCCTCAGTGACATGTTTGTGTGCTATAGAGTAGGAGAAATATTGCCTCTCTGTATTTTTGCATGAAATATCGTGATAGATGTACTTTCAGCCTGGCTCCCTAGGTGATAAGAACAACAAGGAGTCAGGTGGGCTCGAAATGTATTAACCTCATTCCCACTAGAGTGGGGATTCTTTACACCCTCAGAAATCCATCGGTAAGTGGTTGATGATGTTTTCTACATTTTTTAAGCAGATAAAAGGTTTTTGCCTGGCATTTCCACGAACCTGACTGATGTGTTGGGACGCAACCAGACAGTCTTAGTTGGAGCCCACTAGGTCTCTTGATTCCAGTGACGGCAGACAGGTATAGGTATCCAGAGCATTTCTGTACTTCACCTGGGTCAATATTTAGTGATGTAGGATGCAGCCCTCCGTTTCTCTGTAAAATAATAATGTGATAATAGGAAATCGCAGCAAAACCATATTCTTTCTGATTCTGCACATCCTAAGGAATATCTCTGATGGAGATGGACTAGGTTACTCCTGAGTGGCAGGCCAGGGGCTCATGCTGAAATGTGTTTTAGTTTGCGTACAAAATCCCATAAAACTGGCAATTTTGTGAGAAATCCCTCATGCTGTAGTATATTCAGGCGACCGGTTGACACAACTACCCCTTTTTATGGGACTCCAACGTAGAAGCGTAGCAAAAATGCATAGGCGCACATCGGAGTTCTGAACCCTATCAGCTCATAGATGATAGATCCTCTTGCTTGTCTTGTGCTTGTCCCAGTCCTGTGGTTCTTTGAATAGACAGTTGGGGAACATATTTCCCGAATCTGCTCTGCCTAAGCAAGCTATCAGACGGAGGTGGACATTTTTAGTTCTGTTTGATTGGCCACAAGCGTTATTCTAAAATGTGGTTCTCATGTCTTTATGTAGAAATCTGATAGAACTAATGAGTCCTCCCTCATTCACTATTGAGGAAGATCTTCCTTCCCTTTGGCCTCGTAGGTGTAAAGGTACGAGACATGTATCAGTAGGTAAAGCATCTTGGGCCTGCACCTTTGACTCACTACTGCCTCTCCACTCACATTAGGTTCGCCTGGACACTAAGGCGCTGTTGAGTTTAATGGTACTGGCAGAGTGCAAACGCCGCATGTGAAATTTAAATTTATGTTTCCATGTGGTAACATCACGCCGGTACCTTGCAATTCAGAGCTTACATCCCATAGAATGGGGAATAGTTGCGTGGTCTTGCTGTTCCTGATGAAAAACCTCATGGGATTCCGAATTCCGTGGTGTTTAATGCACCCATTTACCTTTTGCTCTGAACAGGTTGTGAGAGAGCGTGCCCAGTAATATTTGGGGCCTGCCAAGAAGAAGCTTGTGAACTGTTGCAAAAGGGACAACCAGTGAACTGTAGAAAATATATATATATATATATATATATATATATATATATATATCAAACTCCCTAAGCGGCCGTCCTGTTGCTGAGTTAGCACCACCCCGGACTTTGGGGGCCACGTAGTCCCAACATTGCGGGGCTTCTTGTGGTGCACGGCACATGGATTTAACACAGCTTTGTTCTTGGGGCTCATGAGAGCTTTTATCCAGCATTTATTTAAAGGAGCATCCATCTAAGGACTTCAATTAACGGACTACATCTCCCAGTAGCCTGACGTATTGTCTCATACAGAGCAGCTGAATCACAGCGTACGATTTGGGTAAAAAGGAGGATGTGGCCCGGCATGCTCCTTCCGACTGCTGCAGCCTCTGAAGAAGTGAAGCCACGAAACGCGTAAGGCTGCGGTCGCATGCTTTGAAAGACTGAGAAGTAAAGCTGTGTATACCATTAAATGCTTTTATTTGGGGAAAAAGCGTGCCGAGTTCGAGTGCTACTCAAATTGTTGGTCCCCCAGGGAGATATATATATATATATAAATATATCGCCAAATTTCAGTAATGCGATCACTCAGAGATGACAGTTCTCAAAGATGGTTTAATTCAGGTAATGCGTTTCGCTTGACCCGCAAGCTTGATCACACAATGTGTCAGAGGTACCGACATGCAATACATAGTGGTTACTGAAAATAAACAAAGGCACAAAGAATGCAGGACTTGACCAGCTAGCATGGCGGCCATATTGGAACATACAGATAGCGTAGAACCACAGTGGACTTTGAATATCTCCTGCTGCTGTGATTTGTCTTTGTGCAGATCTTTTTGAAAACATAGTATTATATTTTGTTAATACTTAGTATTTATGGTTCAATACACAACTGTATTTAAATCATACAGATAAGACATAGTATTGTATTCTGTTAATACTTTATACTTGAGCATACACAACTAAATCTAGTTAATGCAGACAGACCATAAGATCAAACTGGATATGTTACTTACTAGCACATCCGCAGCACATGTACAACCAAAATAGCTGGCAGTCCTTACCTATCAAACTGTATTGACTTCATACAGATTGAGCCAGGTTGCTCACCTTATTTCACATGTTAGGAGTAAGAGTCCAGGTACACCATTGATCTGATGGAGCCCGGGACTCATACGGGAGGGGGGGCGGCCCATTAGAATATCTGAGATCAGGATGAGAAAATACTCTCGGTCTAGTGCCAATTTTATAACTATAATCTCTTCCTCAGAAAACAAAATTGCTACTGTATAACTGGGTGCCAGGATTGGATTCCCAGTATCAGTTCAGTTTGATAGATCAGGTGTTGAGAATATCTATGTTACCCTAGTCGTAACTGGTTTGCTGTTGCTCTCGGTCTAGTGCCAAGGCCAAAGGTACCTGTATCGGTGAAGTACCAAACTAAATTTGTTTGAGATTTGCCCCTACCATCCCCATAGTTCCTATCATGGCCCAAAATCAGAACCTCTAGACAGTATTGCTGTCGGAAACCTATATCACAAAAACCAAATTCATTCTACAAATTATTTCAAATCTACATATTTAAATCCAAATATACCCAACCCCGTGATGTGCTACTAACTAATATATGACCAAAAAGTAAACAGAGACAAAGTTCCGTTATGAAAACACATCTCTTATCTGTGATGTTTGGCCTCCTTCCATGGTGACTTGAAGAAAAGGGTAGGGGGTTCTGGTGAAGCTGATCCTCAGGTTCGGCCCCTTCCTTTTCTCCTGTAAAAAACAACAAATAACTCCATGAGAAACTCATAGATAAGATTAAGATCATACATCATCAACTGCTTGTCCTGCAGAGAAACACATGTCTCACATTATTTACAATATATACACAATATATACAGAAACATTTAAGTGAACGTTAAAAAAATATCTAAGATTCTTAATCAAAACTGGAATATCCTTGCCAGCGACACTACCATCGGCCATACTGTACAAGATAGACCACTGTTAACCTACAGAAAAGGAAAAAACCTTAAAGACTTTCTGGTAAAAGGCGATATCTCCAATATACACACTAGCCCACACATAGGCCTACAGGGATTCTATCCCTGTGGGCATTGCAAAGCATGTAGAAATAGCACTATGAGAAAGACCTACACTACACCTGCAGGGGAAAAGATGATCAAACAATTCCTAACATGTGGCACATGCTTTACCATCTACGTTTTGGAATGTCCCTGTAAAAAGAGATATGTAGGCAGCACTACATTGGCAACTAAAAAGAGGGTGTTGGAACATATGAGGGCTGTAAATAATAAAGATCCCCACTACCCTGTAGCGAGACATTTTACTGAATTTCATCTGTCTAATAGCTCGCTGTTAACTTTTTTTGCTATAGAATAAATTGTGCAAACCCTAAGAGGAGGAAATAGAACTCTCCAATTACGCAAAAGGGAATCCTGGCACATAATTGATTTACAAACTAAGAGCCCGGAGGGGCTCAACCAGGATGAGGAAATGAGTATCCACTTACAGGAGTAGATCACGAGTAGACCTGTCTTACTTTAGGCCACCTAATGAGGTTCGAATGATAACGTTCACTTAAATGTTTCTGTATATATTGTGTATATATTGTAAATAATGTGAGACATGTGTTTCTCTGCCATAAGCAAATCCGCCGATTGACGGATATGCTGGAATGCTGGAACAGCATCGGGTTGTCTTCCGCGGCTCAGGCAAGCCGCTATACATCCAACTCACAAAGTTGCCTGCTGTAGAAGACGCCACACCACAGGTAAGTATTCGCCAAATCTGTTCCAGCATTCCTGCGAATCCGTCAATCGGCGGATTTGCTTATGGCACGGGTGCCGTTTTTGAAGGGATGTAAGCTGTGGCAGTGAGCTGCAACCTGGTGCCACGATCCACTGTGATGTTAATAATTTCTATTTTGACTGTCTACAGCAGGCAACTCACTTGAGAAAGACGGCAGGCACTACAAGTACCAGCAGGCCACTGTGAGGGCCACGCCCACTGAGGCGGGGTGTTTGGAATTCAAAAAGATGCCGCCAAAAGTGCTCTGCTGTTGCTTTCAAGTCCAATGCCCCTGAGGAAGTGATATACGAAACGCGTTGGGAATGGACTTTGCACTTTGAGGACAGGGTTGTGCTCACGCTGTTGCTCCCATCAATAAACAGATTTGGCGAATACTTACCTGTGGTGTGGCATCTTCTACAGCAGGCAACTTTGTGAGTTGGATGTATAGCGGCTTGCCTGAGCCGTGGAAGACAACCCGATGCTGTTCCAGCATTCCTGCGAATCCGTCAATCGGCGGATTTGCTTATGGCACGGGTGCCGTTTTTGAAGGCATGTAAGCTGTGGCAGTGAGCTGCAACCTGGTGCCACGATCCACTGTGATGTTAATAATTTCTATTTTGACTGCCTACAGCAGGCAACTCACTTGAGAAAGACGGCAGGCACTACAAGTACCAGCAGGCCACTGTGAGGGCCACGCCCACTGAGGCGGGGTGTTTGGAATTCAAAAAGATGCCGCCAAAAGTGCTCTGCTGTTGCTTTCAAGTCCAATGCCCCTGAGGAAGTGATATACGAAACGCTTTGGGAATGGACTTTGCACTTTGAGGACAGGGTTGTGCTCACGCTGTTGCTCCCATCAATAAACAGATTTGGCGAATACTTACCTGTGGTGTGGCGTCTTCTACAGCAGGCAACTTTGTGAGTTGGATGTATAGCGGCTTGCCTGAGCCGCGGAAGACAACCCGATGCTGTTCCAGCATTCCTGCGAATCCGTCAATCGGCGGATTTGCTCATGGCACGGGTGCCGTTTTTGAAGGGATGTAAGCTGTGGCAGTGAGCTGCAACCTGGTGCCATGATCCACTGTGATGTTAATAATTTCTATTTTGACTGTCTACAGCAGGCAACTCACTTGAGAAAGACGGCAGGCACTACAAGTACCAGCAGGCCACTGTGAGGGCCACGCCCACTGAGGCGGGGTGTTTGGAATTCAAAAAGATGCCGCCAAAAGTGCTCTGCTGTTGCTTTCAAGTCCAATGCCCCTGAGGAATTGATATACGAAACACGTTGGGAATGGACTTTGCACTTTGAGGACAGGGTTGTGCTCATGCTGTTGCTCCCATCAATAAACAGATTTGGCGAATACTTACCTGTGGTGTGGCGTCTTCTACAGCAGGCAACTTTGTGAGTTGGATATATATATATATATATTTTTTTTTCTTTATTAAATTTTGCAATCACATAGGACAATACAAATAATGGGGAGCTTGCTGGTGCAGCCAATAAAAAGCAGGCATGCATTGAGCTGCATAGTAGTAAAGTTCTAAGTCCGGGGCACCCAGACCTCCCATAGAATAAGGTAGCGTTAAAATATCCCACCGGACCCGCAGCTGTTTACCGGCCCAGGCAAACTGGATCATGAGCGACTTAATACGCTTAAAAAAGGGAGCGGGGAGTATCATCGGTATGTTGCAGAACAGGAATAAAAACCGAGGAAGGACGACCATTTTCATCAAAGAGACTCGGCCCATGAGGCATAGAGGCAAGCGTATCCATCTGCAGACATCGTCTTCAAGTCTGCCTACCGCCCTGCCAAAGTTCACATTGAACACCACTTCGGAGTTAGTGTGAACCTGTATGCCCAGGTAACGCACTGAGTCGGTAGTCCACTGTAGCGGGAAATCTAGCTCAATGGGATCCAAAGCCGGCGTGAGTGGGAAAATAGCGGACTTAGTCCTGTTAATATGTAGACCAGAGAATTTGCCATAACGCACCACCTCCCTCAAAACTGGGTAGAGGTTAGACTCGGGGTCTCTGATGTATAGCAGGGTGTCATCCGCATAAGTGGAGATGATTAGGTTATACCCAGGGAAAGCTGTGGCTATGATACTCCCGTAGAGCGCACGCCAAGGGCTCAGCCACAATCGCATAGAGGAGTGGCGACAGTGGACACCCCTGACGAGTGCCCCTGGATATCTTAAAGGGGGGTGTGACTATATTACCCACCCTGACCCTGGCAGTAGGGGAGTTGTACAGGACAGACACTAAGTTGGAAAAAAGGTCGCCCACACCCATTCGACTCAGGACTAGCATCATAAAGTCCCACTCGACCGAGTCGAAAGCCTTTTCGGCGTCCAAGAAGATCGCAGCTGCTTTAACTTCATGTTGGTATGCTGGATAGCCCCAAAAACTGTGCACAGATTGTGGGTGAGTGTGCATCCGACCTGGAACAAAGCCAGCTTGTTCGGAACTGACCATAGTCGGTACTAATGGAGCCAAACGATTGGCGAGTACTTTAGCAAACAGTTTAGTGTCCACATTCAGCAAAGAAAGCGGTCTATACGATGAGCACTCATCCGGAGGCTTGCCTGGTTTTGGGAGGGTGACCAGCAGAGCCTCCCGCATTGATGGCGGCATCACCCCGCTCTCTCCCATCTCCTCAAATAAGGATATCAAGTGGGGGACCAGAAGATTCCTAAACTCCTTGTAAAAGGCTACAGTGAGGCCATCCTGCCCGGGAGCACTCCCTGTACGCATAGATTTAAGCGCCTCATGAATTTCCCAGGCCTCAAGTGGTCTCATCAAGTATTCCCTGTGCCCGTCTCCCAGCCAGGGGAGCTTGATATATTCCAGGTAGTCTACCGCTCCTTCGCCTCCTCCCGATAGTCTGGACTGGTATAGCTCAGAGTAATAATCCCTAAACCTATTAGCGATGGCATCGGGGTCGTGTATGAGTTCGCCAGTGTCAGTACGGATTTCTGTAACTCCAGTTGTCTCCCGTTTACCCTTCAGAATTGCCGCGAGTGTGGCGCCCGGGCGCTCCCCCTCACCGTACAATTTGGCAACGGCGTATTTGCCAAGAAATGTGACCTCTCTTTCCGCAGTTTCGTGATACTCTACTAGTGTGTCTCTTAATTCTGCTGTCGCCCGCTCGGCACCCCCCTCCTGAGCCTCTCGTTCAAGGGTAGCAAGTTTCTTTTCTAGGGTTATCAGATGATCCCTGATAGACCGGAGTACTCCTGAGTGCTTAGACATAGCAATCCCCCTTATGTATACTTTAAAAGCTTCTCATGTCGTGGAGAATAGAGGAACCGAGCCAATATTAGTGTTGAAGAAGACCTCGATGGATTCTGCTATTTCTGCCTTGAACGCATTATCGAGCAAGGCGTAAGGCGGGAACCGCCAGGTAAAGGGTGCTGGTCGTTTCGACGGCGTATTAAACCATAATTGAACTGGGGAGTGGTCTGAGTATGAGCGTGGGTGAAGTTCGCAACTGCGGATAGCCGCGGTCAGGAGACAGGAGACAAACCAGTAATCTATCCTAGTAAACAGGTTATGTGGAGCAGAGTAGTGTGTAAATCCCCCCGGGCCTCTATTTCTGGAGCGCCAAACATCAATCATATTGAGCTCTGCCATAGCATCTTCGACGGCTCTAGCCGCGTTGACTGTCTCCGCGCCGGTCCCCCTGAGCGGTCCAGTGCCGGATTGAGGACACAATTAAGATCCCCACCCCAAACCAGTGGAAGGGATGCCCAGCGCCGCAATTGTATCAGCAAGTCTCGGAAGAATTGCGGGTTATCAAAATTCGGGCCGTACACATTAACAGTTATAAACTCCAGCCCCCTCCCTTTGACCTTAGAAATTACAAACCGCCCCTCCCTGTCGGTCTCTAGAGCTTCCAGGGATATGCCACCTTTAGTGTTGACCCATGTCAACACCCCGTGGGCGTGAGTGGAAAAACCGGCAGCATGAAAGGCACCATGAAGACGCCTGTGGGTGAGCATCGGAGAGTCAGTGGGCAGATGGGTCTCTTGCAAGAGCGCAACATCTATGTTATGTCTGTTGAGGTAGACAATCACTTTCCTGGTTTTCCGAAAATCATTGAGACCCCTAATATTCCAAGTTAATAGTTTCAGACCATCACCTTAGAAACCACATATAAAATTATGACGGCATGAGCCCCCCTGCCATGTCTAGAACAAGAAGACCATCGAATCACACTTTTAAGTAGAAACACTTAAAAGTGTTACATGTGTCCCAATCACAGCCCTGTTCCCCGCCTCCCCTTATAGGCATGCAGCAGGCAGTGCATATATTTTCCCATTCAGAGTTACCCCGGGGGGTTCTGCATTGCAAAATACCATGTATATACTGTGTCAAGCAGAAAACCAACAAAACACAAACATTGCTTGTCAAACCCCACCCCCGCCATGCAATCCCCAACTTAGCACTGACGACACCTTCCACCCCCCTCCCTCCCCACAAAAACCCATACTCTGCAAAACTTAAACAGTGAGTAACACATGGGGGCAGATGTTACCTTCTACCGCACAAGAAACAGAAAGAAAAAATTGCAAATTATAAATCACAACGCAGCCATCAACTGCTAGTCAGTTGCTTCCATATTGAACAATAACTATGCAGTCCAGTCGGCTACAGGAGCCGAGCTCCCCCCGCCCAATATACCGGGTGACTACCAACCAATGGAACAAAGAGTCAAAAAAACAGGGGGGAGACCAATCCCAGTCCTGCTTAATAACATGAAAAAGCAAAACAATACTTGCGGTACGCTGGATCCATGAGTAATATAGGGCAGAAACAATGACCCAAACACAGGATTCCAGGCCAATGAGATCAAAAGAGTAGTGAGAGAACAACAGGACAGGGCAAGACCAATCAGTACAGTGAGTTTTACACTGGCATGTCTCAGCCGGCGCCACTTCACTCCTCGCCATGGATTCCTGACTGCTCCCGGATGTCTTAGGCAGGTCTTTCAATGCTTTCTGGAGAGACTTCGGGTCGAGGAAAATCCTGGAGTGACCATTAAGGTTGACCCTCAGTCTAGCAGGGTATAGCATAGCGTAGTCAATATTTTGGTCCCACAGACGCCGTTTCAGAGGAGCAAATTTACACCTAGCCTCCTGCACTTTCATTGTGAAGTCCGGAAATAGGGAGATCGTGGAGCCCTCGTATTGGAGTGTCCCTTTTTCTCTAGCTTGTTTCAGGGCAGCGTCCCTATCCCTGTAATTGAGGAGCTTGGCAATTACTGGCCGTGGCGGTGCCCCCAGGGGAGGCCTGGGGCCCAGAGACCGGTGCGCTCGCTCCACCACGAACATATCTGAGAATATCTCTCGGCCCAGGAGTGTGACCAGCAGCTTTTCGATAAACAATTCCATATTACCAGTAGAGGTCGTTTCCGGCAGCCCTGTGATGCGTAAATTGCTCCTTCTAGACCTCGCTTCCAAATCCTCTGCTTTCTCCTGCAAGGCAGCCAGCGTCGTGGCAAATTTTTTCTGTGTGTCGCTGACCTCCATCTGCGCCTCCTTCACCTCAGTGACTCTCCTTTCAGTATTGTCGATGCGCTCGCCATGTTTGTCGAGGGGTTCAGACATTCTGTCCATACGATATGCAAGAGGGTCAATCTTGCCGTCAATAGTAGAGAGGCTTTTCTGTAGGCTTTTTTGCATTGCAGCTAGGATCTGTTTCAGATCTCCTGCAGCCTCCTCCGACAGGTCGTCATGATCGTCCGTGGAAGGGGCGCCCTCTGCATCTCTAGATCGTGACTTGCGCTGCTCGAATTGCAGCTTCGACTGGGTTTTGTCTACTTTGCCCATAATTTGTCGATGAGGTAGCGGGGACCGCGCTCCACACCAATCAGCTGTGCTTCTCCTCGAGTCTCAAGGACAGGGTGCAACACTTCCTTCCCTGCAGCTTCAATCGTGTTCATTGTCTCAGTGGATTCCCCAGCCCTCCGGCCGCCCCTTCGCTCGCTGGATCAGTGTCGCCTCAATGAGCATAAGGCATGAAAATAACGGGCAACACACCGCAGGGCCCCAGATAGTGTAGTCCAGGCGCTCGAACACCCAAGGGGCTGACAGCAGGAAGAAGTAGCGCCTCATGAGCAGCAACATCCAGCACAAGAGGTCTATGTGCCCCAGACTCCGAGAAACCGCACCCCGCTGGGAGCGAGGACAGAGTAAACACAAGTCAATGAGCGGGGAGCTCGTGCGCCATCACAGGCAGGATCAGATAGCGGCAGGCAGCCACATCAACTCGAGTCCAAAGCCATCGGATCAGAGAGCATGAACCATCATAGGGACCTCGAGCGTGGGCCGCCCCACCCCGCAGATGATCCAGAGGCCTCGTCCCCGATAGCTGTAGTGCACTTCCCAACAGGCACCGCTATTTTCCCAGAATCAGGGGGACAGCATACACTGCAGGCCAGCCGCAGGGCAGTCAAGGGCAGCAGTAGCAGAGCCACGGGCGAAGCAGCCCCACCGCACGCCTCCTGGAGCAGCCTCCGTGCCTTACCTCTGTAGTCCAGGTGTGGCGAGTCCCCTCGATCCACGGCCAGCTGCACGGCTCGCGCTACGCCTCTCGGGACAAAGCGATCCAATTCTCCACGGTGATGTCTCGCCACCAAACGGAGGTCCGCCGCTCACGAGGCAAGGCCGCCGCCCAACTTCGCAGTGACGGCTGCGCCAAGCCTCACATTCAAGCGGGACCGCCACTATCTGGGCCCGCGCTCTGTCGCGGACAACACTGGTTTGCAAGGATTGCAATAACGGGTCTTCGTAACTGCGGGCACTCCAGCGTCGGGCGGAAGATCGCGTAGCCTCCGAACAACAGCTCCCGGGCTCATGAAGGTTGGGGAGGCGCCAGGTCAGGACGGCTCCGCGGTCGTGTTCCAAGGCCCCAGCCATTCATGGCGTTGCTGGCGCTCCAGGCTGAGCGGGACTCGCCTCGATCGATGCTGCTACCATCCGCCGTCTCTCGCCGTGGATCGGGGGTCAAAAATGAGGCATGGAAGCCGGATAATTGTAGGATAGGAGAGATGGCTGCACGGAGCTCGCTCAAAGCGCGGCCATCTTAGGCTTCGGCAAGCTCCGCCCCCTGTAGAAAATATTTGCATAACAGAGGCCGACCCAAGATGAGTTAGGAAGCGCAAGTTGGCCAAGGAGTACAACCGTCAGGAGAAAGAGCAGTTTTTGAATCTGGCCAAATTAAAATGCTCTGTAGTGTGAATGTGGTCTGTGCTGGAGCAGCAGAGCCATGGGAAATAAGCAAAAGCAGAGAGAGAAACACAATTTCCTCCAGCCTCTTGGGGAAGAAAATGAAAACAGGGACATATCAGCTTTAAGATAGCTCAAAGGCCAGAAATTCTTGATGGGGTCACTAGACGCCATCATGAGAGAATTAGATACATTGGAGAAATCCTGTAAATCTTAGAACCAAAGGTGGAGAAGATGGAGTCCGGGGTATCAAAGACTCAACAGGGAATATGCTCCATAGAAAAGAGGTTGCAGGTCACTGAAGAGAAGACAGAGGTGGCGGGAACAGGCACGCCTTGTCTGACTGGCTTCCAATACTAGACGTTCAGGTTAAATTTGATATCTTGGACAATGCACAAATAATAGCTAAACGCTGTGTGCTGAGATTCACTGCCCTTACCACTTCAGTGGATGTAACTAAAATGCTGCGGTATTTCTCAAAAGGACACTTGTCTCTTGCCGGATTCTCTGACTGTTTTGTGGTGCAGAGCGTTTATGAATTGCCTTTGAAGGCATCTACCATTGACTTGGTTAGGGGTACGACTATGGTGTTTCTCCAGAGCTCTGAATATTGCAAGTCTAATTTAAAAGTTGCCCTGAAACATTATTTGAAATATCAAAACAGGCGCATCCTCGACGTGAGGGCAGTAATTCAAAAGAAGAGTTAACAGCCCATCTCCAGTTAGAAGGAGCTGTTGGGCCTGGGAACCTTGGTGACACTCTGTGGATCCTAGCTTAATCCAGGGCAAATCTTTTTTCCCCTCTCTCCTTTATAGAGGGTGTCAAGGCTGACTGTCCTAACAAATGATCTAAAGTAGCGGCAGTGTCGGCTTGCATGCTGGCTCCTGCCATCTATGCACTGCCCGCACCCATTTTATGTCACATACGTTGTGAAGTAGAGAACTGGGGATCATCGATTTTGTTTTTACTTTGAGACTTGTTGTGCTAAATGTCGTCTCTTGTCTTACTTTCTGCCCCTCCCTTATCCATCCCTTGTTCTGTTTTCTTGTTGCACTCCTGAGTCTGAGTTCAATTACTCTGGGTTGACATCCAATTTAAAGAACATGGTTGAGAATTACGGATAATTATGCGATATATGTATATTCGCAGATGCTGTCTAGAAAGAAGCGTTTTCTCTTATATCGCTTGAAATGCAATGATGTTTTGTGCCAAATGCTACATGCTGTTTGGTATGGATTGCTTCTAATAAAAGCATGTAAACCTAAAAAGGGTATTTATGAAACTCTTGTTTACCAAATTAAGTAAGACCTGCTTTTTGGAAAGTTCTCAAGGGACACCTTTTCGTCTGTGTTCAGTGCAATTAATATATACTGGATATATATTAGCTGACACATCAAAACCCAGACGGCAACTCCTAGAGGCAATCCGTTTTGCAGAGGAGCTATAAAAATAACCTCCACTCACTCTTGGTCACTGGGATGCTCAAATATCTGAAAGGGTTGGCGTGTTATGCATACTGCAAAACAACACAAACCTATACCCTAACGGCTTCAACCTGCGTGCTTCTCTACCCATGTCCCTACTTCCCTTCGGAAGATGGAGCCTTCTCCACTCCCTGCCCTATCATTTGGCTTAAAGCAGCAGACTCGGGCACGTTTCTGCAGTCATTTAGGAAAGGCACGAGTTAAGGAAATTTAACTGATTTGGATCAACTCTAAGAGCCGGTGGCCGAGACCCATGTTAGTCTGCATTAATGCCAAAATAAAGTTTTGCCACCATTGTAAGTGGTTATCTCCAAACTGTATATGCAAATACTCTGTGATTCTCTAAATTGCTAATCTTTCCTCTTGTATATTGAGGAGGTTTAGCTATCATTTGGAGGGATTCATTTAATTTCCAGAATGACATTGAATTCCTCCATTAGTGGCACCAATTGAGGTATTGGAACAGACCTCAATATAACCACAAGAAGTGCTGATTCCATTTCCGTTGGTTCGGTTGGAATTGCCTACTTAGAGTACACGCTTGAGACGTGGCCATTTAAATGGATCTTATTGATTTTTCTTTTTATCACTGGTGACTAACTCTGAGAATTTCCATATCACACTAATTCTTCCAAATGTTTGCTGACCCCAGCTTATTTCTTCGCAAATGAGAATAGTAATACCCCCACATGAGAGCGTTGAACAGTCTTGGGGCACTGTCTTTGAATTTTGTCATTGATTTTTGGACTGAGGACAGCGATTTTCTGTGTCTCTCACAATTCATGGATTTTTGTTTTCTCCAGCAAACTTTTATGATTGACTCCTCATAAAATCTTGTAACTACCCCCTCTGCTTAACCTACCAATATCACCCGAAGAAGGATTTAAGTTACGAAATCTACTAGCAGCGTAACTGTAAATATCTGTTTGTCGTTTTACTGTCAGAAAGCCTATCTTTTTTAGTTTGCTGCAAACTGTAGGAAATGACCATCGGTTGCGAGGTATTCCCGCAGATCTTTTCCTTCTTTGACTGAACCTGTTTTTGTTGGCCATAGAAATCTTCACACTTTGGTCCTGCTAACCAGTGGTAAAGTGCTTGTGGGCTGCAGCACTTATTGTACCACCCCCCTAAAGTAGCACTGTTCAACATGTGTACAGACATGCCCATTGGGGAGAGGGGGGGCTTGTGTGTGTCACCCCTAAGGAAGGCCTAAATGTCTTTAGGGCCGGGTGCATGGTATATAAAATGTAGGACATGTTTACCTTTAATTGTCCTGGCAGTGAAAAACCTCCAAAGCGTTTTTCACTGCAGCAAGGATGGTTCACCCATAGAAATGCACTGGGTTACATTATAATTTCTTATTATGCTCAACGTCAGTTTGGAACTAGCTTGTAAAATGACTCAAGGTCTCATTGTAATAGGAATTTAAAATCCTACTTAGTGGTAAAGTCGGATTTTAAAATACTATTTTAAAAATGGCACTTTTTGTAAGTTGACAATTTCCTGACTAAGCCAAATGTGCTTTTCTGCTAGTGTCAGGGGTTACCAGACTGTTAATGGCTTTCCTGTTGTGGGATGTGTATTGCTCCCAGACAGCGGGGGGGCCTAGGTGTAGAGCTGGTTTTGGGTTTTCCTGACATGATTGCTAGGGAGGAGTGGTGCCCCTGCTCTGATTACACTTCAAAGGGGCCACCCTAAAGAATCTGACACCAGGCCTGCCCCTGCCTTTGTTTCACTAGCTAGGCTGAAGTCAAACCAAGAGGAAAGGGAGGAACTGACCAAAACCATTTTTAGGGGTGGACAAAAGAGTGCCCTCACTCAAGGGCTGCCACAGGGCATAAAAGTGTCATCCCCAGAACCTGAAATCAGAACAGTCCTGGGCCTGTGAAGACTCAGAAGGACTGCCCTGCTGTCTGAGACATGAAAGAGGACAGGACCTGTTTGCTTTGAATCCAAGACCCCAGACGTGACTCCAAGTATCAGTTGTCTGACCTCCTGTGTGGACTACAGGGGTACAACAAATTCCAGAGGCCTTTCTTGCTTCCCAGCTGACCAGAACCAACTGTGCCTTACCTGGTCCCCTCTGCTGGCCTCTGTAGGAGTGAGCCCTGACCCCCAAGTGTTGTCCTCAAGGTCTTGGAACTTTGGTTGGAGTCAGTGCCATTCTCCCTGCCTAGCTAAAGGTTTCACCGGATCCAACGCAGTGCAACACAAAGCCCAATAGAGCCATGCAGCTCCTCACCAAAGGTATCACTGTATTCAACGGCGAGCAATGAAGTGCTGCGCAGCTCGCGACTGGAAGCCTCCCCAGAACCGATGCAGAGTCACACTGTTCAGCTCCTCAGCGCTCAGCTCCTCACTGGATCAGGAGCAAGCTGCACAGAGCTATGCAGAGCCGCGCAGTTACCGACTGAAAGCCTCACTGCATTCAATGCAGAGCACAAACCTGCTCCTGTATCTGGCCCACGCTCCATTGTGGTTGGCCTGAACCTGTGACTTTCTCCAGGTCCGGCGTGACCAGACACTCCCAGTTGGCGCTTTGTGCTTTTTGTCGCTATTTTGAACCTTAAAATAAAAAAATTCATAACTCTGGTTCGTTCTACTGATTGGATTTTTCTCATTTTTATGTGATTTTATTTATGAAAATAACCTCTTTTTTTCTAAGTTGGTTTGGAATTTTGCTTGTGTTGTGTTTTCACTTTATTACTGTTTGAGTGTTGCATGAATACTTTACACATTGCCTCTAAGTTAAGCCTGACTGCTTTGTGCTAAGTTACCGGATTGTTAAGCACATGTTTAATTAGCGACTTTTGTTGATCACCCTGACAAGGATTGTGATTGTGATTTGAGGTGGTCTCTCACCCCCTATAACAAGTAATCCAAATTCTTACACAAACTAAACAATATTATATTAAAATACTCTGTAGCTTTCCAACTTGTAGCCTTTTGCTGCTATCCCAAGCTTTTTTCAGTATAAATGACGTGCCCAGGAAATCAGCACTCCCACACCTATGCATGGATACATTTCTCAGCCGCAACCATGATCAAATCTCTGCATTTGTCTATCACTTTTGAACATGCAAGATAATGATATATTTGACCATACAAGATAATGATATTTCTAGAGCGTAATCTTGAATATATTCTTCATTCGTTTATTAGTTTCCTATGCTTCCATTTGAAACAGTTCCACAGTACTGCAGCATGAGGCTTAGTGGGTCAGGGCAATGAAGCCCTCTACACATGTGCAATAAGTAGGGTACATCTTGTAAAGCTGTGGGTGTAGGGGGCAGAACCAGGGTTAAGGGATGAATGATAGTGGGTGGAGCAAAGAGTAACTTTGAGGTGCTGTAGGGGACCAGGAAGCCCAGGTGAGGGACTGGGCGGCAGATCAGAGTCATAGAGGCCTGACACTAAAAGTTGGTTTCAAAGCCAATTAGAGATCCAGTGTATAGGTTAATACCAGGGTTATGGTATAATGTTTCTTTTGTTTACCCTAGGATGTTCCAGGAAGAATGGGGGCGTGTGATTATATTGAATTTATGTCTGCAGAAATTGTATACCTCATTTTACTTGAACACTTTGAACCCTTGTAAAAATAATAAAAATTGTCGCCTCCCCCCCAAAAGAGAGATCCAGTGTGAGGAGATTGGAGGATGGTATCAGAGATCCAGTTAAGGGACTTGTTGGAAAAGACACACAGTGAGAAGCTAGATGAGGGACTAGAGAGCCAGAGTGAAGCACTAGCAGGAGAAGGCAGAATCAAGGTGACAGAAAGGTCACTCACAGATGGTTATGATCATAATAGAACTCTGAATTGCTGTAGTAGATCTGCTTCAGTGGATGCGTCAGCTCATAAAAATGGGATGTGTGTATTTTCCTCATGCGTATACTCATGGCCGCATTGGTGGTCTATAGATGAAAAAAAAATCCAAATGTGGAGTAATGGAGAGTGGGTGGCTGTCAGGTAGCAGGTGGGGAGCTAGTCATCTCATTTGAGGAGGCTCAAGACTTTCGGAGTTCACCCAGGTCACTTTCTGCATACGCTAAACTAGAAAGTGTCACTAGGGAGGTATGGTGTGACTCCATGGCCGTGCCGCGGGCGTCGGAGGTGCTGGGAGGCCTTCTTCGATGGGGAGAGGGGCGGCACTTGATTATCCTGGTTTGTAAGGCTCTCCGGTGGGACATGCTGGAAAAAACCCTGTGCGTGGGAGCAGTAACTGGAGGGCTCGATATCCCACACTGACTAGACGCATGCCTTAGAACTGGTGCGCACTGTCTCTTGCAATAACGGGTTTTAATTGCTGCATTTAAATTTTTTACATCGTACCTACATGACTCCTTATAAATTAAACAGAATGGATCCCTCCAGAGGAGCTCGATGTATGCGATGCAGGGAGGAGGGTGCTACTTTTTTTACACTTGACTTGGCAGTGTCTTGGGGTTCATCGGTTTTGGAGGGCAGTGGTTCCCAGGATAGAGGAGTCCACCGGCTTAACAATTTCTCTGACACCAATAGCTTGTCTGTTGGGAGTAGTGGCCAAACCTAAGGGGCGGAAGATCCCTTACAAACTTACACAACTAGCTCTTCAATTGGCTAAATGGAGTTTGGCCATAGGGTGGTTGGGGTCCAGGAAACCGCTGGTAGACCATTGGCTTAGGAACCTACTGGAGTGGGGAGCGGCAGAGGAACAACATATGTGTTTGGTGCGTAAAGATGATGGGGCAGTGGAAGAGATAATGGCCTGGGGACAACTCCTCAATAAATTTAATGATGAAGATGAGTCTGATACTGATGTCAGCATGGATTGTGAAGGCTGAATTGTTTGACCATTCTGCTTCTTCGTGACTAATGTGACAACCAACTGTGTCAATGCTGAGTACACCACATTGGGATTTGGCTACTTGGTTTGGTTTATGTATTACAATATGTCACTCATAATGTGGTCATTTCAAATGATGGTACCCTGGCATGTGTGATGCAACCCTCACCTATGGAGTCTTGTATCTGTTTCCTATTTTTCCTGAGGACATATGCTGTGAACCTGGGACCCATGCACTGTATGCTTTGTTTTGTTACTTGCAAAAAATGAATAAAACATAGTTGCAAAAAAGAAATCCAATGATTAACTTTTTATTATATGACGTATAGTTGAAGGACACAATATTCACATTGGAAAAAACAGTGTGTACTTCTACACGATCGTGTTTACTAGTTCTGTAGTTCTTATTGCCCACTTACATTTATTTGATAAGTGCAAGATGAGGCTACACAGCACCTGGTGCAAAAAACATTGAATGTATCCAATCTGCTTTCTTTTTTTATTGAGACTTGTAAACCTGCATAAATTAAGTTTTTAGTATCAGCCAGTGTTGGAAGTTGGGTTACTGGTTGAGGGAGTTGAAACTCTACTCAAGCAGCAACCACAATCTCTGTAAGGGAGACACAAGCAAACCCCAAATTAATCTGTGCTTAGCCTTCTGGTAGCTTGGCGCAAAGCATTCAGGCTCAACTTAGAGGCAATATGTAAAGTATTTATGCAGCACTTCAAACAGTAATAATGTGAAACAGAACACAAGAAAACTCCCACACCAATTTGGAAAAATACTGTAAAATGTAATAAATTGAGACCGAAACAACATAAATCCAATCAGTAGAACTGGAGATATGCAATTTTTAAGTTTTTAGTGAAAATAGTGCCTAAAGGCACAAAGCGATAACTGGTTATCTGGTCGTGCAGACCGGGGCAAAGTCACAAGTTCAGCCAGACCGCAATAGAGTGCAGACTGGATACAGGGACCAAGTTAGGCCCACTGAACAAGAGTACCTTAAATCCTGGTTGCAAGGTCCCGTGTCGAGGATGCACTGCACAGCCAAGGCGCTGTGAGGTCCTTGTGCGGAGAGGTTTCATGCAGCGGTGGTTCTGGGACTCTGCGAGGCGATGATGCGATGTCCTGCATCGTTGTCAAGGATGCCACAGACGAGGGGCTTGCAATGCGAAGTCCTCCGTTGAAGATGTGTTACACACCGGCTGTTTCCGAAGAAGTTACAGGGCTTGTGATGCGGAGTCCTGCGTCATCATCAAGGATGCCGCCAATGAGGGGCTTGCGATGCAAAGATCTGCGTTAAGGATGCATTGCGTGGCCGTGGTTCCAAGGAGGTTATGGACTGTGATGCGAAATCCTGCATCTGGATACCTCGTAGCAGTTGCAATGCAGAGTTTTGGAAGGTGATGCGTCGCACCTCAGTTCCAATGCAGAGTTTTGGGAGGCAATGCGTCGCACTACGCCAGTGCTGCTGGGACACAGCTGTGTTGGCAGAGCACCTTCAGATCCACTTCCAAGGGTCCAGGACTGGGGTGGCACCACTTGGGGGACAAGACTCACAACAGACTGAGTCCAGGTGCTGGGTTCAAGATGAATGAAGCCTGTTCTGTCCCTGAGGCTTCTGATCAGGAGGCCAGTCAACTGGCCCTTTGAGTCACTCTGGTGGTCCTGGGTTTCAGATGCAGGCCCAGTCCTCCACTCAGGCAGCAGGGCAATGGAGTGACAGTCCTTCTTGCAGAGCAGCACAGCAGTCCTTTTGAATCTTCCACAGGTCTAGAGTTGCAATGAAGAGTCTGGTGTAAGGGTCTAATATTTATACCTGGTGCCAGCTTTTGAAGTAGGAGGAGGTTCTGGAGGTTTCCACCACCAGAGGTGTTTGAAATGTCCTGCCTCCCTGCCCTGGCCCCAGATTGTCTTCGTTCACAATAGACTAGTGTCATACCCCTTTGTGAGTGTGCTCTGGCAGAGCCTTTGTGATGTGCAAGTGTTTTAAGTGACAGCTCCTCCCCCTTATCAAGTCAGAGATGGCCCATGTTGCCAACTCCTATCATCCCTTTGTCTCACTGTCTGGGAGGAAATCACAAAGACCAACTGCAAGATACACCTAGTCATATGACCCAGGATACAGGCAGCAGACACCGAATGGTTAGGACAAGAAAATACCAACTTTCTAAAAGTGGCATTTTCAAAATTGTGACTTGAAATCCGACTTTACCATTAAAGAGGGCTTCAAAGTACAATTCTTTAGACACCAAACTCGACATTTCCACCAGCTCCCAATTGAAAGTTACCACTTTTTAAATATAGTAAGTTAACCCTATGCTATCCTATGGAAGAGGCAGACCTCACATTAGTGAAAAACGAATTAAAGAGTTTTTCATAATCAGGACATGTAAAACTTTAAAGTACATATCCAAATTTTTAAATACACCCCCCTGCCCTCTGGGCTTTGTAGGGCCCATTCTAGGGTTGACTTATATGTATTAAAAAGGGGGGGGGGTTGGGCCTGGCAAGAGGTTTATCTTGCCAGGTCGAAATGGCAGTTTAAAACTGCACTCAGAGATTGCAATGGCAGTCCTGAGACATGTTTACAGGGCTACTTAAGTGGGTGGCAGAATAAGTGCTGCAGGCCCACTAGTAGCATTTACAGGCCCTGGATAGATGTTGTACCACTTTACTTGGGACTTACAGCAAATTAAATGTGCCAATTGGGTGGTCGCCAGTTTTGCGAAGTTTAAAGGAGAGAGCACAAGTATTTTAGCACTGTTTAGCAGTGGTAAAGTGCACTAGGTACTAAGGCCAACAAAAACAAGATAAGCAAAAATGGAGGGGGGGGGGGAGTATGGGGGAGGCAGAAAGTTTGAGTAAAGACCACCCTAAGGCTGTCAGGCCTACCAACCATGACCATTTGCCACTAAATTTCAGGCTGCAGACTACCAGCGTTTTGCAGACAGACGTCAAACACTTGTTCATGAACTATACAGCCCAGCAATCTTTATTTACATTTATAAAGTCTTAATTGTTAGAGAGTTACATCACAACACTGCTCAACCTCGTCATTGTTTTGCTATTTTAGAGTGATGAGTCTGCTTGCCTAAGTACTTCAGGCGGGTATTTGAAAGTGAATTTTTGGAAACTTGATCTGAAAAATGCATCATTTGGCGTAATTCTTTCAAAACTTTCTCCATGGGGATGGGCACTACTTGATATACATTAAATGGTCGGGACACTCCATCTCTGCTCATTTAATACTGCTAGGGCTTGGCATTTCATGCCACCTGTTTGAAAATCATGCAGCAGCCACTTGCCCTCCATGACTTATCTTGTCAGTCTGTTCTACTGACTTCTCCTCGTGGCACAACTCAAATGGCCTACAGGCCTAGCAGGGAGGAACGCCAAGATAAGGAATGAATAAAATGTTGCAGTCCTGTGTGACGAGGGCTAGGAGATGACCAGGCTAGGACATCGGGAGGGTTTTCTTTGCCGCTTGTTGTGAGGTTTTGGCAGTATAGGATCCAGTGTTGTGTTAGTCCTTTTTCCAATCTCACTGACCAAGCAGAATTTCTTTATAGACTCTAGTGCTAGACCTGCATCCCTGCTCACCAACATCCATCATTCTCCTTACATGAGTTTTAGCTTATATGAGGTCCATCTTTCAGGAATGATATCAGTGACTATTTAACTTCATGACACCTCACAACCCTTCCAATAGAAGCTGACAATCTTCCTGTTAAATGTGTTCAGGGTAATAAACCAGAATATGTCCCTGGATGGAAGATTTTACTTTGAACACATTGCTACCATTTTTCAATACATGCTTTGACATTGTTTCTGCAGTCTTCTAAACTATTCCTGTATTTAGCACTCTTATTTTTTTTTAGATTTTTAGATTTTCCAAGTCGTTGTAAAACTTCTGCTGCCTCTAGTGTCATGGGGCCAACACCCAATACAATATTGATAGCTTATAATAGATTTTTTTCCGGGGTGAAGAGCATGCTATCCTATAAAACAGCAACGAAACCCTACATCTATTATCATACATCTGTTGCCTCCCACCAACTTGTCGAACCCCTTGCATCTCCACCCTAGAGGCCACATTGACCACTTTAAACCCAGCCACATCCATTTGCAGCCAGATCAATATATAGCCCCTTATCCTCTGAATGGTGCTGGTCCTGTTGCATCCCCTTCCACTCGTTGCTTTACAGGGTTCTTGAACTTTTTTTTGTAACTCTTTTCTGGATATTGAAATATGCTGTGGAAATTTAAATATTCATATATCTCAGAATTTTCACAAGGGAATTATCACAGTTTTTGCTCTCCCAACCTCCTCATATCATTATTTTATTTAAAAACTGTTGTGAGCGGAATTACTTATCAGTCACATTAAAGAAGCATAAAAACAATAATTAAAACACGTTTTGCTACAGAGGAAAGAAGATCAATAAAAACTGATTTATTATATTAACAGTAAATACTTCTGTGTTGTGGTTTAGAGCTATAAACACCTTTTCTATATCAACATTGTTTATCACAAAAATATTATTTTGTAACGATGTGATGAAATTGGAAAAATGTATTTCATTTCTTGTCGGTATGTATTACATGCAATTCAGAAGGGATTTTTGTCCGAATCCTCCTAGTGGGTATAGGCTATAAGAGCTTCAATTTCAAGGCCAGACCAAGGAAGGAATGTGTTTATTTTCCTCCAGTCTGTCTTCAAAATCGACAGCGATGGTTCCAAACAAAACAACCTTCTATTCATCATGCAATCGGTATGTCTAAGAATAGAGTATGTGTTGTGTAATATTTACTATGCTCTGACCATACAGATAGCGAACACTGCAAATTGAAATGTGTCAGTTTTGGTGCATGAATAATAGGTATTCTTTCATCACAAACGATGAAGGGTTGAGTTGTCCCAGTCGTTACCCAAATCTGTCACCTGCTGGCAGGGGTGTAGGAGACACAAAATTTCTGGGGGGGACAGGGACAGCCTTGGGGACTTTCTATTGACCCTATAAAACTTTCCCGTGGTCCGTGAGCCTCAGATTCTGATAAACGTATACAATCATACTTTTGAAGGAAAATAGAAAGGCAGGCATGTAATCACAGTGTGCAAGTATGTTATATTGTCATTTACAACTTACCTACAATCTGCAAAGTAATTACATTAAATGTGAAAAACATGTTTCTGTTCATAAGGGTTCTGGGTGTTAAGGGTTTTAAAGAGGTTTTAGGGTTCAGATGTGGGTTAAGAAAGAGGATAGTAAGACCAGTAAAGGTTTTTTTAGCATTCAGACGTGGGTAAGGGCACGGGGTACTAAGGGGTTTTAGGGTTCAGTGTTGGGTAGTGATAAATGGTGGTAAGGGTATTTTAGGTTTCAATTGGCAGGTAGAGGTAAAAGGAGGTAGGAGGTGTTGGAAATTTGCCCTTTCTGCAGGGCCACCCCAATTTTCTTTTTGGCCTTTGTGCAGAGCTCTACTTTTACTGGCTATAGAACTCTGTGCACTTTACCCCTGATAACCATTGATAAAATGCTTGTGCTCATTCTTTCAACATGGTAAAATTGGTACACTCCTGATTGGAATATTTACCTTGTCTATAAGTCCCTAATATATGGTACCCACAGTCTATCTAGGGCCTGTAACTTAATTGTCACCAGTGGGCTGCAGCACTCATTGTGATAACTACTATAGTGACAGAGTAAAGCATGCTTCCAGACTTGCCACTGAAGCCTGGTTTTGCTGTTTTAAACTGCCAATTTGGCCTGTCAAACTAAACTCTTTTAGCAGGTCTAACCCGTCCTTTTAAATATTAATAAGTCACCCCTAAGGTAGGCCTTATTGCCCAAAGGGTATGGTACATGGTATTTAAAAGTAGGACATGTAGAAGTTCAGTATTCCATATGCTCTTACAGCGAAAAATCATAAAAGCTATTTTCTCTGTAGCAAGGCTGGTTGCTTCCATAAAGAAATAAGGGATTACATTATAACACCTTATAATACTAATTTCTGATTGGTAATAGATACAGAAATATTTCAAGGACTCTTTTTAATAGTTAAACAAAATCAAATTAAATGGTCAAGTTGAATATTTTCAAACTAGTATGGAAAAGGTATTTTTGAAAAATTACATTTTGCCTGCCTAAAGCCTCTGGAGGCCTTTCTATAAGAATTCAACAGTCACCTGGCAGCTTGGGGGCTCCCCTGGGGTGAACAGTGTACTGCTCCCAGGACAGAAACAATGAACATTGGGTATGAGGAAGTATTTTCCTCCACCTTGACAGGATTGTCTGGGGGCTGTGTTCAGTCCCAGGGTGCACTTCAAAGGGTTGGCCAAGCAAGGACCTTAATAAATATTTTATCAGGGTCCTCCACTGTCACAGGCAGATGTAGCTCACAACAGGGACTGCCTTCCTTTTGTCCTTCTAGTCAGCCAGGCACCAGAGAGATGCCCCAGAAGTGACTTAGAGAGGCCACTGGGTTGGAGCTGTGAGAATTCTCTTTGACATTGGAGTGTCAAATCTTGCTTGAATGTCACTTCCTGCTTGACAGGTCTGCTGGGGTTTAACATATAACATTTGGGTGTGTACTACAAAGAAGGGAAACAGAATGCCAAAACATGTTGTGGGTATCTATGGTCTGGCTGTTGAAACCTCAGCTTTGATTTTACCAGACTTCGGTCTCTGTTGGATGGGATACAGAAACTTCCTAAAACTGGATTTTAGTGTTAGATGTAGGAGGACACTGGGTTTACCATAGTATATTCACTATGCACACCCTCAGAGCCCAAGTTTAGTGTGGCCGAAGACTTCAGCCATCTTGAAAATGCCCAAAGTGGGTAGGGTTAGCCCTGGAAACCTTACATCATTGGTTAGGGCATCCCCTGGTATCATTCTCACCCACAAGCTTGAGCCTGGTATTAATGTAAATTCTCCAGCAACCCACTTCAGAACACTCCTTGAACTGTAGAAAATCAGAAGAGGGCTGAACCTGCTGTCTGAGACCCGAGAAGAGCCCTAAAGGACTGGACCTGCTCACTCTTGTACCAAAACAAAGAAGTGGACACCATGGGTCATATGGCTGACCTCCTGTTCAAGCTACAGTGATGCTGAAAGCTACAAGAGGCCTTTCTTGCAACTGCCCAGCTGATCAGTGGCACCTCGACCTGGAATGGGCTCTGCCTTCCATCTTGTGCATCTTTAAGTACCTTCCCTGGTGTCCTGGGGCGATTTAGAAGTGTACTCATGTGGTGGATTGGGATATGAAAGACTAAAGTCAGAAGATAAAATCTTTGACAGGACAAACCTCGTTGGTGCATCTGACCTGTGCTCCATTGCGGTCCGCGTCAAATTGCGCCTAGGTCCCTATCTATCATGACCATTGACATTCATAAGCACTTTAAGCTTCTTGGTGCTATTTTACTTAAAACTTTAAAAATGATATCTCCATTTCTCCTTATTGGGTTTTTTGTCATGTGGGTGTATTTTTGTTTATTACATTTTACTCTATTTTTCGAATGTTTTTATTGGTTTGCATTTCAACTTTATTACTGTTTTAGTACTGCCTAAATACTTTACACATTACCGCTAAGTTAAGCACATCTGCTCTGTGCAATAGCTACCAGTGGGTTACCTCCGGTTTAATTAGTGACATGAACTGTGATTATTACATGAGGTGGGTACTTACCCCTCAGATACTTTTTGACAAGGAGGGTTTAGGGATTAGAAGCAGGTAGTGGTAAAGGGAGGTAAAGCTTTTTGTAGCATACAGGGGCAAGAAGTGGTAAAGGGTGTTTAGGGTTCAGGGGTGGGTAAAGGGAGGTAAGGTGTTTTTATGGTTCAGGACTTGTAGAGGTAAACGGAGGTAAGAGGTTTTTAGGGTTATGGGGTGGGTAGAGATAAAGGGCAGTACGGTGATTTAGTCTTTGACAGTGGGTAGAGGTAGAGGAAAGTAAGGAGTATTTAGAGTTCGGGTGGGTTGAGGTAAAGGGGAGTAAGGGGTTTTAGGGTTCAGAGGTGGGTAGTGGCAAAAGGAGGAAAGGTTTTTTTGGGGTCATGGGATGAAAAAGTTGAAGGGTGCCAAGGGGATTTTAGGGTTCAGGGGTGGGTAGAGTAAAGGGAAGTCAGATGTTTAGGGTTCTGGGACAGGGAAAGGGAGGTAAGGGGTTTCTAGGGTTCGGGGTGGATAGAAGTAAAGAGAGGTGAGGAGTTTTAGGATTCAGAGGTGGGTAGAGGTAAAAAGTTTTTAAGGCTCAGTGGCGGGAGAGGAAAAGAGCACTGAGGGGGTTTTAAGGTTCAGGAGAGGAAAGAGGTAAAGTGTGCCAAGGGGGTTTAGGGTTCAGGAGTGGGTAGAGGTAAAGGGTGATAAGGATTTTTGGAGGGATTTAGGGCCAGGTAAGGTTAAAGGAAGGTAAGGGTTTAGTGGGATGCAGCGGTAAAAGGAGGTAAGGACTTTTGAAGGTTAAGGGTTGAGTAGCGGTAAAAGGAGGGAAGGGATTTTTAAGGGTCAGGGGAGAGAAGAGTTAAAGGGTACCAAGGGGGTTTTAGGGTTCAAGGGTGGGTAGAGGTAAGGGTTTTTAGGATTCAGGGGCAGGTAGAGGTAAAGAGAGGTTAAATTTGTTTATGGTTTGTGCCGGCAGCGTTAAAGGATGGTAATAGGCAGTGCTTTTAATGGGAACTGCAGATACTCACTAAACTGAGCTGTGAACAAGGGGGTGGGTTTGGAGCAGAGGTAGGGGCGGGGTTAGGAGGAGGGAAAATGGTAAAAAATTAAATGGATCGAGATTTTAAACAAGCGTTTCTGGTATCTGGAATATTCTTTTTGTATATATGTGTAAAAAAGTGTAAATTTAATATATCTTTCAGATTTTCCTTGTGTCCGGATTACCTCAATACATGACACATAAAAAACATTTTGTAATTCTATACCATGCAACGTAACCAATAGTGAGGGCACTTAAGAAAGAAAACTTGAAAAATTATATACCATGAGCTCATTCTAACATTTTTGGTTTTCTACTGTATTATGACTACGGTGCCCAAAAACTTCAAACCACATTAAACCAACCACGCTATCTTTACGTAGTTCACTCTACTCCATGACATATACATTGGAGATTATAAACCGTAGGAAAAGTAAGGTAATACCACTGGCCTTGTCCCTAGAATTAAACAAGGCTCTTTGCAATCAATGGTTCACCCCAACCCATTACTATACCGCACCTGCACCTCCAAGAATACCTGGGCTGTTTTTTCATTAAGATGAAACGTAAATACATTTACAAACCATCAGCATCACAGCCTCAAACTATATGCCAACAGGTGTCTTTTAATGCAAGCAATAGATTCCAATGAGCAGGAGGGTAGTTTAAACAAAATGGCCAGCTTTAAATGCATGCCTGCAGAGCAGCCCTACTGAGTATCCCATGTATGGCCTTTAAACGTGTATGGCTAGTACAAACCTTAACCTGTTTTAGAAATGTTTAACCACTTTAGACCCTACCGGGAGAAAAAGTCTGTTATAACCTTTGCAAAGGGAATGGCCCCTTAGAGCCAAGGGACATTCATTTTGAGCCAGTGCGCACCTCCCCCCCCAAAAAGAAAGGTAAACCCCACTGGTGAGATCTGGAGGTTCTGAACTGCTACAAGCTAACCCTGGTGAGTGGGATTCAGAGACAGGACAGGCTGACTTGATGCAAGGCCTGTGGGGCTGGTAGCTATATACCAGCGAAGGGGACTGGAAACAACAGCACCTGCACACGCAAACACGCACAGGAACATACTGGCGTTCCCACGCGCTTACATATCAGTTGATACATTTCTGTTTACAAATACTTATCTTCGCTGATGTCGGCTCTGCTGTGCTTCGTCGATTGCCACCCGCTCTGCTTCACTGTCACTTTTTCACCCCTTTACACCTCAGCCTGGCTACAGAGATGTACTGGCGCAGCCTGCTGCAACATCATGTTGTCATCGCTTAGGTTTCCTGCGAATAGGGTAAGCAGCAGATTCTGCCTCTGAGCCTGACATGCTTCTCAGCAGCTGTTCAGCAGGACCTTTATATTCCACTGAGCTAAGCTTGCTTTGCAACCCGTATGAGTACCGGTACTCTCCTTGGCCAAGGAGAAGTGCTGGTACTCAAGGGGTGAAAATTCAGAAGTGCCGGTACTCGGTACCAGTGAGTAACGGCCCATTTAAAGCACTGGTAATAGGGTTTAAGGCTTCAGTGGTGGGTTGCGGTAAAGGGTTTTTAGGGTTCAGATGTGGGTAGAAGTAAAGGTGGGTAAGGGGTTTTAGGGTTCAAGAGTGCATAGAAGCAAAAGGAGGTAAGGGGTTTTAGGGTAAAAAGTGGGAGAAGGAGTAAGGGATTTAAATAAAATGGTGGGATTTGGGGGTGTTAAATCCCCAAAACAAAGAAAAAAACGGGAAAAAAGAACAGTGGAGTTGGCCGTGCTGACATGTTAACTAACAATTTATTTCAGATCCACAGCAGATGTTAGCAGCGAGTGTTTATCTTGATGTTCCATCTTGTCAGAGATGGGTGCTTTGGTCATTGCGCTGCGGAAGGTTGATGCCAGATTCCCTAAAACAATTGGCCTGATGTTTTTCGCCCCATTTTGCAGGGCTAATTTTTAATAAAGTGAGGCTTGAGTTATTCATAAAGCTCCTGTCATCACCTTACCTGTTGATCTGGCTCATGCCTTCTTCTGGGGACAAGCATCACCAGGGCTGCAGCTTCCTCAGTGCCCTACAGGCTCATATTCAAGTCGCAGATAGGGAAGTGCTGAGAAGGGGCTGGGCGCAAGTGATCCTCAGCCAGCCAGCAGGTGGTGCATAAAGATCCCAGTCCTTCTCAATAGCATGTGCAGGATACAGACAGCAAATGCATGTTTCTCCTCCTCTTCCTTTGTTCTCACCCGTGAGGGTTGCAAGCAGCTGTAACAGGACACTTTGAAGGTGCTCTGTGGGCGGTGGCAGGTCAAGAGCACTGCCTTGATCTGTAGACCTTTCTCTTGCTAATGGCTTGCTAATGACCGTTCAAATGGTTTAGATAAGCGGAGAAAGTTCTTCTGTCCTCTCGTCCCCCCACTCCTGTCCCCCGTGTCCCCCTCACTCCAAACTCTGGGGGGGATACATCCCCCGCGTCCCCCACACTTCCTACGCCCATGCCTGCTGGTTACAAACAGGTGACTGAAACGGGCATGTTAAAGTTTCAAGTATATTTCATGGCTTAGTTGAGAGTAAAAGCATTATAAAAGAGACAGTAGTAAATAATTATTATCTGATAGAGACGTCTAACCGCAGATTCGTTATCTGAGAATATACCCCTGTGTCAGGCTGGATCTGGAAATTTTTCAATTAGTACCCCTGCGCGCCTTTATGTGCCGTCTTTCGGCTCTGTGTCCGCGTTGTGAAGTGTGCAGTGCCTAAATAGGTGCCACCCCAGAGTACTGACATCAATTATTTTCTTTCCACGCCAGTCAGAGCAAATCCAGAGAGCTACCCCCATTCAATTTTGACTGACCTTTTTTTAATGTTTTTTCAACTATATCTTTGAGAAATTACTTCTCCTGGTGTGCTAGATATGTCCCCTGTGAAACCTACAGGTTTCAAGCCATGTGGTGCCTGTCACAGTTAGATGTCTGTGACCGACCCACATTGAGTTTGTTTGTGGTGCTTGGAACGGGCAACGAATCCAAGACCTGCAGGGACTGTCGCACCATGAACCTGAAGGCACTGAGGGAACGTTCCCTGAAGCTATACGCCGCCATCCATTGTACGACCCAGCAACTTTCAAGATACCAGGCTGCGCAAAAGGTCACAGGATCGCTTGCGGAGCATCTCTTGGCACTCGTCATCCTGGTCTAAGTTGTCTGGTAAGTCCTACAAACACAAGAAGTCAAAAAAGTCAAAGTATTCTTTGACTTCTCCGCGCTTGTCCAAGTCATCAGACGAGGTGCAAGAACGTCGGCACTCTAGGCCTCACCAAGCCGTGGAGCTCGTGCCTGGGTCTGCTCTGTGCCTCCTAGAGTTTCCCGAAACCAGAACTACCCCGCCCAACTAAAAAAGTTCTGTAAGGCCATGTACCTAATATTTGGGTGGCCCAACCCCTTTGGAGCGCCTTCGGGCCCCATGGATTCGGGAGATGCCCCCAATGGATTTCCGCTGGCGGGTCTGCCTTGGTGCCAGTCGGGCCCCTTGGATCCACTGCTGGATCTGGAGCAGCTCCGCTAGCGAGACCGGGACCTTCCTCGGAGCCCGCTCCAGTGCTGTCGCTCCCGCCACCCCCCATCCCATCGTCATTTCCGACTCCTATATTGAGCCAGATGAGTGTCCCCCAATGCAAGTTCCTGCGCTGACTAATACCATGCCTTCTGAGACTTAGCCATTGCCTTTTCCTTCGACAGGCCTGGAGAGGAAGATGATTGGGAGGGGTTTGAGGACCCTTATGGATACTATCACCCACTTGAGGAACCAGAGGACAACTGGTATGCGGAACAGGCGTATGCCAGTGCTTTGGATACCTCACAAGACACTGGCTTGGTCTCTCCTCCCACTGTGGCTACGGAGGAGGGAGCCTCTTTTGATATGGTGTTGCAGAGGGCGGCTGAGGTCCTGTACCTTCATCTATCTTCAGTGACATCTTGACAGAGGTGCTTCAGCCAGGAGTGGCCCCTCTGAACTCTTACTCGCATTCAATGAAGGCCGTACAGTTGTTGACCTTGGGGCCTGTACACAGCACAATTGCCTGTGGCCATCACTCCTGGTGACGCCACTTTCCTCACCCACCACCCCAACCTGGAGAGTCTGATGGTCCAAGTCTCTACCTCCCGTGCCAATACACCCACATTGTGTGGGACTCTGTTACGCAAGTGCTACCTTTGGTCTTGAGCTGGCCTGAAGCAAACACAAGGAAATGATGGACGGAGCGCCAAAACTTTTCAGACACTCACCCCTAGTCACAGATCTGGGTTGAATCCATCATCGTTCTTTAGCTCACTTCGCCACCCCAGTTCAGACACAGCTATATGCAAATCAGTCTTGATCCTGTGCCTCATGGGAACAGTCCAGCCCGAACTGCCAAGCCATGTCTTCCCTGGACCGTAAACAAGCATCCTGGGACCGGTTTCGGGCTAACAGCCCTCATCAGCCAGGCTAGCTTGAATTCAGTGGCAAAGTGAGCAAGGGACCCACGTATGGGCATAACATGCCAACTTAGGGCGAACAAAGCAAACACAAGGAGATGACGGAAGGAGCGCTGAAACTTTTCAGACACTCACCCCCAGTCACAGATCTGGGTTGAATCCATCATCGTTCTTTAGCTCACTTCGCCACCCCAGTTCAGACACAGCTATATGCAAATCAGTCTTGACCCTGTGCCTCATGGGAACAGTCCAGCTCGAACTGCCAAGCCATTACTTCCATGGACCGGAAACAAGCATCCTGGGACCGGTTTCGGGCTAACAGCCCTCATCAGCCAGGCTAGCTTGAATCCAGGAGATGATTGCATATAGCTGGGTCTGAACTGAGGTGGCGAAGTGAGCTAAAGAATGATGATGGATTCAACCCAGATCTGTGACTGGGGGTGAGTGTCTGAAAAGTTTCAGCGCTCCGTCCATCATCTCCTTGTGTTTGCTTTGTTTGCCCCAAGTTGGCAGGGTATGCCCAGACGTGGGTCCCTTGCTCACTTTGCCACTGGATTCAAGCTAGCCTGGCTGATGAAGGGTGTTACCCAGAAACCGGTCCCAGGATGCTTGTTTCTGGTTCAGGGAAGACCTGGCTTGGCAGTTCGGGCTGTACTTTTCCCATGAGTCACAGGGTCAAGACTGATTTGCATATAGCTGGGTCTGAACTGAGGTGGCGAAGTGAGCTAAAGAATGATGATGGATTCAACCCAGATCTGTGACTGGGGGTGAGTGTCTGAAAAGTTTCAGCGTTCCGTCCATCATCTCCTTGTGTTTGCTTTGTTCGCCCCAAGTTGGCAGGGTATGCCCAGACGTGGGTCCTTGGCTCATTTTGCCACTGGATTCAAGCTAGCCTGGCTGATGAAGGGTGTTACCCAGAAACCGCTCCCAGGATGCTTGTTTCCGGTTCAGGGAAGACCTGGCTTGGCAGTTCGGGCTGGACTGTTCCCATGAGGCACAGGGTCAAGACTGATTTGCATATAGCTGGGTCTGAACTGAGGTGGCGAAGTGAGCTAAAGAATGATGATGAATTCAAACCCAGATCTGTGACTGGGGGTGAGTGTCTGAAAAGTTTCAGTGCTCCGTCCATCGTCTCCTTGTGTTTGCCTGGAGCTTGCCTGAGCCATACTCACTCAAGCAATTGCTGATGAGCGAGATGCAGCAAAGCTCACCATCAGATGTGGGCTGGGCACTACCGGCTCACTAGGTAGAGCGATTGCATCGTCAGTGGCACTTAGATGCCACGCCTGGTTGAGAACCACTGGCTTTTCAGGGGATGTCCAAGCTTCCCTTATGGACATGCCCTTTCATGGCTCCCACCTTTTTGGCAAAAAGGCAGACTCTGCGCTGGAGCATTTTAAAGACATCAGAGCTACGATAGGTCTTTGGCCCTAACCATACCACCACCCCAACCCCAGTCTGCCTTTCGTCCCTTCTATGGCCTCGGACAGGGCTACCAACTGCGTTCTTTCACGCCCAGCCACCAAGGTCAATATGCTTGTCAGCCTTTTCGTGGCCATGGACAAGGTTTCTCACAGACCACGTAGGGCAACCAGCCAGAGGTTGGGCCAGTCCATTCCTCCCCCAGCCCCTCCGGCAGCCTTAGCCTTCAAACCCCTTTAATTTGCCCTTACATGAGTACAGGCACCCTTTGGAGGGGCACGATCCGCCACCACCAGCCCAACTGGCAATCCATAACATTGGACAAGTGGGTTTTAAAAATCATCCGGTTCTGTCCCCTTCATGGAACCCCCCCCTTAACCATGCCACAAGCTTAAGATTGACTGACAGAGGACCACCTCTCCTTACTCTGTCAGGAAGTGTCAGCCCAATAGGCCAAATAGGCCATCAAGAGGGTACCGGCATCAGAAGTAGGTCATGGTTGCTATTCCTCGTGGACTTCATCTTGGGGTAGTCGGGGGTCACAGCTGTGACCTCTAGCTTGCTCCCCGCTACTCCTGGCACTTCCTTTGCGACCCCTGGTCTCAGAGGAGGCAAAAGGTTTGCCCCCTCTGAGGCCAGTGGTCGCAAAGGAAGTGCCAGGAGTAGCAGGGCGCGCAAGCTAGAGGTCACAGCTGCGACCCCCGGCTACCCCAAAATGACATCCATTATATTCCAGCTACTTTCTGTTGCCCAAAAAGAACGGAGGCTTCCATCCTATTCTAGACCTGCTCCATCTCAAGAAATTCAAAATACTCACCTTAGCTCAAGTCCTGTCTGCCCTGGACACTGGATGGTAGCTTTGGAAGTGAAGGACACATATTTCCACATCCTCGTTCCTGCATGCCCAGAGACGTTACCTGGGGTTCACTGTGGGCCAAGAGCACTTTGAATTTGACGTGCTTCCTTTCAGTCTTATCAGCGCTCCTTGGTTGTTCACCAAGGTGATAGCGGTGGTTTCAGCACATCTGTTGAGGTTAGGGGTTCCAGTCTTCCCCTACATTGACGATAGGCGGTTGAAGTCAGGCTTGCCCCAGGCGGTCGTCTCCCCCCCCCTCCAGACTACGGCAGACCTCCTGCAATCATTGGGTTTCAGTATCAATGTGCAAATGTCACAAGTGTCTCCCTCTCAGATGCTCCCTTTCATTGGAGCTATGTTGGACACAGTTCAGTATCGGGCCTATCCTCCCGAATGGCGAGTCCAGGATGTTAAAGCTATGATTCTGATATTTCAGCCTCTATTCTGGATTTTGGTGAAAATGTTGGGCCTCATGCCCTCCCTCATCCTTCTAGAGGCACATGCCCATTGGCATATGTGGGCTCTGTATTGGGACCTTAAGTTCTAGTGGGTACATCATCAGGGGAATCTCTCCAACCTGGTCCTGATCTCAGAGTCGGCTACAAACGATCAGCAGTGGTGGCTGATGAACCGCGATTGGGTCAGTGGCAGACCCCTCTCACTTCCCCTGCAGGAGTTGACTGTAGTGACAGATGCGTCACTTCTGGGTTGGGGTGGCCAGATGGGAGAGGTGGAGATCAGAGGCCTCCGGTCTCCGGCGGAGTCTGGGGTCCGGGGTCCACATCAACTTGTTGGAGCTCAGGGCAATCCAATTGGCATTGACAGCCTTTCTTCCTTCGATCAGGGGAAGGCTAGTGCAGGTGTTCACAGACAACAACACCGCCATGTGGTACTGCAACAAACAGGGCGATGGGGGGGGGGGGTCTGAACCCTCTGTCAAGAGGCCCTGCTTCTCTAGACATGGCTGGAACATCAGGGCATTTCCCTGGTGGTTCAACATCTGGCGGGCTCTCTAAACGCCAGAACGTATGAACTCAGCTGTCGATGCCTAGCGGATCACGAATGGTGTCTCCATCTTGAGGTGGTGCAAGGTCTCTTTCAAGAGTGAGGAGAGCCTTAGTTAGATCTGTTTGCCAGCGCTGAGAACACGCAATATCAGCAGTTCTGCACACTGGAGTTTCCAAGGCTACTTTTGCTCAGCCCAAGTCATTCTTGTGGTTCCTAATTGGGCACAGAGTCTGGTATCCCTAACTCCTGAGCATGAGCATCGGTTCTCTGATCAGACTCCCTTCTGGAAGATCTTCTGTCGCAGCAGGTGAGGGTCATGCACCTGAACCTGCTCAATCTCTCTGCCTTTGTGCGTGGAGATTGAGCACGACAGATGACAGCTTTTGGCCTTGCTCCCGAATCTGTGACTTTATTCTGGCACCCAAGCATCCCTCTGCCAAGACAGTATACATCTGTCATTGGGACACATTTATAGCATGGTATGCATTCAAGAACATCTACTCTCTTTCTGCACCCCTATCCCAAGTTTTACTGTTTGTTCTTTCTCTGGCCCAGCAGCGCTTTGCTCTGTGCACTGTTAAAGGTTACTTATCAACCATTTTGGCATTCTTGCTGTTGCCGGGCCAACCTTCTTTGTTTAAGTCACCTGTTGTGACCTGTTTTCTCAAGGGACTTCAAAACCTTTTCCTTCCAAGACCATTCATCATGCCCCAATAGTACCTTAATCTGGCCTTAGCATTTCTCTTGTGCACCCTTCGAGCCACTGCACAACTGCCCACTCCACCTACTGGGCTAAAAAACAGCTATTCTGGTGGCCATAACATCGGCCAGGAGGGTCAGCGAACTGCAAGCACTCGCTGTGCATTCTCTCTACTCAACATTCTGCCCAGACAAGCTGGTTCTAAGAACACATGCCTCCTTCCTACCGAAGGTTGTGACACCTTTTCATGTAGGTCAAGCTGTCACCTTGTCTACCTTCTTTGCTCCGCCTCACCCTTCCAAAGAAGAGGAGAGTCTCCACCAACTGGCCCCAAAAAGATCCTTGTTGTTCTACCTTGATCGCACTAGAGACTCCTGAGTGGATGATCAACTGTTCGTTGGGAATAACGGAGCAAAGAAGGGTAGGGCTGTGCAGAAACAAACCATCTCACGATGGATAGTACTCTGCATAAACATCTGCTATGCATTGGCCAAAAGCAAATCTCTGAGGGCTTGCGCACTCATTCCACCAGAGCCAAGGCTGTGACCACTGTGTTAGCTTGCGGAGTCCCTGTCTGGACATCCGTCAGGTAGCAGCAGCCTGGGCATCATTGCACACATTCACCAAAAATTACTGTCTGGACAGTCAGGTCCATCGTGATGGGCATTTTGCCTGTTCGGTCATGCAGGACTTTTGGTGTAATCTGCTTGCACACCCGCCACCGGGGAGGTATTGCTTGGGTATCTATTTTACTTTAAGGAATCTGCGGCTAGACGTCTCTATCAGATGAACAGGTCACTTACCTCCGGTAATACCTTATCTAGTAGAGACGCTATCTAGCCACAGATTCCGTACTGACCCTTTCATCCTACCTACACTGCGAACTGATTTTATTGTAGGGTCACCCTTCTGAGGCCCTCAACACTGCACACTAGTGCATCAGCTTTATTCATGGCTCCGCTCTTCTGGCGTATAAAGTTGCAAAAAAGAACTGATGTCAACACGCTGGGGAGGCGCCAGTGAAGACTCCACTGCCAATGCAGAGCCAAACGACGCCACCCACTGCTGCATAGGGGCACTGCTTGAAAAATGTACGGATCCAGTCTGAATGCCTGGGGAACATACTATGGTAAGGGATGTGCAACAGTGCGACTAGATAGAGTCTCTACTAGATAAGGCAATACCGAATGTAGGTAACTTGTTTAATGTGACTAATACACGGGCTTAGATACTACAAACAGACTGTAATAAAACGCTAATGCGGTAGGAGAAGAAAACAAGTAGCGCTGCAAGATGACAGACTGGCAGAGTTAAAGTGCATAGTTTGTTTTTAACCAGCAAACTTTGGCAGACACCAATGCTGTTCCTGAGGCATGACTCCAATGATACTGAGAAACTACAATTGTCCCCTGGGGCCAGTATCCTGACCTTTTCAAGAGTTTAACATGATTTTGCAACAGGTGCCGCCCTCTGGTTCTATTATGCAATTTCCATTAATTTCACAAATCGCATGGCAAGGAGGAGATGTGTCACTTGATGACATGCCATTACTGCACGCCTGCAAGAGCAGAGTCTCTACCTGTTGAAATGGGGTTGTAACAAAACACACCTCTTATTTATTGGAGCCCGGCAGATGCAGGCTATGTGTATGATACATTCCTTATAATTGATGCACAGCCTGAAATTAGATGGGGTTGATTTGCTTAACCCTTTTGGGATACATTCTCGTCTGGATAAACGTCCAAGATGGTACTGAAGCAGTTTCTGCCTAACCTGAATCGAGAGGCAGAGACTCAGAATTGGTTGGAGACCAAACTTTGCATAGGTGTTTAGGATTAGTCAAGCATGTATGCGCTTCGCCAATTGCTGTTTATCTTCCCGCGACAAATGCCGACTAATAGTTTTAGAAAATAATCTTTTGAAAGTGGCAAAGGTAACTGGAGCAGTCCATAGGCTCTCAATTGAAAGTTTTGCAGCGACATATCAAAAAAGAGAGCGTGCTGCTGACTTAGTGCTTGGGTTTGAGATATCCAACCACAACTGATATTCTAATGAGTTTTCTTTTGCTGCTCTTAGCTTGAAGCATATTTTTGCGAAGGCCCCTTACCTTACCAATGCTTGTTTTATTAAGCCAAATTTTAACCGGATCTGCGTTGATGAACTAAGCTTCGGTAGGTGAAATGCCCGTCCATAAGTATTGGTTACTAGTTGATCCAGGAGCCTGGTCTCGCTTCCAAGCATTACTTCGGACTCATATTCAATGGTTCGAAGGAGCTTGGCAAGTGTAACTTTTGCAATCGGGTTAAGAGTGAAACCCCAAAGTTTTTTGGGAGGGAGTTAAAAAGGCGTAAAGCAGAGAGGAGGCCTTTGCTTTTATGAACTGTTTCTGGGGGAGGAATGTTTGTCAGTTATCAATCACGACCCCCCGGTATTTATACTCTGCTACCTTTTTGTTTGGGGAACTATTTAGGTGCTGAGATCCTAGTTTCTTGATCCTTTTTATCATGATTTTGGTTTTGGTTTTGTCCAGATTGACAGTCAACCCATTGGGTTCAACATATTCATGTAGTTCATTTGAAAGGCATTGAAGCCCTATCCGGGTTGTGGATATCAGGAGGTGATCATGTTGCCATCAAGCTTTGGTACATGAGCATTTACATTCTCCAACTCAGAGAACAGGTCTGCTATGAAGATGTAAAAAAAGTAGTGCCACCAGTACACAGCTGTGTTTTAACCTTGTTCTTGTATTGATTTTGCAGGTGACTGTGCTGCTGTCCCTAATTTTAACTTGCAGCCAAGTGTTAGTGTGTATTGACTTGGTGAACTTTATCAGACTGGGTGAAATGACTCTTTCCACTAGTTTCTCCTACAAGATGCTTCTGGTGTCAGAGTTAAAGGACCAAAATCCTTAAAGCTGTAATACAGCATATATTTGCCGCAATTGCTCTATCGTTTTATCCATAAAGATTGAAAGTGAGAAAAGGTCTGCAGATGTTCTGATCCCTTCCCTTAAACCTGTTTGGTGAGGCAGGACATCTGCTGCCCATTTGCCCACATCTTTAAATCTGTCAGTAGCATGCCCGCAATGTATTGTGCCTCTTTATCATGAAGGCAAATTTGTCGAAAATTAGCCGGATTGGAGATTTTCTCTCCTTTCTAGATAGGGTGGATTTTTGGACCACACCATGAGTCTGGAATTCGTTGGGCAGTGATTAAAGAGTGGAGTTTGAACGTCCGCCCAGAATTCGTGGTAAGGTTTGAATAGTGACTGGGGTAGGCCATTAGAGCCTGGAGTTCCATCACGGTGACCCTTCTTGATGATATCAAGCACTTGCATTTTTTGTAACCGATACTCTCCATGTACTGAGATCGAACCACATTCATGGGAAAGTTGTTTCGCATTGAGGTAAGACCCTTGGGGTTCTTGTCGTGCTCTCTTTGAGCATTAGTTAAAAAGTTAGCCCCTTCACTTCTGCGATATTTGCATTATTGGCTGTGAAGGTCCCCTTTTCATGCTTATTTACGATGCTCCAAAATGCCTTTGCGTTCCTGGACTTACTTGTGTGGAGAAATCGTGCCCAAAATTTATCAACTTGCAGCCCACATCTCTTTTATATATATTTTTTCATAGGTTTTTTGATATTGTGTAAGAGGCCAGTATCACTCGGGCTACGTTTGAAAATTCTGACCTGTTGATTTAATTGTCTTTTTGGTTGACTTTATTGCAAGGATACCGTCTCTTAGGAGCAAGCGCATAGACCCTCTTTGATTTATGTTTAAACTCATTTACCAGTTTCTCTGCTACTTGTTCCCACACTCTTATTGGGTATGCAAAGAGTTTGGCCAGGATTTCCATCAGCAATCAGCAGCTCTCCACAATGTTGTTAGCTAGAGTGCCATTCCACTTCAACTTTTTTAGATTAGCCACGGTTGTTGTATCTTCTGGGTCCATTCCCTTTGCATACAAGGCTCCTTTTTAAGTAGCTGCAGGTGTTGTGGGAAATGATCGCCTGGTCGGTGGTGGACCATGTTATAAAATAACTCATTTATCTGTGAGCCACAAGGGGGTAGGAACTCAATAGCTTCTATGACCGTGCTTGATAGGTGCGCCAGTGGTGCATGACTTTTCAGTAACTTCATTATAATGCCCCTATTTAGGTAGTCATTGGGTCCCTTGGAGACATAGTCAGGGTAGAATGACAGCTTTATGTCTTGGAGAGGGCTACAATCACTAGTTAGTCATATGATGACTCCCATGATAGCCCTTTGATTGCCATGGTCTTGAAGTGTGTTTCCACTGATTGCTTGAGCTCTTATATTGAGGTCGTTTTCGTCTCTCATGTCACTCTTGCAGGCTCCAACACATTTGTGACTGTTTTCAATCCTTGCTTGGATGCTTGGCCTATTGCATTTTCAACTGGGTTCGCAGATGGTTGGCTAGCATCTATGTATTTTGTGTCTTCAGGTGTGGCAGGACAGACAATTCTACTGAGTCTGTTGGCTGTCTTACTTTTGTAGAACCTTTCAGAGAAGCACTGGCAACAGACCATCACTTCCTTCTCTGTGCCTTGGTCCACAATTTCATTGTTGTAGAGTGTCCTGCCTGCTGTGGTGCTGAGTGGAGCATTGTCCGTGATCATCGTATTTTCCAACTTGAAACTGGTCTGATTTTTTTCTGTAGGGTATAGATTTCGTGGGCATGCCCTGGCTATTGACAATCACTATTTCATCTACCTGATTGTCAGCCGTGGTGTGAGTAGCTGCAACATTAACGAGATAGATGTTGGAGGAGATTTTTCTAGGCATTAGCTTATCCTTCCCTGGTTCAAAGATGAGGTAACTTTTTTTGATTGGTCTGTTCTCTACTGCACTTGGTTGTTTAATGATTTTATTTCTCACCTTTCTTTGCCTTTTACTTTCACATTTTTTAATTGGTTTTTCCAGTCCTGGGGCATTTTCTCAGGTTTATATTGCCCTCCTCTCATTAAACAATTTGGGCTTTCTAGTTTGAGGCTTGCTATTGGCTGCATAAGTTCTCTGTGCTTGCTTGATGATTGCTTTCGAATTTTTGGGCTTTTTCAGTCGAAATATCTCTCTAGTTTAGTTTGAATGTGGATCTCTACTGTACAGGTTATATGTGAATTAGAGGATGTGTTGTTTTGAATTATAGTACATCCAGGGCAGGCCACATTGTGAGCCTTGAGTCTGGGCTGATTAGAAGCTGACAGATCCTCGGTTGGCAGTCGAGTAGGGTCTCCTGAAGGGTGGTGAACAATGATGTGATTTGGTTAGGTCCATAACGATTGATGACAGAGCTTTAGGCAATGTGCTGAGTTTATATATTATGGGGGAACAAGTACAGGTGGACATTGGGTCTGCATCAAACATGTAGATTCCCTGAGCGCGCACAATTAAGTTGTTTAAGCCTTCTAGATTGGAGTCAATTACAGACACAAACACTGCTGAGGTGTTTAGTAGATCAACTTGGACATCTAGTTTGTCTGAGTGAAAATTTAGAGATTGCACAATAACTTGTAAAATTGACAATAGCATTGGCCGGCACTTGTCTGCTTTGAGGTCAAAGATTCCTGGCTTTTCATTCTCTGTGTTTGCTATGTCGACTTTCTTGATTTCGTCTTCCTCTTGGCAGATGTTGCAATGCGGCCAATCAGCACCATGTTCTGGGCGCACTATTGGTTTCTTGTCCTGTTTTTCGGGGAGAGTGTTTTTCATGCATGGAGCGCGTGTGTAGCTGCTGTATGTTCAGGGCTTGTGTCCAGGGGCCATTTTAGTGTCACTGGTTCTGTATTTAACCCAAGTTCTATCAGTTGGTCAACTGATGAACCACTCTCTCAAGGTCTATTCGTAACTGTGGCCTCCGATGGCAGTTTTGGACACCAGGCAACCCCCCGCTGCCACCTGTCTACCACGTCACCACCCATCCCCCACCACCCCCCGGGGAGTTATTTGTTTTGTTTTCCGGTTGGTATTGCATTATTTGTATCTTGTTGGTAGTCCTTCATGGAAGTTGACTCTATGACTTCTGAACAGTCACTCTTTATTTTTTTTTTTTATTTAAATTGTTGGTGTGGTGTCAGTCTTTCTGATTCCAACTGCTTAAATGTTTTTTTTGAGGCCTTGAGGATCTTGAACTCAGTCCTGAACTTTTGTTTGATTTGAAGACTCCTGGTATTTTTCTTTTTCTGGGCATTGGCCCCTGGCTCTCTCTTTGCCTTCCTGATCTCATTCTCCACTGGCTGTACAAAATGTGAGCTGAAGCCTTATGTGTTTGCTGACAACTAATAGTGTCTTAATTGTTGTTGTTAATTGTGTCTTGATGCTCATTTTTCCACATCTTGCTTTAAACAGTTCATGCTTCACCCTCACATGTAAAAGCTCCTACCACTCCTTTTGCGAGCAGGGCGAGTATGAGAAAACCACAGTACCTGGGAGGGCATGGTGACACTGTGAAGAAAACTTCCTTGTGTCTGTTTTGTTTATTTGTTTTTTTTTACACAAACTTTATTGAGTTTTTAATGCAGTACATCATAACTTTCTTTACAAGATAGGACAATATATGGGTGTCAGCGCGTTGAAGAGTATACCTATGGAATATGCAATAAAGCATAACAATGTAAAATAAACAGAAGAGCTGAACCAAACTATAATACAATAGCAAACCAGACCCTAAGTGATCCATCCTAAAGATAGATTGTAGGTCGAGTGCATTCGTCAGTAGGGGCGTCCTCCCCTGGAACACTGGTATCCGCCCATGGAGACTGGAGTCATATATTGAGAGTCACTCATTGGGAAATGGTAGTGTAGTGCAGAACATATGCCAGTCTAGGGTGGTCTAGTGTTTTCATTGGCATCACTTTGAAATGTAAAGACCAGGTTGTTCGATAGAGCTGCAATGGGGCATCTACAGAGGCCACATACCTCATCTTGGTGCAGGAACACAGACTCAACCTCCTCCCAACATGTAACAGTGGAACGCCACTGTCTGATTCCTGGCAGGGATGGGACTTTGCAGTGTATTGCAATCATGCGCCTAGCCAACAAGGAGGGTCAGGATGACCAAGTGGTTAATCACTCCATTAGTCTTCTTGCGCTAATAGACCCCCAGTAAGCAACTCTCAACAGGAGTTAAGTCGGGGCAACCAGGAGTCCAGGTGAGGCTTGTGTTGATTTAGGTCCAAAATGTCTCTTTTAGTTAGGAGTCCCAGAACATAGACAGAATATCTGCCTGGGAGGCATGACATTGGCGCATTCTGATGATGTTATGGGGTAGAACATGTAGAGCCGGGGTCAGGTAAGCTCTATGCTTTGCGAGAAACTTTGTGTGGATGTTCGAGTGCTTTCTGCCACTCCTTGGGCTCTGCGGTCCTATCCCAGATAGCTTTGGCATTCAAGGAAATTATCCTCCAGCCAGAGGACTTGAGGTAGTGGGTGCACAGCGGGTTCAGAGGTCGTAATTGCCCAGAGGCTCTCCATTACTGATCGCACGCCTATGTGTCAGGAACTGACCCATTGGGAGGCCGATCTGCTCAGAAAGTAAATCAGAAGGGATCAGGGCACCATCCTGGAACAAGTCACCTATGGCACTAATCCCTGAATGCTCTCAGGTCTCAGCCCCGCCCGTCCGGTTCCTCGGCACTTCAGAAAATCAGAAGGATCTCAGGCATGTACAGCCTCAAAGAGGGAACGACCTGCAGGGCCCTGTGGTAGCAGCTATTGGGAGTGCGAATCAAGTTATTAGAAGTATTGGATAAAACTGATTTCTGGAGAAATAGTTAACGAGCAGCGGTCAGGTTACCTTGCCCGTTCTCTACGCACAACTCTGACGGCTTGAGGCCGGACAACCAGCTAGCTGACCATTGAAGCTGCACTTCCAGATAGTAATGTTCAAATATGGGGGTCCCTCATACCTCCCTGATTAGTGGAAAGTTGCAGCTTAGCCTTCCTCTGTTCCAGATCAAGTTAACAAGCATGGTGTCCAGAGTGCGGACTATGCCACGATATATAGGGATTCGCAAGATGGCAAAGTAATATATGTGTCTTGGTAACATCCCCAACTTGGATCTATCTAAATTCCTCTCTCTTTGCCTCAATAAAAATGGCCATATGCTCTCATTCTCAAGAAACTATCCCTCACCCTGTAAAAATACCTCGATAAGGCAGCCACTAAAAAGTTCCAAGAAAACATCTTTTGTTCCCAGGTGCTTATCCCAGCAGTCTAGAACATCCTCTTGTTTACAGCATTGAAACAGGAACAGTAAAGGTAGATATGATACCTTCAGAACAACTAGCACTCCTAGAGATTTCGGTCTTTCATATCATAGATTATCAGACCCTATGAGCTATCCTGTTCTTCTGTATTTGCATCTTTCACACATTTTATAATTCTTTCAACTCTTTCCTATTTGATACCAGTTTGTTTATATAGAGTCCTCCAGATTTTCACCAACCACTTGGAGTGTTCCTCAAGGTTTCGTACTTTTTCCATTGTGCTTAACCTACACATTGAGCCCCTTAATTGATACACCCACAATACCCCTATTTACCATAAACGTTTGTCATCCAACCAAATGGAGTGCCAAAGAACGTGTTAAGACACCATCAAACCTTAGATATAAGTCATCAATTTGAAGCTCACCCAAAGAAGTGCTCATCAGCGGGAATTTGTTTCAAGTCTTTACCCGTTCCTGGATTCTATTATGAACTTGGCATATCACCACGCCCTCTCTCCCCTTTTGCCAAGTCCCTCAGTTTTGACATTCTTGCCAACCTCGTCACGTGAGAAATATATCCCAGACAGTATGCTATCAACTGAGGTTTTTCTGTACAGTACCGACCATTTCTTACACTTCATAACTTGCTTTCCACTATTCAAGCCCCATCCTGACCCACAATGACTAAGGCAACACTGCTCTTCAAGACACAAAGCTGGCACCATTGATAGCAGCCGTGCATTGAGCCACCGAGTGATCACTAATGAACAGATATTTAACTAAATCTTCCCACCTTATGAGATCTCCACTATCTTCCTCTACCAGCCTACACAAAATTTAGAACCGACTGCATGATTATGTGCAAGACTGCCATCTAAAACAAGCCGGTAACCTTACAGATAAGCTGGAGATCTGCACTGCTCTTTACAACACCCGCTGCATCGCCCTAGCAGGACCTGAGATGTAGAAGGCCCTGAAGGACAAAGCAAGAAAATAATCCTTTTCCATCTGTGCATTGAGGTTTTGTAGCTCAAAGTCTACCTTTCCAATGAGTTGTTGCTGCTGACAGTCTGGCCCGACCGTGACTCTCTTGGCCTGCTGCTAGGCACTCGACTCTAGCCCTTGCCTCTGGGGCCTTTATGTTTAAAAGTAATGCTCAATCATGTGTGTACCCTAAGAGAAATGTATAAGTCCTCACATGCACCCTTTAAGCATGTATGTCTGCCACTTATCTCCCTGTGTTAGGTAAAGTACTTTAGTCCCTGCACTGGGTCTGCATTATTTTATTAAGCGCAATAAAATGACAAAACAAGTTATACATGCGTGAGAGCAACATCAAACCTCAACATTACAGACTACTTGACACGTTGTATTCGTCCTCCAATAATTTATTTTTAAGACTGTTCTTATATTTACATGTGCAAGTGCCCTTATTCAATTTACAAATTGAAATCCAACTCTGACTACTCATTACAACTCAAAGTGATTTGGTATTCGGGAATGTGTTAGTAAGAAAGTGAATTATTTATAGGGATGGATGGTAGTCCAACACAAGTAATAAAGTCACTAACCAGTTAGGTTCAGGCAGAGGTTTCAGTAATTTATACCTGAGCTCAACCCCTGGTAGATATGGCACAGAGTAGACAGGCCTAACTTAGAGAAAATGCGTAAAGCATGTAGAAGTACCAAACCAGTTAAAACGTAAAAAACAATCTCAAATAAAATCCATTCCAGTTTATAAAGATAGAGACAACTTTAATAAACAAAATGGCCCCAAAACGTCAAAAATCCAGGCTACAATGTGCCCGGAACTCAGGCGCAATTTCAGGCTGACCGCGATGGAGAACAGATCAGATACACCAAGCAGGTTTGTCCTGGTCAAATATTTTACCTTCTGACTAACTTTCGGAAATAGAAGTCAAAATCTTCTTGTGGGGAAAGGCTGTAGGCTGTATCTGGCAAAGTCCCATCAAAGTCTGATAGGCATTGGAGAAGTTCACACAGAAGCCATTGGTTTTGGCTGTAAAAAGCTCAGAGCTGGAAAAGTCAAATTATGTGTCTAGGGACGTCCTCTCGTCAGATGGATAATTTTCGTGCTTCCACCTGGTCATGATTTCTCCCTTGGGACTTAGTCTCTTTTTTTTAATCTCACATCCTTTCAGGAGTACAAGGCAGTAGGTTGTTCCAGGAAGGTCACACCAAAGTCAGTTAGGCCGGCCGTGAGGGTCCGCTGAACTGGATTTTCAGGCAGCAAAAATCCACCCGGCGAGGTCGTGCCTTGTGTGGATTGACTTGGGTGGTTGTTCCACGCCCTCCTGAAGGCTAGAATTCTAAAATGTTTCTAAGTCCAAATTTTTCTGAGATTTCAGAATATGGCCTTCTGGACACCACTAAGGGTCCAGTCCTCTTCCAGTTGCACATGGTCACTTCAGAAAAAAGGCCTGTTGCAGCTTGTTGTGTCCCTGTAGCCACACAGGAGGTCAGCCTTCTAACCCTTAGAGCCATTTTTTTGTCCTGGGTATAAGTGGGAGCATAGGCAGCCCTCGATGTCTTCCTGCAGGTCTCAAAGAACAGGTGCAGCCCTACTTCTATTCTTCCATAGGTTAAAAAAGTGTTCTAAGGAGCTGGGGGTGAGATGCCAGCTTTGTAGGTTTCACTAGCCAGTGGGTGGGTGTGACTCCTAGACACTCAATCAATCAAAAAACATTTATAGAGTGCACAGCTGTGGCAGGTGTCCCGGCGCTGGATTACAAAACTGGACCCAAAAACAGAAAGGAACTTAATCCCTGTCAAAAAGCCAGATCTTCAGTTACGACCATAACCAGATTTTCATTCTCCAGATGTAGCAATGCCACAGGTAGCTCATTCCAGGCTTAGGAAACTAAAACCATAAAAGAACGGCCTTCTCTGGTTTTCAGGTGAAACTGGTAACATTGTAAAAGTAAAGTATATTCTGATAGCAAAGTGATTGCCAGGAGATAAAGACCAAGTCTATTGCTTAGATAACTAGGGGCCTTCTGACGAAAAACCCGAAATGCAATTAGTAAGGCTTTGTAGGTGATTTGTTTAGTAATGGGAAGCCAGTGAAGCACGTTTAGCTGGGAGCAAACTGAATGAACTTTAGGCAAATCCAAAATCAGCCTAGCTGCTGCATTCTGCACAATTTGTAGCAGATTAAGCAAATAGAGAGGAAGACCCAAATAAAGTGCGTTGGCATTATCCAATCTCAAGGTAATAACCGCATGCACAATAGTTTTCCGTGCGTCTACAGGAACAAATTTGAGTTTCTTCTTCAGTACCCTTAAGATGGCAAAGCATAATCCTGCCACAGAAGAGATTTGATGGGCGAAAGCGAGAGTATTATCAAATTTGACTCCTAAATTTCTCGCCATTACCATAGGAGGTGGAGGGAATTCCAATTCCTCCGGGTACCAGTCATTGGGCCATGCATAAGCATAGTAACTGAAGAGTAAAATCTCCATCTTGGAAGCATTGCACTTCAAACAATTCCTGCTCGTACAGTTAACCTCTAGTATGCATTTCTTAAACCAAGCTGGCTCACCCAACTCCTGCTTTCCAGACAAGAAGATAAGCTGGGTGTCATTGGCATATGAAATTACTTTAATGTACACTTTTTCCACAATATGTCCTAAAGGCATCATATAGACATCAAACAATGTGGGGCTTAATAAAGATCCCTGGGGAACGCCATATTTCAATACTTTAGGCGCTAAAAGAAAGACTCCAGGTACACCAATTGCTCTCTATACGATAGAAACAATTGAATCCAACTAAGTGCTGTACCGCCAGTTCCCAGATCTGCTAGTCTGGTTCGTAATATCTATTGCAAGATGGCAAGTCTAACAGTATAAGGGCGGCCATCAGTCCCTGATCCAGGCAGAATGGATACCTCCAATAAGGCTGTTTCCGTACTATAATTAGAGCGAAAATCCGATTGTGATGGAGTAAATTACTTGCCGCCAGATATGTAATTAGTTGGTGATTTACCAATTTTTACAGCACTTTAGCCACTGCCAGACACTCGCTAACCAATGGGGAAAAATTCCCCACTTTTACAGCACATCCTGTTTGCCTTACTGCAAACTATCCCAGAGCGCACTGGTGTAGGGACATCCAAGATAGCACAGGCCTTCTAACCTTGGAGGAAGCTTGTGTGCCATTCAGGGGTGTGTTTTGGGAAATAAGCAGTCCTTTCCTTCTAAACTACACAAAACTGGTTATGGGACCAGCTCCCCTCCCACCGGGCTTGGTGTCCAGTTGGCTATCCTTGGTCTGTAATGCAAAGGCTTCTGTCTCTTTCAAGCTAATGACATATTTGGAACCTCCTCAACTGCTCTTCCAGGGCTGATACATATCCCACTCTCTACCCCCCAGGGCATCCTGTCACCAGACCTAAGCCATTGTCTGTGCTCTAGAACTTATTGAGATCAAGAACTAACAGAGTTGCTGCTGTCAGACTAATGGAAAACTAGCCTCCAGGAGCTTTTGGCAGGGAAAAGTTACTTTTTCAAAATTACTTTCCTAAATATTTATTAAAAATGTAATTTTACCATTAGGTTGAATTGTTAATAAATATTTAAAATTATGGACTTTTATCTAGCTGGTCCCAAACCCGATATAGCAGAATTAATATTTTAATTTGTCTCGAATTTTCCATTGGACAGCCAGAACCTTCCACAGGGAAAGTAATTTGTGGAGACTTGTCGTTGCTAGCCCATTAACATTAAATTTCTATGTTTCACTTTTACATATCATGCACCCTACCTTCTAAGCTGCAAGGCCTACATCGAGCTGACTTATTCATATTTTAAAGGAAGGCTTTTTCCCTGTCAAAAAGGTAATTTTGATAGTTTGGGCTGCAGGTTTAAACTGCAGCAATCAGGCTACGATAGGCCTGAAGCACTAGTGGGTGACACAATAAGTGCTATAGTCCACGGGTGACATTTAAATTTCCATGCCATGGGTGTAGTTTCTACTTCATATACTATTGTCCTATGCAAGAGTTGAAGGCGCATGTTAGAAATGGGATCTCTGGTTGGCTAAGGCTTGCGCCAAAGCCAGGCAGAGACCACCACTCTAGTCAGGGCGAGGGAGTTACACACCCAAGATAACCCCTGCTCACCCCCTTGGTAGCTTGGCACGAGCAGTCAGGCCTATCCCGGAGGCAATGTGTAAAGCGTTTGCGCAACACACTCACAGCAGCAACACACTAGGCACACCACAAAAGGAACTCCACACAAGGTTATATAAAAAATAGCCTTTGTATTATCATAAACACATTAGATCATAATCACACAATGTACACTGTGCCAACGGGCACCAGGCAGTATTTACAGGGGATTATTTACACATGACAGGGCCAATGGGGCCACTGTCATAACCATCACAAATCACCAATTGTAAATGTAACACAGATAGTAAATGTAGCGCACAACCAGCAACTACTGGTAAAGTTAGGAACTTAGCATGAGATCCTGCAACATAAAAGATGGGACACCTAAATCACATTAGGCATAAATCTCGTTAGCATCACACGTTATGCATCAACCTCATTATGCAATAATCACATGAGGCAATAGGCCTCGTAAGCATATCACAGTGTGCCCCAATCGGGGGCACAACGCACTGACACTGGCCCCAGGCCAACTGGCCTCTCACCGGGGCTCAAAGGCCCAACGTCCAGAATGTCAGGGCTGGCTGCGCATGCAGCGAAGTAAAAGTGCGCAATTGCGCAGTCCTAAATGTCGCAGCTGCACACTAATTGCTGGGCAGCTGGAAAGCTCATGGTAGGATGCGAAACGTTGCAGCTGCCCACTGTCAGGCGGGGCAGCTGGGGGAAATGCCTGTGGCACTACGGTGGCCTGGGAACCCTCGACCGGTTCCTACAATTGCGCCCACACGTTACAGCACAAAACTGACTCGGTACTGGCACTCCCCGTGCCTCACTAGCCCCCCTTTGGGACACTGTACACAAATGGGGCCAAAACGTTGCAGCTGTGGGGCAGCTGTGGAGGACAATATGGGCAGTGGCACTACTGTGCCTGGGGAGCCCCACTTTGGGAATCCTAACACCCAAATGCCCCCAAAAAGAACTCAGCCCCCTGAGCCCTGTTCGCGGAACTCCTCCCGGTGCACTAACTGTGCGGTGCAGGGAACCCGTGCGGCAGCCTCACTCACCGGTGCTCTGCGGACCTCTTTGGACCTTCCTGCGGCTGGTCAGCGCGAGGCTCCGGTCTCGTTCTTGTGCCCTCACTCGGCACAACCAACAACAAAGGCTGCAGCCCAACCCCGCTCACCGGGGCTTTGGTTCTGCTGATCCCGGCCTCCCTCTCGTTGCCGTGATGCGAGGGACTCCGGTCTTCCTGGGAACACGCAGGGCTCCCACCGGCACTCGGGAGCCCTGCTCGGGCAGGCGCGCCTTTCTCTCTCTCCCGGTCACGGAGGCGGGGTGGGCTCCCGCCCTCCTGTAGGCACCACTCTTCTGGCCGCGCTCCAATTGGCTGCCTCGGCCGGCCGTCAGCTTCCTGGACCGGCGGCTCCTTAGTGCGGCGGCAATGCGGGGTAGGCTCCCGCTTCAATGCGCAACATGCGGCTCCCGCTCAATAAAATAAACACCAGTGCGGGGTGGGCACCCGCTTCTCTGGCAAAACGCGGGGTGGGCTCCCGCCAAAGCACGCCACAATGCGGGGGAATCCCTATGTCGGGATTCCCTCAGAATCAATCGCAACTCAGCGCTGCAGGGAAAACAGGCTCCTCTCCCCTGGGAGCAAAATAAAAGCGCTCACGAGGCGCTAGGAGCCACAGCTCCAGCAGTGTCTCAAATAGGCCAAAAATAAAGGGTCCTTGGTGCTGGGGTCACCCCAGCAGCACAGCCAGGCAGGCCAGCGCGCAGGGACCCCCCAGGAGACAGCAGCTGGGTCCCGCGGCGGTTCCTCCTGGCAGAGGGTCCCCTCCAAGAAAGCACAGAACCAAACATTTTCATGGGGTCACAGCCCCTTCTTTTATACACCCTTTTCCTTTGTGACACAGCACAGGGCTGGGGGAAAACCCAGATGCAACTGGTTTGGGGGAGCTTTGGAGCACTTTGTTTTGCCCAAGCTCCTCTTCCCTTTCAGAGGGTAGGCTAGGGACATCAGACGCACCACAGGGGGCGGAGCCAGCATTGGGGAGGGATGGCACAACCCTATTCAGGTCCCAGGTGCAACTCCTCCCTCCCATCTAGATGCAGATCTCTCTATTCAGCCCTGCGCTGACTCACCCTGCCCCTCCTGGAGCCACACACACCTCCCAGCCCCTGTCACTCACAAGCCAGACATGCAATTCACATCAGGCAGGTAGACACAGAGCACACATAAATGCCAACTTCTAAAAGTGGCATTTCTACACCAGTCATAATAAATCTGCGCACACCATTGCGCAGCATTTATTCACACAAGTTCGCACATACTAGACTTGACCACACTGCTCCTCTCATACCAGGAATTACCATGGACACACATATCCCCATGCATTCCTATGGGAGTGCAGGCCAATCTCACCACACGCACTCAGAGAGCGCACGCACTTTACACTGGGCCACAGTGCTAAAGTGCCTAGAGGCCTAAAACCACCAACACTACACAGGGAAAAGGCTAGGAGACAGGCAAAAAGTTTAGGGGTGAACCTGCCAAAAGGGCCAAGTCCAACAGCGCTTATCATAGATTAGCCTATTTCTGCATGTTTTTGGCGTCAGAGCACTTACTCTGGGAACTGGGCTAAATGGTGTTGGATGGGATATTGGACTTGGGCTGAAGCAACATTGTTTTGTTCCAATCCATGTTACCCAAGTAGCAAAACAGTCCAAAATTGAACTGTTTTCATTTTTGCACCAGTGAAGTGTGATGCCAAAGCTATGGTTAGTTAGGTAGGTTGCCATGCATGATTCTGAATGAGCTATCGGGGCAGGAGACTTCAGGGGCTAATCGCTAAGGTAAATTTATACATAAGTAAATCTACATATGTAAATGTATTCTTACACTTTGTAGCAACTATACTAGTTTGTAGACTTGCATGTCTCAAACCCCTGAATTCAGGAGGTGGAGCGTAATTTGCGAGTGTAAAGTTACTACTAGTTACTACTAGTAAATGTTCACACGTAGGAGGAGGTCTCTGCCACTCGGGATGGAGATCTCCCCATGTTAAAGTATAGGGAAATTGTAAAACGTTTAATAAACTTACAAATAATTAGTAAAATTATTTGTTACATATTAATGTAAATACATTTTATGTTTATTTGTAATGTAGAACAAAATAAAAATATTTCTGAATTAAATATTTAATTAATTTAAATTTATTAAAATAAAATTCCTTTTTAAGATTCATTAGAAAAAAAACCACCTACCATAAAATGGTTATACTTTTGTATTTTGCACTGAAAGTTACAAAAGGTTATGTATGACATTAAACTAAATGTACTAAATTTATTTTTTTATAGTTACAATTATTTGTAAATTAAATTATTAAAATATTTCTAAATAATTATATATGAATGTATTTTTTAAATTTAATTTTATATAAATATAAATATATATTTTTAATAGAAATAAATTAATGTATTTTAACTTTATTTCCAATGGGGTTCTATCTTGAGTCCTTACCGTCATTATTTTCAAAGGGAGGGTGTTGCAGTACTAGTGGTTGGCTATGTCTGGTTCTGGACTTACTCTAGGTTTGAGCTTGAATAAATTTGGGACTGTTTTGGGTCCTTTTAGGCTGTACTAACTATTGCAGTGCAGTTTGTGAATAGCAATGGGCTTACTGCTTTGTGGGTGAATGCACGTCCCTCCCTAAATCCCTCTTAAGCCCTCCCTAGAGCTCTCCTTACTCTCACTTAACCCCTACCGTTTTGTAGTCCACATTCCTCATTTTGAAGCCACTGCCCCTGTCTCTTCCACATCTATGATTAAAATGTAGGCGGATATGTGCGGAGATCTCTGCAGTCGGAGTGAAGATCTCCCCACAGGAAAGATAGGGGAGGCGCGGCGAGACCACTTTCAGTGCGCCCCCTGTGAGCAGCCCTCTGGGGGGGAGGGGGTTCTATGGAACACCCAAACATCCCCTTGCAGGAGGGTGCAGTCACTGACTGCACCCATCAAAATCATGAACACCATCCACTCCGGATCTCCGTCAGACCCATGCCCACACCACATCTTCAACAAAGCTAGCGCCACCATCGCACCCCATCTCCGCAAGGCCATCAACATCTCCTTCGAGACCGCGACCTTCCCGGAGAGCTGGAAGCACGCCGAGATCAACGCCTTACTCAAGAAATCCAAGGCGGATCCGAAGGACCTCAAGAACTTCCGGCCCATTTCCCTGCTCCCGTTCCCGGCGAAGGTCATCGAGAAGACCGCCAACGGACAACTGACCCGCTACCTCGAGGAGAACAACATCCTGGACCCGTCCCAGTCCGGGTTCCGCAGCAACCACAGTACCGAAACTGCCCTCATCGCCGCCACCGATGACATCAGGGCCCTGCTGGACAACGGCGAAACCGCGGCCCTCATCCTCCTGGACCTATCAGCTGCCTTCGACACTGTCTGTCATCGCACCCTACGCACACGCCTCCACAACGCAGGGATCCGAGACAAGGCCCTGGAATGGACCACCTCCTTCCTCTCCGGCAGAACCCAGAGCGTCTGCCTCCCCCCTTTCCGTTCCGTAGCCTCCGAGATCATCTGCGGCGTACCCCAAGGATCATCCCTCAGCCCGACACTGTTCAACGTCTACATGGCTCCGCTCGCCCACGTCGCCCGACTGCACGACCTCAACATCATCTCTTACGCCGACGACAACCAGCTGATCCTCTCCCTCACCAAGGACCCCCACACCGCCAAATCCAACCTCCAGGAAGGAATGAAGGCCGTCGCTGAGTGGATGAAGAGCAGCCGTCTGAAGCTGAACTCGGACAAGACAGAGGTCCTCATCCTCGGCTCCTCCCCCTCAGCCTGGGACGACTCCTGGTGGCCGACGGCACTGGGAGCAGCACCGACACCCACCGACCACGCACGCAACCTGGGGTTCATCCTCTACTCAACACTCTCCATGACCAAGCAAGTTAACGCCGTCTCATCCTCCTGCTTCAACACCCTCCGCATGCTCCGCAAGATCTACAGGTAGATCCCCACCGAAACAAGAAGAACGGTCACCCAGGCCCTCGTCAGCAGCAGGCTGGACTACGGAAACGCCCTCTACGCAGGAGCCTCGGCCATACTCCTGAAACGACTTCAACGCATACAGAACGCCTCTGCACGCCTGATCCTTGACATCCCTCGCCACAGCCACATCACACCCCACCTGAGAGACCTGCACTGGCTTCCTGTCAACAAGAGGATCACCTTCAAGCTCCTCACCCACGCACACAAGGCACTCCACAACACCGGACCGGCATACCTCAACAGACGGCTCACCTTCTACACCCCGAACCACCAGCTCCGCTCCGCCGACCTCGCCCTCGCCACCGTCCCCCGCATCCGAAGAGCGACCACCGGCGGCAGATCGTTCTCCCACCTCGCCGCCAAGACCTGGAACACCCTCCCCATCCTCCTGCGACAGACCCAGGATCTACTAACCTTCAGGAGGCTACTCAAGACCTGGCTATTCGAGCAGTAGTAGCACCCCCCCTCCCCCCCCCCAATCGCCTTGAGACCCTCACGGGTGAGTAGTGCGCTTTACAAATGACTGATTGATTGATTTGACCTGCAGGGGGATCTCAAGTCCCCTTCAAAAGTGCAGGCGGGTTGCCGCCTGCACTGTGATGACACAACAGCCGCTCTGTGTTTTCACATGAATGCGCTGCCCCCCAGGCCAGCGCGAGTTACCTGGTGCCCTGGTGCAGTGCATTCATCGTAATAGGGCGCATTTTCATTGTTTGCGCCCGGCGCAAACAATGAAAATGCATAATACAGCCTATGGTATTCTTTTTGTGCATCTAGGCTGCAAACGCTTGCCAGGCCTTCTGTAATACAAATTGCGCCAGCACACCTATTGCACCCGCTCTGTTTCAATGGGTTTTTCCTTCATTTCCACAGGGCCTCTCTTTATCTGCGTTGTGTTACTCACACGGGCTCAGCAGCAAACAGGCTGCTGGGCGAACACTAACTAATAATTCTCAAATGCAGGAAGAAGATCCTTAGTGTCGCTTTTAAAATACTATTTAGTAGTGATGTATTTTAAGATCATCAACGCTACTTCTTTGCATATTTGAATAATAATAATTCACTTTCAATGTTTTGCTACCTAGGAAAGCGCTGTATGGGATTGGTCGATCTGGACCGCGCCTGGGCCGCAGAGGCACGCGGCTACTCCGCCCAGGTGATCTCCATGGAGCCGGAGACCTGCTCTCCGAAGAACAACCTGATCGTGGGAGCCCCCCTCTGAAGCTGCGTCGTCACATCCGATACAATAAACAAGGCCGTCCATGATCAAAGCCTCGTGGCGCCTGGGACAAATGAAGCATAACTGGGAAGCAGACGTGCGACATCTTGAACCCATCGTCTTCATATAATACACGCAACAAGTGATGATTCGGAACGGGGCTGCCTGCAGAGCGCCACTAATCCTGCTAGCAACGTGTGACAGACACTGCTGCGCGCGCGCATGGGATGAGAGCACAGACGGGTTTGGTTACGCTTAGATTTATGTCACGAGGAAATTTTTTATGCATACATTTGACAAAAATGAAAGGCCGTGTGGCACCTAAAATTATTCTAAATAATAATTACTGATGATGGCATTCTTGGTATTGATGGGAGATTATTTGCAGGAAGATGGTGGCACGCAAGCACAGTTTTCAGGACATTGTGTCACAGTTAGAAATTTATACTTGGTTATGTTTCTCAATTCAACTTGATGGCGTTAGCCTAGAATAAAAGCTACCCATTAAACACCGTGACCCGTTCACTGCTCCAGTGAAGATGAGTAGAAGGCTTTTTTTCCTAACGGACAAATGTACCCTTAGTCAATATTTTGTGATGTGCCGCTTTCTATTTTTCCGTAAGAATGCCACAGTTTTTTAAGTCCTGAGTTTACACCATTGAGATGTGTATCTTGTCCATACCTTAGTTAGAAAGTATGTCATTTTTCAAACTTTAATGATTTTGTAGCGTGAAATATATAGTATTTTTTTTAATTTCAAACCCTTTTTACTGCATTCAGTGACATGGCTGGACTAGGAAGAAACATACATGTTGAAATCACCCACATAGTGCATCACACCAGTGAGTGTTGCAACCAAGACTGACCCTCTTCAGTGAGCTTTAGTGATATGCCCTGTACCAAAGACAATTTTAGAAAAAAATTTGCCCAAACAGTGCAAATTACAACATAATGTTTCAATTATACGGGCTAAATGTTTTTAGGACTGACTAATGGCAGCCCTTCTTGTCTTAAAAAAAGCGCCCCAGCTTGTAGACTCCCGGGGAAATGCCAGTCGTCCTCTCTTTTGGGATTGAACAGATATAAACTACTTCAAGGTAATAAGTTAACTCGGCGATTGTGAACGATTAAGACCACGTGCCAGGGTACATCAGTTGCATTGCCACAGGTATCTGGCCAGCATGGATTCTGAAGTAACACACAGTCTAAATGCATTCACGAATATATAATTCTGTTCAATATTTGTATTCATTCAACCACTCACAATCAGACGCAGAGCAATATTCCATCCCCAGGTCCAGCTTGAAGCGAATATTGAACGGTCTCCATCGTTTGCGCTTCCTCAATCCAGCTCACAAGGAGCTCGACCGGTTGCGCAATCAATAGGTGTAGTGAGAAGAGCACGGCATTGCGGTTCACAAGTGATCCTTTAATGACTCTCCCATAATTCATAAAACAAGCCTGAGTGACCAGAGTCTAAGTGCGCATATTAGTCTCTTATGGAAAGTCATACATTGATAACCCTGAGGAAACACTAAGCTGTCGATGTGTGGTTACTCTTCCTACCTCTGTTTCTGTGTGACTGAACCTGGTTATCAACTTGGCAACTGGACACCCAGCAGTGACCATAGTTTAAGCTTCTCTTTGCTCATTTGACTGTGGTTCTGCCAAATCATGTAACTTTTAGTCATGTAAAATAAACTTATTTTGTGGTTTTTTATCTCTTTCATGGGTGTGATTTGCTTTTGCGTTAGTTTTAGTATTGCAGGCTATTTATTCGTTGTGCCTGAAAGAGCCGTGCTGCTGTGCCAGAACCCTGAGCAGTTTTGATCTTACCCAGTGGAGTATAGGGTGAGTATTTATTTTTACAGTTAATGGGGCCTAGATTTCAATGACATAATGTTTTTAAAAACTGAACCATCCATCACTTTTAAGCTAGGATAGTATATCTTCTCCGCATACCTTTGAACTCTATTTGACACGTCTGGAATGTTTCAGCCTCTGTGAGTCTCAATTTATCTAATGTAAAATGTTGATGAAATATGCGCTGTGCTTTCTGACAATTGGGGAAGAAAATAGGATGAGAAACACATTCACTAGTAGAAGCTCTGGCATAGGTGGCGCTCTGCAAAAGCATCCTGTACTATTGTTCCCAATAGTTGGACAAGAACCAGTTCTTATGTAGCGATAGGTGTAAAATCACCTAAAGATTGCTTCTCAACAGAGCCTTTCTAATCTCTCCCAGCAAATGAACCTCATCCTTTCCTGGCCACTCCAAGACCATTCATTGAGTGAATATCCCTTTATGTCCACTGAAGGGCTGTGAAAGTTTCAACACTGTTTAAAAATGTATCCACTTAAAGCCACCTGAAGTTGATGCTAATTCCACAGGTTTAGGATTTGTCTCTATTAGAAAGCCATGCCTGTGTTCACTAGACCATGCTGTACTCACATTACGAAGAAGGTAGACTGCCTCCAGGATCCAGCCAACCAGCCCAGTCACATCACCTTTTATGTTGCGTTCTGTATTCATTGTAACCCACATGTCCACCCCTATGGGTTTCATGGAACTGAATGGAATGTGTGTAACTGCTATACAGTGAAGAGTAAAAGGTTAAAGATTACAAAAAGTAAAGAGCCTTGCTTTCAACTGTTTTCTGAAGCTTATGTAATCAAAGACACTCTGTAACTTTAGAGAAAAGTTGTTTCAGATACTAGGGTTAAGAACAAAAGAAGCGCTTTGCCCCCTTGCGTTGCCTATGGTAAATGGCAGCTGTGTGGAGGAGGAAGACCAGAGGCTGAAGGTGGTGTCAAAAGAGATATTGAGGGAGCATGTCCTTCTTGAAATTTGGGCACCTGACTTTTATTTCCGATGCACAACACACAGAACCTTGAAAGGAATTCTGGAAGACATTAGAAGCCAGTGTGGGGTATGCAGGGTGTAAGGTTTTGGCTTATACCTGTGGAACGGCATGGTGAGCAAAAAAGCAATTGGTTTAGGACCAGATCTATGTACTGGGGGTGAATGTTTGAGAGTGTTCAGCATTCCGTCCATCATCTTTTTGTGTTGCTATAGTCACCCCAAGTGGGAAGGGTATGCCCAGACATGGGTCCTGTGCTCACTATGCCATTGAATTCAAGCTAGCCTGGCTGATGAGGGGTGATACCCCAAAACCGGTCTCAGGATGCTTGTTTCTGGTCCAGGGAGAACCTGGCCTGGTAGTTCGGGCTGGACTGTTCCCATGGGGAGCAGGTTCAAGACTGATTTGCATATGGCTGGGTCCAAACTGGAATGACATATTGAGCAAAACAACAATGGATTTAGGCCCAGATCTCTGTACTGGGGGTGAATGTTTGACAATATTCAGCATTCTGTCCATCTTTTTGTGTTGTTATATCTGTGAGAACCAGAGGCCAGATGGGCCACCACTTTCTCCACCACCTGAACCAATTGAATTAGCCCTTGGGAAGGCCTACATACAATAAGTTGCTGTAGTTACATCTAGTGCCCACCTAATCTGTTACAAAGGAGATTGAGATAAACATAACATGCTGAGGATACTGCAAATAATGTGGGCTCCAGAGACAGCTCTTTCATACTTGAAACCTGGGTTCCTCTCCATCTTCAGATGCTCAGGTAGAACTACCAACTTCTGTGACCCAAGTGTACTCACAGTCTCCTATGATCATACCTCTGTCTTGCCAGAAATTATCTAAAACTACTTACGGTACAGTTAATCCTGAATCTCGACATGCAGGTCCTGAAAGATGGTGATTGTCATCCTCAATTCTTCATCTAAACAAAAGAAACCCTGGATGTCATCGGCATATAAATACATGTGAAATTCTTGAGAGTGAATAAGCCTGACTGATGGCTCAAAATAGACCTTGATCAAGCATGGAGACAGTGAGTATCCCTAAGAAACATTGAGGGGAGGCCTTTAGACTAGAATGGATCTACTGATAGGTCACAAACAACCAGCATTGGCAACCATCTTGGTGTTGTCCAGTACTGCTGGTAGGATGGGTTTTGTAGCCCAACTCAATCAAAGCCCTGCTGTGGGAAATCCGCCTTTTCTGCATGGTGCACCCAGATTATTTTGCCTTTTGCTGGACCCTATTTTTTGGTGGATTTAGCACTGTGTGTACTTTACCCCTTCTAATCAGTAGTAAAGGGCCTGTGCTCCCCTTTAAGCATGGTTGAATTGGCACACTCCTAACTTGCTGTTAAGTCCCTAGTTTAGGGTACAGAATGTACCCAGGGCCTGGAATTAAATACTATACCATCCTCTACAGTGACAGTGCAAACATGGTTTCAGGCCTACTATTGTGGCCCAACTGTAGCAATGTAAAAACTAACATTTGACCTGCCTAAATAAATCATTTTGACAGGTCAGATCCTCAGTTTTAAATGTTAATAAGTCACCCTTATGTAGGCCTTATAGCCCACAAGGTAGGGTGCATAGTATTTTAAAGTAGAACATGTAGAAATGTAATGTTAACATGTCCTTAAAGTCACTAGCACCCAAAAAGTTTTGTGGCAGGCCTAACTGTTCTACACAGAAAACCAGAGTACAGATTAAAATACTAATACTCCATCTGTGGAATGAGGCAGATTGAAAAATAAAACAGTTATTTTTAATAGTTATTTAAAATCCAATTCAATGGCAAAGTCAGATTGTTAATAAATATTAAGGAAAGTAACTTGTAGAAAGTTACCTTTTCCCTGTCTGACATTCCTGGAAGCTATTTTGTATTGGCTGTCCAGACTCTCCCAGTCAGTAATTAGCCTTGAATAGGTGTGATGTGCCTTCCAGGAGCAAACAATAGACTGGCCTGAATGGGTAGAGATGAATGGATGCCATAGAATATGCATAGTAGGGGGCTGTGAGCATCCTTCTTGATGCTACTTTGTCAAATCCTGCTTGACAGGTCTGCTGGGTTCACATATAACACTTGGGGCACACTTGAAAGGGGAGAGAACAAGATGCCAAGACAATTCGGGTGCATCCGCTGTTTGGTTGCTGGAGGACTCTGCTTTTGTCCTATCAGACTTCTGTCTCTGGGTTTGTTGTGGGTACAGTGGCTGCTTCAAACAGGATTTTAGGGGAAGACTCGGATTACCATAGTACACTTCCTTCACACACCACTAGCCCTCAGAGCCCACTTGTAGTGTAGCTGAAGAGTTTTGTGATCTTTAAAATGCCCAAAGTGGGTAGGAATGACCACGGGAACTTATACCCAATTAGTTATGGTATGCCAAAAAATAATTTCCAACCACTAGCTAGTGACAGTCATAAACGTGGCACCTCCAGACACCCTCTTCAGAACACTTTCTGGACCTGTGGAAGATCAGAAGATGGTTGCAGCCCAGAAGGAGGGGACCTGCCTCCTCTACCGAGGACAAAGAAGTGGACTTTAAGGGTCAGTTGGCTGACATCCTGTTAAGCTACAAGGAAATAACAACTTGCAAGAGGACTTTTCCTGGTAGTACCCAGATGACTTGTGGCAACTGGACCTGGACTGTACCCTGCTGTTGGCCTCTGCCTGACACCCTGTAAGTCTCTAAGAGCCTCCATAGAGGTCCTGAGGGGCTTTAGAAGTGTGCTCCTGTGGTGGATTGTGACTTGAAGGACTATGTCAGAAGCTAAAATCATTGTCCCGGACTATCCTGGTTGGTGTATCCGGCCCGCTCTCCATTGTGGTCAGCCTCAAATTTTGCCTAGGTCCTTGTGCACCTTGATTAGCGATTATCCTTAGAGTATAGGAGCACACTGCTTCACCTCCCAGCCAGTTCACCCCTTAGCATTATGTTAAATGCAGTTCACTTTGAATGCTTACGTGATTTTTTGCTGAAGTGTTTCACCAAGGTTGGTGCAGGTTAGTGCTGTGAATCTCTAGACACGTGTTTCTGGATATTATCCTTCATCAGTAGAGATAAAAAACGAAATTCATCTGGGTTTGCTGAGAAAGCTGCCACAATCCTATCAGGTCTCAGTACCTCTCTCTGGCGCACAGGTGCATCTCCAAAAGCTCGTCAGCTCAATGGCTCAAGGGAGCCTTTTCAAATAACAGGGGGATGGGAGCACACTGCTTCACCTCCCAGCCAGTTCACCCCTTAGCATTATGGTAAATGCAGTTCACTTTGAATGCTTACTTGATTTTTTGCTGAAGTGTCTCACCAAGGTTGGTGCAGGTTAGTGCTGTGAATCTCTAGACATGTTTTTCTGGATATTATCCTTCATCAGCGGAGCACTAACCTGCACCAACCTTGGTGAAACACTTCAGCAAAAAATCAAGTAGGCATTCATAGTGAACTGCATTTACCATAATGCTAAGGGGTGAACTGGCTGGGAGGTGAAGCAGTGTGCTCCCATCCCCCTGTTGACTATCATTAGAGCTTTTTATTTTTTGGCTCTATTTCTACTTAAAACTTTAAAAAGTCGTCCCTCCGATTCCCCTTATTGAATTCTGGTGTCATTTTGTTTATTACATTTTTCTCTATTTTCTAATTTGCTTAAGAATTTTATAGTTTTGTATTTTGACGGTATCACTGTATTACTGTTTTGGCAATGCATAAATACTGTACACATTGCCCTAAGTTAAACATGTCTGCTCTGTACCACAGCTACCATGAGAAAGAATTCAGGTTAATTTAGTGACTTTGAGAGTACATCCTAATAAGGTATGGTATTATTCCTTGAGATGGGTAGTAACCCACCGCAAATAATAATCACATTTCTTACACCTGCTGTATGATTGTCCAGAATAGTGCTTGATAGGTAGATGCTGAGCTAACCTGCAGCTATAGGATTTAGATGGCTACCAGAAGTTGTGAAATGTGGCACTAATCACCAGAGCCTGTAGTTTGCAAGGGAACCTCTCAGAGTGGAGGTTCATGGTACACAGCTTAAAACATGTTGAAATTAAAGAGCTATTAAAATAGGAAAAAGAAGATGGATGACTTGTGGTACCATTAGTTTCAAGCTGCATATCAGACAGGAATCTTAAATTTGTAGTAAGGTTCTTTGCCCAGCTGAGTGAGAAAAAGGTGAAACGAGGGTGTGAAAAGGATGTTAAAGGAGCGCAACAGAAACCAGTGAAGTACTCGAGAGTGAGATGGCGGCCCTTTGGATCTTGAGACCTTTACTTTAAAAAAATCAGAAATGTGGCTGTACAACTCCTGTAGATGGAGACATGTCATTATCAATACTTCTGCCAATTCAAAAATAAATCCTATTCAGCCTAACATATCTATCCTGTACACTATTCAGAGTTAGTCATTCTTTTCTTAATATCCTCCCTGGGTCCCATACTTCCTCAAATTAAGACATAACCCTTGATCTAATTTCAGAGTTCACTGTCTCGTTAATGACAACTTGTAGCCTTGGGCATTCAGTTTGTTTCCATCCTCCTTTGATAATCTTTTCCTCAGCATTTCGAACATATTAGAAACCTCAGTTCCCTTCGGCATATTTTGTGTTTTTGCATTCAGATGTAATAGAAGGAACTCCTGGCTCATCTTTTTGAGGTCACTGCCTCTGCCTAAATATCTTGGAAGGCCTGATCCTTTGCATCTCCGAAAAAGAATAATCTTCATGGAAATGAATGTTCAAGGAGCCAGATGAATGAGTAAACAAAATACATTATTTGGGAATTTCTCCATTATACAAGTTCTTCCTTAATACAACAAGTTACATACAAAAGCTACATTTTAATACATTATTCTTTACACATGTTTCCAGATAGGTTACCGTCAGAACCCCATTCAGTGGGACACTAGGCAAGTGGGAGCTACTCTTCCCAACCATAAGGGGTTGAGGCTTTTTACTCCTGATGTCCCATGGCCCAACCTAATATGGATCGTGAGCAACTGGGCCAAGTACCTCTTCAGCACTTGACTCTCGGAGGTAGTGCAGGTCGAGCAGTCCAAGTCTTCTGGGGGGGAGTTAGACTCAGTGGGTGAACACAGGCTCCCAACTCAAAATACGTTCAATAGCAGCAATAAATGATTGTCCAGTCAAATACTTGCTTTTATGAAAAATGTAGTATTTATTTACCAATCCAAAGAAAAATACGGCATTCACAAACAATATACATGGTCCCCCGAGGTCAGCACTGTAGTGTTTCAGTTGGAGGTTCCTGAATCCCACTCCCCTCTCGCTAGCGGCAGTGGTTATTTCCCATTCACTATATGCGGCATTCAGGTTAAGCCCCACTAGTAGTCCCGAGTATTAGGAGTCCCACTTTGACCCCAATTAAAGTCAAAAGTGTTCCATTGCCAAAGCGCTATATAGTAGGCAAGTTCCCCATGGGCCTTCTGGATCGTTAATCAGTCTTACCTACACCAGCAGGACCTGCACGACCAGAGTTTCCGAGCACGCTGCCCTTGCGGGCACTGAAGCTGCAGCGGCTGTCTCTGGGGATTACTGCACACGCGCCCTGTAGGGGCAGCGTACAGGTGTCCTCGAGTTCCTCACGCAGTCCTGCGCGGGCAGCGGCTGGGTGTCGTCGACTCTCCTCGGATGCTGGTAAGTTTCCTAGGGTCCTGCTCACAGATGAGGGGTCAAAGAGGGTTGGGGTTCATTCAACCACCTAGTGCCGATCCTCAGTCTGGGATTGGGCCTCTTCCTTTCAATGACTATCTCAACCAGACCATGCTCCTTGCTTTTTTCCCTGGTGGCCCCACCTGGCATATGGGGTCACCACCTTCACTCTGCACATGGGCTACGGCCTGATTCGGCAGCCCCACCTGGGATACAGGGTCGCCGACTTCACCCTGCACGCAGGCTATGGCCTGATCGACATAGCGGCCCCTCCTGGAATATGGGGGAGCCGACTTTCATCTGCACACGGGCTATGACCTGATCGGTGCAGAAGCCGACTCCTCGTACCTCGCTTCAGAGATTCAATTTCCAGGATCTCCCATTGGACCTCGCTCCCTTCAGCGCTCTCCCCTTCCTCACGAAGCACCCTGGTTTTGGCAAGCAAGCAGGCCCTTAAGTTCCAGTGGCAGGTGATCTTGGATTCCCTGGGTGATGTCCCCCACCCAGCTGGGAGACTGACAGGACTTTGCTTTCAGTCCTGGTCTCCAAACAGAAGTCTTGCAGAGCTTCTGCTCCTCACACAGACTGGCTGCTTGACAGTTGACAATTTTGGGTGCGTCAAGTTCCCCTTCTTATAATCCATTTCCAGAATGCAGATGTGGTTTAGGGTCTGAGTCTTTGACATTTGTGTTGGGGGGGAAGTGCCCTCTTCTCTGTCCTGTCCTTCCTCCAGAAAGCAATCTGTCACAGCAGGTGCAACTCCAAATCTGATAGCCCCACAACATAGGCAATGGGAGTGACTAGAGGTTCACACCTGGATGTCAGCCACATTAATATGTGCATCAAAAAGTTACCTCAGGACCTCAGCCCTACTCTTTTATGATTCCTTGATCAGACCCATCTCTTTCCTAAAATTTGCCCAGGCACCTTTGAAATGATGTTTCTTTGAATCAAAGAGCTCCCTTTGAAGTATACTGAAAAGCCTCGCTCTCCCTTCCTCCAGTGTGTCCCACCCAGCCCACAGGAATGCAGCAATCCACAAATCTGTCTGGGGGGATTCTCTACCTCCTCATGCTCCTCCAGTTAGCCCTGGGTCTCCCAAATGGAAATCCAGAATCTTCCATATTTTGTACCATTCGCAGGCACACATACACCCAGTGCAATCATATAACACACACACTGCCCACCACTACATCATTTAGGCATTATACCATTCACAGACACACATGCACCCGGACCATGTATATAACACACGCACTGTGCAGCACTACATACCAATTTGATGTGTTCCGAGGATGAGTTGGCAGCAGCAGAACTTTGAATGACTGAGCCCCCTGGCCTCGCGCTCCAGTGACACAGGTAAAAAGTCCTGTTCACATTGACTGATCACTACATGTTATGCTCCACCACAACACTGCCTAACTCTTTGCAAAGGTAATAGCCTTTCACCACTATGAGGGCAGCTCTTTGGCACCCATCCCGGTCCAAACAGACGGCAATCCGTGAGACTGGCCTATGTCAAGGAGCACACGCAAGATCTGAGTTCACCCATTACAACAAAACTCAGCACCAGGGTTCCAGACATCATTGCAGTTGTGGGCACTCGGTGCAGGGGTACACATTCATCACCATGCGAGGGACTTTTCCATCTCAACAGTAATTATTAAACACACGATTGCTTGATACACATTTACAGGCACTGCTGAGATCTATTGAGGTTATATGATGTAGTATCAACACAAAACAAGACAAGTGTAGAACTTGCCTTGATTGGGGCTCTCAAAATTCCAGTAATTACTTTACTCACAATCTTCCAGAAGCTGGATATGGAGGGACAAGTAAAGAACATGTGCTTGTTGTCCGCTTCAGGGAAGTCACATCTTCTGCATCCAGGAGTCTGTTTTTTTGCAAAACTTGCAATCTTTTAAGTGTTCCAAAATATCCTGTGGAGGGCGAAAAAATAGTTCTTTTTTAGGTTTGCATGCTTAACCGTATAGTACAATAATTTTAGGGATACTTGCTAAGATGCAGTAGCTCTGGCCATGGCATCATCTCTTCCCAGACCAGATATGGGGCCTTCAGATTTTCCTGCTGCATCCAGAAGTTTCCAATACCATATGGAAACTTTTTTTTTCATAGGTTGCGTGTCCTGCAGTCTTAACTCAACCTCCCAAGAACCCCCAATTTCTTGTTTCTCGCTTGCAAACCAGGCAGCTGCACATATTTAAATCTAGATAGAAGGCCATCTGTCCTGACCTTAAGTACCTCCCAGGGTAATAAGCCCTAAGTTGTTATTAATTTGCCCCAGGTTGTTATACCTGCATTCCAGCTCATGCTATCTAGAAGACACTCTGGGGTCCCAGGGGAGTCCCAGATAGGTGAGAAATCTGAATAGTATTTGATGCCCAAGATCTTCCTGACTCTATACCACATACTGAGTGCAGCCTTTAAGACTTTATGGTGGACTTTAACAAAATATTTTGGGGCCCAAACTTATTTAAAAAACCAGTGCTTCCTAGCTCCTTAGTCATTTCTGTCAGTATGCTATCCTAAGTTGAACTATCTAGGTCCCCTAACAGCATCCTGCAGTTCTTTAATTGAAAAGCATTTCAATGAAGCCTCAAATTAGGCAATGAAAGACCTCCTTTTTAGTCCGATCCTAGGCATCGCGTGCCCGGTCTCTTTTAGACATGCTGTATTCACTCTGTGGGCTTACAACCCACCCATTGTCTTTTCATTTAAGGCAGCTAAAGCTTGGAACGCCTTATGAATTGCGAAACACTCAGGATTTCAGGCTGTTTAAAAAGCAGTTAAAGGCCTTGCTTTTTAACTAACTTACAGCTCCTCCTAGCTCCGTGCTCTTTGTTTTCTGCAGTTGGCTTTCGCGCCGGGACACGCTTTAGTATCCGTGCGCGCTATAAGTGCTTTATAACATAACATAACATTTGTCCCTACGATTGTTGTTAAAAAATGTTTGCTTGCTAGTAGATAATCCTTCCTCTTTGTCCCTCCTTTTTGTGTTTGGTTTCCTCCCACAGAGCACCACCCAATTCCTGTTAACAGTATGCTTCTGTGTTCATTTGGGGGGCTATTTTTTTTCTTTGATACTTGCTCGTTTCACTGTTTGCCCGTCTTCAGTGGTTCAGCTTCGGCGCCCATCACTTAATCTCCCCATCTTGTTCAAATACCGAGATGAAATGTCACACGCTATTTTTAAAATCCCCTCTTTAATTTTCTTTGACTTCAAAGTGTGAGGATTTCCCCCAAACACCTCTCGCTTCGCTGCTTGTTGCTTTAGCAAGCCTCAGTCACCGGACCTTGAGTCGCCCAACCTTGCAGCACAGTTAATATAATGGCTTGGGCAGTTAATATAAGGGCATAATGGCATAATGGCTTAAGGGCATAATGGCTTGGGCAGTTAATATAAATGCTTGGGCAACTCCCGTCGCATTTTCTCTGACACTTGTTTATATGACGGAAACTCAAGCTACCCGGAGGTGTTGGAGCGCTTTACTTGCGCACTACTTACATTACACAATGTCAGATTCATTTTTGGGGGCATTTTTATAGAGCTCAAACTTGACTGACCCAAATATTTTGAAACACTTTACAAAAGTGCCAGTTCCGTTACACAAGGTCCAGTTAATTCTTTTGTTTTTAGGTGCGCGGAGATTAAGTGATGCCGATGGCGCTCCTGTTTATTCATTATTTCCCCTCCACCTGACAAATAGGAGCAGCATTCGTCCCTCCCACCTCCTCCCATGTCACTGCATGCCCACCCCACTGCCTCTTCCTGTTGTTCTCCTCCTCTCAGAGCTCTAATTTCAAAGCACTGTGACAGCAGCTCCCCAGGGATTGTAAGACATTTTTTATTATATAAAGTGAACTCGAACGACCCAAAGGTGTTGGAGCGCTTTACATGAGTGCTAGTTACTTTATACGAGTGCTAGTTACTTTACACAAAGTCAGATTAATTTTAGGGGGCATTTTTATAGAGCGCAAACTCGACTGACCCGAAGGTATTGGAGCACTTTATAAAAGCGCCAGTTACATTACACAAGGTCAGGTTAATTTTTTTTGTTTTTAGGTGCGCGGAGATTAAGTGATGCCGATGCCATCCCGATTTATTCATTATTTCCCATCTACCTGACAAATAGGAGCATTTTGTTGTTGCTATGTCCAGTGCTCCTATACCCAGAGGGCTGGGACAGAGGGCGGGGCTGGGGGCTTGCTGGTAAACAGGTGTTGCAAGCAGTGTTTTGAATGGAAAACTCTGGAGAAGGGTGCCTGGTGAATAGAGGCCTGGGGGAGGAGGGATGTGACGTCTATGCCATCAGAAAGTACTTCACTACTTTTTTCATAGGCTGTTCAATACTGTAGGGATGCAGTCGCATATAGAATGTTATAGTGCTGTTGACTTGCATCGACTTGTCTTTGTCTGTGCATTAAAAAGCCTTGCTATTTGTCAATAAATGTTTCTTGAGGCAAGCATGTATTCCTGAATCACACTGCATGACCCAGTGAGTAGTAACTGTATAGCTCTTCAATCCCTGGTGGCACAGCACCCAGGAATATGTGCTGCATGGCTAAACACTTTTAAGGTCCCTAAGACGAGACCTATTGGCTATGCCAATGCTTGTTCTAATCTGCGCCTCAACTTTTTTCCAGGAAAGTCTAACTGCCCCAGAAGCCCAGATATTGGCTATATGAGTTCTAGGAAAAGGAAGTGGAATACAGTTAAAGAGATATGTCAATTTATGGAGTATAGACATTTTAATTAGATTTACCCTGCCATAAATTATCAGCGAGAGATTCCTCCACGTGGCAAGCAGCAGATCGATATTCTTAGCCACCTTCCCTAAGTTGTGTGGCGCAATTGCCTCCAGCGGGTGCACTATAGACATTACAAGATACTTGATCTCAGTCTTTACCTCCCTATCGCAGTCGGTTATATTCCAGCACATAATCTCCGACTTTGCTGTAGTAATAGAATGTCCAGATAGAGACCCAAACTCCTCAGCTAGCTCCTCTACTCTTGGGATGGTCTTAGCATGGTCTGATGTATAGATTATAATATCGTCTGCACACAGTGCTATCTTATTCCTAAAACCCTGCAAGGTAAAGGGGATTACTTGTCAATTGGTTCAGGGGGACAAGTGGGCTAGGTGGTCATAAGTCCTCACTGGTTACAGGGGGAATGGGGAATTCCTCCTGTTGCAATTAGGGCCCTCACACACCCGGCTGGGAGTCATGCTTCATCATAGGGCATGCTCCTCGTCAGGTCGGCGCTGCAATACCTGACGGGCTCCCTATGAGGGGCTCTTTGGCGGAGATCTTTTATTCCAATTTGCCATTTGGTGCCGTGGGGGTGAGGGGCCTAAGTGTGTAGATGGAAGGAGTGCAGGTGAAGGAATCAATGGAGGTTAAAACAAGATTTGGAAGTACCAGAGAGAACAATTTTAATCAATAGGGCTTCCAACCTGATTAAAAACGAGGTGGCGCACTTCTGGAATAATGTTTCAGGATTGGCGCTCTGTCAAGTGGTCAACATGTTTCTCGCCTAGTAGTCCTCAGATCTAGCGGCGATTCGTCAGGACCAGTATGAATAAAACAAAACTATCTACATGGCAGGTGGTTGTCTGGTGATGTATCCCTGATAAACCAACCTAAAAAAACCTATAGTGTGGTACCTGTAATTTGATGACCAACCTAATAAGATAAAAACAAGTATTAGACAAGGAATCCATTAATGCAGTCCAATACGAAGCACACGTGTCCCCATGAAGTATGACATGCTCAAAACACACAGTGGTGTGGATTAAAAACAATTAAAAACAAAGTGAGAGCCACATGAGTGTTGAACACTGTGGTGATATACTGGCTCTTGAATGAGTGTGGTGGAACAACCACCATGGTAGCAGATATAATTAACTCGCCCAACTCGGGTCGGTAATTTTCAGCATCGAAGCCCGGTAGGACTGACACTTGGAATTGCCTAGTGTCCTGGCTGTATATGGCAGCATTTGAAGAGAGGCTGATTTTCAACACCTCTAACCCTTACAAGACCAACCAACTCCTATGGAAGAGATTTATAGACAATATTTTAATCTTCTGGAAAGGGGAAAGAGCAACCTGTGAGGAGTTTTGCAAATGGATCAACACTCTAAACCCTTAATTATGGTTCACGAGTACCATCTTCCACACCAACATCCCCTTCCTAGACTTGATGATTAGGCTTACAGATGGCCAACTCAGTACGACCATCTACAAAAAACCAACGGACTGCAAAGGTCTCCTCTTGTTTAGTAGCCACCATCCAAGAGCACTAAAAGAGAACCTTCCATTTGGACAAGTTCTTAGGTTAAGGAGAAATTGCAGCTCTTTAGAGGACTACAAAGTCGAGGCAGAACGGCTCTCTAACAACTTGAGCAATCGTGAATATCCTCACCGCAGCATTGCTGTCTCAAAGAAAAGAGCTAGGAACAACAACCGTGAGGCTCTACTGGAAATAAAACACAAACAAACAGAGACCCTTACCTGTGTGACCACCTACACCCCAGATTCTAACAGAATCCGTAAAATCATCAAAAAACACTGGGGTATTCTACAAACAGGCACGTTAGATCTGCAAACTCCCAGATTTGCATTTAAGCGTACCAAAAATCTGAAGGATATGTTAATCCACACCAGGCCCAAACCCACTCCTACGAACCCACAAAGACAACTATGGGATCTCCCCCCTTGTCAAAGGACACTTCCCGTGTGGTTCTTGCACAGTGTGTACACTGACTGAGGGTACAAAAGTAATCGAATTCTCCAACTCATTTAAATGGGAGTTAAGGACACACACGAACTGCAACACATCCAACTGCATCTATATGATCACCTGCCAATGCAACCTAAGATACATAGGTATGACAACAAGAATGGTAAAGACACGGATCACAGAACACCGAAGCAACATCAGGTGCCACAAATTAAGCACCAAAATGTGCACACATTTCGACCAGCTACAACATACACCAGACACTGTACGTTGGGTTGTACTTGAGGCACATCCAAATATGAGTAAAGGGTCACTTTTCATGAGAGAACAAAGATGGGTATACCGCCTCTCAACAGACAAACAGGGGTTGAACGAGGACATCCCATGGAGTGAGCTTAATAGATGAAACTATCTTGGGCACCTCTGGCTTTGAGAATGTGCCCACTTTTCTCATCAAACCTCCTTGATCCCTTATACCCTGGTCAGTTTACCCTACAGATGAAACAATCTTGGGCACCTTTGACTTAAATAACTGCCCCTTTTCACGAGACCTACCTTTACCCTAGTCAAATGTACTACATAATAGCATACACTATGAAGGGCGGGCCAAACAATCTATGTCACTTTTAATACCCCCTCAGTGTCATATTGACATATTAGGCCCACGGGTTCTCTTTATATCAGAACATAACCTACACTGATACTCAGTCTTTCACCCTCGATGGGTACATTTTCCACAAATATACGAGGAATCAACATCCTCGACGTGTTATACTGTTCACACCCCTTCAGCAAAAGGGCAACTCCATGTTTGGACCAAAATAAACCCATAGACACAGACATGAGGGACTAACACGCCGTGCCACTCCAAGATGGTTGGCAGTTTGTACTGTACCTTACACAACATGGCGACCATTTTTGCTGCCGATGCTGTCCCGGTTGACAACCGAGTGCTCGCGAGCAGAACCCATTAGTCTCCCCGCCCACTCGCGCCGGACCGCCGGTAGTATTTATGAGCTCCCTATCTCCCGGTCCCCGGCAGCGAGTGGGTAGGTCTGCTGAATCTTTGCCCTCAAGCAAACGTTTGCTGTATGTGAATTATTTTTACTTTGACTACTCTGCAGTTGTGCCCACGTTACACATGGACATTGCATATTGATTACTAAGCTGTTCTGTGCCTCCCCTTTTAATGCGACCACATTTCTTCCATATCTGTGCAGTTTACCTATTGTGATTGCTCTTCTCTTGTCCCTACTGCATCATTTTGGATATTCATTTATTGTGACTGTCCAGCTGCTTCCCTCACATAAGTTTCAGGTGGCCCTTACAAGCAGCTACAGAGACTTTGCACCAAAATCACTGCCCTTACAGCCATGTAGTATCTGAGTTACCCATACACAACGGCTGAGCGATTTCTGTATTAGCTAACTTGAGGTCGAGACTTACCTTTTCTCCCCCACTGCAACTGTCTTGAGTCTACATTACCAGGTAGTCTCTACATCTTTTTTTTCTATTGATGAACTAATTTCGCACATGGGTAACGCTCACTCTTTAAATGTTTTCTGTCTTTACTTCTAATACATCAGGGTGTTCTTATTCATCATGCTTCTGTTGTATTCTTTGTTTTTACGTAGACCTTCTATATCCTACTGCGTTGTAACCGTCCACCCGATCACTCCACAATGCCCTCCCCTTTCTTAAGAACTCTTAAGTTTTCCTCTATCCACACTCTAAACCCCTGCCCTGCTCCGTCCTCAGCAGCTCTTGTGTGTTGGTTGGGTGACTCCATGCTCAGTTGCACAGAAGGAGATCTCCAAAAGGATGATCATCTCGTCCAACTCTGCCTCCGGTGACTCAGATGGTGGGGATTCCACAGCTGCTTCTCTTACTATACACACGTTTCTTACCTTTCATCTGGCTCCTCCTTTGACCTTTGGGAGGTCACTCAACATCCTTTGGCATAATGACTGGATTTCCCACATTCTTGCCATTTTTCTTCTTTGCTTTGATGATTCATGTGGATAGTCACTGGGCAGCATCTGGAAGTCGGTCCTTTCATGGGCATGCTTTTCCCACAGTTCCCTAATAGTGTGACCCCGAAAACTTCAGTCCATCAAATCTGCTAGCTGCTGTTTGATGGCGATCCCATGGAATGCCGCAGCTGCATGTGCCTCATGAGATAGTCAATATGATCTCCGAGCTACACCGTGTTTTATTAATGACATTATGTTTCTATTTATCAGTGATGGCAGGTGGCAGACTTGCAGGGTTGGAAAACCTCTGAGCGAACCTCTTCCTCTGAGTCTTCCACATGGTACATAGTAACCAACACTTGCAGCCCTATGTGGAAGGCATAAAGAGAGACACACGCAAGTGTCCTGATATAGAGTGCCCATTGGACTACTACTTAATTTGGCTCTATACTGAGCCTGTGGTTGGTGGTGTGCAGTGCCTGTATTTGTATTTTCATCTTAAAGCAAACCACATCCAAAACTGGTGGGGAGACCTAACAAGAGGGTAGGGCAGAAATGATGCAGTTACCCTGGAGGAATGTAAGGAACTCAGAATATCCTGATGACATGGCAGGTAACATGGTCCTGGAGACAAAGTCAACCAGCTGGATCACCAGGGATCTCAATAACTAGCATGAACAGCTTTGGGGTGTAAGTGTCATTAACCTGAGTACTTCTGTCGGTGGGGGCGATGGGGAGATGATAGTCCGACCACTCTCCTCTGTGTTTTCCACAAGGGACAGACAGGAACTGCCCATCCAAAAGTAAACACACAGGGGAAAGGGGGAGTAGATAAAATGATAAAGAACAACTGTGAAACCAGGCTGGCACTCTTCGCTGCCTTCACCTGAGGAAGTGGATAGCAGCGCGTCTCAAAAGGCCCATCTGGGGTGTCCAACCTGCAGGGAAAGAAAGAGGACAGGCGATGTATTTCATACCTACACCCTGTTCTTGCACCTATTCCCCTCTTGCCTTTAGCCTCCCACCTCAAATACTCACTCATACAATCGTACTATTGCAGAAGGGCTGTTTATGGTTGACAACAGGAGTTGGATGCATCACTCCTGCATCATTCATCAAAGCACTGGCTGTGAGGGTTATCTCAATGTTAAAGGGGGTTTATTGCAGGGTTAAACTTCACAGGGAACCACCAATTGTTCAAATGTCCCCTATGCTTAAAAGAATGTAAATAAGTCAAGAGATATCCTCTCTTTGGGCTGTTGCAATGATACAGTGTTTCCACGATGTCTCAATGACAGTTTAGAAGGCGTGCACGCCTTAGGGAGAAAGGGAAGTAATCTGAGGCTATGCTCCGTCCGTGAGCGTGGTCCTGCAAACCTTGTAAAGCACAAATGTCATGCAAAGCACAAGAAAATAATAATGACGGTGATAAGTGTGCCCTGCAGAAGTGCACCGCACTTACTTTTATAAGAGTTGAAGTCCTGGTAGGGACGGGGAGCACATCCACATCAGGGGGCCGCAATCCCTTCAATCTGCACTCCCCTCGTGGGAACGGCAAATGGCAGGATGCCTACACGGCTCAGGGCACGGCGAGGAATTGGTGCCTGCAATCCCAGCAGCCAAGCCTGATGGCGGGCGGACGGCAGGGATGACTCTTAGACAGTGCTCCAGCTGATTAGGAACTGTAGTGGCAAAAAGGGAAAGCATGTCTGCCACCCAGCAGATGAATTGAGAAACCTGCGGCTGAACTAATGCGTCTCAATGGTCTACGCAGTAGCCAAATGTGGCAGAAGACACGCCCCCTCAGGACGTTATGCCGGCACAAATGAAAGCAGGTCGATGACAGAAGGAGAAACCGGGAATACGATGATCCAAGCTGTCTTTGTTGTAAGTACGATTGTCAAGCCGCCAGATGCTGGACTTGCAAGCATTTATAGCCCCATCAGTCCAGAATCTCACTGCTTGACAATCGTCCTTGCAACGAAGATAGCCTGGCTCCTCGATATTCCCCACTACAATACTAGAAACCATTATCAATTTACAGGTGGGTCTAAATGCTTCACGTGTAGAGAGTCAGGAGTTAGGGAAGGAGTTAGGGTCCATGCGGAGAGAGGTTGCAGGGCTATCAGGGGAGGGTAAAACCAAGAACAGTAAAGGGGTTGGAGAAACGCATCATTTGCATGAATACATTGACAAGAACCTCGTTTCTGGGTTTATACGCCCAACTCCTCATCTGCTTCGTCTCCAATTTTCTTCATACCCAAGAAGGAAGGAGATCTGCGTACCTGCATTGATTAGAGGGCCATCAACAGGGTAACTATTAAGAACCGGTATCCGCTACCCCTCATCCCGGTGTTGTTGGACCAACTCAAAGGTGCGAGGATCTTCACGAAACTAGACCTAAGAGGGTGTATCATCTGGTAAGGCTGAAAAGAGGGGATGAGTGTAAAACAGCCTTTTGGACATAATTCAGGCCTTTTGAGTACCAGGTGATGTCATTTCGATTGTTTAACGCTCCGATAACATTCCAATATTTCATGGATGAAGTGCTACAGGAGTATCTGGACATGTTTTGCATTGTTTTGAAAAATATAAAGATTTTTTGGCCACAAGTGTGTATTGACCTCTGTTGCATCAGCCAAAAAACTTTTCATTCTATGATGTATTTACATATCTTATATTATATGATTACAATTTATTTTTTAATTATGGTAGTATGAGGGATGTGTAAAGTGGACACACGTATGGGTATGTATGAATATGAGTATGTCTGGGGACTGAAATATATATATTTTTAAACATAATGTATTCTTTTTTTGTAAGCTTACCGTTTGTCGTCGACATTGATGCCTCTCAGTATGCGCTAGGTGGAATACTTTCACAGCGCCATCCAGAGACCGGCCAACTACACCCTGTGGTATACTATTCCAAGAAACTAACCCCTGTGAGGTGAACTACAACATCACAGACAAGGAATTATTAGCCAACAAGCAGGTCTGTGAAGAATGAAGGAACTACTTGATGGGAGCTCAACACACTGTGGAAATCTTTACGGATCACCGCAGCCTCTTCTTCTTGAAAATGGCTCGGGCTCTTACACCGAGACAACTGCGCTGGTCCTTGTTCTTCTCTAACTATGACTTTGTGATCAGATATCATCAAGGACCACAAAACGGAAAAGCAGAGGCTCTATCCCAACCAGACAGACCCACAGAGGGCTTCATACCATCTGCCAGTGAACTTCCTTCGATGTTACCCGATGCAGCTTTTGTGAGTTTCGAGGTGGCCTTAGTGATGTTGGAAGATTTTTTACAGTCCCTTCAAACACAACTCTATAAGGGTGATAGCACGTCATGGATCCAGGAAAAACCAGAAACCAGGACCCAAAAGGACTGGCTGTTGTATCACCAGAAGGCCATCTATGATCCCAGTAAGGACCTGCAGCAGCAGTTGCTAGCTCTGATACATGATTCGGCCCTCGGAGGTCATGTGGGCATACAAAAGACGATCACTGCCACAGAACAACAGTTCTGGTGGTCTACCTTATGCATTGATGTTAGACAGTATGTCGAGGTGTGAGAGGTATGCGCACAGGGGACGGTCAGTTACAAGAAACTTGCAGGATTGTTGCATCCCATACCAATACCCCCAAGTCCTTGGCATACACGCATTTTATTCCACTGACTAGATTCCCACATCCGCGGAACTCGCATAGATCTTCTTGGGACATATAGTTAGAGGCCACAGAATCCCTGCCGTCCTCATCACTAACCAAGGGTCGCAATTTACATCGCGTTTCTGGAATGCTTTGTGCAAGGCAATGCATGTGGAGGGCAGATTTTCCTTAACCCTTTTTTCTATTTCTTCTCTTTCACCAATGCTATCTTTGATAATATTTCTTCCTTGGTCATTAACTTCTTGACATCTTCCCATGCACTTCACTTGAATTGGTTTAAAACTGAAATTAACTTATTATCCCCTGTCTCCGATCATCCTTCCTCACCACCTTCATCTATCGCCCCCCCCCCCTCTCCTCTCTGTCTTCCTCTTCTGCCCATAATCTTGGCGTCATTTTAGATTCTAGTCTCTTTTTCTTTGCACAGTTCTACTGCCTTCTGGTCCTGTTACTAGTAGCTCTACAACCTTCCTAAGTTCTGCCCCTTCCTTACTTTTCAGGCCATCAACTCTGTTACTCCCATTTTCCTCTAAAAGGGCCTTTAAGTCTGCCATACAACTACATTTTAAACTCTCCCCTGATGCGCGCCTCTCCTCTTTACTCATGTCCCTCTGCTGGTTAATCTTCTCTCTGTTTCTTCTGCTCCAATTTCTTTGTGTTGTCTTTAAATATCCCCTCCTACCTTTCCTCTCTTGCAGTGCTTGATTTGAGCATGTAGTTGGGGGTGGGGGCCACCGGCAATTATTTTTGGGGGCCAGCACACTAATGTTTCCTAATCAGACATTTACCTAGAGCCAGAGAGGGAAAACGGATCAAAAAGGCGGCAAAACCGTCTGAAAGTGAGAACGCAAGAGTGAGACAAAGGAGCAGGAAGTGTCTGGTAGTGCCAATGGGTGGATTTAAGACCACGCAGCATTGCTATTCATGCCGACATTTAATAGCACATGCCGCAACCTTCAGAGCCGAGCCTCGGGCATCGGAACTCATTCATTTACAATTAAGCACTGCTCTGTTGCCCAGCTTTATTTCCCCTATCACCCCTTAAGCTCTTCCTGTCAATCCAGGCTCGTTTCCACACCTCCTCTATGTGTCCCCTCTCGATTTAAATCCTTCTCCTTTCTTGTACCTAGGCTTTGGAACTCTCAACCTTGTTCTGTACGCTTTTGTTCCACACCCTGAGATTTTTTACTTCTGTGGTTACGTTTTTACTTCTCTTGTTAGGCTTAGCTGAATTGTCTTTGATTGTTATGTATCTCTCCTTTGTATGTTGTGCTCTGTGCAATTCATATGCGTAAGGGCGTTATAAATACAGTAAAATATAAGGTGCAAAACGGCAAAGCAAACCGCTGAAGAAATTGAGCTGACCAAAAGAATATTGGCAGAGCATAGCACACTTCACAAACAAGTAGAGTCAAAAGGGAGTACAGGATGCAGTAGAAGCTGAGTTGTTTCAATGAGCTCAGTGTTGTGGCAGAGGATCAGATAATAGTACTAATAAAACTAATTATTTGATTTTATATAGTGCTTACTACTGCCAATTTTTTTGTTTTGTTTTTAATTTAAGCACTGTAAATAATAGCTGTCAATAATGCCCTAATGGATGGTCTCACTTTATCTGCTGTGAAACGGTGTCAGGAGACAGACTAATAGAAGAGTGAGAGAACCCCTCATATTTTTATCCTTGTGAGGGAAGGGGCATGATTAAACAGGATTGGCTCACATTCACACAATTTAAAGTGTTGCTTGGTGAAACACCCCCCTCCCTTTGGTTAACAAGTATACATTCCTATATAAGTGGCTCAATTGATTGTAGCAAAAGGGTGCGTGCTAGTTCCGAGGCAGTAACTGGATCATGGGTAGTTGGGTCTACCAAGGAATGCAGGCGATAATAGCAATTTTTTTATTTATTTATTAAATATAAAGATTATTTACCATTCCGCGGAACCTCATCTCTGTATTGTCTGGAACAAAATCACATGTGAAAAACTCAAGGGTATTGAGGCACATCGGCAGGTTTACCACTCCTACCGCTAGTCTCTTTGTCCTTTTTCCAATGTGAAACTTCTCGTTATTAAAAAGCACTTCATATCCAATTCAGACCAATTTACAATTAATATGTCTTGAGGTGGACTGGGCGGGAAGAATATCGCCCATGACAATTGTTTCCAGCGAGTATATTTTGTCTAGCATATCTCTTCAAAAAATCCTCCCCCCCCCCCCCCCCCCTCCCCCCTTGAAGGCTCTCCCAGAAGTTATACCTGTGATTTTTGCGTTGCACACAGATTTCAGAACACTTGACTCACTTAATTATCTTACTGGAATCTGAAAAAATAACAGAGTGGTTCTTAGGGAGGCTTAAGAGGAAAATGAGCTGCAGCTCTTTTAGTTAATTGCATCTTCTACCCAAATCACAAACCTGAACAAAATGCGCACTTGACTTTAAGCAAAACACAAACGTCTGCCTTGCTCAGCCAGGCCTGAAGTTTGTTGCTCTTACAGAAAGGCCATTTATGTCACAGACATTCAGCAAAGTAAATCAAGTTGCCTGTGATAACGAGGCAGCCTTTTTTCACTGCACGGATGTGATTCTTCAGACTTACCTGTGCTTTGCTGTCAAGTAATTTTCTGATTTGTTTTCCAAGGCTTCTGACACCTTGTGTAGAATGAATTTGTTTTGAAGTTTGACTTGAATAGGTGCATCACAACAGTTTCTTATATCTCGTCGACTTGAGAAAAACTTTAAAGCTAAAGTTATTAGTTACAGTTAGTAGGTTTTGATTGGTAGAGTTTGTTGTCTGTGGGTGGTGGTTGTTAACTGGAGGCTTCTGTTTTTTGGTCTGTTGTAGGTTGTTAACTGGTAGCTTGTCTGTTTCAGCCTAACAGGTAAGTTTATATTTGAAGGTATTCAAGTTTGTGAAACATAGGGTCAGTTTCACCTCTACTCATGTAGGTTGTTTACTGGTAGCCTGTGTTTTTCTGTGGGTATTATGCTGTTGACAATTACTTGTGTTTTTGTGTGGGTTGCAGGTTGTCTAACAGTAGTTTTTTATTGTTTTTTGAACTGTATATTCTTCACTAGTAGATTGTCTCCTGTGTGGTGTTGACTGGTCGCTTATGTTCTGAAGATTGTTTACTGGGAGCTCGTATTCTGCAAATTGTTTACTAAGGGCGTGGGTCTTTCTGTAGGATATAAACGGTTAGCTTGTGTTGTTCTCTGCGCTGTGTGCTGTTGACTTGTAGACTGTGTTCTTATGCGGGATGTAGGTTATTGTTTGGTAGCTTGTTTTTTGTGTTTTAATTTGACAGGTTAGCCTAGCTCAGAAAATATCAAACCCAATAAATCATGGAGTTCCTTTCAACTTTCTCTGACAGTAAATCTAGCATGAAGTTATGAAAAAATATACCTCATTGTGAAACAAGTGTTACAGGTTCTAATATATGACCCATCAACTTCAGAGAACAAACATAGGGACACATGCATCAAGCTATTTTGCAATCACAAACGTTGCGAATCGCAAAAATTGGCCGTTTGTGATCGCAAAATAGCCATAAGCAATGCATGAAACAAAATCGCAGAATCTGCCATAAATTCGCAAAATTTAGCGATTACCTAAATACCGATTCTGAATTTGTGAATCCGTAATAGGTAATTGCTAATGGTAATCTCAAACCTATGCATGAAAAATTAGCAAATTGCGATTCTGCTGGGAATCGCAAATTGCATCTGCTAAATACCACCAAATGAAACCAGGTGGTAACCATTTCAAAGTTAACAAATCAGGTGGTAACCATTACCAAACTACTTAAACAGGGCCAGAAGGCCTCAGAATGTTTCACAATGGCAGCGCTTTATGTCATGGCGAGGAGGATGAGGCTACGAGCAGCAGCACAGAAAAGAAGGAGGATACAGGAGCGCATTTTCAGAGTGCGCGTTACATTGTTGGGGCAGACAGAGGAAGAGATATATGACAAAGATAGGTTGAATGCAGACATGATCTATGATCTCATAGCTGAATTAGATCCAAAACTGCAGCGTCAGACTCGCAGGACACATGCCATCCCCACTCATGTGCAGGTCCTATGTTCTTTGCCCCTCCAAGCATCAGGTAGCTTCCAAGGAGTAATAGCTGCAGCTGGAGGTTTCTCCCAAAGTGCCCTATCGCGCTTTTTCAACTCATTCCTTGACGCCATGTTGCAGAGGATACACCACCACATAAGGTTCCCCACAACACCACAGGAATTGCAGCAAACCAAATATGAATTCTATCAGGTAGCCCATTTTCCCCACGTTATTGGTAGCATTGATGGGACGCATGTAGCCATTTGTACGCCCTCAGTGAATGAGTACATTTACAGGAACAGAAAATCATACCATTCATTGAACATACAAGTCATCTGCAATTCGAAAAACATCATCACAGACATAGTGGCTAGTTACCCTGGCAGTACACATGACTCTTACATCTTCAGACACAGTGGCATACACAGATGTCTCCTTGCGGGTGAATTTGGCGAAGGATACCAGCTTGGTAAACATATGTAATACTATCTTGCAGACTCTTCGGCCATGGTGACACATAGTGAGTAATGTATTTGTTTTACACCCTGTAGGTGATAGCGCATACGCTGTACACTCCTTCATACTGACGCCATACCTAAATCCAAGTACCCCAAGTGAGCAGCGATATAATGAGGCGCATATTTCCCCATGCAACGTGATTGAGAGAACATTTGGATTACTGAAATCTAGGTTCCGCTGCCTCAGCAAAACTGGTGGTGCATTGCAGTACAGGCCAGATACCTGCTGCAAAATTGTCGCCACTTGTGCCATGTTGCACAACATTGCTACTACTAGAGGCATACCCCTGGAACTCTCTGACAGTGAGCCTGAGGAAGACAATCAGCCAAGACAACCACCACAAGCAGCGCGCGGTCCGAGTGCAGCAGAGGGGAGACAGAGACGTGCAGAAATCAATCAGCATTTTTTTTAAGGTGGGTAATGATGAAACAACACACTACATGCTCAACTGTTTAATAAAACAAAATGTGGTAGTGTTAATGCACACATACCAGGTGCAAACAAGCATTGTGTTATACAAAATCAAAAAACAACATGACATAGCAATGGTGCTTAAATGGCAGTCCAGACAATGGTCATGCTACTGGTTACCTCACCAGATTTAACAGTGTCCCACAATTCACTTCTTGCGGCCACGCACTCCCGGGGGCCTTTCTGTAGGCTCTGCCACATCCCTTGTGGAGCCTTCGGAGCCAGTGGTGCTCAGAGTACTGCGCCTCCTGCTTGTGATTATTGGTGCCAGGAGACTACTGAGGCTGGAGGCCTCCTCACTCCCACCCCCGCCTCCCCAGAATGTTGTTGCCACCAACTGCAGCAGTCTGGAGTTGCTCCACCGCATTGGTGACCTGTATAGGGTCCCTGGCCACATCCCCACAGCAATGGGTCATCTCCACTTGCATCCCCACAGCACGACGGTGATCCAGCGGTATACCAACAACAGATACTCTAATACCATATACTCACCTGGGCCCATGAACACTTACACATAACTGAGTCGAGTAGACCGCTGGGGTTTAGTTTATAATTTTCATATTTCAGGATTAGTTACTTCTTATTCCTAACTAACCTTTTACTGATCAAAAAGTTCTTTCCTCTGGTCGATGGACCATTAGTTGAACTAATTGATGGTGATAATGAACATAACTCTTAACTATTCTTTAATTAAAGGAAATAACCACAAACTCGGGAAGTTTTAAGATCTTTATCTAAATTAAATGAATGTGAACCATCTAAAAATTTCAGTACAAGCACCCTCATTCGTAAGAGTGTAAATTCAATCGAATAATCATTAAACAAAAATACTCCAGACTCATGCAATAACTATGCTCAGAAAGGAGAGGATAGAGAGAAAAGAACATCTACAAATAACATGAAATAATAATTACCAAGGATGGTGTGAAGACCAACCCCCTGGCCAAAGGGCTGGTAAGGGTCCCTCGGGATAGATCAGGAGACAAAGACTTCAGGACAGGAATCAGGACAGGATACTTAACCTCTCTAAATACCGACAACTGCTTAGCACCCCTCTCTGACACTCTCTTCCTTCTTGAGATTCTTCCGCGATCTTCTTATCTAACCCAATTAAATTAGGATAGAAGGTTCTGCATTCAGCTTCTTCATCAGCATCTCACAGCGTCTCTCCCAGCATCAGCACCAACAGCATTCCGAGCTCTCGACTTCCAGCATCGACGTCTCTCGCTTCTTCTTAGCTCAGCTAACTAACTAAAGCTACCTCAATTATACCTTTCGTTCATCATGTACCACCCACTAAAGTTTCAATATCGCAAAAATACGAAATCTAATTGGTCAGGCAAGGGGGATGATTATCACACCATGCTTACATGTTACTTTTATTCTATCAATTCATTGTTCACAAAACCATCCCCTTAAACTTTATTCATTTCTTTCGTTCCCATACATATCCAAACTTTATTAGCAACATTTATTTCAAAATCATGAATAAGAGTCTTCTTGGCTGAACTCTTCACCCTCCGTTCTCAGGGCACATCATTCTCGTCCTTGGACGACTGTCAAATCCTCGGTCATCCTTCCGGGTTAACTTTCTTGTGGGCCTGCGCACGAATCATGTGACTCAGCTTACTTTGGTCATTCACGAGAGGCCCAAATGCGCACTAATAATAAAATCAAAAAGACAAATGTTACTTTCACAAATAAATGGTCTCACTGTATACCACCCATCTCTACTCTAACCCTCTTTACTTATTAATACTTTCCCCGCATTAGCATTAGTAAAATAGCTGGTTTTCATTTCGGCTAAGCAGATGCCATGCACGTGAGTCTCCAAGACTCCATTTTAATGCCTTCTGCACATGCGCTAGAATTTCCCTCCAAGCGTTACCTCGTCATACTGCGTAGATGCAGTTGACGCATGCGCGGTAAAGATTTCCCGTTAAAAGCTGTATTAGTCCGTTTTCATTGTTATTTACATTAGTACACACATAAGCAAGCTTCGCTAACCCACGTGTTTCTGTGGTGCGTGTTATTATTTACAAGACTCGGTTAGTAATTTGTTAGCGAGTTAAATGAGAGGATTACTTTTGAGCAAGTCTCTTTCTTTACGAGTCCTTGCTCCATCAATCCCTTCTCTGATGGCATTTTAAGCCATCACAAAATTACCCATCCCATCCCAGATGCCAACTTTAGCACATCTCAATTTTCTATTTCTTTTCTCATTTTTCCATTTGTTATTTCTTTTCCTTCTAAATCTTTCATCTTTTTATATATTTTTCCTTTCATTTCTTCTAGTTGTATCTCCTCATATTCTCTTTTCCGTTTCTTTCCTTTTCCCTCTCTTTCTAAATGTATTCTTCCTTTCCCTCTGTTTCTACAACATTTATATGTAATCATTAATATCATTACTATTGTCATTATCACAACTAATGGTAATATTATTTGACCTAGAAAACTTTTCCCAAAATCAGTAAACCATTTCCCTATTTGTTATACTCTTTGTTAGTTTTCCCCACACACTATCAACCTCCAGTTGGGTCAAGTCATTATGCATTCTTGTAATATTTCCAATATACCCTTTAATTTCTTTGCTCTTGTCCGGAATATAAGTGCAGCAATGTTGAATTTTCAACATACCACAGACTCCACCCTCTTTTGCTAATAAAATATCAAGAGCAAGACGGTTTTGTAAAACCATAGACCTGATTGCAACCATCTCTGTGTTAATCATCAAGAATCCTCCTGCAGTGTCTGTAGAAAGACGATCAACTATGGTTGATAATTTACAAATTTTCTGCGAATTTAGGATGACTCCAACTGAGGATATCAATGCACTAAATATATCTCCTACTATTTCAGAAAAACTAGCTCTTCTTCTACGTGTTAGTTCATTAGTCATTCTATTGATTCCATTGATTCTGTCCACATGGTATATTTTTGGAAAAACTATTCCACAATAACAGCTCCCGTACCATCTTGCGGGTAACCTATAATAGGCATTGTTCCCACAAACATAATAGATACCTGGAAATACAGGATCAGTTCCCCCTTTTAGTCCCCACCCTCCAAAAATTAGGAAGTTGTCTTAACACTCACTGGAACCAATGAAAATGTTATTGTAATCTGTCTTTAATCTATGGAGGCAGAATTCTCCCTTTTTCACAAAATCCAGGGACATCGCAGCATGAGCTTTGCCCTTTGCATAAATTCCCTCTTTCTCAGCCCATGGAGGTACATAGGACTTCTGTTCAGCAGCTTTCTTTGTTAAATCCTGTCTCCTTTCTTCTACTAAATTCAAAAACTCTTTTTCTTCTCCTCATAATATACATGTTAAGTTATCCTTATGTGCTTGAACTAGATCTATTGAACTCATAGTTAAGAAAAATTCACCCATAAACTGCGCATTTTTACTGCTAACTACTGGATTCATGTTCTTTCTTATAGGTAATTCTGAAAATACTACATCTAGGTTTGAAATAAAATACTGAAGTTTCCCTGTTGTATAAAATAAACTGGATAAAACACTACATGATATTCCATATGTTAAAGGTATATGGTGATACGTCACTCCCTCTGACACTGATGAAGGTAACTTCATACAAACATAACAATTACTAATCTCCATTGTATTAACGTACTGAAATAACAATTTAGTAAACACATTTGAAGACGTATTATAGTCTGATTCATTATGATAATTTGCCTCATCTTCTACCCCTATTTCTATTTTAGTTCCCTTTATTCTATCTACCTTTTCATTAGTAATTGTATTATTCTTGTCACTTGTTTCCATTAGCAAAGGTACTCCTACTGTTAGGAATAACCATACTAATACTACCAGTAAAATACTACAAAAACAAAATCTAAAACATTTTCTTTTTAAACCTCGTTTTGGTCTTTCTGTGACTTCAACTTCTACCATTTTAATTTGAGAAAATTTCTTCTCTCTTTTTTTTTCTTTGTCTGTTTAATTTTTATTTTTATTTTAAGGATGTCTCAATTTGCTTTCATCAATCTGTGCAACATGAACCCTTTCTGTTTCTTCACTTAAATCTACATTTTCAAATTCTTCGAGTATAACGTAGGTCCACTCAGGGGCCTTGTATTTAAATTTCTCAATCTTGGGCTTCTTCGTGTAAGTTTTACTAAGGTTTGTTTAGATTGCGTTTGACTCGTAACTTCATTTACTTGTTCTGGTTTCTTTTCTGATTTCCTCAAATAATACCTTAATTTCTTCACTCCTTCTGGCCAATTGTCTCCTTTTCTAACTCTTTTGACCTGAACTGCACTTTCACCTTCCTTATCTCCTTCTAGAGTTCTTTTATTTTCACTTAATCTAGGCACAATCTGTCCTTGTTCTCTATTTTCTGTGTTTGGACCTTCCTCTACTTGCACCTGTTCAGGTCTTATTATAATTTGTTCTTCTTCTGCCTGAACTTGTTCTTCTAGATCTACCTGATCCTGTTCAGGTCTTATTTCAGATTGTTCTTCTTCTGCCTGAACTTCTTCTAATTCTGCCTCTCCCTCCTCAGGTTTCTGAATGTCTTTATTTATTTCTACCTGAGTGTGTTCTTCTTCCCCTGTCTTTTCCTGTCTACCTTCCTGCATTTTCAGTTTAGTTATTCTTCTTGTTTCGACAGCATCATCAGGTTTTTCAATTACTGGTATCCACTCTTCCTTACTTGTACTTGGCTGTTCGTCATATAGTTGTCTTTCAGAATCTATCACTCTAGATTCTTCAATTTCACAGCTTTCAACTTCTGACGTTTCAGCCTGTTTAGTCAGTGGTTGCTCTTGTTGTTCTGATGGGCTCGGAACTCTTCTGGTATGACTAGCATGAATCCAGTTGGGCAAACCTGCACACTTCACTGCCGTGGTAGTGACTAGTATGACTTGACGCAGTTTATCCCACCTTGGTGCTAGACACGACTTCCTTGCGTGTTTCTTTACTAACACCCAATCTCCAGGATTCAAATCATGTGCTTGGTCTGGCTGTCTTTCAACTGCGTCTTCTCCAACCTGGTGAGAGACAGAACGCACCATTTCAGCCAATCCTTTGCAGTAGTCCAATACCAGATCATCAGTTATAGTCATTAATTTATTTCCAGGAATAAATGCTTGTCTCATTGCCCTTCCCATGAGTACCTCATGAGGACTCATTCCTGTCTTTCTGTCAGGAATACTTCTGAGACCCATCAGTACAAGAGGTAATGCATCTGGCCATTTCAGCATCGTGGATGCACACACTTTCCCTAGTCTTGACTTGATTGTGCCATTTAACTGTTCAACTATTCCAGAAGCCTCTGAACGATAAGCACAGTGCAGTTTTTGTTCAATGTTAAATGCAGCACAGATTAATCAAATGATCTCATTATTAAAATGAGGTCCTCTATCTGATTCCAAAGTGACTGGAAAACCAAAACGAGGAATCAACTCCCTCAACAATAGTTTAGCAACTGTAAGACTGTCATTTCTTCTGGTGGGGTATGCCTCCACCCATCTCGAAAACAGGCACACTATGACAAGTACATATTTTAGTCCATTACAAGGAGGCAACTCAATGAAATCTAACTGCAACCTGGTGAAGGGTGCTTCTGCCTTTCCAATCTTTCCCCAGCTAACCATTGTCTTCCTACCTGGATTTTGCTGCTGACAGGTTAAGCATCTTTGGCAAAGGCTCTCTGCGACTACCCTGAACTTCGGATTGTACCAACTCTGTCTGAATAATCTGATCATTGAATCTCTCCCTATGTGTGTTGCTCCATGATATACTCTTGCCATTTTAGAGAGCAAACAATCTGGCATAACTGGTCTTCCATCTACATACACCCATACTTCATCTTCCGACCTTTTTGTACAAGCTGATTTTATCCAAATTTCTTTTTCCTTTTCCTCAACTTCTTCCTGCAACTGTCTAATTTCATCCCATGTTTCTGAAATTGAGAAAAACATAAATTGGCAGTGGTTTCACCCGTTTCAATTTTTCTGTTTATTGCCATTGTATTTCTCGCACAGTATTGAGCAATTTGGTCAGCATATCTATTGCCAGCTGCCACATAGTCATTTCCTGACTGATGTGCAGCGCATTTAACAACTGCTACTTCTTTTGGCAATTGTAATGCTTCCAGCAGATCTTTCACATTTTTACTGTTTCTAATAGAAGATCCTGAAGAAGTCAGAAATCCCCTCTGCATCCAGAGTTGGCTAAAATCATGCACAACCCCGAAACCATATTGACTGTCCGTAAATATGGTTATTCTCCAATTTTTCCCATTTTTGCATGCCTTTGTTAAGGCCACCAATTCGGCTACTTGTGCAGATTTGACTCCCGGTAAACAGGATGCTTCAATTACCCCCGATATTTTACATACAGCATATGCAGCACTTAATCCTCCTTCTTCATTTCTTAGACAAGACCCATCCACAAATAACTCATGATCAGCTTCTTTTAATGGTGTTTCTTTAATGTCAGGACGGGGCTTAGTACACAATTCAGTCACATCCAAACAATCATGATCAATTTCATCTCTTACTTCCTCATTGCATGGATCTGGCAATAATGTGGCAGGGTTCATGATCGTACATCTTATCACTGTCACATTTTCTGCTCCCAAAATCACTCTTTCATACTTAGTCAGCCAACTAGGTGTGAGAAGTTGCGTTCTTGTTCTTGTCAGAAGAATTTCAACTGAGTGTGGAACGTAAACTGTTACAGAATGTCCCATCACTATTGACTCACTTTGCTCCAGACTCATACAAGTAGCAGCTACTGCTTTTAAGCAGCCAGCTAAGGCTGAAGCCACTGGATCCAATGTGGCAGAAAAATACCCCACTGGACATCGGCTCAGTCCATGTCTCTGTGTTAAGACTGAAAGTGCGCAATTTTCTCTCTCACAGCAAAACAACGCAAATTCTTTTGAATATTCAGGCATGCCCAAGGCAGGAGCCTCACACAAACAATTCCGCAATTTCACAAAGGCCTCCAAACATTCATCATTCCAATCAATTGGATCCTTTGCTCTTTTTCGGGTCAATTGTATCAATGGTTTTGCTATCATGGAAAAACTGTTAATCCACTGCCTACAGTACCCAACCACTCCCAGGAACATTCTCATCTCTCTTTGTGTCTGAGGTAGTTGCATCTCTTTGATTATTTTTATTCTTTCCGGTGTCACTTTTCTAACTCCTCTTTCTATTTTATGCCCTAAATACTTAACTTCTTGTTGACAGAATTGCAATTTTTCTGGAGACACCTTGTGTCCTCCTTCGGCCAAATGGTTCAGTAATGCAATTGTATCAGTGACACAATCTTCTCGAGTTTTCGATGCCACCAGTAGGTCATCAATGTACTGAACCAGAACTGATTTTCCAGGCATAACTAATGACTCTAAACACTTTTTCAGGATTTGGTTAAAAATTGAGGGACTCTCTATGTACCCTTGAGGAACTCGGCACCATGCGAAGATACGATCCTCAAACTTAAAGGCGAAAAGATACTGGCTGTCTGGGTGCAAAGGAATAGAAAAGAATGCTTGGCACAAATCAATTACGGTAAACCAGCCTGCATTCCAAGTTATCTGATAAAGGATCACTGCTGGACTTGGCACTATTGGGCAACATGGCACTACAATTTTGTTAATCTTTCTCAAATCCTGCACTATCCTGTATTTTCAGCTAGGCTTTTTCAGTCCTACTATTGGCGAATTACAAGGACTACCCATTATTTCTTTTAAAATGCCTTGTTTAACCATTCGATCGATTTCTGGAATAATTCCTGCTTTCACTTCTGGACTCATCTTGTACTGTCGTGTGTTTGGATAAACTGCACCTTCCTTCACTGTCACTTTAACTGGGTCTACATTTGACATCAGCCCAATATCTTTTCCTGTAAAATCCCACACTTCTGGATTGACTGTGGCTCTCAACTCTTCCGGCAATTCATTTTCAGTCATTAGTGAAAACATCTCATCTACTTCTGTTCCTTGCTTAACTAGCATCATTTTGTATATAACATCTTCATCAGGGGTCTGGAAAGCGACACCATCTGGTGTACAATAGATCGTGCAATTCATCTTGCACAGTAGATCTCTTCCCAACAGATTTACGGGACTTGAATCGCAAACTACAAACCAATGCATTTCTTTAAAGTTTCCGATATGCACCTCCATCGGTTTTGTGATTGGGGTTCTAATCTGTTGATTTGATACTCCTACAACTTGGATGGACTCTCCCGAGAGGTGTAGGTTTGGGATGTCTGCTGTTCTCACAGTAGACCGGGTAGCACCAGTATCCAATAGAAAAGTGATGTCTTTACCTTCTACTTTCCCATCAACAAATTGACCTGACTGATCTACCGGCAAGGATGCGCCAAACACGCACTCCTCTTCCTCCCCCCTCAGGCACCGTCATTGCACAAAGTCCGAATTTTCCTCATCATTCTGCAAAAAATATTGTGTAACTGTTCTATTATTCTTACCACTTTCTCCTTGAAATCCGGTGTTCGTACTGAACTTTTGGTGGTTCACAAAGTTTGGCATAGGAGTTGGTGGCACCTGATATTGTGGAGTAACTACCTGCTGCTGCTGATTCATAAGTACTTCATTCTGCATCTGTGGGATTAAATTTTGATTTGGCCCATTATTATTCTGAATACTCTTACACTCGTTCTTCCAATGTCCAAGCTTTCCGCACGCATGACAAGGAAACTTCTTCTTCGCTTCTTCTCTGTTCATTCGTCCTCTAAATTTACTCCATTCGCCACTTGATCATTCTGACTTTGATCTTTCACTTGATTATCAGTCTGAGTATTTGTTTTATTCTCCTGCTGTTCTGCCAGTTTTACCTGTGCCCACATAATTTTCTCCTTTAACTTTCTACGCCTCGCCTCAATGTCGTCTCCGCAATATTTTGCATACTTTAAAATTTCATCCACTGTCTTGCTTTGCCAGCATAACATGTGCTGCTGTATCATCTGACTAATCTCTGGTTTCAAACCATATACAAACCGATACACAAAATGTCCCATATCCTTATCACCAATGTTCTCAAATCCACTATACTGCTTAAACACCTGCAATAACCTTTCATAATACGCATGTACAGACTCATTTGGTTCTTGAGTTGTCCTATCTATCTTTACCCAATCTGTTTCTTTAGGAGGAATTTTCCCTTTCAAGAATGTAATTACTTGATGATATTTCTTCATCACCTCCTCTGAGGGTGCTCCTGTCTTCGAATCTCTAGCATACTCCTCACTTGGCCAATCAATTGTGATCTTACACTCTGTCCATAAATCAGCAGGTACCACAATGACAAACAAACCATCCAGATCCTTCAATAAAACCTTTGAAACCTTCACAAATCTTTCCACTTGTTTATACCATTCAACTGGCTTTTCTCTCAATCTGGGGAAATCATTCGTAAATGATAAAATGTCCTGTCTACTCCAAGGAACATGAACATATCCACCTCCAGGAACTTCTCTCATTGGGCAAATTTTCTCAACTTTATCTGATTCTCTCACTGGGAATGCAGCAGCTGCTTCTCTTGCTTGCACCTCTTCTTTCTTTCTTATCCACCTAATTCTCCATTTGTCAATGTCTCCCCATTTCCTCAAAATATTAATCAACTCCTTTATCTGTACTCTTTCCAGACGCATTAACACTTTCTAAATCTTTGTCAGTAAAATCCACTCGATATGGTTTCTGCAACAATTTCGATTTCCCTATATCTATTCCAATTTCTGAAGCAACTTCTGTTAATTTTTCATGAAATACTCGTGCTCTCCTGGTTATACTCTTACATAAGAATAATAACTCTTCATCATTAGAAACGTTCAATCTTTCTATGCTCACGCTTCCCACTATCATTTCTTCCAATTCCACTTTCAATCTACTGATATCTAAAATCTTTGGTGGTGGGTTTCGATTATCTATTTCCTGTGCCCATCTTTCTATATCTTCAGGGGTAACTACTGTTGCACCTCCAGTTCCTATAGGAAACAAAGATCTCTTCTCTCTCAAATTTGTAGGCGTAACTCTTTTCGGAGTTTCAGTTGAAGGTTCTACATTCGGGAGATCCATTAATGAAATAACTGATTCACTTTCACTGACCTGATCATCTGTAATTATTACTTCTTTTCTGGGACTATTCAACGGAATTGTTAGTTTGTGGTTTCTGGCAAGTCTTTTTATCTCCATACAATGGGATTACCGGACCAATGGTCACGGGTACTGTCAAAGCTTCATCATTCAAATTTAATTGGCTTATTTTCTGAACTAATTCCTCTCTAGTTTTATTTAAAACATCCCTCTCATTATCCTGCAACACCCTATTGAATGACGTATCATGTAAAATTTGTGGGGTTAAAGGCATTCCTATCACTGGTGCACTTGGGGTAACCTTACTAGTTGCTTCTTGATACGGTGGTGGATTTTTAATTAAAATATCCTCTAATAACTCATCATCTGATTCACCATATCCTGTTGTATTCATGTGTTTCGTTTTCTCTTTACACTTTCCTCCAGACTGTTCCTCAGCCATTATCACTGGATATAAACCTTCTGATACCATAGATCTTCTCTATTGTTTCATCTGACCTTTGCGTGACTCATGCAAGTATCTGGGGAAAAATCCTCTATATCTCCCACTTCTGCATTTCTCGCGTTCATATGACTCAGTCTCCCACTCTTCTAAAGCCTCATATTGAGTTAACCTAGGTCTTGGTTCTAAATCATTCATTCTCATTCTCAAATTCTGAAGAATTCTCCCGTTAAACGTACCATTTTCAGGAAACGCTAGCACTCCATCACCTTTCGTATATTCTATCCAATTTTCCAACCACACGCAAGTATGATATCCTCTTTCCATCATCATAAAAGAAGCTGGTGTCTTCGGTGGCGGAATAGGAATTCCCTCCCTAGTCAACACAGGCTTATCTTTCTTAAAGAAATTTTTAATTTTCTTTATAAATGACATTTTTCTCTTTTCTCCATACATCCTAGATGAACGATATATAAAATTGTATTCTGCAAACCCTTGAAATCTTCTATCTGCGCGTCTCACACTGGCAGTCAAATCAAAATTCTGCATACAATTTCTCTTTCTACCAATCCTAGCGCGGTTTCTAACTAATTATCCAATCAAACTCAGGCTCATGCTCGTGGTCTGACCAATGCCAGCGCTGCCTTTTGTGACGTCAGTTCTGCTCCTTACTACTGACCCCTCCTTTACGAGGCTGCTTCTGTTACACGCCCGCTGTTTCTACTAATCCCAGCACGGCTCACTGTGACGTCAGTACAACTCCGGCGACTGACCCTCCCTTCACAAGGTAATACGAAAACGTATTTCTTAATACTTTTTGTTAAATTCTTTGTTATTAACAACATAAAAACATTCGCTACTCTGTCTGTTCCACTAAACAAAAGGATAGAATTTTTCGACTTATTCTGGAGTCTCAGAATTCCTAACTAACCTTTCACTGATTAAAAAGTTCTTTCCTCTGGTCGATGGACCATTAGTTGAACTAATTGATGGTGATAATGAACATAACTCTTAACTATTCTTTAATTAAAGGAAATAACCACAAACTCGGGAAGCTTTAAGATCTTTATCTAAATTAAATGAATGTGAACCATCTCAAAATTGCAGTACAAGCACCCTCATTCGTAAGAGTGTAAATTCAATCGAATAATCATTAAACAAAAATATTTCAGACTCATGCAATAACTATGCTCAGAAAGGAGAGGATAGAGCAAAAAGAACATCTACAAATAACATGAAATAATAATTACCAAGGATGGTGTGAAGACCAACCCCCTGGCCAAAGGGCTGGTAAGGGTCCCCCGGGATAGATCAGGAGACAAAGACTTCAGGACAGGAATCAGGACAGGATACTTAACCTCTCTAAATACCGACGACTGCGTAGCACCCCTCTCTGACACTCTTCCTCCTCGAGATTCTTCCGCGATCTTATCTAACCTAATTAAATTAGGATAGAAGGTTCTGCATTCGGCTTCTTCATCAGCATCTCACAGCGTCTCTCCCAGCATCAGCACCACCCACAGCACCGACAGCATCCCGAGCTCTCGACTTCCAGCATCGACGTCTCTCTCTTCTTCTTAGCTCAGCTAACTAACTAACTAAAGCTACCTCAATTATACCTTTCGTTCATCATGTACCACCCACTAAAGTTTCAATATCGCAAAAATACGAAATCTAATTGGTCAGGCAAGGGGGATGATCATCACACCATGCTTACATATTACTTTTATTCTATCAATCCATTGTTCACAAAACCATCCCCTTAAACTTTATTCATTTCTTTCGTTCCCATACATATCCAAACTTTATTAGCAACATTTATTTCAAAATCATGAATAAGAGTCTTTTTGGCTGAACTCTTCACCCTCCGTTCTCAGGGCACATCATTCTCGTCCTTGGACGACTGTCAAATCCTCGGACATCCTTCCGGGTTAATTTTCTTGTGGGCCTGCGCACGAATCATGTGACTCAGCTTACTTTGGTCATTCACGAGAGGCCCAAATGCGCACTAATAATAAAATCAAAAAGACAAATGTTACTTTCACAAATAAATGGTCTCACTGTATACCACCCATCTCTACTCTAACCCTCTTTACTTATTAATACTTTCCCCGCATTAGCATTAGTAAAATAGCTGGTTTTCATTTCGGCTAAGCAGATGCCCTGCACGTGAGTCTCCAAGACTCCATTTTAATGCCTTCTGCACTAGAATTTCCCTCCAAGCGTTACCTCGTCATACTGCGTAGATGCAGTTTACGCATGCGCGGTAAAGATTTCCCGTTAAAAGCTGTATTAGTCCGTTTTCATTGTTATTTACATTAGTGCACACATAAGCAAGCTTCGCTAACCCGCGTGTTTCTGTGGTGCGTGTTATTATTTACAAGACACGGTTAGTAATTCGTTAGCGAGTTAAATGAGAGGATTACTTTCGAGCAAGTCTCTTTCTTTACGAGTCCTTGCTCCATCAACGGGACAGCTGAGCTGTTTTTGTGCTCAACCGATTGATGGCCCTGGTGTACCCATCTAGGCGCACCATCAAATTATGATGCCTCTTACGTTGGGATGCATGGTCATCCTGCATCACCCTGCACAATTCATGCATGGCTTTGGTGACATTTGAAAAATTTTCATTTGTGGCCCTCAACAGCAGTGGTGAGCTCCTTCATGCAGTCCCTGATTTTGCCAATGTTTGTTGCCAATGTTCCAAGTTGGGCCTGCATTAACCGCATGTTTTTGCATTGTAGGCGCTGGACCTTAAGCATCTGTCCCTCCAGGCCAAGCCAGACAGCAGGTCCATCGTCTTCTGCAGCTGCCATGTGTGCCCTTGCCCTGCGTCTACGAAAGTGGACGGTTCTGCACCGCTTTGGTACCTCTGATCTTGTTGTGGGTGTATGGCCAGCCTGTGATGTTGGAGTGTCAGGTTGGCTCCCCTCCTCACTTTCTAAATCTGGCAGTGGTGGCACTGTGGTCCTGCGTCTAGTGGATGCAGGTATCGGTGTTGCTGGTGCCACTTCTGTATCCTCTTCTGACTGTGCCTCAGTATCCTGTGTGTCATGGACATCACCACTGTCAGTCTCCTGCGCAGCTGCATCTGTGATGTTCAACAGTGCAAGTTCAGTATTTTGTTGTGGGCATGATTCTGTTTTGATCCCTCCTTGCCTTTCAATTTGTATTTGCTGTATGCTAATACCATAATGCATTTGGGTGTGGCAAGTAAAATGTGGACTGGAGTCAGATTTGCTACACTAAGCCTGATCTGCATAGAGGGGACATTTTTAAGATTTAACAATGAATGAATATTTGCATTGAACTTAACTTGTGAAGTACCGGCCTGTTCAGAGGTGTCAATCTGTGAAACGCCAACAACTGCTTCCGGCTGCAGTGTTGACTCCACCATGTCCTCCAGGGGTGTGTTGGCACGTTCCGTTGATGGTCCCCCTCCTGTTTTTTTTGCATCTGCAAGCCTTGCAGCCACCCTTGCCTTAGCACGGCTACGCAGGTCATACCAGCGCTTGTGCAGATCTGATATGGAGCGCTGTGTGACCCCCACTGCATTGATCTTGGATTGAATCCCAAGCCATATCTTTCTTTTCACCGACTCTGGGACCTGCAGTGACTGCTTGCCAAACAGTTTGTCGTGGCTCTGGACGACTTCCTCAATGAGGACTTCCAGTTCTTTATCGCTGAATTTCAGCTTCCTCTTGCACCCTTCTGCTTTCTTGTCACCTGTTCCAGAAGCCATGCTGGTGTTCTTGCACATGTTCTGCTCTCAAAAAAGCTTACTTCTGCTCCGCTCCAACAGTCTGCCTCCTCCTCTGTCTCTCTCACTACACAGGTGTGAGCAATCCCAGCATCACTTCCTGGTTGTGATGTCATCAAGCTGCATCGATATGTGCGAATCACTATTTGTGATTCAGTAATAGCGGATTCGCTTTTTGCGATTCGGTAATTTTACCGATTCGCAAAAAAATTGCGATTTTTGTTTGATGCATAGACTTTTGTGATTACTAAATAGCGATTTCTTAAAAACCGCTATTTAGAAATCGCAAATTGGATGCTTGATGCATGTGCCCCTTAGTTCCTTAGAAAGACCACAGGCCATTATCAACGTAATAGTGAAAATTATAACACACAATTTAATTTATTTAAATCAAGCTGGGTGCCACAATAAACATTGGAAAAAGACTGGCAATATGTCGAAGACAAAGTTGCCAGGCATCAGAAATGAATGGTATGAGTGGAAATGCAACGTAAAACACGGGGATTTAGAGGCTAGATTGACCCATATTATGATGACTTTGGCATCCACAAACTTTGAATGAAGGGCTGTCGATAACATAATGCAATGGCCAGGGTTTCTTGTTAAAATATGATTTGGTTTTCTACAAGTAAATTAGAGCTTTCAAAATTACTTTTTAAAAATGTCTTTGTAATAAAAGTTTTAACAACATCTAAATGGTAATTGCATCCATCCGAGTAGAAAATAAAAAATACATTTTGGTGCCATGTTAATTGGATGCAGACTTTTAGTTCCTTACTAAGGCTTAATGTAAAAGGAAATTGATTTGGTAGATCCTGACGAAGGAGTGTCAGGTTTCAGAATGCACAGATTGGTTTGACACCCCCTCAGTTAAGTTTGGGATGCATTAAATGTAACACTTTGGAAGTGTAATGAAATTCAAGTAACAATTATTTTGGAAAACACAAATAAATTTGGATAAGTAATAAGAAAGTAAAAAGAACTGTGTATTTTAATGTTCACTTTTAACTTGTGAAGGATCTGTGACAGCTCTGGGGAGCTAAATTAGTGTTCCAGAAGCTGATGTTCCTAAATTGCCTAGTGGTTATGGGCTGAACGAGCACAATGTGAGGCTTTAAATGCATGTTAAATCATATTAAAAATAGCTTTGAGTGCTGCAGAAAGTTATACTATACTGTTTATTTAATTGTGCAGAAGAAGAGAAATCCTTCAAAGTTCCTAGTGTTTAATGGTTTTATGGTAATGCGCTATTTGTGGGCATGGCTGACTACCTTTTTACACGATTACAGGTGGTGCAAAATGCCGCCGCCAAACTGGTATGTAACAAAGACAGATTCAGCTCATCGTCCGAGTGTCTGAAATTACTTCATTGGCTGCCAATGCGCCAAAGAGCGAAATTCAAGCTGCTCAGCTACACACACAAGGCCCTGTACCAACGGGGGCCTTTTATCCTACAGAGGAAAGTTGAATTTTATGTACCCACTAGGTGCTTAATATCACGGTCCCTAGCTCTAGCCAGAACAAAACGCATTAAGAAATCGAGAACAGGGGGTCGTAGCTTCTCATACTTGGCAGCAAAACACTGGAATGACCTACCACAAGAACTCCGCCTCACAGAGGACTATCTAGTCTTCAGGAAAAAACTCAAGACTCACTTGTTCTCTGGAAAATAACTGGCCAAACTCATGAACCACCCGGTCTCACACCAGAAGCCCGAGCACAGCGCCGTGATATCCTCTGGATGAATGACGCGCTTTACAAATACAAATAATCTGCAGTCTCTGCCACACATAGGAACGTGGACTGGTGAAAACGGGCACGCTCCTCCTCCCGTCCATCACGTACAGACAGCTACCTAGTTGACTCTGCCAGTAGGATGTGCTTTTCTCAAAGATTAAGCCATACACATGTTAGCACATATGTCTGGCACAGTGAAACTGCGAATGGCACATCAAAGCCATTAGCCCCTCTTTCTAACTATTGAAGAAGCCTTTGACTACATTTTCTATAATCAGTCATCTGTTAAAAGAACTCAACCTCAGTGAGTTGTGGCCACTGTTTTGTCATGGGTTTTGGTGAGCCCTCTTCAAACCCATGCCAAGGTTTTTGACTTGGAAAGGATTTAAATCCATTGAATGCTCTTAAAACGTTCTAAATTGGTGAATTCCTGGATATTTCTGTTTCAAAGCCATATGCATCTATTGATGGTTGTACGTGATGGTTTACCATACACATCAGTCCTTTCATATCAGATAAATCCAAGATGCCGGTACTGTGTAAGGCCAAGGAAATATTGTATAATTATGATGCAACACTCATTCTGAGATTTTACATTCAGCAAATCAAGGCAGTTATTTAATTTCTATGCATTTTGTGGCTTATGATGCAATGCATATGGTAGGAGAGGTGGCTGATGTCACCTGTTGAGGTGACGCATGAATTGAGATGCTCCCTAAAAGATTTCATATGACTGGGGTAAGTATTTAGACAATTTATGCAAGGAAATTACATTTTGACACTCTCATCCCTCCTCTGGCAATGGGACTAAATTGTCTGCTACTCTGAGCCATCTGGCACCTTCTTGATGGGGGGACTCTAGGCAGCCGGAATTTATTGGTTAAGTATAGCTCTAACCCTGGTTTTTGCCTAATCTGCCTCAGTAAAATTAGTTTTAGTCTCTTTCTGGCAACATGTTTTGAGATGTATAGGGCAATGGTGTGAGCTGCTGGACATGCATTCTGTAAATACTGCTTATAGGACCCAGCTTGATAGCAGATGCTAAATTTAACCCTGTCATTCTTCAGGACTTGCGCGCCCAGTGCCGTGACTGGTATTAGCAGTCCCTTGATCCCAGTGTTTTCTTCTTGTTTTGTTCATAACATAAAGTAACATGTACACAAACATTTTCCTGCTCACCTGTATCTAATCATCTGTAACATGAAGGCATGTACCATTGTGTGCTTCTTCAGAGGACAAATGGTCAGGGGATGAAATGGCAGTTGGGCACACTACATGACTTCAGTGAGCCAAGCCTCTTGAACAGACTTCCTTGGTCCATCTTGACATACTTGACGTCGTCATGTCTGCCATCCCAGGAACTCTGCTTCCACCACGGATGGGTGGAAATTGCTGTGTTTCAGTCAACCTTGCTATACATATACGTAACTACAACATATCTTCAATGAAGTCCTCTCCTTCTCCCAGATTTAAAACTACATTGCGTGGAGTAGGAAATATTTTTTACCAAGCTCTAAAACCTTGAAATGGCCCAATGAAAGTGATTGGAATGACTGATCTTCTAATGCTTCTAAGGGGTACCTAAAACATTGGGTAGAACAGGCTACAGTTGTTACAGGAAAGGGTCACAGGAAAGGAAAAGTCAGCAAAAGAATTACTGGTTCAGCTTCATGTGATAGTCAACAAAAAAATAAAATAAACATAGGTGTGAGAAAGTGGGTTATAAATTTGAAAAGGGTGTACCCTCACCCACTTAATAAATGTAATCAACACATCTTGCTTCAGCTAAAACACAGTTCTTGGAGAATCTCTGCTCAATGCCTTGTAACTGTGACACGGGCAGCAGGCAGTTCCCCAGAAAAGTGCATGTTCAAACAGTACCAACAATTTCAAAGTCAAGGAAACAACACATTCATATTTCAAAACTAAAATTGGAAGAATATAAAACAAAATAATGAGCAAAAAACCACCAAAATGATTACAATCAGATAAGGGGAACCCAAGAGATTAATTTTTAAAGTTTTAAGGTAAAATGAATCTAGAAAACGTAAAGTGCTAGCGTATCAATTCGCAGTTGACCTGGTCCTATGCACAATGCGGTGACTGCAATGGAGCGGAGGTTGACTACACCAAGCGGTCACATCAGTCAACGTATTTAGCTTGGGACTTAGTGTACTTTTTCAAGTTAGAAGTGTTACAACAGGACAAGGTCCAAAGCTGAAGCCAGTGAGGGCCACTCAAAAGTTGGATGCTTCTTTGTCAAGCCCTCTCTGAGATTGAAGCTTTGGCTTTGGTGCCAAAGCTCAGAGCGAGACAGGGATGGATTTCCTAGCCACCAAGGTTGCCTAGTCACTGGCATGTATTTGCTGCCGCGCCTCGGTCAAAGGTTTTACCTTTAGGCTTAGTCACTTTTTTTGTTCTCAGAATCCACCAGCTGGGCAAGGCTGGAAGCTGTAAACAAGCAGAGACAGGTCACCAGTGTCATAATATGGCACTGTACCTGTATGAACACCACAAGGTTATCTGGGGAAGTCCAAGCTTCTCTTATAGATTGATGAGGCTAAGGTGTTTGGAGAAAATGTGGTTTTAGTGCTGCAGTGCGTCAAAAATAGCAGAGTTGTAGCTTGTTTTCTGGGACAGCTTTCCCCTCCTCTCCAGTTCCACCAACAACATGTAAAGTTTTGTGTGTATTTAGGGGGTCTTACTTAACTCCAGAGGCAACCTGTAAGCATGTCCAACAGCCAACTCAGCCTTTCGTGGCTTCAAAGGTCGAGGTGGTGGTAGGGGATGAAGCTACCATCAGGTGCAACAGTTCTCTTCATCTGCCGCCACTGCCAAGCCACTTTATTTCCCTTCTCAGCTATCATCTGAGGCTGGAGCTAGAAGGAGGCAGGATTCCACTTTTTCTTTCCAGCTAATGTGAAATTACTTTGTACCATATAATTTAGTTATTCCTTCCCTTTCTGCTCCTCCCCATACTCCACCAGTTTTTGCTCCAGTTTTGGTGGATTATGCTGATATTCTCTCCGAGGGGGTATAGATGTTATTTGCCAAGGACACAATTGAAGTGATGCTTAAGTCTCAGAGTGGTATGGGGTGTTATTCCCAATACGGTCTGGTCCCCAATAAAAATAGGAGACTGAAGTCTTTCATGGACCTCAGACTCTTAAATGTCTTCCGCAGGAAGAAGTTCAGAATGCTGACACTAGCTCGGGTCCTGTTGGCCTTCCACCCCTAGGATGGATGGTGTAACTGGACTTGGAGGACGCATACTTCCATGTTCCGATCCTGCAGTCCCACACAGAGTACCTCTACTTTGTGTTAGGGTCAGACCATTTTCAATTGACGTCCTACCCTTCGCCATACCTCAGCCCCTCAGTTGTTCACAAAGATCATGTTGGTGGTCGCAAGCCATCTTCACTGGGTGTATATGCACATATTCTTGTACCTTGATAACTGGCTCCTCTAGGTGAGCTAGGATCAGCTAGTGTCAGACCACCTGCAAGCAATAGTTCTGTTGCTGTGTCCCCTGGAGTTCTTACTCAATGACCTCAAATTCTACATTCAGTCTGTGCTGAGGAGTCCCTTTATAGGGGCCATTCTGGACACAGTGGCTTCAAATTCCTTTTTTTCTCCTCGTAACGAGTCTGGTACATTCAAGCTACGATCCTGATGTTTCAGGAGCAAGCCCTTGATCTGGCCTTGATGGTTCTGAGGCTTCTTTTGGCCTCTGCATCCTGCTGGTGTCTCATGCATGTTGGCACATGCGGGCTCTCCAGTGGGCCCATTACTCTCAATTATATCAACAATGTGAGTATCTTTTGGACAACATCTGTATTTCTGACTAGGAGGCCAGGGATCTGCGGTGGTGATGCTCACCTGATGTACGGCAGCTGATTCTCCTTACACCAGCCAGAGCTTGCATTGGTGAGGGACACATTCCCTCTTAGCTTGGGAGGCACCTTAACAATGTGGAGATCGGGGGCCTCTGGTCACCAAGGGAACAGTGACTATTATGCCAATCTTTTGGAGTTGAGTGCCATCTGACTGGCCCGCTAGACTTTTCTACCTTCCTTCATAAGCAATCTAGCTTAATTGATATTGCACCCTCTTCTCAATCTCTAGCCCACCAGTGGTTGCATGAGAGAGATGAGAGTGGTGTAGTCATTAGTGGAATTCTGCATTCGATTGCACAAGCCACTCTAATACTGCTCCTAGAAGTGTGAGAAGAGACCATCTAAAGTGAGGCCAGCGGGGAACTATTAAGATCCCATGTGTGTTTTCTCCCTGTGGATATGCACTAGCAATTTGGATGCATAAAACAGTAGCAGAGACCATGCGAGAACAGAGCATATTCCACATGATTCATCCTCTAAGAATCGAGAGAGAATTCAAAAAGAAAATCCTTCATGCTGCTTGCAAACAGGTCTGCCTGGAAAAAAGAAACGGTTGCACAGTCTCACAAACGAAATGTGAACAGAAGAGTGTGTAAAAACCTTCCGAGTCCACCCACACATTGTCCACTCCTTTCAAGGTGAGCCGCATTTGGTGCTAGTAGGGCATGTTTTTCCTAACTCTTAATCTAGAAGGTTAGACTGGCTAAATCCTCTGAGCCTGTCTCCAATTGCTTCTTGAACTACACTTGTATTAAGCAGTATCTGTCTGTGGATTAGAACTACGAAGGAGAGAAGTGCCTGAATAACCTCTGCTAGCTCCCTGCAATTTGAAGAATGGAATTGTTCTATGGAAAGCCAACAGCCCTGGTCTGAGCTGTCCCTCAAAATAATCACTAACAAAGCCAGTAGTGAGACAAGAGTACCTCTATTGAGGTTTGAAAGCAATAGTCGCCTCTACACGACTTCCTGCAAAACGTCCAAGACTCTGACTAGGACCTCGAACTTATGAGACAATAGATTATGTTGGGGGAATTAGCGACCAGTCAAGGGACTCAAATGTAGATGAGCCCAAAGTAACACAAATAATCAAGAGGGCTGCAGGGCGAGAAAAACACTTAACCAGGCGGGTAAGTGGGTGTGAGAAACCAGCCAATCTACTAAGACGCTCAATCAAGTGCAGGTCAGAGCAGGTTCAACATGATCAAAAACAGAGACCTCCTATAACTACAGTGGAATGGTAACTACAGAGGAACGTGCTACCAGATTGGCCAAAATGAGATCCAAAACCAAAGTCTGGGTAAGGTCCAGCTGCTCTCTTTTTGCTAGCGGGTAGTGCCTAGTCAGGAATCTAGGTAATGACACCTCGTCTGGATCGTTCACATCACAACTTCTTGGTTTCCTGCCATTCTATTAGGAGGAGGCCCATAAAAGTGCTAGAACTTACTGCCACTGGGTTGATCCTTGTCAGCTGGAAATTATTTGCTAATATCTGGGTCACAACAAGAAGCATAGAGCACTGAATACATGTCACTCTGGATAACATATGAGTTAAGGACTTGTCTTCCTCATACTGTGTAGAGTGCCTTAGCAATATAGAAAATGAAGAAGAGACCGCCCTTAATCACTGAAGATGGAGTGAACGCAGCATAGACTTTCCCTCAGGCCTCCCCTTTCCTTTAGACTTCTGCAAAGTCTCTATAAGAGACATACTCCTTGCTGCCTTTACATTCTTTTTCTACTCTTCCTCACCATATTTCCTGCTGTGACAAGATGAAGTTGCCTCTTGCTAGAATGCCCTCTTTGATCATGTTACCACCATCAGGCGACATTCCCAACTACTGAGGAAAAAGGGATACCTTAAAAGGGGATTTACCCCGTAAGCCTGCGTAACGCCCCCTACCCCGTCTGCTACTATCAGTCGTCATATGATAAAGTTAGCAGACATTGTGCAGAAGGGACTTTACTCCATACAGATATATTGCTGTGATGCCAGCCAATCAGAAATGTTCATCGGGTATATAGGGAGACTAAGAATACCAGTGGCTCACAGCTGTTATGGAGGAATGAAGCAGAAGGCTCAGTTCAGCCTAAGGCTCCGTATAAGGCACGGAAAATGTGGCCCAGCATGTCCCTTACACTGCCCGATGGACTGTGTAGGTGCATTGTTCAGTAAGAGGAGGCCATGCACATCTCACACACTCACCCTCTGCCTCTTTTGTAGCACACTCGGCGGGACAGAATCCACATACTGACCTCTTTTTGAGGGCTGTATTCAACATCCACTCTGTGGTACATGCCATGTTCATGAGGTCAGCATGCTCCCCTTTACTGTAGAGAAAAAAACTCCAAAAGAAGCAGGAGTGCTGAGGATACAGCCCACCCATCCCCACACTGGTGACTGCTAGTCACCATATCTTTGACTCACAACGTAAAGCCGCTCTTCCGCTACAAACCGATCTGGGGCCCAGGTGCTAATTCAATTTACTCAGAAGAAACCAATCATGGTCCACCAGGGTCCCAATGTATGTCTGCCAAGTGCATAAAACATCAAGGTCATGATGGGTAAAGTGCAGGAGCAGCTCGTGTCAGGGAAAAGAGGCGGGCGGGTGGGGGAGTGGAGAGGGTGTAAAGGGGGATGACGGAGACAAATGTAAAAAATAAAAAAGAACTTACCTGCTGCACTCCACCATTGTGTCGCCCTCTTCTGCTCCTCTCCTTTTCACTGGAGGAAGGCAGAGGCTCCCAGCCTGCCCTGTGGCCAATCCTGAAGCTGCTTTCATGCATGAGAGCAGCTTCAGGATTGGCATGAGTGCCGATGATTTGCGCTCCAGGACAGACAGGGAGCCTGTGCCTACTGTCTCCAACCTGGCAATGCAGCTGGGGTTGGAGAGAGCTTCAATGTGCATGTGGGTTTGGCTGGCCTGAGATGCCTGGCCAAACCCACATGCGCAGTGAAAGCAATGCACCTACCACTCCCCTCAGTGCCTGTCGTCACTGTGGCCTCGCCCCAAGACTCGGCACAAGGAATATAAAACGGGTTTTAAATCCGTTTTATTATCGTTTTATTTTTCATGTTTTGGAGGGTGCTGGCAGGGGGGACGATGCTCCTCCGCCATAGCGGGGGATCCATCCCTGGTAAAGTGGGAGCTTGTTCTTTGTTTTTCCTTCCAGGACTGAGTAGGCTCATGAAGTAGAAACGTAGGAGGTGAGGAGGGACTGGTGCTTTTGTTTGCTGTGCTTGGTCACGTGACACTTGGTAGGTGGTGGACAGCTTTTTAAGGAATGGGACAAGTGTGGCCTCGATCATGCTTTTTTGCACCTACAGACGGACAGGTGCCATTATAGCAGGATAATCAAGTATTGTAGTTGTGTTCAAAGAAAACTTTGATTCTGTTATTTGGCAATCCTTCAATCGAATAGCTTAATTATTGACTTTCTTGTATGCGCATTGTGGTGAGTGTCACTGGAAGTGTTAAACTCCCATTGCCATGTTGTTTAACAGTTGTCATTGCACTGTATTACTCTGAGATTTAAATAGATGCAGCTGTTGATAAACTAGTAGCAGCTTAATGAGGAACTAATTAAATTCGCATCAAAGGTAGAGATTATCTAAAACTGATGATAAATTAGTCTGCTTATAGTACACACGTTTGTCACCCTATGTGCAGGAAAAACAATCCACATTTTGTCATCTGAATTCACGGTTAGCTTTTTATAAACTTTTTGGGTTAGCACTGTAACAAGCCGATAATTCTAGAGCTCTGTTGGTTAGCAATATACAATATTTAATCATTTATCAGACTAATTAAAGTACAAAAAGTAAGGAAGTCTCAGAACATGACAGGCACGGGTAACGAGGAGGATATGCATTCCAAATGGGCAGCCCGCCATAAGAAAGGAGGGGCCATATACACAAACAACCTATCGATAAATAGAGAATCGGAATCGAGGATTGCAAAAATCTAATTCACTTTAGAATGTTTGACTACAGCGCAAGAAGTCATTTGCAGTGCAATAAACCTTATTTTAAAGAAGCGAAGGGTGTAGGGAGCTTTTGCAAAGTATCTTAACATATGAGCAAATGCAAAATCTATACGCAGATAATGTGAATCACTGAATCGGGGAAATGAGGCCTGCTCTGCGCTAACTGGCAGCAGGCACAAACGGGTCCGGCATGATTGTCAGTACACCTATCTGCCTCCAAATGCTAGCAGGGCAGGAGGTGCAACTCCTAGTACAGCCTCATGATCCATGCAACATTTCCTGATGGCCATGCCAACACTTATGAGAACAAGGATCCCTTCTCCCAATGGCGGCTACCACCGAGTTGTACGTGTGGGGCGGGATAGAAAAATAAATAAAAGTGACTTACCTGGCTGCTGGCCGCCCCCTCGCCTCCGTCCTCTTCTGTTCCTGCAGGAAGCACCCACAGACTCCCCTAAGCCAATCACGACGCTGCTGTCACACGCATGACAGCAGCGTCGTGCTTGATCTGAGCACTGGTTCAGCGTGCAGACAGGCAGTGGGAGCCTGTGCATGTTCTCCACCCAGGCTGTGCAATACAGCCAGGTGGAGAACATGCTAGGTGCGCATGACTGTTTGGCCGGTCCAACACGGCTTGCCAAACAGTCATGCGCACTTAAATGCCCCAACCAATCCTCGCCTGCTGGCTGTGACGACAGCCTGGCCCCTCCCCGTAAACCTGCTTAAGTACGTAAAAATAAAATGATAATAACATCGTGTTATTATCATTTTATTTTTCAAAGAGCAGTGGGGCGGCGCTCCTCTGACTTCTCCAGACACCCGTGCTGAGGTACAGTATGTGAAGGAGGTTTCCTATGCCATGGTCTATTTCCCCAAAGTACTTGCTTTCATTGATGGCACACACATCTTGCTGTGTCTACCATCAGCCACACAATACATCCAAAGCAACAGGAGCTGTGAGCACTCAAAGAGTGTGTAGGTAGTATCTGATACTAACCACATAATCTGTGACGTAGGTGCACATTATCCTGTTATCACTCATGACGTGTTCAGGCATAGTGGCTGTAAGGGACAGCTTTCCAAGTGAAATTGACAATCATTGGTAAGTCCCTCTCACATTCTGATACATCTAAGAGTGAACCTTTCTTTACATAAGAAACATGTATATAAGATTGACAACAAAAAAGGGCAGCAAGCATGACGTCATTTTTTTCTGTGGCTCAGGAATTGGCACATCACTCTGACTATGCCAGCTTCTGGTCATTCCTACCATGACCATCGTCAACATTCAATTCTGCACTTTCAGATGGACACATCTAACTTCAGATTTCTTACCTTGTGGATATTCCCAGGCGTCAGACCGGATCCGGAAAATTCCAAAGTAATACTCCTGTGTGCTGGTAGGTGGGGTTGTGCTGCTCTGTGTTGATGACGTTCTGCTCCTGAAGTGATGGACGGAGCACCATATAGGCACCACCAATGCACTCGGACATCTGTTCCTGTCTATCCGAGACTTTAGAGGCAGATTCGGAGTTCTACTCATTTAGTCTATGATGAGTTTTTGTAACTTTTTTCTTAACATTTTACCTGTGTGCAAGGGAAATGTCCATATCTAAAATAGCAGGGTTTCAACCTTGTAAGGACTGTCCCAAACAGATGTCTGAGACAGATTCCCACCAGGTATGCTTGGTGTCAAAACACAACTGATAATGCTAATGCTGCTAGGAATCTAGACTTGCGCCGGATGGTGTCCCCTACCCTTTTATACATCCCTGACGAGTCCTGAGGTAACCTCTCACCTCGACCCCTTCTATTTCAGGGATCCTAAGTGTTGACTTGTGATATGTATATATGTATCGGCTTTTATAAAAGTTGACTGGCAGTTTACCCTGTTGAATGAAAATATGGTGCTAATCATCATGATGGCGCTTTACCGCTCCCAGTTTTCCATCCCTCCTTTCCCTTATTTTTGATCTAGTTGCCCGCACTTTGTTACTGTATATTACTGTAGGCCTTATATGTGGTCCGCATTGTTGATACTAGAATATGTTAAATGCCAATAAAGAATTGAAATTAAAAAAAATACTACTCCAGGGCCTCCAAAGACTGCACCCAGATGTTCCAGCAGAAGGTCTTCATTGCAGTCAAAGTCCTTGGGTAAGTCAAAGAAGAAACACAAGAAATCCAAGCGAGACTTGGCCCCTTCCCACCATACTCAATCTCCAAAGAAGGCTCGAGGGAGGCACCTGGCCTCACTCTTGCCCTCCTGAGGAGCCGAATCAGAGTCTAGTCCCAATGCACCCCGACTTTTCACATCTATTGGCGACTAACAGCAAGAAGAGGCATTTAGGGAGGCCATGTAGCGCATTTTCAGAATACTTCCAGCTCCCTATGGTGCACCTTTGGACCCCAAGGATCTGCGAGGGCCTCCAGTTGCACATCCGCTGGCAGATTCGCCCTGAGCACAGTCTGTGCCTCTTGAACCTGTTTCAGGTTCCACACCAGCTTTGGTGCCGATGGTGGTACTAGTACCACACTCTGTGCCAGTTCCTTCATCATCGATGGTGCCAGAGGAGAATCTGCATCATATAGTGGTCTTCGACTCAAAGCCGAATTCTTCTTGACCGCCCTCTGAACCCATCTGAGCAAATCCCGGCAATCCTTCAGATTCCAAAACACTACCTTTGCTGCGCAACCACGCACATACACTACATCAACTTTTTGGCTCAGACTCCGATCAAAGCCAGAATTACGTTGATGATGAGGACAAATGTGTCCCACAATATGATGAAGACAGTTGGTATGAAGAATTGCAGAATGCCAATAGCTGAAACACATCTACAAACACTCGATTTGTCTCTCCCCCTGTCCTGCCACCGTGGAGAACTCACCGTTTCCTGTTGTGATTAGAAAGGCAGAGAGGTCCTTGACCTGCAACTCTCCAATGTGGAGGTTAAAACCAATGTTCTAATGGAGATCCTTCAGCCTAGCCAGGCACCTACTGAACTTCTGCCATTTTCCAAGGTCCTTACAGGTACGCATTTGGGCAAAACCATGTTCTGGTCCTCTGGTTAACAGACAGGTTACTCATCACCACAGACCAGCTCCAGGCGACCATGAATTTCTCATGCAGCATTCAATACATGATAGCTTGGTAGTCAGGCAACCACCCGTAAAGTCAACCCTAAAGCCTTCCCTATAACTCCACCTAACCGCAAATTCAAACATGTAGAAACCTTAGCAAGTGCATGTTTTCTTCAACCAGCCTTGACTTACATTCATTAAATGCCAGCTGTGTATGTATGTATGTAAGGGATTTGTAAAGCGCTGGAATCACCCCCGCAGGGGTATCTCCGCGCTACCAAAGAGAGGGTACAGGACAGGCACAGATCAGTCCCGGAATAATTCCGTCTTCAGGAGTTTCCTGAAGCGAAAAAGACTGGGGCATTTGCGCAAGGCCTCCGGCAAGGTGTTCCAATATTTCGGGGCAAGGTAGGCGACAGTTTTGCCGCCTGTTCGTATTTTCCTGTAGCGGGGGACCACTAGCAGCCCTTTACCTTCCGATCTGAGTGGATGGTTCGGGCAGTAAACTTTAAACTTGTCCACCAGATAGCTAGGGCTCGTACCATAGAGTGCTTTATGGGCGAGGCAGGAAAGCTTGAATTTAATCCTCTGGCGGATAGGAAGCCAGTGGAGTTGTTTTAGCAACGGCCCCGGGGAAGTGCAAGGCGGCTTTTTGAGAGCCAGGCGTGCGGCAACATTCTGTACAATCTGTAATCTGCTCAGAAGGGATTCGTTAGAGCATTACAATAATCCAGACGGCCAATGAACAAAGCCTGAATCAAAGTTCTACGAACAGAAAGAGGCAGCCACTGGAACACTCTGCGCAGAAGGCTCAGGGTATGGTAGCAGGTCCCTGCGGTAGTCATGATTTGATCCCTCATAGATAACAATACATCCAAACGGACCCCTAGATTTTTCGCACCAGTAGAAGGAGAAGGGGCGGGGCCCAACACAGCAGGCCACCACTTAGGGGACCAGGATGCTTGAGCCGAGCCAAACAGCAGGATTTCGGTCTTGGCCGCATTCAGTTGGAGAAAGTGTTCCGTCATCCAGGCTGATATGGCTAGCATGCCCTTTGCAAAACGCTGATCAACTAACTCTGTGTCCTTATCAAAGGACAGGAGTAGTTGCGCTTCATCAGCGTAGGAGGTGTCCTTGGTCGCTACACACGTGCACTATGGGACATGGTCGTTCAGATCTTATCAGTGGTCCTAGATGACCTACGGGCATCTTTAATCCAGACTATTCAGAACAACTGGTATGCTGCAAAATGTATTATTTGATCTGGCGTGGAGACGCTTGAGTCAAACAATCAGGATGAGGTTTACAGGCTTGGATGTAGTTTATGGGCTTTTCAGGGGATGTCCAAGCATCCTTAATGGATATGCCATTTGATGGGTCTCATCTTTCATGAGAAGGTGGATTCGACCCTACATTGATTTAAGGAGAGTCGTGCCAGAGCTTACTCCGTGTGTGCTTCCACACCCGCTAGACAGTGTCCTCAAATATTGAGTTCATTTCCGGGTTACACCAGGGGCTTGGCATACAGCCAGTGTCAGATCCCACAAACTTCCCAGCTCTTTCGAGGACAAGGCTGAGGCCACGGCAGCCAGAGACAATGCTCAGGATACCAGGGACAACACACAGCTCAGTCTCTGACCCCTCCAGCAATCGCAACTCTAAAACCACTTTAGTTTGTCCTTTCCGGCACACAGCCGCCTTGCAGGAGACAGGATCAGTCTTTTCCTCCATGGCTACACATTACATATGACAGCTAGGTCCTCCAAATTGTCTAACGGGGGCCACACCCTCCCATTTATTTCTGCCCTGCTGCACCTTACACCACCATTAGGGCGGCTGAAGATGGACCACATGTCCATTTTGCAGCAGGAAGTGCAGGCCCTTTTGCCAAAGTGCCTTTAGAGAGGATTCCGTCCTCTGAAGCAGGAACTGGGTGTTACTCCTGTTACTTCCAGGTACCAAAGAAGTACAGCAGCCTTTGTCCTATTTTAGATCTTTGTCCTCGCAAAACCTTCCTGTGAAAGCACAAATTTAGGATGCTCTCACTAGCTCACATTCTTTCTGCCCAGGATCCTGGAGACTGGATGTTAACTTTGGACCTGCAGGATGATTACTTCCATATTCCTGTCCCACAGGCATTGTCTGTGGGTCACAGTGGGCCAGGAGCATTTTCAGTTTTCAGTGCTCCTTTTTGTCCTCAACAGTGCCAATGAAACACTTTTGTACTCCACCTACATATCACAAACTCAACTAAGATTCCTCATGGAATTAAACTCACCATCGCCCCCTGGAACATGACTCTTTTTATTCAACCCAACCTAACCACTCCTTCCTCCCAACTCAATGACTCTGCCCCCTCCCCCTGCTTTGTGGATTGCCTGTCCACCTCAAACACAACTCTCCATATTCAACCCTTCTAACCAAACCACCCCTTCCTCCCAACTTCATGACTCTGCCCCTTCCTCCCCCTCTGTGGATCGCCTGCCCACCTCAAGACCCTCCGCCTGCCCACACCCCCCCAAAACAGTCAGCCTCCTTGATGCTCTCAACCGGCGCTTAAGTCGAATAGAACAAAAACTTGACTCCCTAACTAGAGACCTCTCTCATGTAAAATCTAGTTTTGCGAACATGGCCATATCCCCATCCTACTCTGCTCTGAGAATAGGGAACTGCTTTCCCCAAAACAGATCTCCTATCGACAGCCAACACTCGTCATGTCCACTATACCCCTGAGCAGACGATCCCACAGGCTGCCTGAGCCCTCAACCCTCTATCCCCCTTGGAAGCAGAATCACTCAGCAAATCCTACAACACAAATACCTCTCCTGCAGACCTTAAAACCTCTATCTAGAATCTCTGTAATCTTGGCCACCAACCTATTCCCCCGAACCTGCGCATCGCCCAGACCACCCGCTCAGTACACCACTATCCAGACTATACACTCCATGAACACTAGTCCTAGCTCTCTATCCTGCATGCTCATTAACTGCAGATCAGCAGTTAGACACACCACCAAACTACCCGAAACGATACTTGAGGACGACACTGACATTGCATTTCTGACCGAAAGCTGGCTCAACGAACACTCCACCCCACTACTAGACCTGCTTGTTGCGCCTGCCTACTGTATCCTTAGATGGGACAGACCAGAATAAACGGGGCGGATTAGCGATCATCCACAAAGAAGAAATTCACCTCATCGCACTACAACCCATGAACTTCCTGACCTTTAAATACCTTGGGTCATACTCACAACTAAAGCCACCACTCCCATCAAACTCCATACCATCTACCACCCCCCTGGTGATCGCACAATCTTCACTGAAGAATTAACTGACTTCATCACACAGCACTGCCTTACTGACATCAATCACAGTTTTCTTGGTGACTTCAACCTGCACTGGAACGATAAAGCTGATACCCCAGTCCGTAGCTTAACCAACTATATTGACATCAATGACCTCAAACAACTATGCAATGCCCCGACCCGACCCATGAGAAAGGCTCTACTTTCGAAGCCATAATCTCCAGAACAGAACTTGTCTCTCTCCGATGCATCGAGCCCATTGATTGGTCTGACCACCATCTCATACTGTTCAATCTTAATGCCCCACTAGACCCCCTCCAGCCCCCGCCAACAAACTCACGCACTGGGAAAGGAACATCAACACATCCCCCCTAACAGACTTGGAGGCTTTGGTCCTCTCCCAGCTACATTCGCAACCCCTTCCTCACACTTTTGATGACCTTACTGCCCGCTGGTACAACAGAATAAGGGTGCCTAGCATTCTTATGGAGTCATGGACCATCCTGGTAGAAGTTACCATGGCACTGGCATTCAGAAACCCCAGCTCAATCAAAGGTTTGTAATTTGTTCTCCATCTTGGAGAGTCATTTGGATACAGACGCCCCATAACAATGAATCTGCTGAAAAGGCTGCTCTAATCTAAAAGAGGAAAAAAGCAGCCACTTTGCTCCAGACATTTATTTAATTATTTTAGTGTAGTCTGACATGTAATTTGTGATGAAAGGACAGCCACAAATAGTCGAAATGCTGCATGACTACATTACCCAAACACCCAGAAGACTGATTCGTGGTAAAGCCTAACCTTCAGTTAGACCCTTCCTCACGAACAGGAAGCAGTGTGTCAAAATTCATTAATTCACTTCTGAATGCACAATAGTCAACCATGGAGTCCCACAAGGGCCGCCCTTTTACCAGTACTGTTCAACATGTATGTACGCCCGATAGCAGATGGCATCTCTTTCGGTTGGCGTGTCCATATGGATGCCAATGACACCCAGATACTAGTTGACCTTCACCAAGACAATTCAGGCTACTTAGTCATTGTCCCTTTCTTAGTTGCAATGAAACAGTGTCTGAATAATAGTTTCCTCTGGCTAAACACAAAATGCGATATTAACATTTCTTGTTAAAAATCCATCTGAACTTCCTTTTAATTGCCCATCAAAACTGGAACCATCTTGTGTTCCTGTCAATACAGCGAAGAATTTGGGATTTATATTTGACTCTAACCTCTCATTCTCTTCCCATACACAAGAAAAAACCCGAAGGGCACATTTCATTTTCTTCATTACAACTTATCCAAAATATGCCCCACACTAGACTTAGCATAAAGGATCTTTCTCATTCAAGCACTAGTCTTATCAAGATTACTCTACAGCTTATACATCTCCCTCACTGTTCCACTGAACCCTCTGAATAAACTACAAATGGTCCAAAATAGAGTGATAAGAACTCTTGACTTGAAAAAAACAAGGGAACATACACCCTACCCACCCAAATTAAAATAGCTACCAATTAGTCAACAATTCAGACTAAACTCCCTTAGAATAAATTGGAAAGCCACTCACCATAACTGCCCTAAATACCTCATGGACCTGTTTACCCCAAAAAAGTGTATACAAAACCAGCTGTTAAGCAAAAACCCCAATCTTTACACAGGGAAGAAAAAGCTTGTGAGGTAAACAACTTTCCACATCGAACACCAAACTTTGGAACTCTGCTCCATCAGCCTGCGAAGGTGACGCATACCTCAAATTCTTCAGTTCCACGTTGATTTTAGTTTATAATAATTCTGCTCTGGATTTACATTAACACCTCACGCTGTTTACTCTGTCTGATTCCTTAGAAATGGCATGTTTCGTAAAACAGTTACCTAACTTTTATGATTTGTAATCCTCCTTTCTCTTTCCTTTTATCATTTGGAATAACCCACTATTACCACACTCTTCTATCCCTCTTAACCTTTCTTTACTACACATAGAAACTGGGGTTGTCTGATGGAAGTTGTGCATAATAAATAAATACGAATGCATACATTTATTTTCAGACAGACTTCCTGATAGTAGATGACCACTTCGCCCTCTTCTGGTGAGCTGGAGTTGAAGATTGAAGCGTGAGAAAGAAAGTGACAAAGATTAAACAGAAAATGTATGCTGCACTCTGGGACAAGGTTCTAGTTCTACTGGAGGAAGCAACAAGTGGTACTCACCAATATTGCATTCCTGTGGTGGAGCAAGCTTAACTATGATTGGATGAAAGTTTAACATTGCGTCTTTTGAAAAAAGCTTCCAAAGGCAAACAAACTGAGCCGCTTAGAACTGTGTATCTGTTAGAAGTGTTTTGGAAAAGCACCCAGAAACACTCAGTATTTTGGAAGACTCCAAAACCTGAGCAAACTGGAAAGAATAGAAAACAAAAGAGACACAAAAATAGTTCTGACATAAAGACAGAATAGTACAGTAGATGCTTGCCTACAATCAACTGTTGTGTAGGTCGTATATAAACCATCCAGAGGTTACATTTAAACAAAATTATCATAGCAAAATTGAATGTTTATTAAGATGTGATTGTGGGTTTTCACCACACAAACATATAAACACTTTTGAACATATATAAATAAATCAATCAAACACCAAATACATTCAACACAGGGACCTCCGCTCTAGATTGGCGCCTTGCCTCAAAATCCCACCATACAAGAAAGAAAAACATAGGTGGCACATCCTTCTCTGTTCAGGCAGCCACAATATAGAACTCTTTACCCCGAAACATAAGATCCACAGATGACTACCTTATCTTCAGAAGGCTACTCAAGGGTTGGCTCTTTCCCACATAATCACCATACTCAAACATAAATATACAGCATATCTCTCTGTATATAAGCATTTATTTGGACTATAGATATGTACCTACATATGTGTATTGCTTTGTATAAACGTGTATAACAAATATGTTTTAAATATATAGATATTTGTGCTTAACAAATGTACATATTACTCATAGTTATATTTTTCTATGTTCAACATGTATATAGGTGACTGCATAAATAAATATGTTATCATATAACTATCTAGAATTGATTCACTATTGAATTACAAAAAAAAGTTTAATAAAAACAAATTAACTTTAAAACACAGCAATACTTGAAAGTCTCAGTTTATTAAATAAAACTTAAATCTACATATATTATCTTCCTTATACATATATACCTTCCATGGACGTATGTATCTTTATATTTATTACTTTGCTGCTAATTCAGCATCTCCAATGCACTACCCTTTATCTCACCCTACACCTCTCGCAATATATCCTCTACCTCCTCTCTGACTCATCTCAAACCTCATTCTACTACTCTCTCCAATGCACTACCCTATTTCTCACCCTATACCTCTCTCAATATATACTCTACCTCCACTCTCTCACTCATCTCAAACCCCATTCTACTACTATGATCCTCCAAATAACCCTTTCTAGACTCTTCCCTTCTCTACCCCTCCTTGCATTATCTAGTACTTCTTTTACTATTCAGATCTCCCAAACAAGCCTTTCTAAACCCTTCCCATTGACTCTTCCCCCTCCACCTCTCTTTTACTAATTCCAAACCACCTCCTACTGCTATGAGCTATGAGAAATATCGAAATCCCTCTTTTTTTTTTTTTAATTCTTTTTATGATGACCAATCAAAGCACTGCAGATACAATGTCAAACATTACTTACAATATCAATCCTATTCTTTATCATGCACGGAAAACTACCCCCAGCTTCAGGCTTCGCAGTAGGTCTCATAGGTCTTTAGTCTTACTATTAATCACTATCAGAATCCGGATGTTGTGTTGCTCGAGGGGGCTCACATATATTCCCTCTAAATGCGTTCCATTTACCCCATACATGTAGCCATTTCTTGGGGCATCCACGTGACTCGTACACAGATTTCTCTCTCACCATGCACCAGTCCAAATCTTTCTTCCACGCGCCCAGTGACGGAGAATCGGGAGACTTCCACAGTTGCGCCACATTCCGCTTAGCCACTATCATTCCGAGCATCACCCAGGTCTTCTCTGCCCCCGTCAAGTCGGTGGGATCCCACACATTTAAGAGACAAGGTTTTATCATGGGTTCTACTCGTTTTCCCAACACTTTTGACATACACTGAGTCACCGCTGCCCAATACTGTTGGATGTGTGTACATTCCCAGATAGTGTGAAATCCCTCCTTCTTTTATCCCTCCACAATCCTTTTGAATCCAAATAACAGACTAACATGTCCACCACTCAAATTATTTCCCTATACTATTTCCGCACTAATCCTGTTTTTGTTCCAGAGTAGCGTGCTACCCACGGAAAAGCGTTTCAACACCTCATCGAGGGTAGCAAGCGCTATTTAAATATAAATGCAAACCCTTCCCTCTTCTATCCCTCCACTATCCTTTTTCAATCCAAATAACAGACTAACATGTCCACTGCTCATTAATTTCATATTTCCCTATACTGATTCATCACTAATCCTTTTTGGGTTCCGGAGTAGATTGCTACCCCCTGAAAAGCGCTTCAACACCTCATCAGGGGTAGCAAGCCCTATGTAAATGCGAACCCTTCCCTCTTCTATTCCTCCACTATCCTTTTTCAATACCAATAACAAGCTCACATGTCCACCACTCAAATTAATTTCATATTCCCCAATACTAATGTCCCCACTAATCCTGCTTGGGTTCCGCAGTAGCGTGCTACCCGCCAAAAAGTGCTTCAAAACCCCATCAGGGGTAGCAAGCGCTATATAAATCCAAACCCTTCCTTCTATTATCCCTCCACTATTTTTTTCAATCCAAATAACAGACTAACATGTCCACCGCTCAAATCAATTTATTATTTCCACATACTAATGCATCACTAATCCTTTTTGGGTTCCGGCGTAGCGTGCTACTCGCCGAAAAAACGCTTCGGAGCCTTGTTAGGGGTAGTAAGCGCTATATAAATGCAATTATATATATATTTTTTTTTTAAAAGATCAAATGCAATTTCAGGGGGACGTGGCCAGCAGGGGAATGGAGTAGATGTGTATCCGGTGTGCTCCGCTCCATCCTAACTTCATAGCCTTAAACTGCCGTTCGTCACCCACCTCTGGGTGGGAGGCCCTGATTGTTGGAGCTCACCTAGGGGACCTAGAGCGAGCGGCAGAGACTCCTGACGACAAGACCGCAGGGGATGCACTCATAAGAGCCAAGTGGTGTGGTTATCACAGGTGCAGCCAGCATCTTGATTGTGCGGTCCTGGAATGGGAATTGGACCTGTTAAAGCGGCTGCTCCCGGCACAGATTGACACAACAGGGCATTGAGATGCCTGGGGGCAGTGACGCAAATTGAGGGTCCAAGGCAGCCTCTTGTACAGCAGAGGGCGAGGACTTATAATCGCTGACTGTTAAAGCTGCAACGATTGGAGCGGCCTAGGCTCAGACCCATGAGATAAGGATGCCATCTGGGACAAAATCTATCCGAGTATGGCCCTGTGAATCCATAAATGACGTGGAGGAAAGTGTGAATTCAGCTACACACTGGCTGAGAGGCAAGTCATTGTAGATCTGGGTTATTGAACCACCTGGAAGTCTTGGAAGCCTGCCTGCAACTATATCCACAAGGCACAGCTGGTGAGTGAGTGCTGTGGGGGGACACTGAGCCTCTTGCTGTCTGAAGAAGCAGACTAGGCCTGATCTTGAAGTCGCAACCTTGGCGACAGGGATGACCCCTTTGAAGGTCAGTACAAGTGGAGGGTCCCAGCAGGGGCGTGGGCCTGAGATACTTTAAATGACTTGGTCAGTTTGAGACTTCCAGAACTGTTAGACAGTCAAAGATCCTGCTGGCGTTGACAACGCCTGGCAGCACTGGGCCTAAAAGAACTCCCTGGCAACTGCTTTCCTCCCAACCAACAATTTCAAAGTCATGGCTCGTCACAAAACTTGAAACGGCTTAAAGAGATTCTTGTGGAAAAACATCATTACTTCTTACTTTTAATCAACTATGTGACTCTTAAGATCATGACAGCCAATAGAAGCAGGAGAGAGACTTCCATTAGAGAGATGCTTACTTATAAGAGCCCTAAAACGAATAGACCTGACAGGCCTCCCTTGGCGGTAGGGCCCATGGGAGAAGGAGAACCTTGCCCGACCACAGCTTTATCTATTTTGCATGAAGCTCTACAGCAGTTTTGTAAAGAGATCAAAGATACAGTTGCCACTATCCTGAGCAACCTCAAGGATATGCAGCGAGATATCATAGACCATGACTCCATGCTCAACAACCTGGAACACCACATGGAGGAAGGATCAGAAGAAACGCATCAAGTGGACAGGAGAATCTTAGCTTTGGAGGACCAGTATGTACAGCTGGCTTTCAGGCAGGAGGACACTTGAAAAAAGATCACATCGCAATAATATTAACATTCGTGGTCTTCAAAGAGGAGTGGCAGGCAATGACATCCAGGCCTACATCCAGAACTTTCAGCAGCAAGCAGGTGACCTGCTCATATGCTTGAATTGCATGCATAGAATCATCCCAGGTGGGCAGCTTAGAGAGGAACCCCCAGTCCATTCTATTGATGAGAAAGAAGAGATGATGACACACGTCTGCACATTGGATGACGTCATTTACGAAGGACACATTTACTTTCTATAATGACCTGGCAATGACTGCCCTTCCACGTAGACGACACATGAAGCAGGTCTCAAACCACCTCTGGAAAGCTGACACCGCACACCAGTTGGTCACTCTTTTCAATTAACCTTTACAGTGAATAGCAAGAAACATTATGTAAAACAATGCTGGATGTGCATCGGATCTTGGACCTTCCGGAGGAGGGCTAGAGGAGCAACTCTCTGGGTGGGGCAGAGGGCACCAACACATGATACACATGATGTACAGTGAGGAAGCACTGCAAAGGGGTGTCGCCACCTCTGGGTGAGCGAGAGAGAGATTGCGAAACAAGCGTCTCTCAGGGAGGCAGAGAAGATGAGTTCAGCAGAAGGGAGTACTGAAGAAAAGGATGATGCTCGGCGAGACCCTGACATGAACATGCTGAGTGAGGACTCTGAGCAACGAGTTGAGCAAGGTGCCCTGGGAAGGCGAGGATGAGCAATGGATTAGGGGGGAGGGATGAAGAGCTTCCGAGTGGTTGAATCACCTGAAACAAGACCCTCAAGTTTTGGGTTTCACTATTTTTTGACTTATGTCTGTTTTGGTTTTTCTAATTGGAGAGGAAGAGATTTGAGACACAGGATCTGGCATGTTACAACAAATGAAGTACCATAAGAGAAAGGCAATGGTTCCCAAACCTGAGCAGTATCCCACAACGGGGGTACAGAGAGTACATAACATATCTGCTCTGACCCGATAATATGGTTATGGTAGTTATCCTTACTGTAAAGGGACTTAACTCCCTGCCAAGAGTTAAGAAATTCTCAACTTTTTCAAAAAACACTGGGGCGGATCTATGCCTGCTACTTGTGATGCACCTTTGTTAAAAGACGGCCATACACTGCGATCTAAAATCTTTCCTCAGCAGTATTTGCCCTCGACATCCACAAAGAGGGCAGGGGTGGCAACTTTGTGGCAGTCGTAACTTTGAATAAGTTGTGGTGGATGTCTTCTCCGACAAGGGGAGGGCAGAACTTTGGGTTTGGTGCTACAGCTAGAAAGGAAGACATCTGCCATACTCAACCTATATACCCGAATATACAGCAGGAAAGGTTCTTGAAGTCTATTTCTGACGTCACTTCACACCTATGCGTCTGGCTTCCCTGGTGTAGGTATCCTGGTTTCTGGGGTATCCACGGGTAGGGTGACTCTCCAACTTTCCATATTCCATGAGGTTTCTTCAGGGTCCACTGGGAAGGACCCTCCTTCTACAAAACTGCAACCCCGACTTCCCCATTGACTTGCATTGAGTATACGGCTGTGTTTCCACTCTGCACACAGCCTCCGTGGGGTTCCTGGGTACTTAACTTGGGTGGTTCTTTGGGTCCCCAGCTCTTCTGAGTCTTCTGGGTCAAGTCTCAACTTCGGTCGCAGTTCACATTCCGATTCTTTAGTATATGGTTTTGTCTCCCCCTGGAGACCACTGTGCATTTGTGCTTACCTGTTTCCTTTTGAAATATTATGTTTATTGTGTTGATATCTCCGGGTAGGAGATATAATAATGGGTTAGTGAGTGTGTATAATAAATATAACTATTTTTATAACTACACTGTGTGGTTCTTTTTTGTTTAACCTACACTACATAATTAGTTCTGGTAAAACAAGCTGCTTAACACTCCTTCTGGACTAAGTCTGAAGGCTGCTTTCCACAGGTACCACTTAGAGAGCTTTCTGTGGTTGTCTAAGACCACTGAAATCACCATAAGGGTTGTCTGGATTAGTGCAAGGTGCTTCACTTAAATAAGTGTGCACCATATACTAAGCCAGCCGCCTACAGCCAGCGTTTCCCAAATCAAGGAACTTTTTGTTAAACTTTCAGCCATGATGTACAGCAGCAAAGCATATAAAGCATGGCTAAAAAAACATTTACAAAACCAATAGATCTCGCAAAGGTGCAACCTATTGACTTTGCCAGTGCTTGTTTCATTTACAACTATTGCCAATAACTTGTTAAAAGCCCCATTATGAAATGTGGAAATACCTCTCCTAATATTTATGTTGATCTAAGGGATCAGACTAAACCCAGGGTAGGAGAACCACTAGTGCATGTCTTGTGGAGATAGTCTAACAGCCTCTAGCTTTCGTTTGTATATTGACAAAAGACTAATTATCTATTTTCTTCACAAAGGTGGGTGAAGATTAAAGGTCTGTGAAGCCTTCACGTTTTCTATCCCAGGTTTATCACTGAAAACTATCCCATTTCAAACTATTCAGTATTCATTCAGTCTCATCTGTGACACTTGTGAGAGATATCGTATACAAGGGGCTTGCAGCTCGCCCAATGCTTAACATTCGTTGGCTTCATTGTCACTCTTATTTTCGGCCCTCTAATTGGCCAGTGCCTGCTGGCTTCGCTTCCTCTTCTTTTGGATGGAGCATGGACCAAGTACTTATTGCTTCAGCTTGATTGCTGTCCTTTGGCTGATCTCGCTGTGACTGAGTTACTACTTTTATCTTTCCTTCTTCCCTGTCATCCTTGTTGAACCTCTTGCCATTTGCAGCCATGTTTTACAATGCTACACACTCTTCAAAGAAGCCCTTTTCTCCTTTGAAATAGATACATTTTTTGCCAAATATCATATATTTTGTTTTTCAATCATGACGAGAATAATTGATGTGCTCAAAATCACATGGGTGTTCTGCAGAGAACTAACAATCATTGGTAAACCAAGTAGGTCTCGTCTTTGGGACTATTGGCTCTGCCTTTTGTTCATGGCATGGCCATTGTCAAGTGTGGCAATGATTTGTAGCCACGCTGTATAGCAGTTTGGCTGCTGTGCAGTATGTTTAAAAATAATGATTTAAAAAATGACTAGGGTGCATTCAGTGCTAATGCACTTTTTATTCTTACGCATTAGCCCTGGCAGCGTCCTAGTGCTTTTTTAGATTAGTTATAGCCATAGTGCAAAGCATTCACTTTGCTTGCATGGCTACAAAACATTGCCAAAGCAAATAGCTGTCATAGGCGAAACCTATTGGTTTTGCCAATGATTGTTTCTGAATTGTAAATCTGGCAAGTGGCGTGTTTTTTATCCTACTTAACAAAAAAGCCAACGGTGGCTTGCACTTGTTTTTATAAGGGTAGTTTTGTAGGCAGGCTCAAGGAGCATTAAATTGATGTGTGGGTTCCCGAAGAGTAGTGTTTTTAGTTCTCCACTAAACTCCAGTAGCGAGGGCGTGAGTCATACAGGGCAGTAGGGCACTCAAAGAGACGATAGTATTAGCATGTAAAAGTGTGGTCGCATGTCTTTTATTTACTGAAATGGGTTGTTTCAAGATATTGCGGTCTATCTCCTTGTAGCGATGGCTCCAAACGAGATGTCTAGCTCATCCGCCAGGTATGGCACCATTTTGTGTGGCATGGACTTGTAAATTATGGATGTAGAGGTTCTATTGTAAGCCAATTAGTGTTGAGGGGGAATTGGTGATTAAGTTAGACAGATCAATAGGTTGATCATACACTGTGAAACCTTTTCCTATGTGCTTACAGTAGAGTCTTCGGTATAACACAAGCAGGTTATTCCCTTTTTTCATTGCACGAAGGGCATGCAGACTTGTCTTGTTTGCAGAATCTGATAGAGCCATCTAGCCGCAGATTCCTTAACTTAGAATATTCCCAGGCGTCAGACTGGATCCGGAAAACTTTTGCGCAGCAGTACCTCTGCGCGCCGGGGGGCAGCGCCACCTGACTCCGCCCTGACGTCGTCCCCGGACTTGATGTCAGTGGAGCTATATAGGACCCCCCTGGCGCGCTGACGTCAGTTCCAACGCGGATCCGGGATTCAGCGGTTCCTCTGGCCTGTTTTTCTTCAGGCCCTTTTTCGACGTCCTTTGGTGTCGGGGAACAGTGTGCGATGCCTTCGGGCTTTAAATTGTGCGAGACTTGTTCGCGTCAGATGTCGGCGACAGACCCGCACGCCATTTGTATGTGGTGTCTTGGGTCGCACCACGACTCCGTGGAGTGTGACGCCTGCCGGCAGATGCGCCCGAAGTCCCTACGGGAGCGTCGGATGAAGCTTTTGGCCGCTCGGATTACCCGCACGGCGTCTCCCCGACGTTCTCCGGTTGGGTCTTCTCTCCGCGTCCGCTCCCGGAGTCGATCCCGCGAACGTCGCTCTACAGGTAAGTTGAAGAAAAAGTCACGGAAGTCGAAGTCCTCGCCTCCACGTGACAATGGGGGCCAAGGTTCCCATTCCCACACGGAGCTGTGCGCCTCGGAGTCAGCCTCCCTTTACCCGCCCTTTCCGGGTACTGGTGCGACTCGGCCCCAGATGGAAGCCTACTACAAGGCTCTGCACTCCATCTTCGGGTCACCTCCTCTCCCTGGCGCGCCTTCGGGTCCCACAGTGGAGGTAGGCATTCAGGTCGGATCTCCGCCGGCGGGTTCGCCCTCGGCACCGACCGAGTGCCTTGGCTCCGGCTCCGTGCTTGGCTCCGGAGCCGTGCCGGCGTCGGGTACCAACCCCGATGGGCGTTTCAGCCCCACGCCGTGCCATTCTGCCTTGTCTCCGCATAGCCCCTGGCGGCTCCCTGCATCGGCGCCGGCGGCCGAGTGCCTCGACTCCGGCTCCAGAGTCGTGCCGGCTTCAGGCCATTCTGCCTTGTCTCCGCATAGCCCCTGGCAGCTCCCTGCATCGACCTCGGTATTAGCTGCGCCGTGCCTGTCGCCACCTGGTCCTCAGGCTCTGTCTCCGCGCCTCTCCCTGGTGGGTTCGACGCCTTTGCGGCGGCGTTCGGCATCGGAGCAGCGTCATTCGATGCCGGAGCGGTCGCCGGCACCTGTCGGTTCTACGCTTCCGGAGGACACAGGCCGGGTAGGCCCGGACTTGTCTCCACGCCAGTTGCCTCCAATGCCATGGGGGCAGTGGGCCCTTGTTCCTCCTCCTGTGGGACGTGTCAGCTTGCAACCGTCCCCTACAGATGGGCTATTGTCACCCCCCACCACGCCCACTGAAGCTGGTGCTTTGTTTTTGAGGGGTGTTCGTCGGGCTGCAGCTGTTTTACATTTGCATCCTCCTTCTGTCTCCTTGTCTTCCGACCCTTTATTGGATCTCCTCCACCAGGGTGTGGTAGATATTGAGTCCTTGCTGCCTTTTAGCGGCTTATTGTTCAACGCCCTTCTCGGGACATGGGCACGGCCCTCTTCCGGAGATGCTGTCGACAGGGCTGTGGCGCATCGGCACCGTCCGGCCCCTGAGAGCCCAGCCTGTTTGTCCCTTCAGCCTGGGGCTTATGGCCTTGTAGTGCAGGTGTCTTTGGCCACGCAACCTTCCTCTCTACCTCTTCTGCAGCCTCCTACTAGAGAGTCTCGTTGGTTGGAAGCGTGTGGATGCGGCATTTTTGCGTCCTCTAGTTCAGCCTTACGTGCTCTAAACACGGCTGCGTCTTTGCCCGGGCTTCTTCTGCCCTATGGGACTCTGTGGAGTGTCTTTGCCTGCCCTCCCTGAGTGTCCTCGCGCTGGCGTAGCTCGTCTTCTTCACGAAGGCCGAGAAATGGCGCGGTTTACCATTCGGTCCGCCGTTGACGCTACCGATTCGGTGGGTCCGGCGATGGCGAGGTCCGTTGCTTTGCGCTGCCATGCTTGGCTACGCGACTGGGGTTTCCCCGAAAATGTCCGTGACAGTCTCCGGGACTTACCATTTGATGGTGTGTCCCTGTTCCGTAGTGTGTCTTGCTTCAGGTTGGCCCTGGGTTCCTGGTAATACCTCAGCGGCCTAAGCGGCTTCTCGCCGTATTTGCTTTCTTTCATGCAGCAGGTCAGCTGCTTATTTTTCTGAATCTCTATGGCCTAGTGGTTCAGATTGCACGCCCCTACTACAAGGGTTATATGTTCGGAACCTGTGGTTTCTGTGTTCCCAATTTACGTCCTCTGTCTATGGGCTCACGCTCAAGAGGTGCCCCTTCTGCGGGTTGATGCTTACCCTATGTGGGGTATTTGTTAGCTATTGTATAGCTGCCTTCTTCCTACAGCAGTCTTTGTACGCTTCTGTGGGGCCCTTTTTACTACGTTATTCGGCAGCTGTGCCTGTGCGTTTTACTGCTGCTGCATGCCCTCCCGGGGCCTTCTTGCGGTCCATTTGTTGGGCTCTCTCATAGTTGCTGCTGCTGGACTGCGGCACTCCCCTGCATCTCACTACTCCATTTCTTGAGGCCGGATGGGCTTTCAGGTCCCTGCCGTCTCATCTTGGTTCTTTCGCTGCGGCCGTTCCATCTCTGGACTGCCTATCATAAGACCCTGTCGCTGTGTTCTATTACGTACAGTGACTGCTCCCTAGTATGCTCGCTCTCACAGGCTGGTGCGTTTTCCGGCACCTTTCCGTTGTACGGTTCTACTCTCCTCTACCCGTGCTGCGTAGTTCTATCATGTTTGGACTTCGCTCTCCTTGGCAGCATTCTAGCCCCAGACCTTGATGCTGTCTTTGTCTTGTGCCTTGCTTTTTTGGCCACTTCCCTACCAGGGCTTTCTATTTCCCTGCTGCATTCCGCGCAGGTGTTGTCCTGTTTTTCCTTCCAGCTGCGGTTGCTGCTTTCAGCGGGGGTGTTCTCCTCCCAGCAGTGTTTTCTCTGGTGCGGTATTGAGCGTATATCCACTCTTGTTCCTTCCAGTACTGTTCGGCCTCCTGTCTGTCTCACGGTAACCAGTGGATCTTTCCCTACCGCCTGTGGCTGTTGTGTCTGGCTCTGGGCCAGTACCACTGCTACGTAGCTGTTGGTGCTATGATGGTTTTTCTTTCTCAACTCATCCACCGGGCTGGGCCCTGTCTTCTTTAGTCCTGTCCGGCGTACTACACACACCCAGACCTCCTGCAGGCGTACTCTTCCTTGCGGTGGCTGTGGTCTTGTTCCTCACTTTCGTGAGCGCATGTCTTCGATGTGTGTTAGTTTTGCCGGCTCTCTTTCACACGATACCCCTATTAGTGCGTCTCTCGTGTCTCAGCTGTTGCTCGTGGCGCTTTATAAGGCCTTCTCCTCTCCATGGTGTGGTTCTGGCAGTACATACGGTTTCTCTTGTGTACTTCTGTTCCCCACATTCGTGGCACTAGTTGTTGCCATTCTTCTCATGCCCGCCCTTTCACATGTCCGGTGCATGGGCCACAGTGCATTAGCCGGTCTTGTGTTTCCTTTAACACTGCCTCATCCTGGGAGTCATCAGTATCCTTCCGCTGCTGTTCTCACTTCCACGGTGCTGCATGTCCGTCCTGCCTGCTCGGACTCGGTCCATTTTTGTACCTTAGCTACACCTTTCTCTTTTCAAAGTCCATCAGATCCTGTGGATCCCTCATATTATACACTTGGTTCCTCTCCTTTTTCGGAAGGTATCCACTTTTATTCCGCACTGCCCTTCTGGTTCTGTGCTCACTTCTCCTCTGTTTCACCAACAGGGATTTCCTGCCGCCCTCGGCAGCTTTAATGCCATTGGCTCTCATTGTTGGCCACTCCCTATGGAGTATTGTACTCCGGTGTTGGCCGCTCTGGCAGTTCTGCCCCCACTGTGTTTAGCCGGCTGCTTGACACTTCTGTTCCCCTAACAACTTAGTGGGGTTCTCTCGCAGACCCGCCTCTTATGGGGTATGGCTTTGGTATCTATTCTAAGTTAAGGAGTCTTCGGCTAGATGTCTCTATCAGATGTACGAGTTACTTACCTTCGGTAACGATGTATCTGGTAGAGACGTTGTCTAGCCGCAGATTCCTTAATGGCCACCCATCCTCCCCGATCTGCGAGGACCTGTTCAGGTGGGGTTTTCTACATTCACTCCCTTGGAGTGGTTTATCCTTCTACGGGGCGGTATCTTTCGCCACCCTACCCGTTAGGCTTATTCTGGCATTGCTTGTTCTGCTTCTCCCAATCTCATGCTTGGGCGATAGGTTCAGGTGTCCTTCTGCGTTTTCTCACATCAGTTTCCTCCAGTATGGAGCCTACTGGTGTTTTCTACCCTCCCACCCACCTTCTCCAGTGCCACTCCTACAACCCATTGCTTTTGAGGTCTTTCTAGCCTGTTCCTCAGTCCAATGGTTCTATCATACGGGACACAGTCTCCCTATTTCTTTCTTTAACCCTATGGGTTGGGGCTTTCTTGTTTGTCGCAGTTGGGTCAATCCATTACTCCTTTTGCCTCAGGAGAGAGCGTTCTGTCGCTTTTGTGGGGTTGCTTTTCATTCCCTTCATCAAGTGCTGACTTTCTGTTGTCTGCCTCGGTCTTCTTTTTATACATCTATTTCCCTTAGGGGTAACATTCACTTCGCTTATGCGAAATAGCTTCTCCATGTATTGCTCTGCTCTTTCCTTTTCAACACCTTTCAGACAACAGTGCTTCTCACTGTTGTTCATGGTGCCTTCTCACCCATTTTCTTTTTTATTCGCACACTGTTCCCATACTCTCACAGTTTTGCTGGGGGCTCCGCGTTGTGGCGCGAAAAAGTTCCTCCGAAGAAAACTGACGTCAGCGCGCCATGGGGGTCCTATATAGCTCCACTGACGTCATGTCCAGGGACGACGTCAGGGCGGAGCCAGGCGGCGCCGCCCCCCCGACGCGCAGAGGTACTGCTGCGCAAAAATTTTCCGGATCCAGTCTGACGCCTGGGGATATTCTAAGTTAAGGAATCTGTGGCTAGACAACGTCTCTACCAGATACATCGTTGCCGAAGGTAAGTAACTCGTACTTATTGTTTAGTAGCAGTACTTTTAGGGGGATCTCACTGTCTAACCTAATATTGGGTCTGTTTGGAAAGCTTTCAGCGTCTATGAATATTCAAAATTATTCTGCATTTCATTTACTAAATGTATAATTCGATCCTCTATTTAGTTCTCCTCTATCTTCATTTCAGAAGATTTTAATGGAATCTAAAATGCATGAGGTTAGTTATTCTACTCATGTTCTCAATGACTGCCCAAATCTTATGAATCAGAAGATAGAGAATCTTACCAATTGGAGAACGTATAACCTTATCGTGGATGGATGCAACATCAGCATCAAAATGAACGCATTTCCTCATTTTATAATATTTTGAACTATGTAATTTCCAATGTTTGTGAATATCCATAAAGTCAACTTAGTTGAGGTTCACCTTACTGGCAGTGCCACCTCGTGTTACTTCCTCATGTTGTCCAACCCTCTTGCTCTCTCTTTCACCCCTTTCTCCAGCATTAGTTCATTTACCTGAGCTCTCTCTCTTGATAGAAACACTTTGTAGCTGACAGGCCAAACGTTTATATTTATCTTCTTTAAACCGGAAGTAACTGCATTAACCCTTTGTTCTCACCACCTTTCCTTGCTATCTTTGAGCGCCTCTTCCCAAAATTGCTACCACAACCCCTCCTCCCTATTTGATTTGATTTATTTATTTGTGAAGCGCCTGAATCACCCCTTCTAAACTGTAGGTGATCTGGGCATTGTCGCAAGTGGACAGGAAGTGCGTTCCAAGAGAATGGGGCCAGGTGGGAGAAAGCTTTACCACCTAAGCGCGTTTTTTTATAGCAAGGAACAGCAAGGAGACATTTGGACCCTGATCGAAGAGACCTGGGCGGCATATATTTGGTAAATTTTTCTGCTAAGTAGCTTGGGCCTTTGTCATTCAAAGATTTGTGCACAATGCAACAGATCTTGAACCTAATCCGCACCGGGAGCCAATGTAGCTGTCGCAGAAGGGGGGAGGGAGGCTGTTCGAGGGGGGACATTGGATACCAGGCGAGCTGCAGTGTTCTGGACTACTTGCAGTCTATTTAAGGATGCTTCATTTGCTGAAATCCGCAGGGCATTGCAGTAGTCCAGGCGGCTTAACACTAGTGCCTGGATAAGTGCTTTTCGTGTGGTTAGTGGCAAAAAGGGAAATACCTTCCGAAGAAGACCTAGCACATGAAAACATGACCCAACAGTGGATGTAACGTGCTCCTTCATTATCAGTTTCTGGTCCAGACGGACACCCAGATTTTTAACCACTAGTTGGGAGTCGGTGTAATGCCCAATTCCTCTGGCCACCACCTAGGGGACCACTTCGACAATGCCTCTCCATTTTAAGGATGCCATGTCCTTTGGAGTCTGGAAATAATGATCCCTTTTTAGGTTAGAATAGGTTAGATACTTGTAAAACAGAGTTCTTGGTTCTGTGAATAACTCCAAACCCACCTCCAGCACGGAACCTGAAGTGCAACGCCTCACTGATTTCTCGCACTGTTTTGTATTCCACCTGACTGTCCCTGCCTGATATTGACCACTTGTAACCATTGTTATGTCCCTCACACTATTCCCCTACCAATGCCAAATTCCTGGCCCCCACCATAACTCCGAAAGACAGTACCCTATGCCAGATAGAGAGTCTGGTGTCATTGGAAGATCATTCATCTTCCACTGAAAATGTTAAATCCAGAGCAGACTCCAGTGAAGAAATTTCCTCCACCATAGAAAGAGCATGGGTGAGCAAATTCCACAGACAGTGAATTCTCCTTCAGATATAGGAATTCCTCAAGAGAATCAGAGGATTTATACCACCCATTTTATTTATTAGCTCTTGTATTTTTGGTGTCCTGGCCCCACTTGGCTATTTTTCTGTGTTTTTTTCCAAGCCCAGAATCCCCAACCAGCACAGTCAGTGACTTTCCAGAAACTCCACCAGCCACTTAAATGACCAATCCTGAGGACAGTGCTGCGCCCTGTTAGTCTCCAACAGGACAGCTGCCACCCTGCCATTTCTGCTTTATTCTCCTTGTATTCCCTATTCTGTAAAGGTCTGATCACTCCTTGTATTCAAAACCCATACCCTTGCAGAATCAGTCCAAAGATGATAACCAAGAGTCCCTGTGACTGGTGAACCTTAGTAGAAATCCACTCTTTGATGGCTAAATGATGTTGATCAGGGGATGTATTTCAAGTTGGATACAGTGTCTTATAGATCCACTGCCCGGCCTGCTTCTCTGATCTCCTTGGTTTGTTTGTAGTGAGTTGCCGGAGTCCATGTGAGGGTCAATTGGCTCAGCCTATAACGTGAGATCATGTTTTGGATCCAGTTTCTGTAACAAAGTTTTCCTTGGACTGGGACTTCATCGCTTTCCACGTGCCAGTGATAAGGTTGGTGGTCATGCAGGCTTGTCAGTTCACGACATACAAAGAAGGAGTAATGCACGTTCTTCCTCATTTGGCAGGCATACGACATCAGTATCAAGTATTAATGTTGGAAAAGAGATGGGCAACTGGTGGATTCATTTCTATTTCTACTGTTAGATGTGGCCAATGGGCCCTTGCCACTGACTCTAGCCTGCATATTTCACTGCCATGAACCAGTTTGGCTCTATCTTGCTACACATGATGATATTGAGACTGGAGTGTGTATGGCTTTTCATTGACGTAATGAAGTGTGCGGTTCGATTTGTTGTTTTTACAGCGTTTAACATGCTTCATTTAGTGGACGTTCCAGGGCAATTTTATCCATAATGCTAATTTCCAAATTGGAGAAGCAGTTTACACATTCTACTTTTCACCATTTATTTTGAATTCCTTATGAGCGTTTTTTTTTTTGCCTTTACGGCACCTTTAAATTGTCTATGATGTATTTCAATGTGTTTGTTTAACGGCATGTGCTGATTGCATGCAATTGTTTCTGTAAGATGTCAGATTTTGGAATCAGAAGTGAGTTGTCTGTATACATAAATTAATAGTATTGTGAAGTTACTTATGCTGGTGATCCCTCTTCAGATTGTGTTATAATCTGCTGTTGATTGTAATTCATTCTCTCCATAGATTCTCTGTTCCCTTCTGCTAAGCCAGTGTGTGATGTCATGAAATGTTGGTGAGTGACTGAAGTAGTGGACAGTTAGAGAGAGTGGGCTGAGCTGAGAGGAAGCTGCTTGGGGTGCGGTACTTTACTATATAACCTGTAATCTAACTTTTAACCTCTTCAATTAACCTACAATCTGTTATTCTACATGAACTGGCTACCTGACTCCTGCTTTTCAAGAGAGTACATTAAATTACAACACTGGCGTTGACTGGAAATTATAACTGATAGCTTTGACATCTTCATACATTGGGATGAAATGGAAATTTGAGATTGTGGGAGCTGGTATGCATTCTTGTTTCACTGTTATGTCAGTTGATATTTTCCTAGATGTTCCACCATTCAATTGCAGCATTATGCGTATTTGGGGTGGGTGATTTTTCTAGTCTTGCCCTGTTCACTTTGTCGAATCCTTTTGTGAAATCTGGAAATGACATATAGATTACTTGTATCAGGAAACGTACTTGTCAGCAATGTGAAGCAAACCATTACATGGTCAATTTGTGGAATGTGTCCCCCTCCCCCACCCCCCTTCCCGAGTCCTCAATGGGTTGTACTAAGTTGCAGTTTTTTCCCACCTATTCCTGGATTTTAGGGAGAATTACATTTGAAAAAATTATTTGATCAATACCGATGAGGCTAATCAGTCTAATTTTTGTAGATGGGTACTTTGATGCTTGAACTCTCTTTGACATTCCGTAACATCTTCTGTTGCTGTGCAGTTTTACAAAGCAATGCCTGTGTGTCAATTTGCTGGCAGAACCACATCTCACCACAATGTGGGTTCTGGCCAGAGCGAGAAGGCTCTTTGTCACCAAATTAGAGCAGATGAATGTATGTTGGTAGTAGCAGCAATGAGAAAGCCTACGAGTGGAAAACAATCTACTAGCCATTAGCAAAGACACCATTATACCCACAATATTCTGAAATGTTGACTTTTTTGGTGAAAAGCAATTTAGGCAGCCATGCACGTGGGTTGATGGCTCATAATTAGAGGATGTCACTACAAAAGCATACATAAATCTTTAACATTGGAAGGAAGAGTAACACAGGTGCTTTCAAATGCCTCTATGCCATCTCTAGGCATACAAGGCATGTTATATGGCAGCGGAGGGTTTGACTTCAACTTCTGTTCTGATTACATGCTTTGGGACTGAGCTTCTATAGACCCAGGCCTACTGACTTCTTCAAATGCTGGTGCTTCCCCTTTTTACAGACTCAGTTTAATTTAATCAAAAGGATTTTCGGTAGAGATGGGCATTGACTGATATTTACTGACGTACCCATCTCAGAACCATTACAAACCTACCCATCTCAGAGGGTTCTGGGGCACTGCTGGCGCTGATTTTGCAGTTTAAGGTCTGAGTCCAGAATTACTGTATGAATTCTCAACTGGATGAACCTTCTGTGACAGCCTGAGACTCACATTTTTTTAGACATTTTTATGTGTTTTCTGTAATCTGATCACTGACAACAGTTCCCTGACAATCCTCATTTCTCTCCGGTGCAACAAAGTGGGTAGCCTAAAAAATGTGGCTCATACAAGGTGAACTAGAAACCTTTACGATTGTCCCAGTGGAATCTGGCACTGTTGGCTGCACAATTAACAACCAAAGACTTCATGGAATGCAGTAAACTGCATAGTCGCATAACCAGTGGCAGCTGGCATCTACTGGGGGGGGGGTGGGGTAGGTGAGCGCACGCAAATATTTTAATTTTATTTTAAAACTTACCTTAACCGATGTCCTCTGACTTTCTCAGCTCCAGACCTCTTCTCAACCGGATGCGCAGTGCGGGCACCAATCCTGGCGCTGCTCTCACGCTGTGAGAGCTGCACCCTGATTAGAGGGAGCGGCCTCACTCACTGCTCCCAAGGACATTGAAGCCCTGCACTTACTCTGACCCAGCTGGGTTAGAGGCTTCCAAGTGCGCATGTGTGACTGGGCGTCGTAAGACGGCCGGCCAAAAAGACATGCACACTTTGAAAAGTGCAAACACAGCCCACCCTCCTCCCTGCTGCTGTCATTCAGCAATGACGTCCTCCCCCCACCATTCCCCCCTCTCCCCCCCGTCCGGACGTGAGCGTCAGGACGGGAGGAGGAAATATAAAATGCTAATGTATTACCATTTTATTTTTCATCTTTGTGGGGTAACTTAAGTGGGGAGACGCTCCTCCGCTCTAACCAAGGAGCCGCCCCTGCTTATAACACCTGCTCCCTTGCACAGTGTAAAGTGTGGTATCTTTACATTCAGCCCACTGAATCAATGCAGACCATCACCAAAGAATACTTCAATCAATGGTCACTCACCCAACAACACCAGATCACCATAACTATGGACCGTGGGAAATCCCTCAACCGTGCATTAATAGTGCCCAGAGCACTACCAGGTCACCCATGGCGGAAGTGTGCTGTACAAATGCTGACAACATAACATTTTGAGGTAAATGAGGTAAAATGCGTATACCTTCTTTCTGATTTACAACTCGGCAAGATGTTGTGGAATTCGTTGGTAATAGCTAAGAGGGTTCTGAGTTGCATCGTTCTGCTACTTTTTCCCTTCAAATCCCGAAACATCATAGAAGTACATGACGCTAGTCAACAGTTCTGGTTTCCCATACTAGTACCTTGTTCTGTCCGCCGTTCGTCAGACTGTCAACTTTGTAAGCCGGCTCTTTCCAGCTGCTGCACGTGTTTAGCATAACTCAAGTAAGCCTCAAACCTACCACAGACCCATGTAACTAAAGCCCAACCAAAAATCACTTTCAGCGTTTAAAATTATGCGGAGCAGCAAATGCATTATGGAAAATTTGTGTCAATTTAATCAAGGTGTGGGCACCCTAAGAAAACAGGAATATACGGTTTAATGCTGCTAGATACACAGTCAGACGTTTTAAAACAGCAAAGACAACCAAAAGGCACTTATCAATTAAAAAAGAAATCTAAGAACTTCCGCCTCCTGTATGTTTCAAATTAAAGTGTTTGTCTCGGCGTGATCCGCCAGCAGTGTCACCCACATGTCTGGCCAGCAGCTTCCGGATCACACAACACACACAAACCCGTAGAGCAGAGGAGGCCGAAATAAACACGCAATCCAACTGTGACATGGGTGATTTGCCGCGTTCATTTGATGGGAGTTTGTTTAGTCTGCTTGGCCTCCTGCAACCTCTGCGGATCACACATTATTGTTACATGGTACTTTACTCCAACATCTGATAAACATACCAAGCACATCATTGTGGCACAAGGAGCGAGCGAGGGAGGAAATGAGGGTATCTGTGGACGTTCAAAACATCATCTAGGAACTTATGTGTTCACACTTGATTTCATTTACGAACAACTCTGGATACAAAGAAGGCACTGTTGGCTCGCATATGTCATATAAGGTAAAAATCCTGGGAATGGTTTTAAGATAAGTACGCGGGGCTTCTCCTCACGGACGTACCCCCAAATTATTAAGCTGGACCACTTTCACCCAGCAGACCCTCTCGGAGAATATCTCGCATATTTAATCGTATTTGTAAGTTCATTAATATTATAAGATGCTGTGCGTTAGGTGGATGGTACTGCATAGGGACATAGGTGATTGTATCATCGTTTTGTAATCCATACATTAAATAAAGATTGGACTGAGAACCTGAAGTGCAAAATCAGTGTCAGCGGTACCCCAGAACCCTTTGTGATGGGGATATCAGTAAACATCAGTCAATATCTATCTCTACAGGATTAAGAACAGTTAGGGGAACTGTTAGGGGAATGGCAATCGATAGGGTTAGGGTTTTCTTAACGTACTCAGCTACTAGAGTCACTCAGTCAGCTACGCCCCAACCTACATCAAGCTACCCTGCAGCATAGGCTTAATTTCATTGAGATATGTGGGGGTGCTGACCTCTAGACAGGAGCTAAGGAGAGATTTGAGCAGGGTGCAGTTTCCTCCTAAGTTGGTTTAAAGTTTTGAACATTGTTCTGCTTGTAAGCCACAAATCCTCTATTTCCAGATGTAAGAAATTTGTTTTTGTGTTTGCGGACTGCTTTTTCATCGTGGTTTGTGATCAGTGAAGTGGAAATACAGTTTTTTATTAAATGGAAAAACAGTTTATGTTGTCATGCAAACCAAAATTATGTGTCACTATATTTCCTTCAAGTGTCTCAGTCTGTCACAGTTGTAATGGGCCAAAAGTCAGAAGCGTCTTAGGTGCAGACGGAGTACATTCACCTGCATCCTTCTATGATATTTTGGAGACCCATTTTTCATGGTCTTCATTAGGGCTAATGTTAGGGTTTCTGGAGTTGTAGGCAATGTGACATCTTTTTGTGTCCCATCCTTGAAGAATCATCAGGCCATCTGCTTGCATCCAGGGGCAATCTGACCTGTCAATTTCGGAAAGGAAATGGTGCTTGAACTGATTACTTAATATTTCCTTATCCTAGAACACTCTTTGATCCGCTGGACCCCCCCCCCAACAAAAAACTTTACTTACTGCAGAACTCCGATAGCTTACTCCTTTCTAGGATAAAAACTCATCCCAGTGGGCGAAGAGGTAAGGTTCTCCTATCACACCAGAGCGCTAAGCAACTTACTAACCTTCCACACCTGCAATTAGTCCACTGTAAGGGAGTTGTGGAAAGAGGATTTTAGTTGAATCCGTTTGTTTGCAAATACTGACTTCAAACCTTGACCTACTAATGTGTCATGACCTTAAAACAGTCTGAACTTGAGACATCATTTCATAGTATTTTGGATCTTGAAGGCTTTTAGCATAGGAAAGAAAATGATACTAAATACTGTCAGGACAGCAGAAAGTTACAAGTAGCTCAGAGGTTTGGGGAGATGCCTGTTATGGCGATGGTGGAGCGTAACCACAAAAGCAAGAACCAGGGAATCAGATGTTTGTGCAACAGGAGGCCTAGACAATGGCAGTTTTTTATTTGTCTCACCAGGGTGCTTTAGTCATTTCAGCATAACCTGCCCTCTCCCCAAAAATAAAATACCCAACACATGCTTACTTCTTGAATGACCCTCCTATGTCCATAAATTAGATTGTTGAGGACATAACTAAAGAGAGATGTGTGTTCCTGTCAGCTGCCCGGTAGTATACTTGCTGATTCACCACTCTTGCACTCTCTTGAACAATAGTTTTAGTAAGAAGAGACATGGAGAATTGTGCATTCAATATGAGTATAAACTTGTCAGTTATTTTCCTCTTTTTTAGAGGCTCTGAGGAAAAGGCAACCCTTCCCAGAAGCTCTGCTGTGTCCCATGTGTACCATGCCTTTTAGAGAGGATGCTCGCTAGAAAGTAGTGTCTGTCAGCAGTAGAGGGAAAAGCCCAAAGGTGCATGAAAGAGAGGGTCCATGTCTCGGTTGCAGGACAGTTCTTGCAAAGCTGATGTTCTGGAACTGGTTGATACCAGGACTTAAGCGGAGCTGCAGCTGGGAGAACAGAAGCAGAGGTGGCGATGGCAGTACTGGTGCAGAGCTTATGCTGGCAGGGCTTGGGGAAAATTGAAGTGAAGAATCCAACGATAGACCAAGCTGGCAGAGAGTTGTGATGCACTGGCACACTGATCAGGGGCCAGTTATTCTTATACTGGTAGAATGGGAAGCACTTGACTGGAAGTGACTGACTGTAGAACAGGAACCAGTTGACAGGAAAGGGCTGGTCTCAGATTAGGAATTACCTGACAGGCAGGGGCTGGACCCAGAACATGCCCCACCTTACAGGAAGGTCTACATGCGAACACTCCCAGCGGGGATACTCCTGATTTTAAGCAAAAATGCTGTTGTTTTAGCTTTTCCCCCCACTTAAAACGTCCTCCATTCCTGTTCAATTTATGGGAAAATTAAAGTCCCCGACTTTTTTTCTTCAAAATCTTGCTCTTGGCTGTTCCTAAATGTTGGCATATATGGGGAGGGTCAGGTCTCAGAATAGGAGATGCTGAAATGGTGTTCATGTTTGGTGGCCTGCTTGAAATGGTGTCTGTTTGATAACCATCCTGAGATGCAATTTTACTCATATTTCATTGTTACTCATGTTCCTGCTTCTAGCATGTAATCGTAACAGTGCCATGTTGTGTTTACCTGTATGCCTCTTCAGCACTGTTGTAGTTTTTTGGATTTCACAGCACATTTTGTGACTGCTTACTGAACAGTTCAAATCATGTGCTTCTGTCCACCTCATGGAAGTCTATCAGCATGCAAATGAATCTGCTGCAGCAAATATCTTATTCTGGGATTCAATTTGACTGTGGTTAGAAGGCTTTTATTCGTGCTACTCACCTGCTGACATCATGAACTTAAAAGGCCAATTCTAACGATTGCAGACGCTGCCCTTGGACATACATAGAACAAGCATTCTTGTTAATGTCTAGCACGTGTGTGCACTTACCCGAGTTCATAGGAATGCGCGGGCAGGGGGGGGGGGTCACACGAGGGGTGTGCACAATATAAAATAAATAAACTTACCTTGCCACAGGGCCCAGCGTCTCTGCTCCTGCTCTCCTTGTCGAATGCGAGGAACAGGAAGAACAGCCAGACCCCACTGACCAATCACAACGCTGCAATGCAGTGTTGTGATTGGTAAGCACACAGGCTCCCCTGACCAATCACAACGCTGATTGGTCTGAGCGTCTTGGTTCGACGCCCAGCCAGGGAATGGGGGCCTGGGTATGTTCTCCACGCAGGCTGAGAGGGACGGCCAAACGGTCATGTGCACTTAGGAGTGGGCAAACCACTCTTCCCCTGCACTACCCTGAGAGCAGAGCAGCCATATCCACCTGACCTTCAGCAAAGCAGCACAAGCATAAATGATAATGGCTCAAAGTTATTATCATTTTATGTTTCTACTTTGCTCTGCTTAAAAGGGGCGATGCTTCTCTGCCATAGCGGAGGAGCCGCCACTGGCACTGGCCCTTCTGCTATAAGACCTCAACATAAGACTAATGCCCCTACTTCCCTCTCGTATTCCTCCCATGTACAGCATTGCTCATTCTTTCCAACTCTCCACACAATACTGTGTTGCCTCATAGGTAGATTCACACCGGCACATACACACAGGTAGACACAGGCTTTGGATTAGTTTGTGATATTTAAACCCTCCTGTTGAACAGCACTCTCAGATTACTCCTGATGTAGATACCGGCCCCACTATCATGACTCGTGACAATCTGTCTGCCTGGTCTAGGTTGACTGTGCATTGCCGTAGCGCCCTCCGACCTAATCAATAAGGCAAGTGCTATGCCATGCCTCCGCCCCCCCCCCGCTCCCCCGCTTTCATCATAGCCTGAGTGAAATTCAGCATGCACAACATTGTGATAATTGACTCTTATGGCAAAAGTCTATTGGGGGAAATACCTGGTTGTCAGAACGAAAGTGCAGGCCCACTGATATTATAAGGCAGGAGAGGACCAAAGTATGTGGCAGAGTTGACTAAATTATGGGACAAAAAAGGTAAATTATGTGGCATAATGCAGCACATTATTCTGTAATGTTTACACTTGTTAACGCTGTCTTAGCAAAGGTTTCACATCAGCACCATTTTATCACTCAAATACAGCAATAGGCTACTGAAAGGTGACCAATGAACCTTCGGGAAGGGCCTTCCACTGTGCGGCAAAATATGTCAATTTATTTTTATTACGTTTTGATCCGTTTGATCTAGAAGCATTTTTTTAATGTAAACATTTGCAAATTATGCAGCAAATGGTGGATCATGAGGCAAATGCAGCAAATCCATAACTATGTGAAAAATGCTGCAGCCGCAGAATTGCATAATTCCAGTAATGTACTAAAGGAGGACCCTGGTAGCAATGCCAGTAGGTCTTTTAATAAGGTTTTTCACTAATAGGGTAGATTAATATATGACCTTTTTTTGTTAGAGGAAATATTAGGTGAAATTCTAGTGTTTAAATTGAAAAAACACCTAAAACCAAAAGAAAACATTAGACACCAGTAACCACTTCTAAGATGCAAGTTGAATTTTCTTCTTATCAGTTCAGTAGATGGTCAAATCGCCACTTGCCAGAAACTGGTTGCACTAGAAGCTATTCATAACTGGTCAACTGGAATTTTCACTAGAAATTGGGGAGAGCTGTACAAAGCTAGAGAGTAGAAAGAGTAGCCATGTAGTGCTTTTGTGCCACTCATTCCATCCTTCTGCACATGCCACCAATGTATAAGTTGTATTGCATTTCATGGATTTTTTCCCCCATTTTTTAAACTGTGCCACACTATGCATGCTATCAACAAGTACTACTTTGGCTAGTTACAGTATGGAACTGCTGCTTCAGAAGTAGTGTTTCTCTGTGATACTGATAAGATCAGTCTGGAAGAATACTGCTAGATGAACCTACTATGCTTACTTCCTTCAAATGCTCTTTTTGATTAACATTCACCAGGTGTAGGGTACAAGGTCCACACAGTACTAGAAAGTTATGCCCCCTGCGTCTTTTTGCTGTTATGGCTTGTGCTGTGACTTTTCCGCTATGGACAGTTTTCATTGTTATCCTTCAGCAGGGAACTATACTCTGCCGAATAGGAGGTACTCTCATAGCGAGGTGATTGCTGTTCCGTCACCAGGCAACGGGAAAACTGGTGGTTGGTGATGACTGAATGCTTTATAGGCCTTTATACCTGTGCCCTGGAAGAGGGTTTACTTCCTCATTCTACCCCACCTTTCTTTAAATTCTGCTCAGTCCCCTACAAATGTGTCCTTCAGATCACTTTTCTTATATGTCATGTGTTGGGGCATATGTGTATGATACGTATGTAGACTGAGGTATCAGGTGTAGTATGAACGGTGTCTCCTGTGTTGACACAGTCGTTGCAGCAGCAATATACAAGTTGTCTTGTGGATGTGACGTGCATGCAGTTGTGCCCTTCCAAGGCTCTGTAGCCGCTCCAGGAGTGATGCGAAAATCCACATTCTAAATGCACCAGGCCTAACAATCTGCTTGACTATAAAGGACCATCCAGAATCACTTTGGCCACCTGGAGAGCTCTGTCTCTAGGTCTGGTCGGTGATAGCTTACCGCTGCACAGCAAGTCTATACTGTGTCTGCCAGAATACACATTGCTGTGACCAAGTGTGGTCTTTTCATTTGTGTGGGTCCGGGTACTGTTTGGAAACAGGAGATCTCTAACTCAGGATGTCTATAATGTGGTTGTCTGACCCATGTTCTTACTGAACATGTATTGCGTCCCTTTCTCTTCCTATAGAGAACTGGCTAGAAGTACAGATTCAATTTTTTTTAACATGGCATACAATTTGACTGGTCCTGGCTTCCTGCCAAACTTCCCTACATAGGAACCGCTTGGCAGAACCAGTTCCATGAGTTAGTTTGAACTTGGAAGAGTTATGAAGCATCAGATGGTGAAAGGCACCTAGCAAAGACTCCGACTTTGGACATGGCGGGTCCCCCCCCCCCCCTCATGCCCCCGCACTCCCCAATGCTGGGACCAAGCTTAGAACATTGTAAATGCATTGTGCTGTGTCCTATCAGAAAAAAGTGCTGCTGAACTGCCTGAGAGAGAACTGGTGTTTCCCTGACCTAAAGGAGAAGGGAAGGTGTACCTGACTAAGGACTGTGTGAAGGATGATTCGAGGAACTGAGTCTGCTCTGGAGCCTTCTAGCTGACTGTGACTGGAACGGATGACATCTTTGAAACTTGAGGGTCAGGAAAATACTGCAACCATCTAACCTCTATGACTGTTGGTCAGCCTGTGATGTTGCTTGACCCACTTTACTTTGTAGGATCCCATATCAGTCTCCCCCCAAGCCTGAGCGCATTTGTCCCTTTTAGCTTGGAGAAAGAAAATCAAGCGTTTGGCTTGATTCATCTCTACAAACTGTTTACCTTTTTCTCATCAGAAACATTCACTTCTCTTAGGATATTTTCGCCCAATCGAGATCCCATCAGAGCAAATTAAGAGGCATTCAACTTTCCCCAACTTGTGTATGAACTCACACATACAGTTGGACCCACATTGGATGTAATTTCCTCTCTTCCTGGATCCATCAAAATAACAGGAATCTTCCCCATTATACAGAGTGACCATCATCTCATCTACTTTCTTCCGAACTTCACAACTAGAACTACTAGCACAGGAACAGGGAAAGACAAAACTACTTACAGACAACGAAAGAAACTCAATCTGCCATAACTGACTCACCCCCCCACACCCTCCAAGACACTCACAACAAACAATTGGAAGAAGTGGAGTAGTTCTACAGCTTACTCAGCAAAGATTTTGTAGATTAATACCTGTAAAGACATTTACATGTGCTTAGCAAAGAAGAGGATCTATTTAATTTAAAAAAGGTAAAGAAGCTAACAACAGAACTAGGTGGTTTAGAATTCAAATGGAGAAAATCACAACAAAACAAAATAAACAAGATGCTACATCAAGAATGTATCACCAATGCAAAAGGCCGATCAGGAACTAACTAGCATCCTCTTAGAAACTAACTAGCATCCTCTTAGAAACTAGCTAGCGTCCTCTTAGGAGCTAGATAGCATCCTCTTAGGAACGAACTACCATCCTCTTAGGAACTAGTTAGCATCCTCATAGGAACTAGCTAGCATCCTCTTAGGAACTAGCTAGCATCTTCTCAGATTTCTGCAATCCATAGTGTACTGCCACGAAAATACTTTACTCACAAATTTTCTTCGGTGCCATCGCTAATGAGCTTGTCTCCAAAACAAACAAAATGGAATCCTACTTTAAGGCCAAAATGAACAGCATCTAGCCAATAAAGAATATAACAAAATAGCATCCTTGGATATAGACACTATGCACACTTAATAGTATCAAATAATCACAAAAACCTAATCATTGAGTGTTGAAATAGTTGTGGGTAGTGGGTTGCTCAGTATCCAATCCAATTGAATATTTATATTCAAGATTACACTAAGAAAAGTCAGCCATCCCTCAAGTGTTTAGGCTAATCCCACTGTTTCATCATTTGAGATTATCAGTATTCTGTTCCATTTATCAAAACATTTTTCTTTTCCTTGAATTTCTTCAAAGTGTCTTTATTTTGGATCCCGTAGTCCAATTCCATAAAAAAAACTTCCTAGCAACACGTTTTATTCCAGAATCAATCATTCCACAGAATGTTAACAGGGCCGTAACCTTGTATGAAGCTAATAACATTAATTCCAATTTGAGAAAGAAGACAATCCTATACAATATCAAAGCAATTTTAATAAAATGCCCAATGAAATACTCAAATTTGTGAAAGGGGACAAATGTAATACGTGTGAAGAAAGCTGCAGTCGCCAGTCCAGAAGAGTTCCTGGTCCTCTGCATCCAGGATCCAGAGATCTGTGAATAATTACAATTGAAGACATTATTCAGTACAGTGGAAAATCCTCTAATATGGCCAATTTTCTGCAGCGCTAATTTAGGTTTAGCTGGCGAGAGCGTGTGGGTCATAGAGGAGTGGCCATACACAATGCATGGAACATCCATAAACTGAGAGGTGTGTATGTATTCACAAACATTTTGCACGGTAGTCTTAAAGCATACATAGATCACTTCTTTAAAGGACAGGAGTAAATTGTGTGTGCAGGATGGAGAAAGAAGGGAGACCATGGCTGGCACTGAGGGGGGCACAGATTCTGATTTTTGCAGCTGTTTTTAAGCCAGAAGCAGGTTCCGGTCTGGCCCCAACAAATCCCTCACGTGTGCCCATGCGCATTGTCCCAGTGCTACCATACATGCATTGGTGCCTACACCATTTATGGATGTGATGTGTGCAGCAGCACCGTGCAAGAGGCAGATGGGGCTCGCTTTCCCAGTTTAGTATAGCCCTCTCTAAAATGCCACACTTTGAGGATTCTCAATAATGACTTTTGTCTGTTCATAGCTTGAGTCTCACATCTTGTCTCCAGATGAAGCAGACAAAACGGAAACAAAAACAGTTTGTCACTTCACAGTTGCTAAGAGATAAAGTGTTTTTGGCTTTCTCAATCTATTTATTTAAGTCTGTGCATGGTTTCTAGCAACGTGAGGTATGCATTTGTGTGTGTGTAATTACTTTAATAATACCCACTTATATAGCACACATCAATGTGTCTTTTATGTAAGGCGTCATACCACATTTTTGCTGTTTGAAAGCGCTGTAAATAAAAATGTACTGGTCCGCAATTTATTCACCTTGGGAGGCTGGAAAGCCGCATCAGCCTTGCCAGGGTTGAACGTGGAACCTGGTGATCACTGCATGTTTCAGCAGCGAGCATTCAACTCAGCGAGCCATGTTTTCGGCTAACTTATAACTACAAAGATAGCCGAGGTTGTTAATGCACTTGTTATAGAGATTGGTGTACAATCGTTGCCACTGATTTAAATCATAAAATAGTCTAGTGGGTTAATGTGCCAGTTGAAGAGCACTGCTTGTACAGTTTAAGATTTGTATTTTATGTAAGGTAGCTCAGTGGATCAGTATAGTTGCAGATATCTTTATTGTTCTTGTACTTGTTAATTGCATAAGTAAGTTGCGGCTCACAAATTACAATCCCGGTAAAGTACTTCAGTGAGTTGTGCGTCTGCTGCAGACAACTGTATTTAATTTAACCTGCAGGGCATATATGTTTTCTTTACCCTAAGACTGGTAAATGGGTTCTGGTGGGTGATATTAACACTTTTTACTTCCTGAGATGTGCTGGGTACTTACAGATGTGTATTTACTGGCAGAATAGAGGCTATTTGTTTAGTTCCAGAATGACAGAAATGTACACAAATTATAGACGTCTGACTACAATTGTGGAATCGTAGCTTTCCACTAAACAGAGTCCCAGATGTGGCACTGTAGGGTAAATATTTATTTAAAAGTTTGGTATGGGTAGGGTGGTAAGCTGTTTTCTGAGCATAAAAACCATCCTTATCACTACAGCCAGTTAACCTGGTGCTTTGGGTCCAGGCTGCTTGTTTCTCAAGGACCCGCTATTTACATTCTGGATGGTCTGCGGTGCTTGGACAGGAGTCTGCCAGGCAGAGCAGACACCTAGCTGTCAAAAAGTGCTAATTTCAGACGAGTCTTTCAAGACACCCTGCACAATGCAACCTCATGGCGCCGCCCGTGTAAGGGATAAGAGCCATCGACTCTAGTAGAAACAAATATTGGCAAAACCAATAGGTCTTGCCAGAAACCAGTATTGGCAAAGTCAAAAGGTCTTGCCAAGGCAAGAGGCATTGACAATGTCTTTTAGCCATGTTATATAGCAGTGCGGCAGCGTCATAATAATAAATGATTGATAAAGCGCCTGGTTGCTCCATTCTGAGTGTCCCCTCGCTAAGGATTCTTACTCTGGCTATAAAGGCCTAACTGCTCCAACTTTTCAAGAAATAGATCTGTTTAAAAAACAAGGTTTTGAGTCTCTTCAGAAAGAGTGGTTCTGAGTATTTCTCTTGTAAGGCCAGAGGCAAAGTTTTCCACATTTTTGGAGGCAAAGAAGCTGAAGGAACTTCCTCCCTTCCATGCTGTCTTGACCAGGGGGATCGCGACAAGTCAGGGCCCTGCAGACCTCAAATTTCTTCCAGGTTGATATGGTTTCAATAATGAAGCCAGATATCGGGGTCCTTTCCTATGTAGAATTTTGTGTCAGAAACGCATAGCTTTAAAAGCAGCTCTTTTACATACTGGAAGCCAATGAAGTTTATTGAGGGCCGCGCCCATGGATGAGTGCCTATGGAGATTGAGCAGCAAACACGCTGCTGTGTTCTGCACCCTCTGAAGTTTACTCCCTCTGTTTTGAGATATACCAAAATAGAGCACATTACAATAGTCCAGCCTAGATATAAATAGTGCCTGGACTGTTGATTTCCTAGCTGCTTCAGGGAGGAGGCCCAAGATTTTGTTCACATTTTCAGAATTGCGAAGCATTTTCCGGCCAGGCTAGAAACCTGGCTGTCAAATGAAAGGTTAGCATCAAACCAAATGCTGAGATTTTTCACTTTTGGCTTAGAGGTAGACACTGGTCTGAGTATGTCTGGCCACCAGGCAGTGGACCAGATAGTCAGCTTGTTATACCTGCTGCTCAGCGAGTGTGACTGTGGTGGTGGAATGTTGGTGAGTGAGGTGGCTGTGGAATGTTGGTGTGTGAGAGAGTCAGTTGGCAGATGGGCTGAGCAGCAGGAAGGCTGCTCCTGTTGGGGCTCTTGTTAACATCTTATCTAATAAATCTACTTGACTAATCTACATGGATCCGGACCTGCTTTCATTCACTACATATTTTGGCGACGATTTTTTAAAGAACCTGCGTGAGAGAACTACAGGGAACCTGAGTTTAAGTGAAACATAATCTACTGGAATTTGAAGCCTGTAGGAACTTCCTGATGAAGAAGCTCCACTTGAAACTAAGCGTGACGTGTTTAACAGCAAGCTGGCAGCCCTGAGCCCCACCAGTGACCTTAAGACCGGTCAGCCCTAACCCGGGCGTGCAAGATCCTGCTGTGTCTTCCAGGTTTTTTTTGGTGTGAACCTGCGCTCCCATGTGTGAGCTCTGTATCGCTCTGCCGCAACCGCAGTGTGGGAGGACTTGCCGTGATGTATAAAACCCAGCTGTGTGCTTCCCTGAGTATTCTTCTGTTACCAGTGATGCTGAGTTGCTAACCTTATGTGTTAGTTTAGGCTACTGGGTTGTAGCCAGCGTGCCAGCTGAGTCCTTGGCACAAGAGTATTTCATCGACAATTCAGTGGAATTGGCAAGGGCGGCATGTGTAGAGCACCTTGTGGAGAGCGACATGTGAAGTGCGACATGTAAAGAGCGACAGGTGAAGAGCGACACGTGAAGAGCGACTTGTGGAGAGCAATGTGTGGAGAGCGCTGTAAAGGAGGAAGCTGACACCCTCCCTAGTGTCATTTTAAACGGGCAGTGTCGGTGTTATGTAGGTATCTGATCACTACTTGAGTGACCGCTGCGCCAAGTTTTTTTTTGTTTTTAAATTCAACAGTTTTGAAAGCTCACCTGTGTGAGGAGCCCTTACGCTGTACTGCACGTATGTGCCTGGAGCCACCCTGCACTCTTTACCTCTGCGGGCCGCCATCTTGAGGTTGGTCTGTGCTCCCTCAGCAAGCTAGAGCCGGAGCAAGTGATTACGAGGAATGCAGAACTGTGTGGAGCAAGTTGGTTGAGCACGTTTGTGCCTGGAGACATTTGGGGCAGCGTCAGACGATATCTACAAGGCGGTAATGTGACTGTGTTGCCACGGATAAATTGTATGGAAAGCAAATGAGTTTTAGTTGATGGAGGAATTTCGGAAAGGCAGCATTGTGACTTGGGGTTATGCAAGCAGTGTTCCATTCCACTATTAGGTGAATCGCTGGTGACTTCTGCAGGAATTTCCGCTTCTGCAATTTTGCTGTTAGTGCTCTTCCTTTGAACCTGGGAGTAATGTAGTCTCTTCACATCTGGAGACTTTGTTGGAAAGATGAGGAAAGGATCATCTATGATTTTCTACTTCAGCAGATTTCGTAGATTATGGACAGTTTGTGTTCTAATTGATCTCCATTTAGTGTTGTACTGTCTACATTTTGTTGTTCCACATATTGTATTGCTTGTGTGGAGAATACTTTCTTCACTGGCACACCAATGTTTGCGTTGGGAGAGTGCCTTGGTTTTCATTTCAGAGATGGTATCTCTAACTTTATATTTTATGATTTTGTGCATTTTTGTGGGTTGGGTTGAGTACAGTCGTGGGTTGTGCAGTGCATATGTTTTGTTTGCTTAATAGGGATTGTTGCTGTTGTTAAGGGCAGAGTAGAAGTCTAATTTTTTTAAATTTGAGTGAGGTTATTTTTACTTTCTGATTATACTTTCCACCATCACTTCGGGTTTGGGTGATGGGCATTTTTGAAGTTGTTGCCACCCTTGAAGGGCAGATAGGATGCTGGAAGCCGAATTTTGAACTTTGAGTGAAGCCAATTTTTGTTTCTTCGTGTTTGGTGTGGTGCGTTGTTCCACACTTACCACCCTTGCTTCGGGTAAGGGTGAAGGGCAGTAGAGATGACGAATTTTGTTAGTGTTGTGTGGCAGCGTGAAGCCACAGTACATGAGTTTTTAGTGTTTTTCCTCCCAGTCTATGGGGTTAGGGTGAAGGGCAGAATGTGAGCCAGGTTTTTGCGGTGTGAGTGTTTTATCAATAGTGATTGCTGTTGTAATTTTACTTTGAGTTTGGATGTAGAGCTGTGTAGTTCTTTCTTGGTTCGTGTGGACTGTTTTTTCCACACTTTCCACCCTTACTTCGGGTTTGGGTGAAGGGCAGAGAGCATGCCACATTTTTGAAGAGTGAGTGTTTTTACCAATAGTGTTTGCTGTTCTACCTTTCTACGTGATTGTGATTGGGTGTAGAGTTGTGTAGTTCTACGTGTTTGGTGTGAAGCGTTTTTCCACACTTACCACCCTAACTTCGGGTTTGGGTGTAGGGCAGTTTTGATGCCATATGTGTGGTGTGGAGTGGTATTCCACACTTACCACCCTTACTACGGGTAACGGTGGAGGGCAGTATTGTTGCTTTTTGGTTGGTGTGGAGTGATTTTCCACATTGTCTTAGCTTTTCTTGCTGTTGTATGGATGGTTTCCTTCCGCGCCTCCTAGTCGGTACCCTATGTACTACTTTCTTGTTGGCCAGCCAGCTTGTTTTTGGTACCTGGGTTTGGTTTGTGGTTCTGTGGTGTGGTAGTGTGCGCATTTTTGTCTGGTTAGAAAGGGAGATGTGGTATGTGTGTCCTCTTTACCTTTCACTGTGTTTCATTTGCTTGTTTGATTTTATTTTTCTTGTGCGTGAAATGTTACCATCTGTAGTTTCATGCATTCGCATTAGTCCTTTGCTACATTGCTTATGTGCTTGCAATTGTTCTAATGCTATTCTTTTGTATGCATTAGTTTGTATGACATTCTTTATAGAGTTCCATTATGTTTTGTATAAAGAACGGAGCTGTGTTATACCTGCTGCTCAGCCAGTGTGACTGTGGTGGTGGAATGTTGGTGAGTGAGGTGGCTGTGGAATGTTGGTGAGTGAGGTGGCTGTGGAATGTTGGTGAGTCAGAGAGGCAGTTGGAAGATGGGCTGAGCAGCAGGAAGGCTGCTCCTGGTGGGGCTCTTGTTAACATCTTATCTAATAAACCTACTTGACTAATCTACATGGATCTGGACCTGCTTTCATTCACTACACAACTGCTTTCCTAGGACCAGAACCTCTGTTTTTTCGGCAATAAGCTTCAAGCAGCTGTTGTCCATCCACTCTGCTAACTCAACCGGACAGGATCTAAGCCGAGCCGCGGGGGCTCCCTCATCCTGCGATAGAGTAATGATGAACTGCGTGTCATTGTCGTATGATATGGCGTTAAACCATGACGCTCCATGACATCTGCTAGGGGGCTATGCGAAGATTGAACAATGTAGGGCTCAAAGTGGCACCCTGTGACACCCTCTGCTGCAGCGGAAAAACCTCAGATGAAACGGGTGGTTGAGCCACCTGGAAGATGCGGTTCTGAAGGAACGAGGCCAGCCATGGTAGGGCTAGTACAGCTTTACCACATTTCCATAGCCGGTCAAGAAGTTCATGAGCTACAGTATTAAATGCTGCACTTAAGTCCAACATAATCAGTGCAGCAGTTTTGCCACCATCCACGATAGTTCTGAAGGATTCAGCAGCTAACAACCACAAAGATTCCATGCTATACTGTGGGCGGAAACCTTATTGGGTCTTGTGCAGTAAATTCTGAGCTTCAATAAAATTAATCAGTTCAGTGCTAACATGCTTCTCAGCTAATTGAGAAAAAAGCAGAAGGAGAGATATGGGCGTGAAATTTTCAGGCTTTGAAGGGTCCAGGGCAGGCTTTTTTAGGAGTAGCACTACAGTGGCATGTTTCCACCTTAAGGGCACCACACCACATTCCAAGGACTTATTGAGCAAATTGCAAAGTCTGGGTAGGATAGCCTCTATCCCACGATCCAGCATCAGCGGTGCGGCAGGATCGGTTGGTGAACCTGATTTCACCTTCGGCAGCAAAGTGCATAGCTCTTCTACAATGAGTAAATTAAAGCTAGAGAGTCCTGTATTAGACTACAATGGTTGGAACCATATTTCCAAGTATGGGGCTTCTCTAACTGCCTCTGAAAATGTTGTATAGATATTGGCAACCTTTCCAAAAAAGAATTGAGCAATCAAATTGCAACCCTCCGCAGAGGGGATGACAGACAAAGACACGTGTTCCAGAGAGGATAAAGATTTTACTATAGAAAAAAGTTCTCTGGATGAGTTACGGGCTGACTCTAACTTATTAGCATAGAAAAGGCTAAGTGTGACTCTAATCTATCAATGGTAATCCTTCAGAGCCTTTCAGTAAGTTTCTTTGTCCACAACATCATACTTTTTGAGCCAAAGGCGTTCTAAACGCTTGCTGGTCTTTTTTTGCATGATAAGTTCCTCATTAAACCATTCGGCTGAAGGTGTAGCTTGTCTCCCTATTTGATCTGTCAGGAGCCAAAGCAGGTCAAGTGCTTCAGTAATCCAATTCTCTACTTGTTGATTTGCCACGTCAACACGCTCACTTAAAATTGGATAATTGAAGGCCAAGGCCTCCGTGAAATTCACAGATGTCACCCTGGTCGAGTTCCACAACTTACTCTGCTTTCAACCATTCAGAGTGGGCCTGGAGCAGGTCGAAGCAACTTGAAAAGGAATAACATAATGGTCAGACCATATCACAGGAGTATGAGTGCCCGCTGTCACTCTGGCAGAATTAGAAAAAAATGGGATATATAACGTATGACCCAGAAATTGAGTTGGAGGACATTCCAGTAGAGTGAACTGCAGTGTTTTCAAGTGCTCAATGAGAGGAGAAGCAAAACGGCATATAGTCTCCTTAAAATTAAGGTTAAGGTCTCCTAAGATAAGAAAATTAGTATACCGCAAATAGAAAGAAGAGAAAGTGTCTGCTAGTGCAGTAATGAAATTTAAGGCCAAACCAGGCGGGTGGTAGATTGAAAACCTTGCAAGAGTGAAATTACCTGAGAGAGTCAGCATAAAAAAGGCTTCTTCACAGCCCACAATATTCATCTTGTAGAAGGTACAAGGCAGGGCCTGTTTGAATATAATCGCTGTTCCACCCCTTCTCTGAGTTTGTCTGTCGAGTCTTACTATCGCATAGCCGGGCGGAATGGCAGCTAGAATATCTGGTGCCGAGTTCTCATTTGCCATGTCTCTGGTAAGAATAATCTATTCACAAAAATGTTCCTCAAGGAATCGTTTCCACACTCTTCAATGGATTAAGGGTCACAAAAGTGATCCTGATGTATGACATTTGAAAATCCAATCCAACGTACTTTATTTTGGTCGTTGTAGACCATAAAAGTGCAAACACAAAAAATTAGCGGACATAAAACCATATACTGTAAAACATCACTTTAACTAGCTATATCAATTAATAAGTTAACATCGTTAAAGTGCATCGCAAGGTTCACAGAATGGCAGGACCGGACAGTTCAAATCAACAACCCACCCTCATCCAGTTACCATGAATTCATCCAGTTGAAAATCACTGGTTAAATCAAACACAGGTGTATTGAAGTAGAAAAAAAGTATATTATACTTTAACACAGTCAATACTTCAACTCCATCAGTATTACATCGTATATATTATACCCACATTTAGTACACTATATATATCACAACATAAGGCATTACATACATCTGTTCGTGTATTCACACTGGCGCAACTCCAGAATCCCTCAGTTTCACTAGTATCAACTCATTACAGGGATCCGGAGAAGCACTGTCAATCCTCTTAACAAGATGGATACATTGATCCAAGGTTCCATCAACTAAATAATTAACATTCAGAGTAATCCAATGGAACTTTAATACAATGTAAGATATGAAATATAATGTTAAGTAGAATGAATTGTCGACGTTTCAGTCTCAAGTGGCCGTATAGGTCCGCGAGACCATCCTCAGGACTCAGCGTTGAAAAGGGATAACACCTGTAATTACTGACATAAAAACATATCAATGAGACACAACACTAAATAGAGTCAAACCATTACGCCCAACTAATTGCCTCCTCACAATGAAAGCACCTCAATGTGACCACATATCCACCAAGTGAAATCCACAGTGATGGAAATGTTCCAATATAAATACCTACAAACCCAAAGTGATAAGAATTAGGCACCTGGCTGGTGATCTACAAGGAAAGCGAAAATGTCAGCCCCATGTTTCACCAGGGAGCGGCAGTTCAGTGAATAGCAGGATGCCATGAGGGGGGAAATATCCCTCTTGCATCTCCCATCAGCCACAGTTATTACAGGGGACAAGTCAAAGCTGCATGTATCACACCCCTCTGTGCCCTGAGAGACAACCAGAGAGTGGAGGCAGGCCCGACAGTAGTGGGGTCAAGATGTAGGAGTTCTTTAACCAAATACTGTCTGATGTTGGATTCTTAATGGTTAGGGGTCCTGGCACCTGGTGCTGTCCAGGTGCGGACGAGCTCAGACGGGCTTGCCTTAGGTGCGCCTTTGACGAACCAGTGGTGCGCATCCACTGCACAGCAGCGCAGCTGCCATCACTAGATGTGCCCGCATTCGAGAGGGTGTGGCTAGGCAGAGGCGTGGCAGACACCAATCAACAGCGGGGGAGGGGGGTGGGGCAAATAAAGTCTGAACTGGAGCCCCGAAGCTCCATCTCCTATTAGCAGGCTTCCCACCCACAGAAAATACTGGTAACACAAATGGCAAAAGTTAAAATTCAGAAGGAAAAATAACCATGTAAAAAAAAAAGCATAAACGTATTAAAAGTATGTGGGGCCAACTTAAGATAACCGCTGACAAAGACAGGAGGCAGGCAACTCCTAGTGCACGAACGCGTTTACAAGGAAAGTTAAAACTGCGTTCATAGGGCTTTATTTTTCTAACTTTTAGCCATGCTGCACAGATACTCTACTGTACAACACAACTAAAAGACATTGGCAATGCCAAGAGCTCTCCCTTAGGTGAGACCTATTGACTTTGCCAATGCTTGTTTAACCATGTACCTCGCATGATGCGACTACTCTCCTGCTGAACCACTTACTGCACCTCCTGCAAAGGCATGTGAGGTAAATATTTGCAGTTGTGGCTGACTCTGCTACTGCTTTCATTCTGCAGCAGCTCTCTTGTAAATGATAATAATAATCATAAGGACTTTGTTTGGGACACTGGTAAACACAGATGACGACTTACGATATTCGTGACCGCCTGGTAAAATGAACAAAGTATGTATATTTTTGTCCTCCCCGTTTCTGGTGGCCGCGTGGGAGTGCGACTTCCATACACAGCCGCGCGAGCGCCAGTCAGCCCACACACGTGCCACAGAATTTCCAGGATGAAGGCTGTCGCCCCGCCCAGAAAGAAGCTGCGCACTTTTTGTGTCTTTTTATGGCTGTTTGTTTCCAATATCTAGCTGCCCAAGAAGCCTTTATAAAAAGTCGACGTGTACGTCTTCGACGCTAAAATTAGATTTCCCTCTATTGACTCCGACATTTGAGCCCTAGTCCAAGGCTCTTGAGTGGAGGCGTGAACTGTGCAGAAGTCTGAAAGTAAAGTGGCAAACACTCTTTATCAAATCCAGTGTCAGGGAATGGAGCCATTGTCTTTTAGGCCACGCGCCAGCCTGTTTTTTTCTGGAAGTTATTGTGCAATCGTATGAAGACTGAAGCCGAGCGGAATAATTTATTCTATTTACAATTTAGTGCAAGTAAAAAAGCACAAATGCTGTGTGTTTTATTTTTTATTCCTTTACTGTGTGAAACAAATAGTAGAGGTATGTAAATCTTGCAACAAACATCATACAAACATATGAAGCAAATCAAAAGTAATGATTTCTAAACATGAACTTTTTTTACTTACATTTACAACTTTGGACAAATTCCTGCCCCCGGAGCTGACGACAATGTGAACTAAGATGTTAGTTGTAATCTGTACCTATATGTGACCTAGACTCTTATTATAGAGGAACAACATTCTACTTTATTAAATCAAACATAACAGGTGTTTTGTACTTTTCACATCCTCAACTCACCTATTTGAGGTTGTTGGCATGTGTGATAAGGAAGAAAAAGAAGGCTCAGTCTAATAAAATTTGCCTGGGATCACACAATTTAGTCAAGAGGGAAAGTCAGGATTGATTCCAGCTTTTCTGGTTCCAGAATATGCAATTCAGCCACTAGATGGGTATCTTTTCTCACCTTTTTGACATCAAAGGTTTATGCTATATTTTTAAATCTTAGAGCATGAGGTTATAGTGTGTTGCAGGCACATGCCACATGAAAGCGCGGTTCGTTTTGGGCTCGAGGGTCCAAGAAGATTCTGAGCCAGAGCCAGACCTCTGGCTCGAGCCTTCAGTGGTTCACCCACCTCTAGTAACAAGAACACGGTACACAAGGACATATGCACTTTAGGTGTAAACGTATAGGAAATGGTGAATATGATAAAGCCATGTGATGGGTGATAGACAGTACACAGACTCTCGAATCTTTTAGGATATGTATATATCTACAACAGGGTGGTAAGGTGGCAATATAGGATTGAACATTAGAGTTTAGTTACAGTTATTCTCTAGAGTAGGTGAAGAGGTGAGTCAAGGGCAGTCTTAAATGTGGGTGGAGAGAAGATGGAGGATAGCTCAGCAGACAGTCCTTTCTGGTTGTGAGGTCAGAGCAGACGTAGTAAAGAGAACAGTGACGATACACATGGAGGTTTAGTGGTAACAATAGTTTTTTATTTTAACAAAGTTATTGCTAGGCTACATATCTGCTGACCATTTTTCACTGCCTTGAGCCTCCAGCATTAAAATCTTGACTTCAGTGTCCAGCGATAAAGGAGTTCCTGCAAACATGCCCAAACCCCATGGTGGGAAAAAAACAATATAAGGTAGAGCCTGTGCCCTAGTGACTTGTGGGTTTCAAGGGATGTATCACAATTCACCATGAAACCGAAACTCCTTAAAAGAAAACAACTTGCAACATCTCATCTCAACTCTTTTGGCAGGAGTGTGCACAGTATGTGAATCTATAGCACATTATGTGAATCTATAGCACAGTAAACATCAAACCAATTATTATAGGTAGGGCCACTGCAGTTGTGCAATTTTGTGACAGCAGCTTTTTCCACATAATTATGCATTTGCATAATCTGCAGATTTTAACAAAAAAATGTTACTAGCTCAAACAAATTGAAAGTTACTCAAATGCAGCATCATGTGTAGCCCCGCAAAGGAAGGTCCTTCACAAAGGTTGACTGGTCAGCTTTCAGTTGTTAATTGATGTGTTTAGGTGTTAAACTGGTACTGGTCACGAGGGAAACTTTTTACAGTGGTAACATGAGTAAATATAATGGAGTAATGCTACCAAAAATGTGCAGCATTACTCTGCATAAATTGCCCTTTCTTGCCACATAATGTAGTCAGCCTTGCCGCATAATTTGGTCCACCCCTGTACTGCTGCATAATACCAAAGGCCCTGGTTATAGACTAGTAACATTTTCCTCAGAAAATAAGCTGTTCAGAGCCTTGAAAACAAAAATCAATAGTATATATAACAGTTTTTTTTGTCGATGGCTAGCCAATTTGGTGCCAATATTGAGAGGTTGGGAATGCGTCCTGTAGAGTTTATCTCAGTGCCAAAGTTTAGACCCTTCTAGAAAGGTAGAAACTGTGCAGAGGGAGATTAGCTAACAGGCTATCACAGTAGTCTAATTTGTTGAGAACAAGTAAAAAGAGTAGTGTTGTGGCCATGTAAACTAAGATATGAATTTTGTGAATGTTCAGTAATAGATATTTGGCAGATGTGGCTATAGTAGTAATGAAAGATTCAAGGCACGTCATTGGATTAAAGTAAATGCCAAGAAGTCTAGCACTTAATGTTGGCATTAACGTGTCAGGGTCAGTTGTATGGGGATAGGAAGATGTGGAGGTGCAGAGGCGGCAGGAAAATACTGATTTCTGTTTTAAGGGAGAAACAAGGTGTTAAAAGAATGGCCCAGCGGCTCCCGGTGAACGATAGATAGCTACAATATAAGCATTAAAGAGGGCAGCTGCAACGAGAACTGCAATGTATTTAATTTAGCTGAGAAATACAACAGTAAGAGACAAACATGGGGTGACACCTAGCTGAAGGTGTCCACCTCAACAGATAGACTGCGCGACTATAGCCATGACAACGAGGGGTGGGCCTAGAGTGAGCTGCAACATAGGGGATACATGACTGGGGAATGATGGAACAAACAATGAGCGAATATGGGCCAAACTATGGGTGAAAGTTTAAATGTCTAATTGTTTCTATGTAATCATTAATTAAATCACAACTTGTAATGTATAGAATCTGTGGATAAACAATGCAAAAGATATGTGACACCAGGGTATCGAACTCCAGTCCCTGGGACTACACCACCTGGGTAGACTTCAGGTAGTCCAACACCTGGAACTTTTCCAGGCTTTCCCCCGACACATGCCCCTTCCCCTTGAACCACAGCATCTAGCTGTACACCAATGCCAGGCACAACACCAACGCCAGACACACTACCAACAGTCAGGTTTATCTCAGAGGCAATGTGTGAAGCATTTGTATCCACACACACAGTAACACAGCGAAATCACTACAAAAGGAGTCCACACCAGTTTGGGAAATAGCCAACATTTATCTGAATAAAACAAGACCACAATGACAAAAATCCAACTTACACAAATCAAAATTTCACTTTTAAAAGATTAAGCAAGTTTAGTCCAAAGGAATCAATGGATACACTTGTTTAAGCACAAAGTACTTTAGATGCGTCAAAAATCAAAGACGGTGCAAGGCGTAGGGGAGGTGAGGCGCCGCAAAAAGCAAAGCGTTGCGTCGGTTCCTTACTACACAGAGGAGATGATGCGTCAATTCATTACTGCCAGGGGAGGTGATGCGTCGGTTTCCTGACACACGGCCCAGGTTCCTTACTGCTGTGCAGTCTTGACGAAGCATTGGTGTTGAAAATCCAGACGTGCTGTGTCGATGAGGCAGCGGCGATGCAGGTGTTGTGTAAAGTTTGCAGCCATGAGGCAGGTTCTATGTTGATTCTTCAGCCGCGAGCTGGTGCTGCGTCAGAGCGGGTGCCATGGACGATGGTGACACAGTGTTTGGGGCTCACGCTGCAGCGATTTTTCTGATGCACTGCGACGGCGAGCTGGGGTCTGCGGTGAAAGCCATGGTTGATGCTTCAGGCAGGAACCACGCTTTGGTGCAGGCAGCGGCAATGCGTCTGTCATTTGCAGCGATGCATCAAGAAAACAGGTGCTGGGAGTTGATGTGTGAATTTGCTCCTTAAGATCACCAGGTTACACTTCCAAGGGCCCAGGAACTGAATTTGGCACCACTTGGCAAATCAGGGCTCTCAGCACAAGAGGCTAGGCACTGGTAGGTGAAGTCTTTAAAGGCCCTGAGACTTCTTAACAGGAGGCAAGCACGTACAAGCCCTTGGAGAACCTTGGAATCAGGATGTAGAAAGAAAAGTCCAGTCCTTTCACTCCCTAGACAGAAGCAGCAAGCAGCACAACACAACAAAGCAACAGGGAGAGTGGCAGTCCCTCCTATAGCTTACAGCTCTTCCTCCTGGTAGAATGTCCTCAGTCTAGAAGTGTTCTGATTTTGGGGCGTCAGAGGTCCAAAACCTATACCCCTTCTGCATTGTTTTCACTTCCTCCAAGTGTATCATGTGATCCCATCACATGTTCAGCACGGTGATCTGGCCCCGGTCTACCATGTCACACAGATTGCCATCTGAAAAAACAACAATAACAATGTCCTAAATACGGTAGCAAGGGCTCATCATTCAGTTTTGTCCTGAAGAAAGCCAACTAACTGGTTTTTGACATTATTATGGCTGAAACATGTAGACCTATGATGTTGGAGTGTATAATTAACTCCAAGAACATCTCTTGTGTTTTTTAATCTTGCCAGGGGTCCAATTATATAAATCATTAAATAAACCTAAACAAATTCCGGTTTCGTTACCCAGAGGCAATTTTAACATAAGATCCCATAAAAGCAGCACCATCAAGAGCTCCCTTGAAGCCTTCAAGGTTGAGCCCACCCAGAAACCCAGGTATCTGGTTGTGGACTCGATGGTGAAGCATGCCACTAACTGGAACCAACAGTGGGTGAGAGCCTTTTTAAAAAAAACTAAACATGAATTTCTCCCAGGCCAATGTAAATGTGTAGACACCGCTCATCATAGTGCATTAACTCCCCTTTGATTTATTGATTTTGATTTGTTAGCTAGACCTTTCTCATTACAGTTTTCTGTACTCAATTCTAAACCTTTTCATTTGGAACAAAGATACATCTTTCTTTAACTATTGGCGTTACCAGTGCTAAACTCTTGTTGCCATTTTTATTTTTCAATAGATTCAACTCGGTTCACGGTGCTCTTTTTTTGCAGCAATTTTATATTTTGATAAGGAACATGAATATTGGTAAGAAAGGCAATAGTGTAGTAACATATTTTCAAGCTGCATTAGTACATATGATTCATTAATGTTTCTAGTTGATCTTATACCCAGAAAAACTGGAATGAAAAATGGACATCACTGCTGGTAGTGAAGTACTCGATTCAGACAACGTGAGCCAGACAACATAAGCAATATGTCTTCATCAAACAAAAATCCCTGATCTGTCCCACTTTTGTATCTATCCTTTGTACTGTTTGTGATTGACAGCTCATGGCTGACAGAGGTTCCAGGGCTACAGAGAATAATAACAGTGATAATGGACAGCCTTAGTGGGTCCACCTATCTATTTTTATTTTCCTGGACAGAAACTCCCAGCAGTTAACATCCACCAGCGGTGAGTTATAAAGCTAAAGGATTTTTGCTATGAAGTCTGTCTCCCTGCCCAGTCTTCAGCATCTAAAGGCTCTTTCTCTGTTATCCTGTGAAATATTATATGATATAAAATATCAGATCAAAGGCCAAGCTCGAATCCCCTCCCATTAGTGTAGATGGGTGATCAAATTCAACTCCAAAGTCTAGACAGTGTGGCCAAGAAACCCTGCTTGCAAGTACTTGGGGTGTATAAAATCCCTATTCTATTTAGTGTTTTCAGTTTCCTGAAAGCAAATCAACCTTCACTATCTGTTCATTTCTTGAGCTCCTTGTATGAATCATTAAGGATTGCAACACCTCATTTTTTGGAGCAGCTCCATGATCCAGAATGATTCCCTTGTTTATTTGGCATTCTGCGACTGCTACCAGCTCAGCCTGCTCATTCCCTTTTTGAGATTCTGCCGCTGACGTATGTTTCTTGAATGAGGATATGTATGTCCATTTAGTATGCATGTGCGGTAGCACATTTTTATATCTGATATAATGGGGCCATTGACTTTTCAGGAGACCTCTGATTAAGCCATATTGCTAGTTTATTGTGCGGATGAAGAGAGCTGTTATGTTAGTGCGCCATCTGGAATGTCACTCAGTGTTAGGATCTGGATTTAACTCCTCAAGGATGACACAATGGTCAGGTCTGCGTGTTGTGTGTGTGAGGTCCAGGGCGGGTCTAACAAAGCTCACAGAGTATTGGAAGAACTAGAGGCGAAAGGGTATGTTGGTGGGTTTCAGTAATGCTCTTGTGGGAAGTGAGTAGAACCGGTCGTGGGGGCATGTATGATATTTGGGAGCTTATGTCCTGTACCTCACGGCACCATTACCTTGCACAAGTCATGTAGTGAGTATACTATGTGAAGTGAGAGGAAGCTATGTAAGTAAGTAATCAGAGTAGTACCGTTATATAAAGGTTACCCACTGAACATAAGGGATGGAACCAAACATGGAGCTCCCACGCTAGGATATTCACAGTTACTCCTACCCTCGGGAAATCCTATCAAAAGCAGACCGAAGCATTATCAGAGGGTTCTTACAGGCACATGCATCAACCTTTTTTGCGAGCGCAAACGGTGCGATTCGCAAAAATCGACCGTTTGCGCCCGCAAAAAGGGCCTCTGCGATGCATGAAACTGTAAGGCTCTCGCAATTTAAGAAATTGCAATTTAATGTGATTTCTTAAATTGCGATTGCATTTAAGGAATCGCAAATTGCGATTCCTTAAATGCAATGCATGATGCAATCGCAAATAGCGATTTTGCTAATAGGAGGCGCAAATTACCATCAATTTGAACTTGATGGTAATTTGCAAAAACTTTGAAAAATGCACTAAAGTGCATTTTTCAAAGTTGTAGGTTACACACACACACACATGCCCTTGGGGCATGTGTGTGCGCAACATGTGTGCACAGTTCAATTTCAGGGTGCAACAGGGTGTCCTTTTGACACCCTTGCACCTTTGAATAGCATGCACGAATTTGCGAGTACCTATTGGTACTCGCAAATTGCGCATGCAATCTCCCATTCATTCCTATGGGCCTGTAGGCCCATAGGAATGAATGGGAAGACATTCCCTAATTGCGACTCGCAATTTGCGACTCGCAATTAAGGAATGTTTGGGAATCGCTAATTTTATGGCGATTCCTACATGCATAGGCTTTTGCAATTCCTTAATTGCGATTCCTTAATAATCGCTATTAAGGAATCGCAAAAGCCTACATTGATGCATGTGCCCGATAATAACCACAGTTATCAGTACAGGGATACCAACATTACTATAACTGATTATTGATACAATAATCTATTTGAAACAAACATCTGTCTAGACTGCGTCTGTAGGTGTTTGGTCTTATGATTAAGCCTCAGATTAAACATGGCATCACATGTAGTGTTGTTTAGAATGAGTACTCCTAGCAGACCTCTCTCTTTATCAGAGTACAATAGTCTTTTGTCACAATCATTTGTGTCCGCTTTCAGAGGCGATTGAGACTTCTCTCTGTCCCGGAATAATGATTCCACGATCCAGAGAATCTCCTCCCTATGTGAACTTCTGCCGGCAGATCCCTTTTTTCACATTCCTCAATCAGCGCAGCAGGCATTCGGTTGCCTATCTCCTGAGATGGATGTCTGTTATAGTGCAGTGGTATCCATTGTCAAATCTATTGAGTCCAGGAATTATCCTGGTCTCCCGGTTCATGTATTCTGCCCTCTTTCCATCTATTGTGGTAAGCATACTTGCCAGGTCTAAGAGTTCATATTTAATATCCCACTGGTGTAGTCTGGGTCTCAATGCCAGACATTTCTTATGATTCATGTTGGCATTTGTGGAGTAATCCACCTAGAAAAAAGCTGTGCTATCTTTGAACAAAACCGGCCTGTACCTCTTTTTGACTGCCTGGAGAATGATTTTAGAATGGTGATGCCAAATGAGGCAAGCACTGATTTATAAAGGTTTTTATTCAGTGGACCCATGAAAACTCACAAGTGTCTTTAAACTGCAGTTCAAGGTGCTGTGGGATCAATTCTACAGGAAATGAAACATATTCTCTTTTTCTGCCTTTTATGAGATCACTTAAATGTGATTTTGTCTCTTCTGGATCAGTCTTCCAGATCTGTTGACTTTCCTTTGAAGAATTCCACAACCTAAACCCAGTCAGCGTGCCTTTCATATCTGGATTCAAAAGCTTACAATCTCTTCTCTGTGGTGTCGACTCATGCCTGAAAAGTTACAATTTCAGAATACACTGACTTCATTTCCATGGATAAGTCAGTCAGTTTTGTGTATAGTTTAGTAAGCGTAAAACCTATAACAGCGATTTCATTTAAGGTAGTGTCCAGTACTGTTTGTCATTTTTGCTGATCCTGTTTTTGGTGTGGATTTAGTGCCAGATAATGCTTCGGAGAATAAGAGTTGCAGCTGTGGGCACGACAACGACATATACGCCAAATTATTAGACTAATTGTCAAGGTTCAGGAGGTCAGTCAGCAAGAGGTTTTCATAGAGAAAAAATGTATGTTGCCCCGTCTTGATCCGGGCAGTGATGGAGCTCACTAGAATGTTGGGGCCTATTCTCAAGTGGTATCCTAGGTCACGCGGGGTAATTTGTATCTTCCTTGCGGTAATGCCCAAGTATCTAACTCTATGATATTGATCATTCCCCCCCTATATTTCCCTAAGGGTATCATTCACGGGTTGGGTGTGAAGTGCACCACAACATGTGGCCCAACAAGTTTAGAGATTTATGGCCCCTTGTACCTCCAAGAATCACACTGTGGTCTGTGTGCAAGTCAGGAGATGTATGCTCACTCATATATTCCAGGTATAACAGTCGGGTTTTTACTCCTCAACTGCCAATGTTAACAACATGGCACCTAGAGACTTTCTGTGTCCAGTATATCCAACTGCCTCCAGTTCCTGTCACACTGAGTGGATCGGCTCAGCGCCCACTTAGTCTCAAATGCCCTCTGTTTCAGCCACCTATCAGGGTATATTTACTGTGCCGCTTACCCCCTCTCCACACCACCATTTGAGCAGGTGTGGCTTGCAGTTTCAGTCAATCGGTAAGGAGCCTAGGAGCTTAGGTCCCCTCAATGAGTTTCACGGGGCTGTGCCGCCTTTGTCCATCAATATATCATCAAGAGGTAGTCCACATGCAGTTCTCGACAATGCAACATGCAGTGTGAGCAGATGTCCAGTACTTTCCTCTTTATCAGCAGTTATAGAGTATCTCTGAGCTCCCCCCACTGGGCACTCCTCCTCCACTTCTTACCACCACCATGAAGGCATGACTATACACAGCAGCTGTCTCTCCTTCATCTGCAACGTCCTGCTTCGGTCTCTTTTTGGTGGGTTTTCCACACAGGGCTCTTTCCCTTTACAGGCAGTAAAGGTCTCATGTCTCTGGGCACTCTCAGCTCTCTCCTCAAAGTGGTACCCCCCCACCTCCGAGACAATGACGATGCTCTTAAGTGCTTGTATGCCACTTCAGTTCCATGGGTAATAAGGAACCTCTCTGTTTCCTGGGATCATAAGAATTCTACCCAGATGTACACGGTGTCCATGCAAGCCTTCTGTGTTTTGTGACAGGGCCAGCAATGAAGGCACTTCACAGAGCTCAATCATGAAGCAACCATCTTGGGTACATCCCGGCTCTGCCCATTCATGGTGCTGTAAAAGTACCCGGTTATAGAGTATTTCTCACCAGGCTTCACCTTTTTTTAAAGTAATATCTTATGGGTAGATCCTACAGATGTTCAATGTTTGTCAAAATATTAAAATATGCAGTTTTACATTCCGACACAATGGTTGTACTCCCACCTACTTACTAGGTCATGTAATAGTTACATCATGGTTCATGCTTGTCAAACAAATTTCACCAGTCGATATCTGTTGCTTTTGGTTATATGCATGGCATGGCCCATTCAAGAATGTGGCGCCAAAAGACTTCCATTGGCGCCTTTGTCTACATAAGACTTGATCATTGACAAAAGTCACAATTGTATCCTTCCCTCACCATTGAGTAAAGTCTATTTCCACGTTTATAGACTTTGCAATTGATGTTGTAAATCTCACTGTAGTTCTTTGGAGGCGGGATTAGGAGCTAATATATAATGCATTTTAAAATATATTTCTTAAATCTGCTGCCTTCCATATTTCATAATAATCACTTGCATCTTTGACACAAAGAAAGAGCAGATGGATTATCAGATCTTTACAGTTTAATATACGTAACCCATCCTCAGCTGCCTTGTCTCCCAAACTGCCCCCTTTTTGTATCCAATACTCAGGTTTTATATTGGCACACTTGACTGTGTACATCTGAAGATGCGCACCCATGTGCCTTTTGTGACTCACTATATTATACAAATGAAGCCAATGTACACTTGCTTTTGTGCCAATGTATATATGTGGTATTTCTAGAGCGCTAACCTTGCCAACAGGCAATGGAGTGCTGTACAGAGTCAAAGACAAACATGAAGTCAACAAGCGATAGGAGAAGTAGCTGGTTTGTGGGAGGTTAATGCAAATGGTTATATGAGCACAAAAAAATTAAAGGCGTTTTTTGTGATGTAGACACAAAGCGTATTGTTCATATGTGTCTAATTTTCCTATAGTCCTAAGACCACATGCAGTTCCTACACACTTAGATAGTTACTGCTGTCAGCTGTCTGGTTTGTTGCCAGGCCACTTACCTCTCCTTTCCAAGAGGCTCTTCCAAGTCCTCCCTCTGCATTCACATGTTAAACTGGCTTTTCTTTTGTGGGTTCTTGCATCAACAGTATCATAATGATCTTGTTCCTCAAGCCTCAGTCTTTGAAATAGTTTTAAGCAGTTCATGCTCCAAGTCAAACATTTTAGAGCTTCTAAGGCATATTTTAAATCACTCTATTTGCTTCTCTTGATGCCTAACTCTCGTTTCTTGGCTGTAAAACGTCTGAGGACTGGAATGTGACTGTTTGTTTTTGTGCAGTCTCAGCTAACTTAATTATTTGTATCACTTTGATTTGAAAGGCATGTTTGTGAAAACGTTTACCTTGAAATGAAATAATTTGGTGTGATCTCAGGTCAGATCAATTTGCCATTACAGGATGAGGGAGGCATGGCCAGTCCTGGGAGTTGCTAGGTCTCAAGTAAAACGAAAAGCTTTGGAGGCGGACCCCTGTAGACCTTTGCAATAATCTATTGAGTAGTGAAGCACTCTGTCATAGAGTATTTTACGAAATATACTATTTAAATAAATTCTTCATCAATTCTGTTTGTCTTACCTGGATAAAAAATGAAAACACATTTGTATGGGCAGCAAATATATTAAAGGCTAGCCTCTTTCTGCAGGGAAGCCTGTCTCGGTAGATTAGCCTCGTTCTGCGCTCTCCGACATTGACAGACAGAGGTATAGGGAGATAAAGACAATCCGACATTGACTCAACAGAGCAACATGGAGATAAAGCGATTAGCCATGGATCACATACCTTTGGGAAAATGGTGCAGTTGAGATAGAACCTCAATGTCCAATAACATAGTTGCTGCGATTGAAACCCTGGAAAAGCATGCACCCTCAAAAGGCCAACCAGCACTGCAAGACCATTCTAATAGAAGCCTGTGTGCCATACACGTATATGCCAGTAATATAACACATAACAGAGCACATATTACAGAGTATCATAGGCCATATGTCTAATCCCAAAATAGGGACACATTGAAACCTTTCCAAAAAGCATGAATGGAGGTTGTTGGAGTTTTACAAATCCCCACTGCACTTTTTCGCACAGATCAATTCCCTCTAGAACCCTGGCGGCCTCATCATCTCAGCATCCAGAACCGAATTTACGAAAATGTTCTCACCACCGTTGGTGCCACATTCGATGCTATTGGGTGGTTACTGAGTCAGCCAAATGAAAGGGTCAATGTACCTTCCACTTGCTGTTGCCAGCAAAACAAACAATTCTGGCTCTGTGGGGCCAACAGTCAACCCACCCATGCACAATTATGGCTGAACATGTTCGGGTGGCTACCTGGCATGAAGAAGCTATCAAAGTTCATCCAGAGCAAGGAAAGAGATAAAAAAAAAGTATGAGGGCCACTCCTAGACTATTTTAGCAAATCATTCAAATAACTCACCTGCCCAAAAGACTCAGAGTCCTCTTCATCTTAGACGAGTCTCAACTGCTGCAATACTGTGGAATTGTCCAGCATCCTGCTAATCGACCCTCTAAGTGAGAGACTGACAGTGCAGTATCGAGGAGTCCTGGAATATGACCGATCTGGCAAGCAGGTAGATGAGTGACCTGGGCCAGTTCTAATGGGAAACTTTGTGGGGCAAGAGGGTGGCGGGGGAGTTCGTCAATTAGTGATATGTCAGTGGCATTGATTTTCGTGATTGCATATGATGAAAATCTTAATAAAATGTATTGAAAAAACAAAGATTCAACTTGTTTTCCTTCCTGTCCTGGACAACCACTTCCTCAGTCAAAGAGCTTCATCTCTGTTAGAAATGGGATCTCTGGTTGGCTAAGGCTTGCGCCAAAGCCAGGCAGAGACCACCACTCTAGTCAGGGCGAGGGAGTTACACGCCGACGATAACCCCTGCTCACCCCCTTGGTAGCTTGGCACGAGCAGTCAGGCTTATCCCGGAGGCAATGTGTAAAGCGTTTGCGCAGCACATTCACACAGCAGCAACACACTAGGCACACCACAAAAGGAACTCCACACAAGGTTATATAAAAAATAGCCTTTGTATTATCATAAATACCTTAGAAACAGTAATCACATATTTACACTGTGCCACCTGGCACTAGGCAATATTCACAGGGGAATTATATACAGGACCAGGCCAATCGGGCCACGGTCAGAACCATCAGATCAGGTAAGTAAATGCAAATAATACATGTAGCGCACAACCAGTAATTACTGGTACAGGTAGGAACTTAGCACGAGATCCTGTAACCTACAAGATGGGACACCTACATCACATTAGGCATAAATCACATGAGGCAATAGGCCTCGTAAGCCTAAACACAGTGTGCCCCAATCGGGGGCACAACGCACTGACACTGGCCCCAGGCCAACTGGCCTCTCACCGGGGCTCAAATGCCCACTGTCCAGAATGTCCGGGCTGGCTGCACAGGCAGCAAAAGCAAAGTGCGCAATTGCACAAGCCTAAACGTGGCAGCTGCCCACTACTTGCTGGGCAGCTGTGAATAATTAACACGGGCACCGGCGTGCCCCCTGAGCCCCTCTCTGGGACTCAATCAACCAATGTCCCCACGTTACAGCTGCCCGCTCTGGTGCGGCGCAGCTGTGAGCAAAGCGAAGGGGCCTCTAAATAAAGTCACCCCCTCGGTGCAGCTGCCCCCTGCAAGCGGGGCAGCTGGGAATGGCACTGGCACCACTGTGCCTTGTGAGCCCCACTGGGACTCCACCACAAAAGAATATGCCCACTGTCAGGCGGGGCCGCTTGTGGCAAGGAAACTGGCACTAACGTGCCTCTCAGCCCCCTCCGGGACTTCTACGATAATGCCCCCAAAGCGCTGCCGCTGCCCACTGTCAAGCGGGGCAGCGGGAAAGAAAACTGAGCACGGCACCTGCAGCGCCCGAGGCTTGGTTACGGGGCGGGCACCGAAAATGTGCCCCGACGCACCAACAATACCCTTACTGAGCCCCACTCACCGGGGACTCCTCTCGCGGCTTCTCCTCACACGGGGGGGCCGTCTTGTAGACCCCTCAGGACTCTGCAGCATGCGGGGCTCTCTTCCACGCCGGGGAGCTCTGCTGACGACTGCAGACCTTCTCCGCTTCCCCTCCGCACACGTGGGACTTCCCTCTGGGCAGCGGTCGGGGCTCTCTCAGCTCACGAGAGCCCCGTGCAGACTTGCCCGCTTCTTCGTTCGGCCCGGGACGCCCTGGGAGGCGGGGTAGGCTCCCGTCCTCCCTCCTGGCCGCAGCTTCCGCCCAGGGCGCGTGGCTCCACCCCCAACCAGGCAGCTCGTGCCTGGCTTCCGGGTCGCGTTTCACCGCGGCCCGGCGATTTCTCTCGGCGGCTTCCCTCTTCACTCGGGTGCAAGGCGGGGTGGGCTCCCGCTGTAGGCAAAGCACTGGCGGGGTAGGCACCCGCTCGAGAGCACAAATACGCGGGGTGGGCTCCCGCTCGAGTGCACGCAAATGCGGGGGAATCCCTACGTCGGGATTCCCTCAAAATCAATCGCAGCTCAGCGCTGCAGGGAAAACAGGCTCCTCTCAGCAACAAAGAGCAACGCGCTCTTCAATAATAAAAGCAAAGCGCTCACAAGGCGCTAGAAGCAGCACAAGCTCCAGCAGTGGCCCCAAAAAGGTCAGAAGAAAGAGTCCTTGGTACTGGGGGACCACAGCACAGCGCAGCCAGGCAGGCCAGCACGCAGGGACCCCCAGGAAACAGCAGCTGGGTCCCGCGGCGGTTCCTCCTGGCAGAGTGTCCCCTGCAAGTCAGCACAACAGAACAGAACCTCCTCATGGGGTCACAGCCCCCTCTTTTATACACCCTTTTCCTTTGTCACATAGCACAGGGCTGGGGAAAAACCAGGTGCAACTGGTTTTGGGGGAGCTTTGGAGCACTTTGTTTTGCTCAGCTCCTCTCTCCTTTCACAGGACAGGCTAGGGACATCAGACGAACCACAGGGGGTGGAGCCAGCATTGTGGAGGGAAGGCACAGCCCTATTCAGGTCCCAGGTGCAACTCCTCCCTCCCATCTAGATGCAGATCTCCCTATTCAGCCCTGCGCTGACTCACCCTGCCCCTCCTGGAGCCACACACACCTCCCAGCCCCTGTCACTCACAAAGCCAGACATGCAATTTACATCAGGCAGGCAGACACAGAGCACACATAAATGCCAACTTCTAGAAGTGGCATTTCTACACCAGTTATAATAAATCTGCGCACACCATTGCGCAGCATTTATTCTCACGAGTTCGCACATACTAAACTCGCCCCTGCACTCCTCTCACACCAGGAATTACCATGGACACACATATCCCCCATGCATTCCTATGGGAGGGCAGGACAATCTCACCACACGCACTCAGAGTGCGCACGCACTTTACACTGGGACACAGTGCTAAAGTGCGCAAAGGCCTAAAACCACCAACACTACACAGAAAAAAGGCTAGGAGACAGGCAAAAAGTTTAGGGGTGAACCTGCCAAAAGGGCCAAGTCCAACACAACCCCTTCCAGCCAAAACGCAGGGCAGACCAATCACCACCGTGATGGGCTTCCTGCTTGGGGCGATAGAACACGGACGCGGGCCCGCAACTGCAGGGACACCCTCCTGTTCTACGCCACGGTGAACCCATGTGGTTCCTTCTGAAAAAGCTGTCCGGAGCAACTGGGCTACCCCACTGGTACTCCCTAGCTGTCCGCGGCCAGGACCAGGCCCTAGGCCATCCAGATGCCACTGGTCCTTGCCCATTCACAGAGTGGGCGGTAGTAACCCCTGGCACATAGTAGCCATTCTCCACTCTTCCCCTCATCAGGGCAGGTCTAGACTGCCACTGATCCTCCAGCCTAGGGTCTGCACCCTCAGGCGGACCAGAAGTCACGGGTGAGGCTCTCCTCCCCTACCTCTCCTTCTAGGGCTCCGCACTCTCTTCCTGGGAGAAGCACCCTCAGAACACAACTCTCCCACCAGTTCAGGACCTCTCTCCAAAAACTGGTCTCCCAACCTAGGGTCTAAACCCTCAGGTTGCACCGGGGTCAGAGGCGAGGACTCCCTCCTCTGCACCCCCTTCCAGAGTTCTGCACCCTCCCAACTGGAGCGGTACCCCTGGAAGATGAACCGGTCAGGACACTGGTTACAGATGTCCCTTCCTCCAGATCAGGCGGATCCTGAACCTGGCCTCCCAACCTTGGGGCTGAACCCCACGGCTGAGCATTTGCCTGGCACACCAGGACTTCCGGGGCGCACTCAGCAGCTCCCCGAGGGTAACACATGACTCATGTGTTGCGTGACAGTCTGCGTGGCGCAGACCTCCCGACCCCTGTCCATCTGACAGTGCGCAGAGATCCCCCACGACAGAAGTGGTGTCACCATGGTCACTTCTAGGAGACTCAGCCCTTCTGGCTGGCCCCTGACCCACTGGTTCTTCCACTGGGGAACACATCCCCCTCTCACCCCTCAATCCGGACTTCTGTACCCTCCCAACTGGAGCGGCACTGCCAGACACCAGAACCACTGGAGCTCTATTTACAGACGCTCCAGGTTCTCCAGACACTAGGAGATCCTCCTCAAATGGACTAACAGGACAGCCTAGGCTCCCAACCTGGTGTTCCCTGAAGAAACCATCCAGGCTCTGAGACTGGGTTTCGGGCACCTGGGGACACTCAGTCCCACACTCACTCCTACTCCACTGAGACAGGACGTGAGCCCCTACACCCCTCCCACTACACTGGGACCTAGCTGGGCTACACTGAACCTCTTCCCCCATACAGGACGGGAAGATACCTGAGCCACTACTTTTGGGATCACTCCCCAATGCCTCATCAGAACCTTGGGCCTCCACCCAGAGGTCTGCCTCTCGTGTAAACTCCCATAGTTCAGAAAACCCACCCTCCAACAGGTGTTGGCGCAACCCCGGCAAACAACAACTGAGCAGGTGCTCTCTGAGAACCAGATCGAACAGTCCTTCAAAATCCTGTTCCGTGTTAACCGTTACCCAATCAGCCAGTGCATCATTACATTCATCCGAAAAATCCGCCCAAGACTGGTGAGACAGTTTCCTACTGCCCCTGAACTTCAACCTGTACTCCTCTTCTCTGGAACAAGGTACCATATTTTGGGAACTGGGACTTCCTGCACTGGACTGTATATTGCTGCCACCACTGGACTCCACCCTCACTGGGGAATCCAGAAAACTACAACTGCACTCAGGGGATAATCTACCCTCCCGAGCTAATTTCTCCCTGGCGAAGGCCCTCTCAGCCTCCGCCATCCTCTCCTGTGCTAAGACCCTCTCGGTCTCTAGCTTTTTCTCCTCCACACTCAGCTGCGCTATCTCCTTGGTATGCTCTAACCTGAGCTTCTCCAAAGCCAGCTGATGCTCCCTTTCTTCCCTCCTATCCACCCACTCCTCTGGGGACAGGAAAAGGGATGGGGCACTGCCCCCGACACTGGACCCAGCAAGGGACTCCTATCTATGGGGTCCTCACTATCTACTGGCGTCCCTGTCCTGTCACTTTCTTCCTCCTCTTCAGACTCCTCAGGGCTCCCCTCAGACCCACCACCCTCTTGGCGTGCGGCCAGGGCCCTCTTCTCCTCATTGCGCTCACAGTCCCATTCATCCTTTTGCCATTGGATCAGGTTGTCCCTCAGTTTTGACTGGGTGTCTGACCCACTCACTGCTATGTCTCTCTCCTCACAGAACTCCACCAACTCCCCCATACTGTATCTAAAGAGACCACAAAAATCAAAAGCAGACTCCATTTTGGCAGGACGCTCAGGGACACGTGCAACACAGGAGACCTAGGTTTCTGAGCTGAAGCAAGAGTACACAATTTACAAATGACACTTTTAGGAGAAGAATTAAAACAAAACTCAGAACAATAATCCCCACACACGTGATTATCTAAATGTAGAGTTTGTAGTGCAACCAGTTGTCGCTGTGGTACTGCGCAAACGCAAGTCCAAATCCCCACCGCTGACAACCAATGTTAGAAATGGGATCTCTGGTTGGCTAAGGCTTGCGCCAAAGCCAGGCAGAGACCACCACTCTAGTCAGGGCGAGGGAGTTACACGCCGACGATAACCCCTGCTCACCCCCTTGGTAGCTTGGCACGAGCAGTCAGGCTTATCCCGGAGGCAATGTGTAAAGCGTTTGCGCAGCACATTCACACAGCAGCAACACACTAGGCACACCACAAAAGGAACTCCACACAAGGTTATATAAAAAATAGCCTTTGTATTATCATAAATACCTTAGAAACAGTAATCACATATTTACACTGTGCCACCTGGCACTAGGCAATATTCACAGGGGAATTATATACAGGACCAGGCCAATCGGGCCACGGTCAGAACCATCAGATCAGGTAAGTAAATGCAAATAATACATGTAGCGCACAACCAGTAATTACTGGTACAGGTAGGAACTTAGCACGAGATCCTGTAACCTACAAGATGGGACACCTACATCACATTAGGCATAAATCACATGAGGCAATAGGCCTCGTAAGCCTAAACACAGTGTGCCCCAATCGGGGGCACAACGCACTGACACTGGCCCCAGGCCAACTGGCCTCTCACCGGGGCTCAAATGCCCACTGTCCAGAATGTCCGGGCTGGCTGCACAGGCAGCAAAAGCAAAGTGCGCAATTGCACAAGCCTAAACGTGGCAGCTGCCCACTACTTGCTGGGCAGCTGTGAATATTAACACGGGCACCGGCGTGCCCCCTGAGCCCCTCTCTGGGACTCAATCAACCAATGTCCCCACGTTACAGCTGCCCGCTCTGGTGCGGCGCAGCTGTGAGCAAAGCGAAGGGGCCTCTAAATAAAGTCACCCCCTCGGTGCAGCTGCCCCCTGCAAGCGGGGCAGCTGGGAATGGCACTGGCACCACTGTGCCTTGTGAGCCCCACTGGGACTCCACCACAAAAGAATATGCCCACTGTCAGGCGGGGCCGCTTGTGGCAAGGAAACTGGCACTAACGTGCCTCTCAGCCCCCTCCGGGACTTCTACGATAATGCCCCCAAAGCGCTGCCGCTGCCCACTGTCAAGCGGGGCAGCGGGAAAGAAAACTGAGCACGGCACCTGCAGCGCCCGAGGCTTGGTTACGGGGCGGGCACCGAAAATGTGCCCCGACGCACCAACAATACCCTTACTGAGCCCCACTCACCGGGGACTCCTCTCGCGGCTTCTCCTCACACGGGGGGCCGTCTTGTAGACCCCTCAGGACTCTGCAGCATGCGGGGCTCTCTTCCACGCCGGGGAGCTCTGCTGACGACTGCAGACCTTCTCCGCTTCCCCTCCGCACACGTGGGACTTCCCTCTGGGCAGCGGTCGGGGCTCTCTCAGCTCACGAGAGCCCCGTGCAGACTTGCCCGCTTCTTCGTTCGGCCCGGGACGCCCTGGGAGGCGGGGTAGGCTCCCGTCCTCCCTCCTGGCCGCAGCTTCCGCCCAGGGCGCGTGGCTCCACCCCCAACCAGGCAGCTCGTGCCTGGCTTCCGGGTCGCGTTTCACCGCGGCCCGGCGATTTCTCTCGGCGGCTTCCCTCTTCACTCGGGTGCAAGGCGGGGTGGGCTCCCGCTGTAGGCAAAGCACTGGCGGGGTAGGCACCCGCTCGAGAGCACAAATACGCGGGGTGGGCTCCCGCTCGAGTGCACGCAAATGCGGGGGAATCCCTACGTCGGGATTCCCTCAAAATCAATCGCAGCTCAGCGCTGCAGGGAAAACAGGCTCCTCTCAGCAACAAAGAGCAACGCGCTCTTCAATAATAAAAGCAAAGCGCTCACAAGGCGCTAGAAGCAGCACAAGCTCCAGCAGTGGCCCCAAAAAGGTCAGAAGAAAGAGTCCTTGGTACTGGGGGACCACAGCACAGCGCAGCCAGGCAGGCCAGCACGCAGGGACCCCCAGGAAACAGCAGCTGGGTCCCGCGGCGGTTCCTCCTGGCAGAGTGTCCCCTGCAAGTCAGCACAACAGAACAGAACCTCCTCATGGGGTCACAGCCCCCTCTTTTATACACCCTTTTCCTTTGTCACATAGCACAGGGCTGGGGAAAAACCAGGTGCAACTGGTTTTGGGGGAGCTTTGGAGCACTTTGTTTTGCTCAGCTCCTCTCTCCTTTCACAGGACAGGCTAGGGACATCAGACGAACCACAGGGGGTGGAGCCAGCATTGTGGAGGGAAGGCACAGCCCTATTCAGGTCCCAGGTGCAACTCCTCCCTCCCATCTAGATGCAGATCTCCCTATTCAGCCCTGCGCTGACTCACCCTGCCCCTCCTGGAGCCACACACACCTCCCAGCCCCTGTCACTCACAAAGCCAGACATGCAATTTACATCAGGCAGGCAGACACAGAGCACACATAAATGCCAACTTCTAGAAGTGGCATTTCTACACCAGTTATAATAAATCTGCGCACACCATTGCGCAGCATTTATTCTCACGAGTTCGCACATACTAAACTCGCCCCTGCACTCCTCTCACACCAGGAATTACCATGGACACACATATCCCCCATGCATTCCTATGGGAGGGCAGGACAATCTCACCACACGCACTCAGAGTGCGCACGCACTTTACACTGGGACACAGTGCTAAAGTGCGCAAAGGCCTAAAACCACCAACACTACACAGAAAAAAGGCTAGGAGACAGGCAAAAAGTTTAGGGGTGAACCTGCCAAAAGGGCCAAGTCCAACAATCTCTATGAAGATTTTTAAGATAGTCCCCAGACACCACCTACTTTAACATAAATACTCTGTCTCCACTACCCCACTTTGGACACCAAGTGCACAGAGTACTTCAAGATCACTTCATGCACCCTGATACACATTCCATCTCCCTCTCTTACTTTTACTTCCATTAGGAAGTTTTAATATACAATTAGACCATTTCTATTCAAGATGATCAACAAATTTACAAATTCAAAAGTTAGGATCTTAAGTGGGAAGGGCCTTTCTCCTCCTGCAAAAGAACGGAATGATGGAACCCAAACAACAGACTTTTGTCGGATCTGAGGATAAATTCCCAATTTCAGCACAGAGATATTAAATGACTGCAGGTTCCAGTTAATTTTACTTGAGTCATTAAAGTATAAAAAAAATAGATTTCCACTGGCCACCAATGACTTACTGTTCTTTTGTCTGGCACAGGAGTAAGCACACAGCCATCATTTTAGATATGCATAAACCACAGAATATTGCAGAAAACAGAGTAGCATACACAGCAATTCACTACATGGAGTTTGGTATACACCATCATACCAAACACCAGCAACAACTCTCTCCTCCTCGTCCCCCCTCTGTTAAAAAAGAAAGCTGTACAATCTCGCTCCTTCTCTGGTAAAGCTCCCAGCATCTGGAATGCCCTCCCTAAAGATCTACGACTCAACCCTTCATATGCCAGTTTCAAAAAAGACCTTAAAATGCACCTACTCAACAAATACTGGGGCCCTTAATCCTTCTATTACCATACTTGCTACACTCTCCCTTCCTTTTGAAACGCTTGCCTTCCCCCCTCTCTTCACCCCCGCTTGTGTCGACCTCACCTATTCACCCCCTTCCCTGCCCTTCTTCACCTTTTTCTTCCCCCCTTCCACCCCTTTTCGAACACTTCCCTCCCCCCTTTTTCTCTCTCCCCCAACCCTTACTTCTTCACAAAATAATGAGTCTACCTCCTTTATACCGTTTAATAATTTGTAATTACTCTATTCACGTGTTGTTTCGTAAATAGCCACTTCTTTGCACTTTTTATTGATTCAAGCTATATTACTCAATGTGTTCTCTTAGTCCACCATGTCTGAATGCTTCATTTGGATACCACTGTTTTGTATTCCATGTACTATTTTCATTCCAATGTAAAGCGCTCTGATACCCCCGGGTGGAGCCAGCGCTATATAAAACCTTTTAAATAAATAAATAAAATATCCTTGGAATCAGCTGTCAAAAATCATCTGCTTAAGCTGGACCATTTGAAAACTAATTGTGGTAGGTGCTATGTGTGTTCAAGTGTCATATCAGCCTCTGGAGCAAGCATATTTTTTAAATTCCTTATGAATGGTAATATCCCAAAAAAGGTGTAGATGACAGTGATTGGTGTTATTTTTTCAAAGTTGTGAGGTTTGTAGCAGGACTTTGCAATGTTGAACTATAATCAGCAAATGCCAGTTCTGGCCAGGAAGCCTTAGTAATGTCGATGAGTTCTTATAGATCTACAGCTTTGATGGATGCTTAGGTATTGACAAGAACTGTTAGTAAAAGATGATACCAAGAACAATGCAATCAAGAGAAACCAGAGACAAGGAATATTTATGCAATCTCCTTCAAAACAAGATGGGTTACTGGTTTTACCATTCTGTTCATCATCAGAAAATGGCTGGATATTAAAAATAAAAATAGTATTTAACGCCCCAAACTGCATTTGGTTATCTTTGCTGCACAAATTCCTAATCTTCGTCATTACTCTCGTAAGTCTTATGAGGGTTAGTTGACCCCAGAAGGCAATATTCTGTTATTTACAACCTTTATTTCTGTAACAGTTGACTGCTTATATGCTAAGAGAAAGATACAAATATGCCTGCTCCTTCACGGGCAGCTCCTGAAATATCCAAGTACAAACAGGATGGGCACCCACCTAGTATCCCGAAAGGATGATGAAGGAATGGGGACTGTGGCAAGGATGAATAGAACTCAGCGTAATGAAGTTTACGGCTGTACTCAGAGCATCACCATCTCCATCTCTTGACGTCTCACTCCACTCCAGCATCTTATGATGCTAGACGAAGTACCATGCATATGATGACAGATATCTCTTATCAATGGGGAATGGATCACTTGTACCTGTGTAACCAGGGTGAGGTATTCTTGCCGTCTTTCTTAAAAAACCCTCATTCACGTACAAAGGCCGTAAGGCGGTATATCTTGATTCTCCGCCTAAATAAGACGTGACAGCATCATCATTGGGTTTCTTTGATATGCTATCCTCCACCCGGAGGAAGAACCACTGGTTATAGCAGTAGTGATCAGTGACAAAAAGTGGGGGTGCTCAAGTGAGGTGAGTTAAAAATCCTTGCATTGCCTGAACTGTAACTTTATTCAGTTTGGAATGGAGGAAAATAAAAACAGTGTAGTGCGTGTATAGACAGGTTACCGGTCTAACGCACTTAATCGTCCATGTAAGCGGTCGACATGTTTCAGCCCCATACAATTGCCCAGACGGGTCGGGGGGCCTTCGTCAGGACCTAGAGTTGTGAAGGCTGGGTAGTGTCACAGCCTAGGTGAGTATCTCATTGGCTCACCAAATTTTATAAGTCATTGGTCAGTAAGTACCTAGAGCTGTGGAAAAGAAACAGAGAGAGAGAGAAGGTATTGTAGTAGTGCCGTTCAAACATTATCTAATGTGACATTAAAGCTAAAAGTTAAAAAACTCACAGTGATGTGTGCTGTCTAAATTATTCTTGTTTTCTCAACATAAAAAGTTTTAAAAAGAGAGCTGATGTTATTAATAATAAGCAAATGAGAAAATGGCAAATCTTTACCCCCATAGATACTTATATAGTGTAGAGGGTGTCACGGAGTTCACAACCCTGCACAGTTATAGTGAAAGTGACTATCTAGCTTAGTTGGTATTAGGAGAATTAGCCCTGTGTCATGGTGTACTCAGAGTAAGGACGCATTCTAGTCTATCAAAAACGCTTCAATCCCAAACTCAATTATGTCCTGCTAGGACCTGGAGTGAGGCAGTGATGCTAAGGCGCGTTGATTCCAAACTCAATCTCGTCCTACTAGTATATGGAGTAAGACAGGGCGTATATATATCTCTTGTCAGTTTGAGGTGGTGGAGCGCGTGTGTTCTGAAAAAGGGGAGGTGCGCGTGCGTTGTCAAAATGGCCCCACAAGAGTCCAATGTCAAACCGCTACGGTGTGTGCCAATGCCGCAATGTCGCATAGTTGGTAAAGGTGCACTCTTACAATCGGAAGATGAAAAATGTTAGCGCGCCGTGAAAAAAATCTGTTTATTTTAAAACTGAGTGCGAGCGCTTCATGCATACTTGGCATACCTTAACGTCCCTAATTGCGGGCTTCCTCGGGGCGCCGGCGGGCATAGTGACCTGCTAGAATCAAGGAAAATGAGAGTTTAAGAGAAAATAAGAGTTTAAGAGAAAATAAGCAAGGGCAATACGATACGTGTCATCCAGAGTCAGCAGGCGCCCTCCGTCTCAGTCTGCAGTAGTACCTGGCGTTGCTGGTGATTGCGACTTGTGCTCGCTCTCCTTGCGATACCCCGGGTGACGCGGGCAAGTTAGGAGCGGCCATTATGTATTCTATTTGTGATGGCCATGGTAGAGAGACTAAGGGATCTGCGTTTCTCCTGAGTGCGAAAAGTCACATGGGGCACACATGTATTGAAGTAAATAAATGCTGTATTAAGACGTCTATGCTAAACAGGTAGCTAAAATGGATTTTTACTACATCGCGTTATGTTGACATTGTTGGCAATCGTAACGTGATTTTCGATTGTTTTACGATGATATGAGATGTCATTTAGGCAATCTGGGCCACTGGTAGGTCGTCATTTCTGTATCTCGTGGATATCGTATCTTTCATGTGAACGCTTCGTCTATGTGTACTGATCTCTAGGGGTGGTTCACATGTGGGGGTTTGTGAGCCATCCTCAGGAAAGTTATTAGAAGTGTGCAGTTAATCCTATTTGTTAGATTAACACTGTATTATGTCAGGCTTAGCCAGGGAATGTTATCATTCAATCCTGTGATATTTGTCTTACGGCGATGTACCCATCTTTGTTCCTTCTCAAAGAGTATTCGCTCAGCATCCTGATTCTTTTTATCCAGAGTCTCAAGGATCACCCAATTCAGATCATCGACAGTATGTTGGAATTCGATATAGTGATTGCTCATCTTAGTCGTTCCTTTCTTACACTTTACATTGCTTCTGTGCTCACAAATTCTCTGTTTTACCTTTCGGCACGTCATTCTGATATACCTTAGGTTACAAGGACACGTGATCATGTAGATCACGTGTGTTGAATTGCAGTTTGTGTGATGTCTAATGGTCCATTTTAGCTCTGGCATGAGTTGTATGGTCTTGGTTGTTGTGGTCAGTTTGCACACTGAGCATGAACCACATGGGTGATGTCCGGTTACTGGTGTCATGTTCCACAGTGTTGTGGTTGTTTTCTTCCTCATCCATTGTGGTGGTCTTGTGTGTACTAGAATGTCTTTGAAATTCTTTGTTCTTTTGTTCGCGAAAATGGTTTGGGCCATTTGAATGAACCTGATGTCAGTATTCTCCAATTTGTATTCACAATCTTCTTAACTGCATTACTGGCTATACTGTATGTGGTGACGCAGGTTTGTACATCTTGTGCAGGTTCTCTAGGCATTATTTCCAATAGGTTCTCTCTGGGTTGATTTCTTGCCCTTTTCTGACATCTTATTATCGTTTTTTCTGGGTAATCTCGTTTCGATAGTTTTTTGCAGAGGTCATTGGCTTGGATTTTATATTCTCCTAGCTCGCTGCAGTTACGCTTGAGGCGCAGAAACTGGCTGTACGGTAGGTTGTCTCTGAGAGGGCGAAGATGGAAACTCTTGTAGGAGAGCAAACTATTTTTTGAAGTCGGTTTGAAGAATGTCCTGGTCTTGATTGTGTTGTTTTCTATAAAGATGTTTATATCAAGAAAGTCCAGTTTTTTGTTGTCTGCAGTGTAGGTGAATTTCAGGCACTGGTCTCTTGTGTTGATCCAGTCATGGAAACCTTGTAGACTTTCTTGAGTACCTTCCCAGATCACGATGACATCGTCTATATAACGTTTCCAAAATCGGATCTTGGTGAGGAATGGGTTGTTGTCATTTTGTATGAAGGTGTTCTCAAAACTACTCACATAGATCCCTGCTACACTCGGAGCGAATGTGCTGCCCATAGATGTTCCTTGGCGTTGTTGGTACATCGTGCCATTATATTCAAAATAATTCTCCGTGAGGGCTAGTCTGCAGCATTCAAGGATGAAATGTCTTGGTGTTTTATAATCCCAATGTTCATTGAAAAGTAGTTCCTCCAGGGTTTCCATGGTTTTTTGTTGAGGTAGGCTCGTATATAGACTCTCCACGTCTAGTTCAACTAGGAGCATCCTGTCGTCCGAGAAGGTCTGTTCCTTCAGGAGGTTCAATAAGTCTCGAGTGTCTTTTAGATATGTCGGTGTTTTTTGTACCATGGGTCTCAGGTACTGGTCAGCAAATTGTGAACGTGGTTCTAGAACTGAACCAATATCTGAGACTATAGGATGTCCTGGTGGTGGTCTGCTCTCTTTGTGAATTTTGGGAAGTGAATAGAAGTAAGGTACTTTGGGTGATCTACTTATAAGAAAGTCTGCTTCGTTTTTTGAAATCCATCTGTTTAGCTCTGCTTCTTCCACCATAGACTCTATGGTTCTCTGTAGTCTCTTGGTTGGATCTGTGGTAATCACCTTGTAGAATTTTCTATCCGAGAGGAGTTCGAGACATTGTTGATCGTATCCTTCTTTGCTCAGTAGGACAATTCCTCCACCTTTATATGCTGGTTTTATTATAAGGTTACCATGTTGTCGGAGTTCATCTAGTGTCTGTTGTTCCGATCTCGTAATCTTCGTGAATGTTTTTTTATGTGTTTCTTGATATCCTCCACTTCCTTCATGACAGCTTGTTCGAAAGCTTGGATCTCTATTGGTATCTGATGGTTTGGAGGGCAGAAGGTGGACTGGCGTCGTAGTGTGGTATCCCCTTCTGTAATGCTTTCGTCTTTATTGTTGAAGAATGCTTTGAGTTTTAATTTCCTGCAAAATTCAGCCATCTCGCATTGCAGCTTGAATATGTCAAGTGGTGGTGTAGGCACATAGCCTAATCCTTTATTCAGGAGGTTCTCTTGGTCCTTCGTCAAGGTTATGTCTGTCAGATTTATTACGAGTGTATCATGCTTGGTCCTGGTTTGTCCTTCGACATGCTCCTGGTTAGGACCTGTCGTTCCTGGTCCGTCCATGTGACTCCTTTTCTTCTTCCACTTTGGTTGGTCTGGCCTCTCCCTAAAAAAGGCGGTTTTTGCATATAATGAAGTCCCATCATTGGTCCCATTGGGGGTGGTCCTTGAATATAGGGATTCATCCATCCATGATAGTTCGGTGTAAATGGTTGGAAAAGAGGGGATGGTTGCTCTCCGTACTGGGGGGTGGGCCACGTGTTGGGTCTTCGGCGTTGTTGGCGTCTATTCTGTCCCCTGTTTCTACTTGGATGTGTTATCTCATCACCGCTCCAGTCTGAATTGTCAGTGGAGTTACCTCCACTCGATTCGTTGTCAGTCGCTTGATCAGGTACCTTGTAATCATCCTTGATGTAGGGATGCATTTTCTCCATTGAAAACCGTTTTAAATCCTTTCCTAACTTTTGTATTTTGTTTTGTGTTATGTATTCCTTTGTCTCATTCATCTCACGGTTAATCTCTTCTAGTCTTTTCTTATAGACAGAGATGTGTACCATGCTTTTTAATTTTGCCTCACTTATTTGTATCTTTATTGTTAGTGCTTCTGTGAGTCTTGTCGCAGTCTTTATGATTAGTACAAGGTAGTCTCTAGTACACTTCCATGAAATGGCCGACCAATCCTTACGAAAGGCTATGTCATGGAGAAAAATACGTGGAGCATTGTGCACCCAAAGGCCTTTGGGTGCAGCATTGGCGCGGAGGTATTCAGTCATGATTACTCCATGAATGGCAGTCCTCACTTGTTCTTTTTTAGTCTCTGAAAGGTCGTCCCAGTTGTTGTTTTGGGCTAGAGTTTGAGTCAAATCACTTTCTTGTAATAGAGAGGGTAGTGAAAGAATTGCATTAATCTCATCAACTGTATAGCTCAGACCAAGGTTTTCGGCCATTTTGTGGCCAGAAAAACCGAGTTGAGGTTCCTCTTGTTGGCCAATTCTATTTGGTGGCGTTGGAAGAGGAAGTTCCCTTAAGAGGGGATGTTGAATTCCAATTCGGATAGTCTCCCACAGCTGCACGCTGCTTAAGTTATATCAAAACCAAAAGTTGCAGAGGTGATCTTTCCAGAGTGGGAGGTCCCTTTGTTGATCTCTTTACAATGGCCAAAACAGGAAGTGTCATCTATTTTGTGCCATACACTACCCCCTGAATGGTTCTCTGTGGGCGCCTTTAGCTTTGGCTGGTGCCAGCGCCTCCAGTATGTGTTTCAGCTGATTCCACTTCTATCGAAATTTAAGGAGATTTGTGGGAGGATTGACCACATCTGATCGTGATTGCCCCTGACTGGGCAGGAAGGAGCTGGCACAATGGTCTATTGGAATTAGGCATTTGGCCACCTCTTTCCCTCCCATTTAAATCAGGGGCTGCATGCATGGAGATTGAGCGGTGCCATCTAGAGGTGCTTCTGCCTTCCTGATGAGGTTGTTGATGTCATTTGGGCATCCAGAAAACTGGGTATGAAATCCATAAGCACAGGGCCACTGGAACAAATGTGTTGCAAAGTGCGTCGGAAGGCCTAAATACTTTTAAAATCCTGCCTTTCTGATGTCCTGACATTGTGTTTTCTCTTCTACAACATGTTGTGGAAGACTAGAGTCAAGGAATATTTGGATGGACTGTCCACGTACCTGTGTCTTCTTAATTGCTGTCTCACTTAAACTGATGCACAGTTCTCCAGTTTCATTCTTCACTCTGAAGACAGTATTGTTGGCGGCAATAACATTCCGCCCATAGTCAGAGAGCTTCAGGTCACTCTGTTTGTCCACCTTCGATGCTTTCCACCCTGGATAAGTTGATTCTTTGTATCTGTCCCTACCCAACGTAGTATATACCTTCCACTTGAACCAGTCTGTTACCCTTTTATCCGTTTCCCTCCCCCAAAGAGGAGGAATGGCTGCATGGGGTGGATTGCAGACATCCTGTGTGCTAATACACTGATCCCATTCGACTGGATATAGTGAATGATCAGCTCTTTGTGGACTTTTGCCGGAGCTGAAAAAGGGCAAATTGGTGACCAAACACCATTTCTCATCAGGTCATTGTCTGTATTGTCTTCACCAAGAAATACCCTATGGAGATTATTCGTGCCCACTCCACCAGGGCCGTGTCTGCTTCCATGGCTCTTTCCACAGGTGTCCTATGGATGACATCTGCCAGGCAGCCATGCAGTCATCCTGGCATGCTTTTGCCAAACATTACAGCTTCACATCTCAGGAACTTTGCCAGAGCTGTGATGCGTGACTTTCTTCATTAACTGGAGCTACTCATTCTGACCTCGCAGGCAAGTTTTGCTTTGCGACGTATTCCTAAGGTGCGGAATCCGTAGGAAGATGTTTCCATCAGAAGTAAAAGTTGTTTATCTTCAGTAACAATATTTCTTCTTAGAGATTTCTCAAACTCCCGCCCGCCCGCCCCCCCCAATCAGCTATTGCTATGATTATTAAGATCCCATGGTTTGCAAACTTATCACCTGCTCTATTTGTCGCTGTCCTCGCTCTCTCAGTTCCTTTCTGTACACCCCGATGAAGCATGGAAAGAGTAACTGTAACTGATGCCAGCATGCTGGTGGATGCTTAATATATTCAAGTGATTTCACTCATAGAGGCAGAGGCACGACTGGAGCCAGTAGCGGCACTTTGCAGCTTTGGAGAGTCATTGCAGAGGCTACGATTTCTGGACTACTCTCATATCTGGAAGGGTATTCATAAGGTATGGAATCTGCATTAGGATTATGTTTTCACCAGAAATATCATTACCAAAGTTAAGTAACTTTTTCTAATAGACAGTTGGGTAGCACATGAGGAGAAAAAAGGCAATGATTTGACCGAGGAGACCTCCTTCAAATAGTGCACGCTAAATTTTACCATGTCTATAACTGAGTCACAAGTCACCCCTCACCCACCACAAAAACTAATCCAGCACCATTTTTTTTTTCAACCTTTATTTATGTATTCTAGTGGAAATAAAAGAAAATGAAAAAATATACAATAACAGAAATGATTATAAAATAAGAGCAAATAGAGTAGTACAGCAATGTACAGCTGAGGAACAATAGTCAGCGTGGGTCAGGTTAAACCCATTTGAAGCAGATTGTCCAGTTCAAACAGTCACGACAAGAAAAGATTACCAACCGTTACATGGGTGGAATAACCTAAAGATAAGGAACAAGGGAGAGGGAAAAGGGCGCCGTGACCGGTCCACCAATTCTGAAGATACGTACCCTTCCCATTTCTGTAGTGACAAGAACGAAAATGCAGTAGCGGCTGCTACGGGGCAGTAGTGGTGCGGTGGGGGTTAAAAAAAAAAATAAAGGGGAAAAAATAAAATGTTAATTACCTTTCCGGCGGCCGCCTCTCCTCCGTCCTTTCTGTCCAAGACGCAGAAAACAGGAAGCAACCAGGCTCCCACTCCCCTAGCCAATCACGATGCTGCTGTCACCAGCATGACAGGAGTGTTGTGATTGGTCTGAGCGCTGTAGTTCGGCGCTCAGACAGGGGCTGGGAGGCTGTGTATGTTCTCCACCCAGGCTGTGCAATACAGCCGACGGAGAACATGCTAAGTGTGCATGACGATTTGGCTGGCCAGTGATGACTGGCTAAACAGCCATGCCCACTTAGAAAGTGCCCATTGCTCTTCCCCCTGCTCTGTGGGCAGCCCAGCCCTGCCCACACCTACAGAGCCACTAGCAAAAAATAAAATGATAATAACATGGTGTTATTATCATTTTATTTTTCCTGTGGGGCGATGCTCCTCTGCCTTAGCGGAGGATCCGCCACTGCAAAAATGGGAGTAGGGATTCATTAATAAGAACAGGAAGGGGGAGAATGGGTAAGACGGAAGGATAATAGAAGGTGGGTCAACCCACAAAGCCAGTCCATCAAACAACACGGTTATGGATAGAATGCTTGAATTAAACTCAGCCACTGGCAATCGCTTGGGCCAAACCATCATTTTACGCCCACCATGCTACCTCATTTTGGACCCAGCCATATGCAAATCAGTCTTGACCCTGCACCAATCGGAACAGTCCAGCCCGAACTGCCAAATCAGGTCCTTCCTGAACCAGAATACAAGCAACCTAGGACCAATAGGTCTCACCTATGTGAGAGCTATCGTCTTTGTTAATTTATTTTTAGCCATGATGTACAGTATCACGGCCGCTGTGCAGGATGGCTGGAAAAAGTTTTTTTTTTTAAAAACATCCACTGCGATGCAGCCAGCGCTGACGAGTGATCACAAAATGGCAGTGTCCGTGTTATGTAGGTTATTCTGGGTACCACTGTTTATTCTAATAACATTTTAATAGATTGTGGTGAATTTTTCTTTACATTTCTGGCTAAAAATTATTTTGAAATTTCAGTTTAAAATACAGAGATTTTGCCTCATATGTGCCTCATTTTAGATGACATATTGGTTTGAGACGTTTTAGTCAGCAAATTGAAAACTCATTTTTAATACATAAATGCATTTAATGCCTCAATGTATTTATTCTTTAAGAAATGTTCAAAACTATATTTTTATAATATGTAATGCAAAAAAATTCATATATGTAATAACATGCATTGACTGGTCAATTATATAGAGGTAAATTATAACTTGATGTAAAACCATGTGTGATTAAAAAAAGACACAATGTAAAGTACCACAAATTATTCTGCCACTGTGTAACAACTGTCATTCTAAGGGTTGACGTTTAAGGTAGGAGAAGAGCTGAACAGGCATAAGAGGGCCAAAAAGGGATGGTGCCTCATGAAAATGTCCACAGGCTTAACAGTACAGTGTGTTACTCATTAAGAACCGTTGGAGATGGTGCAGACGGGAACAATCATGAGTATGGGTCCTACAACTTGCGATAAATGGTACGCATTTATCCAAGACGCTACTGATGCCTGCACATTTCTTTTCTTGCAACAGTGCTAATTTATTTTCATATTTTTTATATATTTGAAAAGGCGTCTCAACACACCTGTAATATGTGGGTATTTGTATGGGGTGATGTCGCGGATCTTTGGAGTTTGGAATGTGGGTAGCTCATCATGGAATGTAGTGGGACTGTTGGAGGAGAGAGGGCTGGACAGCGGTTGGAACGTATGGAGGGGACTGTCACATAGAGAACAAACTCAGTGCCGAATTGAACCCTGTGGAGGCCCCTAGGCAGTCGAAATTTCGGGGCCCTCATCGCAAATTATCTCCTAATATGTTTTTAATTTTACCAACCAACAATTTGAATAATCCAATGTAATGCACAAAACTAAACATTAACAATTATTAATGTTATTAAACCATAATTAATTTTTAACATTTTAATAAACCAAAAAAACTTTAAATATTCACTTTCCTCAATTTGTTTGTGGTGAAATGTTTCAGGATATCTTGGAAGTCTACCTTTTGCAAGACGTCGTATTCAGTGGCCATAATGGCAAGGGAGTTTAGTCGTTCTTGTGTCATTGAAGATCGATTTCAAGATCAAATCAATATTATTTTGATCCGTTGTTGCGGGACCCTAAAAGGTGTGGGGCCCATGGGCCGGTGCCTACTTTGCCTGTTTGGTAATTCGGCACTGAATAAACTACTTCTCTTGAAACGCAAGGTCACCGTCCTTTCTCTACCAAAGCACCTCGTTTTAACACCCTTCAGGGCGTTTTTCATTTTTGATTTTAAATAGCAATCATCTGTGATTTTTCGTTCGTTTTCTACACAAATATTGAATTATACTAGTGAAATATATGTCACCATAGTTTGTCAAGAATAAACAAGCTATTCCCCACCCGTGCTTTTATCATATTGTGACACGTCTATATTACTGTAATACTTCAATATAGTTAAAAAAATGTAGTGCCTGTATCGCAGATATTGCGCACAGTTCGCAGTTGTTACAACTGTCAGGATCTTGTCCAGGAGGCCCTCACTTTTCAGGTACTTTATGCTAATTAATCGGTAGTTCTTTAGGTTGTCCACTAACCGTTAATGAGCCCTATTGTCTTTCTCATTGTTCATTTGTTTTTAGGTGTTCCATAGATATGTGTCCCAATTCGTATAGCCTTCATTGTTCTGACTATATCTTGCATTTCAACCTATAAACAGGGGAACACGTAATTGTGGGTCTAAGACAGGCACTCAACAACAGTGTAGGCCATTACAAGATGGACAACAGCCATCATAGGAAGCCGGTGGTGTCAGTTTAGCACAAACATAAGGGCATATCCATATCCCAAAAAAAAACCATTGGCAAAGCCAATAGGTCTCGCCAATATCTTTTAGCCATGTTGTACTGAAGCACGGCTGCTGTGTAGCAGGGATGAAATTAAAAAAAGGGGTATAACGCGGTCAGCGCTTTTTCATAATGCTACAGCATAGCACTGCGCTATGTTTTTTTCATTACTTTCAGCTACGCAACAAGCTAAAAGGTGTGGGAAAAGTCCTATGAATTCAGGGTTGGAGGGGGTAAAGCACCATGAAAAGAGAGGGGGTGGTAGGAGGTAGAGTTGCACGAACAACAGGGCTGGTGGGAAGGGATAAAGCAGCGCCAACAACGGGGGCAGGGCGGATATAGAACCACAAGAAACGGGCAGGTGGGGAAGGGATAAAGAAATACGAACAATGGGCACAGTTTATTGTGTTCTTAGCAAAAGGTTTGAAACACATTTACAAGTATATTCTTTTTCCATATCATGACAGTGAAATGTGTGTGCCTTTCTTTGCTTGCTGTGCATGCAATCTCTATGGCCCCCATGCATGAAATTTCTATTTTGCATTTCCTAAATAGTGAATCCTAAGAAATCGCTAGTTAGGAAATGCAAATTGGAATGTTCAAAATTTGCGTTTTCCTAATCGCAATTCCTATGGAGTCGCAATCGCTATTAGGAAATCGCAAATTTGAAAATGCCAAACCATTTCATTCTTACCTATGGGCCTTAGGTCTATAGGTACGAATGGTTTGGTATTTACAAATTTGCGATTTCTTCGCAAATTTGGAACTGTAAAACCATTCTTGCCTAAGGCCCCCCTTAAATGTAAGGAAAAAAAATAATGTTGCTCGTTTAAAGCGCTCCAATGCCCTAGGGGCAAGCGCACGCTCTATGGCACTGGAAAAAATGCATTTTAGGTGTATTTTATAAAATTGCACCTGGTTACCATAGGATTGGATTAGATGATACTAGAATTTCCTAAATGCCAATTTCACATTTAGGAAATGCTATGTACATGGGGTTAGGAAATCACAAATAGGAAATCCCTATTTGCAATTTCCTATTTTGGGAATTGCAAAATGCGATTTCTACTGGGTAGAAATCGCATTTTGCAACCGTGTTTCTACCCTTTGTACATAAATAAGGTAAGGCTATTTCGCATTTATTAACATCCTGAAATAGCGATTCGGTCCATTAAGAAATGCTAAATAGCTTCGTACATATGGGCCTATATGCTTGCAGTGTTTCCCTGCTGCCAATTTTGGAAGCCTTCCTCTCCCCATCCAATTCCTCTGCTCTCCTATGGGACAAGACGTTGACTGCACTATGAGGGGAGATGTCAGGAGTCAGGATTCAAATGCGGCAAGTAGGGCTTTTTTCTACTAGCCATCTCATGGTAAAATGGACATGCCCAAACTTGCCACTCATGGCAACACAGGCAGCATGTCCTTCTACTCGGTAAGTCTGGGGTAAGGGTGTCTGTTACGATGCTACGCAGAGTCTGTGCATAGGCCTAACATGTCATAGAAGAGGGCTGTTCGACACTCCAGTCACACCATGTTCGAAGAGGTATCATATACCTCAGTGGAAACTAGCTCTTCCCATTTAAGGATAAGGCTTCCACTAAGAACCCAGAGTGAATGTGCATCAGGGTACGAAACAAGCATTGATGAACGCTCTCCTCACTAGAAAAAGAGCATGGAAGAGACCCAAGGAGCAATTTAGATTTTAAATGTTGGATTGACTCGCAGCCCCCCAGAAACCTCCTTTTGGAATACATTACCATTTTGACGTGACTGCAGCTCAGACCTTTCCGTGATGGTACTTTTCAACCCCAATTCATTACTAGCTGCAGCATGTAGACTTTTCCACCACCAAACCACCAACTAACAGTGGGATAAAGGAGAGGAAAATGTTAGGAGTGTTAAAATAGTAGCCAGTCACCTTCCTTGCCGTCATCAATGTCGTTGTCGATCACGTCCATCTCCTTCAGGTCTTCTGCATGTATGGTCATTGGCTGTGGTGCTGGCATCTATTACACTGGAGCCATATAGTGGAGCTCATGGGCTGATGCAGGAAACCTACTGTTCTTTCCTTCTTACTTACTGGAGGAGGAGAAGACAAAAAGAACATCTCCAGATCAAAAGTATAAACCAAAGGCAGATTTCTACCTCTGCTAAAGCAGTTAATCAAGCAGAGTAAATGTTTTCCAAGAGCTGTGTCCTCAGTGTTCTTCTGAATTGTTGGAGGGGCGGTGCTGATCTGATGTCAGTGGGGATGCTGTTCCAGTGCCTGGGAGCATGAACGAGGAAGCTTGCCTTCTTATGTTTTCCTTGTTATGTCTTTTTTTCCCAGTCAGGCAATATACAGGCTCCTGGTTCTGTTGTTGTTCCCTAGGCATGGCTAGTGATTTTTTGCCAGGCAAGCTGGTGTTTTGTTTTGGAAGGCTGTATAAGTGATGCAGCAGGTCTTGAAGATTGCCCGAGCTGGAAGAGGGAGCCCGTGCTGCTCTTTTAACATGGGTGAGGTGATTGAAGTTCTTTGATCCTTGGATGAGCTGTGTCACTGCAAGTAGGACACCTTTCATGGGTGCTAGGGTGTTCTCAAGGGCACCCCTGAGCAGGGCGCGGCTCTGTCCAGCTAGGAGACTAATCTCTTACCTTTGTTCTGAAGTTGTCTTCCGGGAGAAACAGCTTCACATTCTTCAAGAGGGGAGTTCAAACCAAGCTATCTGGGTTTACCTAGTAATGTGTTGCTTGAATGAAAAGTCTGCGTCGAGCATGAATCCCAGAGATTTTGCATGGTCTGTCAGCGGGCGGGTGAAGCCTGGTAGTTGGTATATACCTAGTACTTCCGACGCTGCCACTCCTAGAATTGAAAAGAAATACAAACCTGTACATGAAGGCTCCGTTTACATTCATGGATGTCATGAATGCTGCAGGCTCATTAGGGCAGGCCACAGTGCCAAGCCTGAGCACCTTGATGACTAGATTGCAAGTTATCCTTGGTAGCTGTAAAGGATCTTGTCTTGAGTTTCCACTGCCAGCTCTTCCACAGCATCCTACCCGTAATCTATAAGATCTCCACGTCACTTGACAAGGATGTGCTTGCTCTGGCATGTTTTAGTCGACTGGAGCAGAGAATCAAGGTCCATACTCATCCCACTAAGCTCTCACTCATGGTAAAAAATGTAGAGCGCAGAATGCTATCCGAACACGGAAAGCACTTCTGCACCTCATCAGAGGTAAGAAACACTTTATAATGCAATTGCAAATCAATTGCAAATTTCAACTAATGAACACAGAGGAAAGGACCTTGACAGAGGGCGGTGAGAGCTGCATCAGTAGGATCAAAGAAGTGGCTGCATCAGAAGATAGGAACAACGTACAGTGTTTCTGGGAGCCCAAGCAACAAAACTCAGAATGAATAAGGGAATGTGTAATATATAAGGAATAAAGTACCCGTGCCGTACATTATAGGGATATTGCAAGTCACCAAGGAGTTCTATAACCATATAGAGGAACGAGGACAAAGTCTGAGTTCCTTTATAAGGATCTGGAACTCCGAGGTGACTTGCAATATCCTTATCATGTACGCCCGAGGGTACTTTATTCCATATAATACAAGGTCACACCATCGCCCTTCCCACAAACCACTTTAAACCTTGGTGCATAGTTCTTTCATATTAAAGAGAGAGCATGTTTGCAAACATTAAAAATAAAAATAAATCCTCTTGTGCAAAAGTAAACACCTCAAAAATCTGTTAGATATTTGTAGAAAAACATATTAGAAACAGTTCAATACAAGTCAGTTTTTTAAAAATAAAAAGCTACAATAGTTCGGAAACATGCAGAAAGATTCTAACTTTTCTATAATTATCTAAGGAGTGCAAAAAATAAACATATTCTATTTGTCACTGTAAGCTAGAAAAATAGAGCACAAGAAAGAAAAGCAATTGATTTATTTGTGTTGCTTTAAACAGCTGCTCTATGATCTGACCTGCCTTTCACCTCAGCTGCCGGCTCATGCAGCAGGCATTGTGATGTCAGAACTCGACTGTAAAAACTTATTACAGTTGAGTTCTAATGTCTTTTCTTTATAATCGGTGACGGGGTGCGTCATAAGTCGCCAATTATAAAGAAATTTAAGAAGGGCATTTATACGGGGATTGCCGTGTATTATAAAGGTACAACATGGCAAATAGCCTCCTACTCTCACTATCACCCTCCTAAACATTCGCCTGTCTGTGCACTAATCTGTGTTGAAAGGGCAGGTTCAGAAAATGTGGTGCCGCAAATTAATTCATATACAAATCCCTAAATGCAAAACATAATGGGCTTATAAGGCAGAGCTGGCTAAAGGTGAATTGGGTCCACTTATGACTATGTCATTGTATGGTTATAGCAATTAATGTGCCTGCCAGTATACTGACCCAATCCCTTAATCAGTGAATCAGTCAAGCAGAGTACATGCCAATTCGATAAAATCTGGGGCCCATGGATTGAACTGAGGAAAGGCATAGGGTAGAGTGCCAGGGCAGGGTCGAGGTCTTTTGGGCTAGGGACCTATCTGGGACTTTGCTCACAATGTCAAGGAGGTGGAGATCACCGGAGAGGCTTGAGGGTTATTGTAGCAAACAGCGATTTCCAGTCTTGTAACAATGAGAAGCAATGTACATTGGTGGACGAGAGCCGGTCCGCATGCCTTCTGTATTGAGAGAGGGAGGTTGCTATTGTTGCTTGTTTTGTCAAAACACAATTAAAAAAACATATTTTTTTTAAAGTAGGGTACATGCCAGCACAGAATGCTATTAGAGGAAAGATATGTTTATATAATTATAGAAAGGCAGTGAATGTGAGGGAGGCGGTAAAATACCACTTTCCTGATGGTGCTGAAAATCAGTTCACCAGCTGTTGTGTCTGCATTGTCATCTCGTAAAAAAACATTGGTCTTTACCTGCTCCGGTACTGCTAGTGCTTGTGTTCTGTCCTCGTGTGCCATCTTTTCTATGTATGTATGTGTATGGAGTTTTTATCGCGGGAACCTAGCCAAAAGGCAGCGGGCGGTGGTACAGGTTCAGACCAACTTAAAGTCAATGAGTGACAGGAAAGATAACTGGGTTGTGGACAGTTAATGCACTGTGATGTAGTGTTCTTAAATAGGTGATTCTTCAACTCTTTCCTCAATTCGAGCAGCATTGTGGCAGTCCTTATGGGGATGTTGTTCCAGATCCTGGGTTCATAAATGGAAATGGCATGCTGCTTTGTTTTTCTTATTGTTACGCTTCTTGGACTGCAGTCTGGTGGTGTCCTGGCTGCAGGTGTGGTAAGAGCCACCAGAGACGGTGAGCTTGTCTGCTAAGCAGGGTGCTAGTCATGATAGCCTTGTAAGTGATGCAGCTGGTTTTGAAGATGGTGCGTGCGGGCCAGCAAGGGTAGCCAATAGTGGTCCATCAGGATAGAGGTGATGAATCACATTTCCTCAGGCTTTGGATGAGACATGTTGCAGGGTGTAGGATGCCCTTAAGAGGTGCCAGTGTGGAGTCTGGGAGGCCATGAATTAGGGCGTTTCCACCATCCAGATGCCAGAGTACGAGGTACATATGTGTTTTGTACCAGTGCCATATTGTTCTTATGTTAGTAAGCTGTTCACATTGTTATGCTTGTGTTTGATGGTGCATTCTTATAATGTTCTTATATTTGTGTATTTTGTCTTTTGTATGTGCATTGCACTTGTTTGCTCAGTTTGTTTTGTGTGTTTTGAACACTGTTATGAAATTTTACATTTCATTTAAATATTTTCTGTACCATAATTGTGTGTTTTATAGTCTTTCATTTGATTTCTTCATGTGTTATATTTCCATATACATATTTCGTGAAATGGTGTGCTATCCATCATGTGATTGTTGGCGGTGTTTACTCATTTGTATGCTTCACCAGCGCTTTTGAGGTTATCCTCTATGCTCCTTGGGTTTGTGTGTGTTTAGTATGTGTTGCATTCGAATTTATACATTGCATTCTTATTAGTCTATTTATTTATTTGTGGTTTTGTTTAGCAGGCACGAGCATACTTTACAGAGATAAGAAAATTCATAGAGATGTAACATTACATTGAGGCAGTAAAAAACAAATTGTAAGAAAAACATACAGAATTTTTTTGGGGAGATATTTTTGTTGATCTATATACAAAACAATGCTACCCACTTCCATAAGTATCCAACTACATATTGCATTTGAAAGAATGTAGTTTCAATAGTCCATGGAAGCATAACAGCTTGGACATTCCCCTGGCCTCCAAATCCCCCAAAATAGGACACATAGACCAGATGTCTTCAGATACTAACTGATATATCTCATATTACAATTAATATCAGATTGTAGTACATAGTCCAAAGCAGGAGCCGGTATCTTCAATTTACGCTTCAAGCTGTGGATCCCACAACAAATGGCGTGACCTCGATGTTCTAGGAAAAGAAAGCATTATGGAAACACTTCTCAAATAATCAATCAGTGTATTGCATATTAATTCAGACTTGGTTCTATCACCAGGCATATCCATATGCCATATGCCCATAGTCATTTTCATAGCCATAACAGACCATAATAATCTCCCCGACCATTGAGTCATAGAGTTTCCAATTGGCTGCAATCACTTGTTTGGCTGCCTGTAACAGACACATAATTTTTGGTCATCGCTTTTAAATTGGGTGGTTTCAATCCAAGAATCACAATAACTTGGTAAGTTGGGACTGGGTATTCCAAAGTCACTTTAATGAGGCTCAGCACCTCTTTCCAGTAGGTTTGTAATACTGAATGTCCTTCTGGCATGGTCTCCAACATTCGATATCTACATTAGTATACATATGTATAAGCTTATTTGGAGAATTAAAAATTGGCATGTATGTTGTCTCCCTATCTTGAGCACTTTAAAGTATTTTTGGGATATCCCTCCATAGCCTTTGCCATTAGGATTGCTTAATATCTGACCCTATTAAATCCCCACACGTATTCATATAGGTCCATGAAGTTGTACATTAACCACTGATAAAGCATATATACCCTTTAGTTGCATCAAACGTGTTAAAGAGCTTTTGAAATGGCGTCAAATCTCTCACTTCACCTCCTAATGTCTGAGAATGCATCTAATGTCTAAACTGGCAGTATCAAAGCCTCTATGAAAACAGTTATAGCCTGCACACCTAGTATTCTGTTCTAACAGATTAAACTGCGTATTCAAATTGTGTGCTACCTTGAAACCTGGCCTGCTCCTGTCTGGGTACAATCCAAGAAATGGGGCGTACAGAACTTCTCAGTATCATAGCCTTTCCATCTCATCTACTGAGGAGATGCTTTTCTTGTAAGTCTCAAGTGACTTCATTTTCCCCATCCAAAATTGATCTCTTAAGGTCCCCCCATCTCCTTCTTTCTATTTGTAAAATAGGTCACACTTTTGTGCTGGTGTAAAATCAGGGTTATGATGTGCTGGTGTATGAGGTGAGAGAAAGGTAGTTATCTCTGGGCCCCTAGTTATAGTACCCTAAGCCTCCTGGGTTGGTCAAAATATATGTTACCGCAGGTCTGGAATGTTTGAGGAGCCAGACCAAATCTCACAACGACCTACCCAACAAAGGACATTCCATATGAATCCAATTCTTTCCCATTTCTCCTGTATATCATTAAAAAATCAGTCTTAATTGTGCCACTTTTTAATAGTTTGCTCAGTTTGGAAGACCTAGTTCCACCTGCACTTCTGTGTGCCCTCATTACTATCCTAGAAACCCTGGGTTTCTTAACTCTCTAATTGAACTGTTACACACACACACACTATCAAAGGGCCATATCCTTCTGAGGTATTGATAAAGGCAGAATAAATGTGGTAAAATGATCGCCTTTAAAGGAGCATCCCTGCCTCATCGGGAAATAAAGAGGAGATGCCACCTGTCAGATAGCATTCGGGGGACTGCAGGATAGAGAGGGGCTACTGGGCCCACCAGGCCAAATGCAGACAGGCGCTTGGTCACACCAGCTACAGCCACTTAAGTGGTCTTCAGCAAGTGTGCATCCTCTGTAGTTGTGGCCTCAGGGCTGGTAGGCTGGGCTGGTGTTGCTTGTGTTGCCTCTCAGAGGGGGTCTGGCCTGGCTTGGAGGTTCAGACTTGACTGTTCCTATTGTAGCAGGACCAAGGCTAATTTGGATATGGCTGGTTCCTATCTGTGGTGACAAGCTGGGCAAAACAAAGATGGACTGGATTGTGGTGGCTCAAGCAATTCCCCCATCACTTGTTTGCTATCCACTGGGCTGATCTGGACTTCCCCATCGGTGGTAGCAAGTGGTCTTCAGCTTCGATGTTGGGCAGTAGCAGCACCAGTTTCTTGGGCACATGGTGGAATGCCAGATGACAGGTTCATGCTTCAGTCTTGAAAGTTTTGGTGCAGTTCACACCAGGAGCCACCCAGGAGACCAGGGGACCCATCACAGCACAGGTCGCTCCTGGCTATGCTCCCGTTAATCTCAGTGCAGTCCACAATGGGAAATGCTCAAGAGGCAGACGTACTGTTAACAACATGGCTTTGCTCCGTCTTTCAGTAGCTTCCTCTGGGTGCTCCTCACACCAGAAACATGCTGGGATTCTCCCCCTGAACAGTCTCTCTTCCTACAGGGCCAGGCACTCTGCTTCCCTCTTTCAGCAAACAGGCAGGCAGGCATCTGGGAGCTAGGCATACCCACAGTTTTTCCACTAAGAAGTGCAGACTTCAGGTGATGTCCCCTCATCTTTGGGAGACTGTCTTTTATGCAGAAACCAGCCATGGTCACCTAGCAGTCTTTTGAGTACTCTGCATACCATTCCATTCCCTGGTCGTGAAGGACCTGGAACTGGAACAAAGAGGGGTGTTGTGGGTCCCACTTTTATACTCATTTTCCAGACAGTGGATGTGGATCCACTAACTAGGGTTTGAGGACTGATTGAGTTGGTTCTCTTTCAGGCTCTCTCTCAGACACAGCCTTTTTGCAAGGTGATGGCTCTCACAGCAGGTAGCAATGATGCTGGTTCCAAGAAGGAGTGTCCACAACAAGGGTGCAATGAAGTGTGAGATCTTTGCACCTCTGTGTCATCTGCCTCTATTAAGTAGTAAATAGGGACAGACAAAGGCTCAGGCCCTGCCTGGTACTACCTCACTGTGAACAGTAGACACTGCAGTCCCACCCCTGTCATCCACCGAATGGAAGTCCTCCAAAAGAACTAATCAGCAGCCTTTGCTAACAAGGACATCATTGAATTTCTAAAGATAGCCATGTCTTCATCCTCCCTCACTTGAGTGTCTGGGTCTCCAACCACAGGAATGCAGTCAATACAATCCCACTATCTGGGAAAGCTGTATCCACCCTTGCATCTTGTGCCAGGGTAAACCACAGGCCATCCAAAATGCATCCCACTCCTCCCAGTACTCAGACTCTCACCATTCACAGAGTTGTTCTATACTACACACATGCTACACATCCATTGTACACATAAAATGTGATCTCCAGAATATCTGGTTCATATAGAAGGAGAACTTTACATGAGAGCGGTCAAGTGGCTGCACTCTCAGTTGACGCAGGAAAAAAAGATCTGGTGATACTATTGATATATAAACTCAGTACTTTACCAGCACCGACTTAACCCAGGACATTGACAATAGTCGTGTGCCACCTCTAAAAGTACACTTGGTGGGTCCCACCAGGTCGCAGAACTGGTTCTGGACCTCGCATTACCATGGACAGGCCTAGGCATCAGTGCAGTGCTAGGTTAGCATGGTCAGATAAAAAGTCAGTATACTAGTTCACATGCAATCGGACACTCAAGCCATTGGTAAATATCAGTTTGCCATGCAGGGCAAATGCCCATTCCAACACCACAGAATCAGATTCCTCTTAATTTCAGGTAGGATAGTCAAATAGCTAACCTTATATAGACCTTTCATCGTGGGTGTAATGTTGATTTTTGAGCATTTTATCTTATCCTTAGCCCACATGAATGATGACAACACTTCCACTCATTCCCTTATCTCCCGTTTCACTCCACATTCAGCAGTTCAGATTTAATCAGGTTCACTTTGAATCCCCTGATCTCTCCATATAACTTTCTTTTTCTAGACCTTTGTGTTTCTTGAGAGTCAACATAATATCATTGTGAACAAATGGAGTTGATGTTATTCATTCCCAAACTGCATTCCCTCAATCTCAATCTCCCCCCTGATCTTCTGGGCTAATGGCTCTACCACCAGGGCAAAGGGAAGAGGTGCCAGGGTGACCCCTGTCTTGTTCCCCTAACCAAGCAGCGCTCTTCTGCCACCATTCACTACCACTCTTGCTGTGGGTGATACATACTTTGCCTCTCTAAAGGGATCTAGCCCAATCTTCTCTAAATCATAATGTAAAAAGGACCAATCCACCTTATTAAACACTTTTTTAGCATTGCGTGGAAGAATGCCCATGGCTAATTTCCCCCTATTCGCTTCTCCACCAAATGTAATACCCCCAACATTATTAAACATCCGATGCAGCTTAATAAAGCCCAACTGATCAAGATTGATTAAAAACAGCATAAGACTTGCTAAGCAATTGGCATAGATTTCATAAAACTCCTGGAGTCTGTATTCAATAGAGAAATAGGTCAGTGAGAGGTGCACTTGTCAGTTGTCATCCCTGCCTTATGCAGCAGTATTATACCAGCCTCTCGTGATGGGAGCAGTACTTCTTGCCTCCAGGAAACTATTGAAATATTTAGTCAGTCTGGGAGCCAAGAGAGAGCAAAAATATTTATAAAATTAGACGGAAAGCCAATCTTGGCTGGTGGCCTTGTTAACCTGTAATTCAGTAATCACCTGAGAATCAGAGCAGGTCAGCTCCATAGCCTCATTCACTTCTTTCCCCAGCTTAGAAAGGGGGATATTCTAAAATGCTTTCAATCGCATATATATTGATTTGTTCTCCTTTCTAAAGAATGATATAAAAATTCCTAAAGATATTCGGTTTATTTTTCTCCAAAGGTGGTCAAGTTGTCATTGGAATCCTTTACATCTGGAATTCTGTTCTAGATTGAGCTTTTTCCAATCTTAGCGTAGTTGCCAACAATTTATCTGCCTTAATAGGTCTTTTGTAGAGCCTACGCTTTAAGCTGGACTGCACCCTTTCCGACTGTTTGGTAAGTAATATCCTTAGTTGTCCCATCGAGGCCGTAGTTTCTTTCGGAGAAGAGAGTAACTTGTTTCTCTATGCTGCTATTCTGCCCTGTTAGGATCCTTTTCCAGTCTTCCTCTCATGACAATGGAGTTATTCTTCTGGTGAGCCCTACACCCAATGCATGTTCGCCTAACTACAGCCCTGAAAGTGTTACAGATAATCTCTGAGGACACCTCCTTTTTTCATTCAATACAAAATATTCCTGTAATTTAGCACCTATATTCTGAGAATATGTTTTATCCTTTAAGGGAATAGTGTCACGCTTCTAAGCCCCTTTTCTTCTTGGTAGAATCCCCAGGTCCAAGTTCCAGAGTGATACAATAGTGCAGTAAGAAGTGCATTAACACTAGAGTTTGCCTCTAACCCACAGACGTTTCTAGTTGTTGTACCAAAATTTGATTTGAGCAATGCTTGTGAGACATCAACCTCATAAACGTCCCTGGTAGTCAGGTATGTTTCCTGTTAACATATTATGTCAGAGGAGTCAGAGGTTAGAGATTTCCAGACACTATGACATTTTGCAGAGCAACTAAGTCGTCTGACATTCCATGTAATCAAACAAACTGTTATAGCAAGTACAAAAATAATTACCCAAAGAGTACTCCCTTAGAATATGAGTGTTAGACTTGGCTTTTTCAGCGGGTTTACCCCCAGACTTTTTGCTTTTTGGTCTCCTGTTTTTGACCCTGTTTTTGTTGGTTTTAGGACTCTGGGCACTTTACCACTGCTATTCAGTGCTAAAGTGCATATGCTCTCCTGGTAAATTATGTACATGGATTAGTGTTTCCATATTTGGCTTATTTGATTTACTACTAAATACCTAGTATAGTGCACTGTGTGTGCCCAGGGCCTGTAAATCAAATGCTGCTAGTGGGCCTGCAGCACTGATTGTGCCACCCACACAAGCAGCCTTTCAAAGGGTTCTCAGACGTGTCACTGCAGTGTCTGCGCGCAGTTGTGACTGCCATGTCGACCTGGCAAGTGCACCCACTTGCCAGGCCCCAACCTTCCCTTTTATTACATGTAGGTCATCCCTAAGGTAGGCCCACGGTACCCCTGTGGGCAGGGTGCAGTGTATGTAAAAGGTAGGACATGTGCTGGTGTGTGTGTCATGTCCTGGTAGTGAAATACAGTGTATTTAGTTTTTCAATATGGAATTGCTATCTGTCCCATAGGATAGAATGGCAGATACTTTGTAACATTTTACAAGTATAACTTCCTATTGGGACAAGATAGGGAAGTGGAGTTTAGTATGCCTGAACTCAGGATTTAAAAATGCATCTTTTAGTAAAGATGATTTTTATATTGTGTGTTTGGGAATACCACTTTTAGAAAGTGGGTATTTTCTTGCTTAGCCATCCTATGTGCCTCTGCTGGTTTGTGTATTGACTGTCTGGTTTTGGAGTGGCAGGAGCTGGGGATGTGCATTCACTGCAGACATCCATTGGGGGGTTTGAGGTATGTCCTGACTTTCCTGGATGAGTCCGGGCTGGGCTGAATAGACCTGGGCTGCATTTAGAGTAGTGGGAGGAGATTTCTTTGCACCTAAATGGGCCTTATCTGCCTTGGACAATGCTGTCTCCACCTCCTGCCGGGAAGCTGGACCAGAGAAGACAGAACTGGTTTGGGCTGAGCACAGACACTCTCTGCCCAAAAGAACAAAGAGAAACTAAGTATAAATATTGGGGCCCAGACCCCAGAATTTAGATTACTGCTGGACTGAGGAACCTGCCTGGAAGAAGAGCTGGGAGAGCTGCTAGGAGGAGTACTGCCCCTTTGCTGTGTGCTTTTCTGGGTTGGCCTGCAGTTGCTGCTTCTGCCTTGGGCAGGGAAAGGACTGGACTGTTCTTTCTGCATTCAAAGTATCTCCAAGGGCTTCATGTTGAGATTGCCTCCTGTTGGAAGTCTCAGGGAAATCAAAGACTTCAACATCTTCTGGGTACCAGCTTCTGGAGCTGGATGTTTCAGCTGCCACAGAGGAAAAAGGTAACCCGACGCCGTCAACGACGCCGCTGCTGGGTCCGTGACCTGAAGGCACCGCAGAGGGCACCGCCGCACTTTGCACCGCAACCCTGGTCTCACCGCCGCCGCCGTCCGATGCTGCCACCGAGCCTCTGTTTGCACTGTGACCTGTGGGCACTGCAGTTCACACCGCCTTGTTTCACACCGCCGCCTTGGTATCCCTGATGATGCCGCAATGACATCAATGACGCCACTGCCTGCGCCGTTAGCTGTGGACACCGCTTGTGGAGAACACGGTGCACCGTCCCGCTTCACATCACAGCCCTGGTCTCACCGACAAGGCCACTCCACGCTGACATTGACGCTGCTGCTTGCACCGTGGTTTGAGGGCACCACTCGTAGGTTCCTCTACGCACCGCCCCATCCCACACCGCAGGCTTGGCCCACCGACGCCAGCGCCATCGACTCCAGATCGTCAACAGATGCTGCTGCCTGCACCGCGACCTGTGGGCCCGCACGATGCATTGCCCCATCTCGCACCGCAGCCTTGGGTCTACCACAGACAGCGCTTCAGCCACAAGGACGCCGCTGCTTGAACCGTGACCTGCCAGCACCGCGACGAGCATATCATCACTTCGCACTGCAGCCCTGGTCTCACCAACGCCGCTGGATGACCGTCAACAAGCCACTGCCTGCACTGCGACCTGAGGGCACCGCATGCTGCACCACTGTACTTCACACCTCAGCCCTGGCTCCTACCGAAGCCGGCACTCCTGACGTCAAACTCACGGAGTTCGACCTGCAACGCGTGTGACTTCAAGAGCCCGAGGACTCCTGCACCAGCCTCCGGAATAGACACCTGCCGACACCGGCTCTTCGGAGCTCAACGAGAGGTCGCCAATTCTCTGCATTGATAAAGGTACTATTTTAAGGGTCTTCCCGACACCGTAGCTGGCCTGCGACGCCGCGGTCAGCCAGAACTGTTTGGATTTGTTGTTCACGACGCCGTGATAGCCCCGGACGGAACTATCGACTTCAAGGAACTGTATTTTAAGTCTATTTTTGATTATTGATATTTCTGAGAACTGTATGGCGGATTTTTTTATCGTTTTTGGTCTTGTTGCACAGCTAAAATATTGGATATTTTTCTAAAATGGTGTGGTGTCCTTTAGTAGTGTTTTCACTGTATTACTGTTGGTTATGTACAAATGCTTTACACACTGCCTCTGAGTAATGCCTGTCTGCTCGTGCCAAGCTACCAAGGGGGTGAGCAGGGGTTATTTCAGTAGTGTATCCCCCTTACCCTGACTAGGAAGAAGGGTCCCTCCTTGGACAGGGCAACAACCTGCCATCTAGAGACCCCCATTTCTAACAATAAGTAATCTGTATAAGCCCATCTGAACATTGTGCAGAACACCACCAGGTAAATTCCACCCTCTGTAACCCTCACTGTACCCTCCATAGATACAACATTATACTGAAAAACAATTGCATAAAATATAATACAAACCAAAATGACCTTGGTGGTGGGAATACAAACACCCCAGCCATGTTGATAGTCACACCCATGGCCAGCTGCTTCCTCTGACCTTCCTCAGGCCATAAATCAAATCATTTAAATCTTACTAGATTCCATCATTTTCTTACCTTGGTATATTTATGGGTATAGGAACTGCCAAGTACTTTTGAACAATCATTAACAGTTTAAGCAAAATGAGCATATTTTAATGCCAAAAGAATCATAGTTTCATGCGCTGATTTTCATTCATTGGATTGGATACACTATTATTCTTTGATCATCTTTCTCCTGGACCCTCAAGCCCTCTCCCACCTGCCTCCTCCAACTTCTGGTGAAGAGCTTGATTTTTTGGTGTTAAATACAGACGATTCATCTTCGCACATCTCCAGAACCCACCTGTCCCTCCGCCAGAGTTCGGATTATATGAGATTTTGAGTCCAGCAGAAACCAGAGAGCAAATTGGAATTCCCAGTAATAATGGACCTGCCATTACTTCTGTTCCTTGCTGATTGATAACAGTGCCCAGTGCTTTAAGAGAGGTCTTGTAACAACTGGAAATCACTGTCTCAGCATGTAGCGGACTCTGAACCTCTTGCCTCTCGATGAATGTTGTCTTACAGTAATGAATAAGCTTCACTAGGATGTCTCTTAGGCGAGTTCCCTGTGACTACCAGAGTGCCACCATTCTGTGAGTCCTCAGTATTTCCCAAGGGAAAATCTTTCCTTGCTTGTAGTTTTGTGAAGAGGTCTGTGTAAAAGACGTCTAAGCTGGCTCCTTGAGAGCATTACTTCACATTTTTCAGCCTGATGTTATCTCACCTTGAGGTATCTTCAAGACCGTCACACTTGTCCATGTTTCCCCTTCAGTTGGATCACAGTAGATTACATGTTTTCTAAGTGTTGCCTAAAGTTAAAATATTTTCTTCATTTGTGCTAACCCAGGCTTCTCCAACGGGTAGCTCGTGAGCTACGGGTAGCTCTCCAGCTACCTGTAAATAGCTCTCCTGTGTGCATCCCAGTCTACTAAATACGAGCTTTTTTCTTGGTTGAAATAATGTATGTATTCCAAAATTGTATATTTAAGACAAAAATGTGTGTATTTTCAGAACTCATGAGCTGATGTTTGGAGTAAAATGGCTTAGTTTCCAAAATATATTTAAAGCTGGTTTCTGAGTGATTAATCATGTGGGGAGACTTATTACTATTGTCGTTACTTTTGGGCCAAGGGCATTGCCGCTGTGGCTGTTTTGTATTACCCACGTAGAGGCATTCCAAATTGACATTTCTTCTGGCAACCCTGTTTAATGCACTGAGGTGGTCACTGCTAATAATTTGATGGCCACTCATGTGATCTTATATGATGTGGTCACTATTACAATACTAATAATATCAAATAGGTTGAAGACCCCTGGGTTAACCCGATCGCCTATAGCCTGTATATCTTTTGCCGGTTCTGCTCTGGCTGTTATCCATTCAGATTTGTCCACATTAAGTTGAGATTTAAAGGTTTCGGTCAATTTAACTTGAAAAAGTCTGAGAGGCACGATAAAAGAATGCCCTTCGTCAACCGGGGTAAGGTCATTTTTAGCTGCCATCATTGACGTAAAGGCCCCTTGTGGAGTTCTCAAATAGTCTGGTGTGGGGCCCTGCCCTGCTCACTCCTATCAAGATGATAAGTCCCTTTATGGCCTGCTAGATTTTGCTCTTTTGATCAAGAGGTCATGTTACCCCACCTGGGATGATTGACCAGTGGTGGACTTCTGGCTCACACAAGCCTTGACTCGTCACCTCTCCATCTCATCTGACCAGGCCTAAGATGGCTGCTTCTGTTCTCCTCACTGCTAGAGTCCACACAGAACTTTGTTACATCACATGATTTCCCTTCGTAATTAGCTCATTCCATTAACGCTCAGTGGACTCCCCTTCTCAATCTTGTTATTTCAGTAGTTCTGCACTGTTTTGGGAATCTTCTTCTGGCAGTTAAGGGGAGCTCACTACCAGTGTGCCGTCTTCCCTCCAACGTTCTATTCTATGAATCTTATAAAGCGCATAGCTACTCAAAGGCCTCCCAGCGCTAGAACAGTCATCATTATGGTCAGCTCACAACAGAAAGAGAATAAGTTACTGTAAAGCCAGGTTTTCAAGGCCCTCCAAAAAGAAAATTTGTTGGTCAAATGGAGTAGTTCAACAGGGAGAGTATTCCAAAGTTTGGGGCCAGATAAGACAATTAATTTCCTCCCCAACAAAATCTACTGATCTTGGGAACCTGTATCAGGTGAGCTTAAGATAATCTAAGTGGCCTTCCAGAAATGTATGGGGTAGCTAGCGATCTTAACAGAAGGGGACCTCTCTTATGGAGTGATCTGTGCAAAATGCATAAGGCCTCAAATTGCACTCGCTGCTCCACTGGACGCCAGTGAAGATCTTTCAGGACCTTTTTTGTAGATTGATGTCTTGGGAGATTCATAAGGAGCCGTGGAGCAGCATTCTGATTAACCTGCAACCTTTGGATCACATATTGGGGTGACCCGAGGTTGTTATGTTATACGGAATTTATAAAGCGCACGTACACCAATTAGTTTCATGGCGCTAACATAAGGATCAACCGCGACCAGAAAGAATTTTAATCTAATCGTAGGCCTGTGCAAATAGCCATGTTTTGAGAGCTTTTCTGAAGTCCAGCAAGTCAGTGCATGACCGGATCTCCAAAGGGAAGGAGTTCCACCGTCTTGGGGCGAGAGAGGCAAATCTACTTCCTCCCACGCGTTTCCGCTTAAAGGTGGGGGTGATCAAGAGTTCCAGGTTAGCTGAGCGTAAGTTGCGAGTGGGTGTATACCTTAAAATAAGGTCATCAATAAATTTAGGACTGCGCCCATGCAAGGATTTAAAAATCAGGCATCCTGTTTTAAAAGCACAGCGCTGAGGAATAGGGAGCCAATGAAGTTTCCGGAGGAGAGGGGAAGCAGGTTGCCATCTAGGTTGCTGGTGTATCAGCCTGGCTGCTTGATTCTGGACAATCTGCAGCCATTTGGACAGAAAAAGTGGCATACCTAAATAAACTGAATTAGCATAGTCCAGGTGTGACAGAACCATGGCTATCACAACCTGTACCAGGGCTCCTTGGGTTAGTAAGCGACTGATCTTCCTGATCTTTCGTAACTGAAAGAAACAGGTTGAAATCACTGAGCCAACTGTGTACTCAATGATAATTCGTTGTTTAAGGTAACACCGAGTGTTTTAGCAGCTGGAGAGGGAGTAGGCGGGGATCCAAGTCCCGTAGGCCAATAGTGGGGGCCCCAGAACAGCTGACTACCCCCTGTCAGAACTAACTCCGTCTTCCCCGGATTAAGCTTTAGGTGGTTGTGATCCATCAAATGACGGATATACAACATGGTCGCTTGGAACTCACTAACTGATTCAGCTGAATTATCGATGGTGAATATCAATTGAAGGTCATCGGCGTAGTTAAATGTCGTCACATTCCTTTCCATCAGTGAATTGATCAGGGGGCGAAGGTAAAGGTTGAACAGGTGGGGAGATAAGGACGATCCTTGCGGTACCCCACAGGTTGTGCTACGCCTCGGTGCCATAAACTGAGATGTACGGACTGCCTGGGAGCGATCTTCTAAAACGAGGTAATCTAGCCCAAGGCTGTGCCCTGGATGCCAGCCAGCCTGACACGGTCTGCCAGTAACTTGTGGTCGACCGTGTCAAGGCGGCTGCGAGATCTAACAGCACCAGGGCCTGGGGGGAACCTTTATCAGCTTTGTCCCGTAGCCTGTCCAGGACCGCTAATATCACTGTTTCTGTTGAGTGTGCAGGTCGAAAACCTGCTTGATGGGAATCTAAGTAATTGGACTGCTCCAAGAAATCCGACAGACATCTCACCACATGTGCCTCCAATACTTTGGCCAGGTAAGGGAGCAGAGAGATGGGCCGATAATTCGACAGGCACAGGGGGTCCGCCCCAGGTTTCTTCAACAAGGGGACAACAATTGCCTCCTTAAAGGCTTTAGGGACCCGCCCCTGGGACAGAGATTCATTCAGGAGGGCGAGGGCAGTACTAGGGAGAACTGACATGGCCTCCTTTAGAATGTACGGTGGGCAGCAGTCAGTGGGGGCTCCAGATTTGACTTCCGCCAAGAGATCCCGAAAGGCCTTCATACTAATGACCGGGAAGGATTCGAGTTTAACAGGATTACAATATGTGACAGAAGAAGTCTCAGTGGGGGAATGTTTTGGGATACTGGCTTTGATGATGGCGATTTTGTCAATAAAATAGTTGTTCAAGGAATCACAAAGGGCTTGAGTTGGTTTAGCCTTGAGAGAGAGTCTATCTGGATTGGATAGCTCGTTAACGATTGAAAAAATCTCCTCAGAGTTCCTATTCGTATTTGTGATTCTGGCGGAGAAATGGGCTGCTTTTGCCAGTTGTATGGCCTTTTTGTATTCTTTCTGTGCTGCTGAATAGGGGGCTTTACTTTCCAAGGAGTACGTCCGCCTTCACTGTCTTTCCAATTGGCGGAGAGTCAATTTTAGGGATTTTAATTCAGGGGAGAACCATCTCTGGGCCTCATATCGACGAGCCAGTTTTATTTTTTTGAGAGGGGCATGATTATCGCTTGCAGAACGTAGCCATGCTGAGACTTTTGCCTCGAATATATTAACATCTGGGTCCGGAGTTGGGGTTGTATCGGCCAGTGTAACATGGAATTCTTGTTTTTCGAGGACATTCCATTTCCTGGCCAACCCCCCTTCAGCTGTGGGAGTTTTGCCAGACGTGGAATGTGTGACTGTGAATTTTATAAAATAGTGATCTGACCATATACAGGGGAGGGTCACAAGAGTTGATAAACTTAAATTGGTAGTCCACACTTGGTCCAAGACATGCCCTTTAACATGGGTAGCAGAAGATACATGTTGTACAAAATTTATGTTAGTTAAGAGGTCTGATAATTCGACAGACTGAGGCCCCCAAGTGAGTCGTTGAGCCAGTAGTTAAAATCGCCGATTAACAGGATTCTAGCGTGACTAATTGCCAGATTAGCGATTTGTTCGCCCAAGGAATGGGGAAGAGAGGCATATGCTGTGGGGGCCTGTAGATTAGTACACATATGATAGGGTCAAATACCGACTCCAATTTAATCACCAGGTTGTCTACTGCCGGGAGGCAGAGACATGTAAGCGCCGTGAATTTAAGGTCATGATGGATAATGGCCGCCACTCCTCCACCGCGTTTGCCCGATGGACGGTTCGCGTGAAGGATGTAGTATTCGTTCGGTAGTGCCGCTAGAATGTCTGGAATGGAGTCAGCAGTCAGCCAAGTTTCAGTTAATAAGAGAATATCTGGCTTTTCCGACGTTAAATGCATAAATATGTCAAGCTGATGTCTAACTAGGGAGCGGGTATTTAAGTAGTGAATCGTCATTACCGAATTTCTAGCTTTGCTTGGCCGTTGCTGTTGGATGATACCAAGGGGAGATTTACAGACTTCGGGGAAGACTGCCATAATCAAGGCGTAAAATAATAAGAGCCTGGACAATTAGTCTTCTAGCTAAAAAGGAAGAAGATTTAAAGCCTTTCTTAACCTTCTCAGGACACCAAAGCAATCAGCAGCAAGTTTGGTAGCTTGGTGCTCCATTGTAAGTCTAGAATCTAGCCACATTCAAAGACTTTTTATCACACATTTGGGCCAAAGAGAGCCTTTCCTGGCTGTCCAGCACAGGGGCTAGGACTTTCTTACTAAAATTGTTTACAGTTAGCCATCCATCTGGCTTCTTCCTGAAGGCAGGGGACCAGACTGAGGGGACTAGACAGGGCCGTTTCTACCATTAGGCAAGACTAGGCAGCCGCCTAGGGCGGCCAAAGGGAGAGGGCGGCAAAAAGTTATTTTATAACTGATGAACAAAGCTGCCAAGGTTTCAGATTGCCATGTGGGCTAGGTAATTAACGAAAAAGTGAAGAAAGATTAAGAAATGAAGGGGGTCTATGAAAGAATGGTTAACGCAGCAGAGGAGGTGGGGTGACAGGGAGGTCAGGAGCGGGAGGGGTAACGGGTAGAAGGAGGAGATACAGGGAAAGGGGGAGATTGATGGAGGAGGCAAAGATAGCAATAAAGGGTAGGCGGCGCGCGGGAGGCCTCTGAAGAAGTGGTATACAAGAGAGGTGAAACTGCACGAGACAACAGCTCGTGAGGCAGAGGGTGAGGATGGGTCCGGCGAGAGGCTGGAGAAGAAGAATGGGTATGCATGAGAGGTGAAGCTGTACGAGACAGCAGCACGTGAGGCAGAGGGCAAGGATGGGTCCGGCGCGAGAATGGAGAAGAAGGGATATGCATAAGAGGTGAAACTGCACGAGACAGCAGCGCGTGAGGCAGAGAGCGAGGCTGAAGTCCAGCGCGAGGCCGTGATGTGGCGCGAGGCTGGAGCCCTGGAGCAAGGGCGGTTGGAAGGGAGGGCGCTAGAGGGTCACGTGGAGAGGACAAGGCTTGGGGACGTGCAGGAGGCACTGTGAGAGACGGCACAGCGGAGCGGGGATAACGGGAGGGAAAGGAGGGCGGGATAGAGAGAGGGGGAGGAGACAGCTGAGGTGTTGCAGTGATTTGGGCGAGAGACTGGGGCGGGGGTGAAGCGGGCACGGGAACGGTCGGGGCGGAGGGGGGGTAAAAGAGGCAGAAAAGGCGTTTGGGGGCACACAGCCTATTTGTCTGTATATGAGGCTAGCGCCGAGAGGGGCAGGGGAGGTGCTGGAAGGGTGGGCAGTGAGGGTCAGAGGAGGAGGGCTCAACAAAGGAGTCATAGAGAGGGACACACACCCGTGGGGGCCACCCTTGTAATGTAAATACTGAGGGAGAGGGGCTAAAGAGGAGGGAGAGCGAGAGAGGAGGCTGGGGAGAAGGAGTGGGAAGGAGGTAGGGGCATACAGAGGAGGGGGGCGAAGGAGGCAGAGAAGCAGGGCCTGGGAGAGGACAGGCTGTAGAGACATGGAGTAGGAAGTGCAGGACAGTGTGGAAGACCTAGGGGCAGAGACCAGGGGAGGTGGGGGCTGAAGGTCTGTTGTGGATAGGACTGGCAGAGACATGTAGGCAGGTGGGAAGGAGGTTATGGGGCATAGTGTGGTGGGTGAAGGTTGCAGACGTTGTAGAAGGTAGGAGCAGTGGTGGCAAGGAGGAGGGCTGAATGTTCAGGGGTAGCGGTCCGCCCCATTGAGCTAACCAACACAGGATCTCCGTCTGTGAGACTCTGCAGCACATCTGGCCCTGCTACTGCACGGCTCATCCGTACAGCGGAGGACTCATCAGCACACCCGGCCATCAGGACAGTAGGGATTCCCATAAAACCCTCCCACATACCTGGACATACCTTGGGGCTCATCAGCATATCAGGGCGTCATGCAAGACGTATCCATACAGCATAGGAAACCCAGGAGTCATCAGCACGCCCAGGTATACTTACAGTTAGACTTGTCAGTAGCACCAGTCGGGCTCTAAGAGGCATTAGTATAGCAGTAGACTGAGTAAAACTCATCAGCACTTCCAGACTCATCAGCAGGTAAATCGGCTGCACCACGAGATTAACCAGCACAGCAGGGACACTGCGCGATATATCAGCAGAGCAGCCTGTGCTCCAAGACGTTTTAACATTGTTAACACAACCCAGCCTTCCAGGAGGACTCATCAGCACACATGGACACGCTGACGACTCCTCGGCACAGCAGGGCCTGTTGTAAATTACATCATCTGCGCAACTGAACTCCGTTGTAAATCTCACCAGCAAATGTCTTGGACCAGAAAACTGTCTGGAAAGCCCCTGATCAGAGCAACCAGAAGCCACCTCCCATCTCAGTTGTGACCCAGGTGAGCTTGTTTTGGGGGAGGGGGATTGAGTTGCTGGGCGTTGAGTCCCAGTGCCACCCCTTCCCCCACCGAGTGTTCACTTTTGTTATAGAGAACAGTAAAAATAATATGTCCTTTCTACCAGAGAGAGAGAGAAATGCAACAGAAAGAGATAACAGAGGTGGAGAGATTTAGGGGGGGTGATTAGGTGTGCCAGCAGACAACAATAGAAATAGAGAGAGGGAGACACCCCAGAAAAGGAAAGAGAGCAGCAAGCAGACCAACCAATGGAGAGAGAGAACAGCGGGGAGGGGCACACGGAGAGAGAGACACAGAGTGAGACAGTGAGAGATGCACCATCGTTTGGGGCTGAGGCAGGAAAGCTTGTGAGAGGGTCGCAGTGTCTTCTGCTGTGGCTGTAGCTTGCAAGGTGAGTTTGACCTTGTTAGATGGGGCGCCGGATATCTCAGGGGCGTAGTTATCAGTAGTGCAGCATGTGCAGTGGCACCCGTGTACAGTGGTGCGAGGGACCCACTTCACCCTAGTTAGTACTGTTTTTGGTACAAAAACAAGGGATTGGGAGAGGGGTGCAGTTTCCTCGCTTGCATTAGGGCCAACTGGGAGAATTTCAGTGCGGTGATGCGGTCCACCACACTGAAATGAAATAGTCTAACGCCTGATGCGTGATTCTTGACAGAGCTGAGTGCATTAATTCTTCTAGCCTGGATGACAGGGGGAGAGAGTGATGGTAGTAAAAGGGAGAGGGAGGCATTTTTCAATTCTCGCCTAGGGCGGCAAAACATCTAGAAACGGCCCTGGGACTAGAGCTGGGATTGGGGGAGACTGAGATGCCCAGCTGGGTGTCATCGGCATGGGAAACCCTTGACGACCCGTAAGAATGCACAATTTCAGTTCAGGGGTACATATAAAGATTAAAAAGGGTGGGTAAGACCCCTGTGGCACCCCACAACTAAGAGGGAGACTGTCAGAGTAGCAGGACTGATCTAACACCTGGAATGTTCTGTTCTCCAGAAAGGAAGAAAGCCATTTCAGTGCACGGCCATAAACACCCACTTTTGATATCCTATAGATAAGTGTGGCATGATGTACGTTCATACAAAAAGATTGCATATAGGACATTGCATATATTTGACAAAAAGTGGTATAAGCAGAATTGTAAAAGAATTACATATATAAAATTGGTAAGATACGGACATGTCTAGAACACACGGTATGTCTGATAAACAGAGATTCAGACATACAGTAAGTGCAGTTTCCCAGCAGCTAAAGTGCCTAGGAGCAGAGCGTGCAGCACTAACACGCAAAGCATGGGGGGGTCTGATATTTCCCTTGTTTGGCTCTTTCTGAACTGTCTTTGTTTGTTTTTGATTGGATGCTTATGCTATTTTATCGGCGTGTTGTACGTGTGTGCTGTTGCTGCCTTTCACGTTGTCGCCCCGGCGCTCCCCTGCTATTCTTGTGTTTGCACCTTGTGCGTGAGACTTCTCCAAAGAATTCCTCAGTAAAAACACACAGAAGATCGTGTGTCAGAACTGTCCCTGTAGAACTGTAAATCTTTGGTGTGATAGGAATGTTTGCTTTTTGTTAACTTGTTGCCCTTGCTAATTTGTTAATGTGTCAGCTGTGAGAGTTTATGTGTTAGACTTTTGGCCTCCTTTCTCTACACAGCGGCTTCGCGTTATCGCCAGCACTTGCTTTCTGCCTCGGTCACGTTTATAGCACGCTGACACCGCATACCACGCATACTTTATGCTCAGCGTGAACACTTGCCATAGGGGCTTCCATGCCAAAAAAATAGTTGTTGTCATGTAAATAGCAGTTGCTTTTATGTCTTCGGTGCATTTTGTGTTCTGTATTTTATCCTAATTAACGCATTCTAGGGTTAGGGAGTGATCGAATTCTCACACTCTGGTTGGTAAAGTGCCAATGTGAGGAGAAAGCTGAGGCAATTAGCTAACGATAATTGGCTGTCGAGAATATATTGTTTCCCATCGCATTTCAGTCTGCTGTTGCGCAAGAAAATATACTATTATTTTTCACTGTAGTCCAGTGGCGGCTTCTCTGTTAAGGCGGAGGAGCATTGCCCCACTGCTCTTTGGGCAGTGCAAAAAAATAAAATGATAATAACATGACGTTATTATCATTTCATTTTTCTTTGCGGACTCGGAGCCAGCTTAGGGTGGGGTAGGGCTGGGTTGGCCAGAGCAGAGGGAGGAGTGGTTTGCCCTCTCTAAGTGCGCATGACGGTTTGCCAAACCATCATGCGCACTTAGCATGTTTCCACGTGGCTGTGTTGCACAGCCGGGTGGAGAACTGTCCCAGGCACTGCCTGAACGGCCAAACAGGCCACTCAGACCAATCACAACGCTGCTGTCATGCTGGTGACTGCAGCGTTGTGATTGGCTGGGAGAGTCTGGGAGCTCGGGTGCTTCCATTCCGTGCTGCCAGTGCCGAGAGAAGAGGACGAAGGAGAGGCGGTGGCGTACACAGGTATGTTTATTTTCTTTTTTTTACACCCCTACCTCACCACCCCGTTCCGAGGCAGCCACCACTGCTGTAGTCTTCTTTCAAGGTTTATCGTCATTCATGAGGTTCACTCCAGTCCCAACAAGTGGGAATAGCAGGGTAACAGCATGTACTTGCACATCAGCTCCTCACTCCCAACACTGTGGCATCCCTAAGGGGTCCAACATATCACTTCAGTATCTGTCTAACCTCTTACCAGACCTGATTAACTCATTCAACCTCACCAGTTACAACTATGCAGACAGCATGTAATTCCATTTAAACGTGGATGGCCTAGAAGCTATCTATAACTCAAAAATTGACGACTTAATTTGCACCATAAATACATGGATGTGGTGGAACTGCCTAAAGCTCAATGCTGAAAAGACAGAGATCATGATCTGCGGACAATGGCAAAAACACCAGCCGACCTCCAAATGGCCCAAGGAACTCGAGGCCCCTCCAACAATATCAAGAAAAGTCAGAAATCTAGGGGTAACCAAGGATTCAGACCTTTTTTTGATACCATATGTCAACAACCTCACTAAGAGTGCCTTTTGCACAATTAAATACTGTGTTGCATCTTCCGTACCTTTGATAGCAATAAAAGCTACAAGCATTCCTCACACTTTTAATCTCAAAGCTTGGCTATGCCAGTTTTATCATATACAAACTGCAATGAATCCAAAATGCTTCCACAAGACTCCTTCTCTGCCTTCTCCGATCAGAATACATGACTCCAGTCCTGCAGTCACTCCACTGGCTCCCCATACCTGGAAGACCAAAGTTAAAGGCACTTTGCTTTGTCCACAGAGTCTCCCAAGGAAAAGGACCACAATACCCACACCTTAGATTCAAGCAATACAAACAAAACAGGAAACTGTGCTCCTGTATTGCACCGTTGGACGTCATATCACCTTACTATAAGAGGTTCACGGGAGGCACTGCTTTCTCAGTATAAGCTCTGGAGCACGTTACTGGCCAAGATTAAAAGTATTCAGGAGCATACACTTCAGAAGGGAGTTGAACACTTGGCTAGTTCCAAGATAATACATCATCCTACTACCCTGGGATAAAACCCAGAATGATAATCACATCTTCAAGTACAGTCTACAGTTTATAGCCCACAGGTATGGAACAGCCCAACCAGCACAAGACGTTCCTTATTCAGGTAAATTACAAAGGGTGGATCTATGGCTAGCTTGGCTATTATAGTATCGTTAATTCATATATGATCAGTGGTGGCTGGTGACATTTGAAAGTGGTGGGGTGTAAAATGATTGTTGTACTGAACTGTGGCGAGCGAGCGAGCCCGAACAACCTATGGGGCATTAGGGGCGGTTCTTCCCCCGAGAAAATTTTGAAAAAAGAGTGGACAAATGGTGCATTTTCAAGCAAATTTGAAAAAGCAGGAAGGTTAATAAAGCAATTGTGAAAGTGCAGTTATTACATTAATAAAGAGATGTCATATAACAACATAGGTAGCTGCTTATTCAGTATAACCAAGGTCATGCCGCCCGCTGCTCCGAGCATACGTGCTCGTGTTTCTAAAACTAAAATGCTGTAAAATATGTGTGTGACGTGCAAAACAAAACGTGTGCATCACCATATTTCTTTCACATCCTCCAGGTTTATCTTTCAAGCCCAAGGCCATTGCAACAGAGTCCCCAATATGGGCCGGGGTAAAAGGTTTATGTTTGTAAGGCGGGAGCAAGAGATGCCATCTCCAGGGACGACTGCTATAGAAAACTGCTCAGACCAAGCAACCATTCAAACAAACCCTCAGGGTCAAAACCAAAACACCAGCTTCCAAACCACACAAAGTACATGGTGTATCTTGCTATCCGTGCGGGTAAGCGCTTCAGCGCCCCACTCAGAGGTAGTAAGCGCTATATACAAAGCTAAAATGCAATGCAATACAATATTCTACTTTCCATATTGATGGTTCCTGGGCGCAACATACTGCCTCACCCTCTTCCCAAAAGGAACGAACAAACAAAAATAATTACACAAATAATGAATACATAAATTAACATTAATTCAGTTTCATCAGTACGATAAACGACGTAGGCCTTTGGTACTCTTCTGGGTCTGGCAGACTGTATATGTATGCTCCACCTCAGAAAGTCTGCACTTTGATGAAGATCCTTATCTGAGAACGCAACGCACCTTCTTCAAGCACAATACAAACCTCCTCCGTGGCCACCAAGCTGTCCACCTACACACCTACACCTCTTGTGAACCATAGCACATGAGCAACAGTTCAACAACGCTCATCCTGAGTTACCACAGAATCACAACAAACTGCCACCACTTGCGCCTTCACTTCATTCTCCTATGAGTCCTCATATATGACCAAAGGAAATGGATGACATCACGGGTAGCAGCAGCGTCTCATGCACGAAAGCTGGTTCTTTGCAAAGAGCGCGCAGAAAACAAGTTAGACTTTCACATACGTGCCTCCTCATGTGTTTGCATCCCTTACTCAACAACGCCTTACAAAGCCTGGTCCGTAAGCAACGAAGGCACCACTGTGACCAGCATATTGTTCGTCTCGTTTCAGTCTCAGGTCACACCATCAAAATAAGACAAGCAAACAGCACCGTCACATGAAGCCGAGGCCGCGTGCCTCATACAAGACCGAGCTGCCGCCGAGTACACTTAGCACATTCCAGTGATTCCGCCACAAATACCCGCTTTGCAGCTCAGCCTCCCTCATGGTAGTCTAACAGTTAGGGGGGGGGAGGCGGGAGGGGTTTAATTAAATTAAAATAAAACTTACCTTCTCCAGGCCGCCTCAGCTCCTGGCCGGGTCCCGATTCGCGCTTTTTCTGCTGCTCTCCTCAACAGGAAGCTGCCACCCACAGGCAGCCTCCCTCCCCTCTGCCAATCACAACGCTGCAATGGCAGCGTTGTGATTGGTGCGGTGCAGACGCACAGCGCCCCAGCCGGGCGCCTAATGGGAGGCCCTTTTCTCTATGTAGGCTGCATGCAGCCTACATAGAGAAAAGGGAGAGTGCACATGACTGCTTTGGTCGGCCCCAGGCCAACCAAAGCAGTCAGGGCCCACAACAGTGGGCAAGCCACTCCCCCTGCCCTCGAGCAGGACCGCCCACCCACAACCAGGCACTTCTGCTTTCTCGCAGTGCGAGAGCAGAAACATAAAATGGTAGTTTTACCATTTTATGTTTCTGCTTCTCGCACTGCGAGAAAGCAGTGGGGCGACGCCCCCATGCCCCTTTGGAGGAGCCGCCACTGTATATGATCCTTCTGGTCCACAGTAATACTAATACCATAACACTCGGCGGTCGGCAGCCGATGGTAGTACATGCAGGCTGAGTAATAAATCCCTTATATTGCTTAATCCTCTCTCACATAGAACAGATCTGCAACCGTTCTTGTTCATCACCCAGTACTGTAGTAGTGCATACACCAGATAGTGAACTGAAGACAATACGGAAAAACTGAAGAGATCTGACTCAAACTGCTGGTCAATTGGAGGACTAATCTAGTCCTCCACTGCAGTTCCCAACTAGCTACATACTATGGCTGAATGTTTGCCTCTCACAATGGCAATCAGATATGGGATAATATTTAAAAAGTCCATCCCAGCTGATCTCTCCATGATTTCTCCCTTCAACTAAACCGGTTCAGTACCATAAACTTTTAAACAAAATATCTCAGAATGGGCAACCCAGTGCCATAACCAGTTAAGTGGATCATGATCATAAGAAACACCATAAAGTGACCGCAGAACTTTTCAAAGCTACCAGCTTACTGAACTGAATAAATTGCAGAAGCAGCCGGTAATTTGAGCAGGGGGGCACGGGCGGGCCACACCAGCGTACATATATTCATGCTAACCCATCTACATGCACACTCACTCAAACCCATCAATTCACAAGCGCTCACACACCAATTCACAAGCACATACACATGCACATACCCACTCACATCATGCATGCATGTACAAATACACATATATTTATAGATACACACATGCATGCATCACACATTAAAAAAAACACTTACCGGGCCACAGCGGGGATCTCGGGCGGCGGGAGGGGAGCCTCGTGGTTCCTGGAGGATTGGGACTACCGCCTCATCTCATTGGCTGACCAGTGAGATAAGTTGGTGGTCCCTTATTGATCACAGAGAGGGATGTGGTCAGTTAGACTGCTCATCCCACCCCACCCTATGATGAGGCGTCAATGGTGTACAGTCTATTGGGTGAACTTCAGGGCTTAAAACTGACGGGCCCAGGTCTGAGTCTGTCTGTGATGTGCCACCTCGACCTGATGGGGAGGACCTCCAAGTGCTTTGCCGGGTTGAGTAGGTCATACCCACAGGGCTGTGAAATCTTCAGCCTGGCAAAGTTCCACTCAGGCAGCCAGGCGCCTGCTCATTTAGCGCATGTGCAGGGCCCTGGCTGCCCAACCTGAACATAAAGAGTCTGTGTCAGGCTGACCTTTGTTCAGTCTGACAGATATACTTCATGTTTGCAAAAAAGTGGAGGGGGGCAGGGACCCTCCACCATTAAGGACGGACCGCTAATAATAAACTGCATGCCTGTCTTTCAAACATCACTGTTAATATTGGGAAGCCCTTCTGTCCGTATATTTTAGCATTCGCGACACCATCTTGCAATATGGACGCCATTTTGTATGATAATCGAAACTGCTGCTTAGTTATTTTTGAGAAACGGTCCTTGGTAAGTTTCGTTTCCCAAGGTTGAGCATTTCTTCTATAATTGCAAGTATCCTCGTTAGTACATACCTTTCTTGTTAGATGGAGCCTTTCTCCCACCCGTCTGGTAGGGAGGATAGGCCAGATGACCTTGGGCAGTAGATAGCCTGTGCCCAGCTGCAGAATCAAAACTTATGCTCTGTACCCCCATTGTATTACGACACCTGCCAGTGTTTTTCCATAGTAGGCGTGCCTTTGTGGACTTTGCAAACGTACATAATGTAATTGTATGCTTATGGGCTTCAGTCCCTCGACAGCCATCCCAAGAGGCTGGTCAGACTGGGCTCCACTGCAGTGTAATCTCAATAAATATCTGGTTTGTATTCTGTACTGTCTGACCGACTCTTCATTTGTAGGAAGGCAGAGAAGGTGGTCGTGAGTGACCCGGGTGGCCCTTTTCGGGTCACTTCCTTCAGTTGGCGCCCGAACAGGGACTCCATCGGGTGACCTCATCCTCGCCCGCAGACCGGTGAGGAGGACGGGGCCGCGTTGGGTCGGATAGGCAGATCGGGGGACCCCTGCACGATAGAGTTTCGTACTTGCAGCTTCCCCGCCTGTCTGATTGGGCGGTGCCCTTCCCAGTGGTCATCCCGACTGGGGTCCTGAATGGCGAAACCCTTGGATTTGACCATTTGGTCCGAAGAGTCGGCAGTGGAGAATAAATTCGTTTGACCTGTGTGCACCAGGTGAGCTTGTTTGGCTCTTTGTTGTCATGACGTTTGTTTGACGGATATTTTGGTTGGTCTAAGAATCAGTTTTGACAAGCGCTTGTATTTGATTTTGAAGATTCTTTTTGAAACATGGTACCATTTTGTTAATTTGTGATTGATGCAGCCCGCGGAAGCGACTTTTGGTAAAGCTATGAGTACATTTTAGTGTGATTGTGTGGTGAATGTTTTTTTTATTTTGTGTGAACAGAATGCCTTGTTGGAGTAAGTTGTGTTGTGTGAGGTGTCGTTGTTGTTCTGCTGATGCTCGATTGGAGGAAAGGCAGCCCGCACCTGCGGAAGGTACTCCAAATTATGACATGCATGTCAAATACGGTCTTGGCCCTATTATATTTAATACATTATGGCACAAATATACCAGGGACAACGCTGAATTGCAGTGGCCGTCAACAGGCACCTTTGATGAACAGAAATTGAATTATTTGGAGGAAAAATTGTTTGCTAAACGTAGTAGGCAGTCGATGTTTGATTACCTTCAGGTGTGGCGGAAGGAAGCTAAACAGAGACGGCTGACGGCGGAAAGGGAGGCACGGAGGGAGAGAACGCAGACATTGACTCAGAAAGCGGTGGCACATGATAAGGAGAAAGTGGAGAAGGGTATAGAATGTGCAGATAGGAGGTTTCGATTGCAATGTGATAAGTCATATGTTACTAGAGAGGAAACAGACACTTTTATGGAAGAGCTATTGGAAGACAGACCGCCTCCCCCTTATGCCCCGAATAGAATATACCCTGTTGTTCCACAGCCCTCGTCATCTGCCTCTGCCCCCCCTGTTCCCGTTGTATCTGGTATTGATCGAAGTGCTTTGGTTCCGGCATCACCAGCTTCTTCTGTGGCTCCGTCTCCCACAGTCACTGCGACTGCCGGTCCTCCTGCCACCCCTGTTGTTACGATGTCACTTTCTCCTTCACAGACACCTACTACTCAGCCGATGTTGACCTTGACACCCCCCTCTTCGACCAGTATGTTTGCCCCTGTTTTTACTCCTACCCCCTTGTTAGATGCCGAGACACCGGTGCGTGGTCAGGACGATGGAGCTGGGGCAGTTGCAAAGGAGCGATTAGGGCGGGTGTTGATTCGGTCTGATGTGGGAGATGTGGAGAAGAATATGGTGGCCAATCAGGCTGCCCAGTGGGCCCGTAGTCCTATTTATGGTGTTGAGGATGTTTGGAGTGTGTTAAAGGATTATGAGCCATTTGTTCAGCAGCATGCCCTTAAACATATGTCGGCCACTTTGATTGGAATATGGGAACAGTGTTTTAAAGGTGTTGCACCTCAGGCTGTTTACGATATTAGGGACCAAGTATATGCTGCGGGCATGGCTCCCAATGAGGTTTTTGCTAGTGTTACTACACTGATTGGATATCGTGGTAGATTGCATCCCCGACGGTAATATCTCAGTTCCTAATGAGGGAAGTTCATCCTCTTTTTCACCCGGAGATACCAGAGTTACGTGATCAACATGATCAAGTGACTAGACAACGAGTAGAGGCCCGTTTTCAAGAACAATGGGTTTATACTCCATGGAAGAGGAGTGAAGTCCTCGCAATTAAGGCTCAGTTGCCCGACCCCAGGAAAAATCCTACTGCTTACTATAAGGAATTGACAGAGGCTGCTGCATCGACGGTAATGACGTTGGCAGATATTGAAATGTTTTTTGGCTTATTGGTACCAGTGGATGTCTTGCGACAGGTGCACACTCAGAACCATGCCCTAGAATTGGGTGGTACATGGGATGAGGTTAAGGCGTGGGATAAGGAGAGGAAGCCTGGTGATAAGCCTAAGGATGAGATCTTGGCTTTGCCAGATTGCATCATTACTTATATGCACTCTCTTATTCCACCCCGGAAGGTGGATTGGGATAAGCTAGCCGCATGTCGTCAGAAGAAGGATGAGAGTGTGTCTGATTTTTTTACTCGGTTTGAAGGTGTGCTTTTGGATTTTAGTGGCCAGGATTTGTCCTTGGAAGGGGGTATCAGAGTGTTTGTTAACAGATTTGTCACAAATTTGTTACCAGACATTGCAACACGGTTGCAGGCTGCCGAAAGCATGTGGACTACTTCTACCCCTTCGGTGATATTGAGTATGGTGGCTCAGTATTATGAGCATAGAGAGAATGAGGAGAAAGAGAAAGTGGAAAAGAAAACAAAGGAGTTGAAGACTAAGGTACTGATGCAGCAGGCATCCGGGGGGCAGGGACGGGGTCGAGGCATTGGACTGGCCAGGCAGCTTCCTCGTACGAGCCGGAGTGCTGTGCCTGTGGGCCCCAATCAATGCGCGTATTGTAAGGAGGAAGGGCACTGGCATAGCGAGTGCCCGGTTTTGCTGAAAAAGGTTGCAGCTCCGAGAGGATGGGGAGAGAGAGAGCGAGGACGGGGAGCAGCCAGTCAGGATGGGGACCAGGCTACTGGAAAGTCATCGGGCCGTACTGATCAGAATTACTTTGATGACGTTCGGAGCCGACAGTATTATCATGAAGATTATGATTTGGATGAGACGACGGGGATGTCTTACAGCTAGGACAGTCAAGGACAGGTTAAGGGACCAGTTCCGATACCTGTAGATCAGCATGGACAGTGTGGATTTGCAGGGCTCGGAGAAGAAATTTTTAGTGGATACAGGAGCAATGAATAGTTCTGTTGCGAGGTCACTGGTCCCTGGGGCAGCCCTGTCTGGCAATAACAATGTTTCGGTTGGTTTTTCCGGTATGCCGGTAGTAAGCCCCATCTCCAAACCCCTTGCCTTGACTATAGGTCCCTTTACCGTTGATTTGCCGTTTTTACTAACATCAAATTGTGGAGAGAACCTGTTGGGATTAGATCTGTTAAAAAAGCTACATGCTACTATTTACTGTTCCCCAGACTGTGTCCATTTGACAATGGGTCCGAGTGTGGTTAGTACTATGCAATGCTTGTCTAAAGATGCCCCCTCCCAGTTGAGTTTAAAGATGTTCCATCTATGGTGTGGGCAACAAGTGATACAGATGTGGGACTTTTGCAAATACCTCCAATTTCTATTCAGGTTAAAGAAAACGCGATATTGCCTCGTATTCCTCAGTATAAGATTTTGCATGCAGGAGAACAGGTGTTGTTACATATAATACAAGATTTGATTCAGTCAGGAGCTGTTGAAGAGACAGCGGCAAATGCAATAGCCCCATCCTTCCTGTTCTCAAGAGGCCGCCTCCAGGTTCTCCTGATGATGTTGCTGATGTCTATCATTTTGTGATTGATTTGCGCGAAGTTAATAAAATAGTAGTCCCTCAGTTCCCTGTGGTCCCTGACATTACTGCTCTTCTGACTATGATTCCTTCTTCTGCCAAATTCTTTTCTGTCATTGATTTGAAAAACGCTTTCTTTAGCATCCCTGTTCAACCCAATAGCAGGCACCTGTTCGGGTTCTCCCTGGCAGGTCGTAGTTTTAGATTTTGTCGGGTTCCTCAGGGCTATACTGAGAGTCCTAGTATATATAGCCAGGCTCTGAAGGGTCAATTGGACTCCCTTACCCTTCCTCCAAGTAATGTATTGCTGCAGTATGTGGACAATCTTTTGATTGTGTCCAATACTGAAGAAGGATGTAAAGCAGCTACAGTCAAATTGTTGCTGCATTTGGCTCAACATGGACACAAAGTGTCCCTTTCCAAATTTCAATATTGTCGACAGGAGCTCACCTATTTAGGTCACCTACTGTCAAAGGAGGGTCGGAAACTAACTCCTGAACGTATTAATGCTGTAATTAACATGCCTGTTCCAAGGACCCAAAGGGATGTTCGAGCCTTTATTGGTATCACTTCCTATTGTCGTCATTAGATACCCAATTTTGCTTTATTAACGAAGCCTCTGCTCTATTTAACAACTAAAGATGTGCATGAACCTTTGCCTTGGACGCCTGAATGTCAACAAGCTTTTGAGCAATTGAAGGTTGCGCTTTGTTCGGCTCCTGTGCTTGGCACACCTGATTACAACAAGCTGTTCGTGTTATATGTACACGAGTCGGCCGGTTGTGCGCTTTCTGTCTTAACACAGGCCTTTGGAGGTAAGCAGAGGCCGTGTGCATACTTTTCTGCTGTTCTTAATCCCGTCACGAAAGCCCTCCCGAGCTGTTTAAGAGCGACCGCGGCAGTGGCCGTCTCTATTCGACAATCGGCAGGGCTTGTTCTTGACACTGATCTCACAGTTATGGTACCCCATGCTGTGGATACGCTTTGAACAGAACAAAGACACAGCACCTTACCAGTGCACGTCTGACTGGCTATGAGCTAACTCTTTTTGCACCACATATTACGGTCAAACGATATGCCACTCTGAATCCTGCCACGTTACTACCCCTCCCTTCGGAGAGTGAGGAGATAGACATACATGATTGTAGGTTTCGCACTGAGGAGGAGACGAAGGGACAAGTAGACTTGACTGATGTTCCCTTATCTGACCCCCAAGGGGAACTATATGTCGATGGCTCTTGTTTTAAATTACCAGATGGCACCCCAACTGCTGCTTATGCGATCACAACACTGCGCACGATAGTTGAGACATCACGAGTCCCCTATCAGTCGGCCCAAGCTGCAGAGCTGGCAGCTCTAATTCGGGCTTGTGAGTTGAGTCAGGGACTGGCGGTTAATATTTACACTGACAGCCACTATGCTTTTGGAGTCGCTCATAATTTTGGGCGGCTCTGGAAAGAGAGGGGATTCCTTACCTCCCATGGTTCAAAGATTCAACACGGCCCTTTGATAAATAGACTTTTGTCTGCGTTGACCCTGCCCAAGAAACTGGCAATAGTGAAGTGTAGCGCTCACAAAGCAATTACTGATGATGTGGGGAGGGGAATGCTTTTGCGGATCAAACAGCTAAAGAGACGGCCCGATCTAAGATGAAAACGATGTTTGTAGCAGTTCCTGCTAGATGGGTGCCGGAAGTCACGATGTTTGAGGACACACTAGATAGTGTGAAAGAAATCCAGAGCGAGGCGACGGTTGAGGAATTAGCAATATGGCAAGAAAGTACAGCACGAGTGGATGATGATGGGTGTTGGATAGATAAGTAAGGGAAACAGAGATGGATGTTGCCAGATGCATATGTTCTCCCCGTAGTTACTAGGGCTCATGGACCAGCTCACATTAGTGCTAGGGGTATCTGCAAGTTGCTCGATCCGGTGTGGCAGAATGATAATATTCCAAAGACGGCTGCCCATTTAGTAAAATATTGCATGGTGTGCATGTTGTACAACCCAGAGAAGGGGACCCCTACACCTACGGGTAATTTTGCACCCCCTTCTTTCCCTTTCGAAGTCCTGCAAATGGACTTCATTGAGATGGAACGGGTGAACAATTTGAAGTATGTGTTGGTGGTGGTTTGCGCATTCAGTAAATGGGTTGAGGCTTATCCTACCAAGGAAAATTCAGCTCTAGCGACGGCGAAAGCTCTTTTGAAGGAGTTTTTCCCTCGTTTTGGTTTGCCCCGTTTGATTTGGAGTGACAATGTCAGTCATTTTAATTCTAAAGTCATCCAGTTAGTGTGCGATGGCTTACACATTAAGAAAAATGTCATGCTGCGAATCACCCCCAGTCAGCAGGTTTAGTTGAGAAGTACAATGGTACTCTCAAACTAAAGATGGCCAAAATTCAGGAGAGTACAGGATTGAAGTGGCCAGATGCTTTACCATTGGCTTTGTTGTCAACGAGAGTTACAGCCCATACTAGAACAGGGTTGTCCCCCTATGAGATTGTCTTTGGTAGGCCCGCTAATGTCTGGGGAGTTCCAAGACCCCGTCACTTTTCCGAGATAGAGCACCCCTTGTTGATAGATTATACGAATTAACTAAAAATGTGCGTTCTATTCATCAGCAGATTCAAGAGGCCTTGCCATCCGCTACAGAGGGACCTGGCCACGACCTTCGGCCTGGTGATTATGTACTGATAAAGCACTTCCAGCGAAAAGGCAGCTTGGAGCCCCGATGGAAGGGGCCTTTCCAAATACTGCTTGCCACCCGCACTGCAGTCAAAGTGGACGGCCGGAAGAATTGGATACACTTTACAAATACCAAGAAGGTGCCACTTCCCCTGCCGTATGACCAGTGGAGGATCGACGGCATACGGGACTCTGAGACGGAAAAGGTTCCTCGCTTCATCCCTTTCTCTGATGCCATAAAACGTGGGCACTTTCTGAGGAGGAGAGTGATGCAGTTCTGAATGAATCAGTGCCACCTGAGGTTAAGGCCAGCCAAGAGCTCCAGTCAGCTGACCCTTCTGTGTTTGAATCCGAATCAGTCCATACCGCTGAAAGTGAATGTTTGTTTCTTGATCCCTCTGTTCCTGGAGTTGTTAAGTACAATTTGCGTCCTCGATGAAGGAACAGTGCACCAAAGGAAAAGTCAGACTAGTAGGGATGGACTTCATGGATGAAGAATAGAGACAATAGAGCAGGGACAGAGAGATTGGTGCATTGTTCGAGACACTGGACAGGATAAGTTTGGGGTGTTTTCCCAGGAGGGAGAGTACCCTATCCTGAAAGAAGTGGATTTTCCTCAGCAAGGGCTGTAATTGTGTAGCTCCAACGAGAAGTGCTTGATAGCACCACCGTGGATGAACAATAGGAGCCTGCCAGCGAGGCTCACAGGAGAAGAAAAACGGACGCTGGAAAGAAGATTGTTTGCTTAGTTTCATTACGGTTAGATTAATAGTACATTTTCATTCCTCTATCATGCATCTTTTTGGCAGGCGAATGATTGACGAAGAACAGCCATTAGGTTTTGTTGTTTTGTCCCGATTATCATGGGTGAAGCAGCGAAGAGTGCTATTCCCTCTTTTTGCTATTCTGCTGATGATTATTCTTTGTGGAGTTCTTTGGGCGTTCGAAAATGCAAGTAATTCGCCTACTTCTGACAATGATATCTTTTTCACACCAAGACGGAAAAGAATGCTTTCTAATAATGTTTTTCTAGATACTCATAAGAGATTTGTTGTTAATGGTGTTGCTTGTTATCCTACTGAATCTGTAACTAGCCTATGGACCGCTTACCCTCTGTCTTTGATAAATTATACATATTCTAAGCCGACAAATTTTGTTGAGGTAAAAGGGGAGTTTGGTTTTGGCTACCCAGGGCCATGCTTGTATCATCGTCAACCCACAGGAACAGGGTACCCCGGTTGTGACAATAATACGTTCTGTGATAACTTTTATTTGGAAGAGCAAAATATTACATTGGTGGGTTGGCATTATAAAGAAGTGACGGTTCCCCGAAAAGCTGGCTATTACCCTGCTTGTTGCCCCATCATAAATAATACTGATACTATTTTGTATATCAACTGTTATGGGGTGATCATATCCAAACAGACATTCCCTTTGACAGGTTCAAAAGGTTCTGACACCGTTACAGGTAATTCTCGTTATTCAGCTGTGAAATATGATAGGCCGATATATGCCCACACCGGGTTCTTCTTTCTCACTAATGGAACGTACTCAAATGTTCATAATGGCACCAATGATGTAGCTCTTGGGATGGTGCTGCCCCTGGGGATCCCTTGCAAATATGCTCACAGACAAATAAAATGGGTAAAGAGAACACTTACAAAGGAATTTTGCGAAGGAGTAACAGATATTGAGATCAACAGTTATAGTAATTGTATTACTTTTGGTTATATCCTGTCTGCCATTTTCACATTAAGGGGAATGGCTATGAGTAGGACTGAAAAGGCACGGGAATATTTTGGCTGTAAATTACAGATATTGTCAAATACCACAGTAGCAGCATTACGTGACATCACCATTCAATTAGAAAGTATGAGGATTTATTCTGAACAGACAAGATATGCAGTGGACTTTATTTTAGAAAAAAATGGTGGTGCATGCGCAGTTATTGGCGATCAGTGTGTAGTGGGCATAACAAAGATGGAAAAGAATATCATCAAGCATATCTTGGATATTATCGAGAATGTCAAAGGTATGGAACCAGGTAATTGGAGTTGGTCCCTTTTTGGAACATGGGGGTGGCTAATAGAAAAAGCAATATATTTCATTGTTATATTGATACTTTGCTGTGTTCTTATTCAATGTCTCCCAATGTGCTGCACATACTGTATCTCTGTATTGTCTCCGAAGAGGAAGATGTCGATTCATGACACTAATGCAGCACTAATGTTACAGAAAGAAGTAGATGACATTATGGCCATAGATGAGGGTGTCTTCAAAACATCTTCTCTTCTCTTGGAATATACTCTCACTATTGACAGCATAACATGTGCATAAACAAGCTATGTGCTTCATTATTCTTTTATGTTTATGTCTTTTCGATTGTAGATGGTTAGCTCATGCTAACAGGAGGGTTTGTTAATATTGGGAAGCCCTTCTGTCCGTATATTTTAGCATTCGCGACACCATCTTGCAATCTGGACGCCATTTTGTATGATAATCGAAACTGCTGCTTAGTTATTGTCGAGAAACAGTCCTTGGTAAGTTTTGTTTCCCAAGGTGTTGAGCCTTTTCTTCTATAATTGCAAGCATCCTCGTTAGTACATACCTTTCTTGTTAGATGGAGCCTTTCTCCCACCCGTCTGGTAGGGAGGATAGGCCAGATGACCTTGGGCAGTAGATAGCCTGTGCCCAGCTGCAGAATCGAAACTTATGCTCTGTACCCCCATTGTATTACGACACCTGCTAGTGTTTTTCCATAGTAGGCGTGCCTTTGTGGACTTTGCAAACGTACATAATGTAATTGTATGCTTACGGGCTTCAGTCCCTCGACAGCCATCCCAAGAGGCTGGTCAGACTGGGCTCCACTGCAGTGTAATCTCAATAAATATCTGGTTTGTATTCTCTACTGTCTGACCGACTCTTCATTTGTAGGAAGGCAGAGAAGGTGGTCGTGAGTGACCCGGGTGGCCCTTTTCGGGTCACTTCCTTCAGTTGGCGCCCGAACAGGGACTCCATCGGGTGACCTCATCCTCGCCCGCGGACGTGTGAGGAGGACGGGCCCGCATTGGATCGGATAGGCGGATCGGGGGACCCCTGCACGATAGAGTTTCGCACTTGCAGCTGCCCCGCCTGTCTGATCGGGCGGTGCCCTGCCCCAGTGGTCATCCCGACTGGGGTCCTGAATGGCGAAACCCTTGGATTTGACCATTTGGGCCGAAGAGTCGTCCATATTGGCAAGTGCTTCAGTGCCTCACATATGTATAGACGCACTAAACACAAATGCACATGCCTTACCACTGCTTCTGTAAGCCTCAGCCTGCTTTTCCACCGCTTCTGTAAGCCTCAGCCTTCTGTTTTCTTCTACCGTGAAACATATCTGGTGGAGTATCCGCTAGTCATGCGTGAGACTTTCGCCCAGTTCTAGGTTTACATGCTGGGATTTTTAACCCATGCACATTCAATACAGGGTTTGGTTAGCACATTCTTACATTATTAAAAAGCAAAACTACAAGTATTAGGGTAGAGCATTACGTTGGTTAAAAAAGCCAGCACCCGCTGAATGCCTCAAACAAGACATTGGCCCTCTTTGCAGGTATACATACTAGAATTGTTTTCCTGTTATTTAATACATTATTATTCAGTAAACATACAAAAGGTAATGGGAGGAATGCTAGTAATTTGTAAAAAAAAAACAAAAAAACACTGGCAATTGCTTGGGTAGCATTCCAATCTATCGTTCTTTTGCCCACCATGCCACCTCAGTTTGGACCCAGCCATTTGAAAATCAGTCTTGACCCTGCACTAGTGAGAACAGTACAGCCCGAACTGCCAGTCCAGATCCTTCCTGAACCGGAACACAAGCGACCCAAGACAGGTTTTGCCTTAATTGGGGCTCTCCAGTCAGGTATAGCTTGGTTCTAGTGGCACAGTGAACAAGGGACCTACATCTGGGCATACACTTGCCACTTATAATTTCACTCAAAACGTTGAGAGACAAGTGTGGGGTTTCTGGTTGATACACAGAAGGCTGAGTATTTCATTGCTGTGGAACCTAGAGGATGCCTGGAGCACATGCCAAGGCGGGACAGTGTGAGCTTGTCCAGTGATAGACAAGATGCTAGTGAAGGTGAGGAGCTGGTCATTACAGCATCTCCGTAGAGGGACAAGCTCATGGAGCTGCACTTGCAAAAGGGTGCCAAAGGGAGAAGTCAAAAGTAGACATTCTTCACTCTGAAAAGAGGCATAGAGCCTCTGTTTAATTTAGTTATTTGAATGCTGCTTAATTTGGTGTCTTTAAGAAGAAACTCAAGTACCAGTGCAGAGCAGGTCGGTCCAGGAGGCGACTGATCAGGGAGCTACTAGTTCTGCACTAGTGACAGTGCTTAATTTGAGCCGGTGGTTTCCGGTGCCCACGCTGGCACTTAATTGTCAACACCGGTGCTTCTGACAGTCTGCCACAAGGTGGCGCTGTCTGGTTAATTTAGAGAAGACCACAACAACAGTCAATTATTAATTCAATATACATTAAAAATTACTATTAGCTACCACCCAAGCCATTCTTATAGCTTTGGGGGCCTGAAATAGTTCGAATTGTCACACTTGTACGAGTGTGATAGTTAGTAGTTGCGTTGTTACCTTCATTGGCAGCATGGCAGGGGCAATGTGTGGTGCAAGCTGCAGTGGCCTCCTGATGAGCGCCCTGGCACTTATTTTTTTTATTTTTATTTTCTACAAATTAAGCACTGACTAGTGATTCTAGCCATGGTGCAGTTGCATGGTCCTTTCATTGAAGGGCTGCATGCAAAGAGCCACTTTGGTGTGAATCAGTGTATAATTAGAGAGTAGTGTGCGCTCTCTAGCAAAGTTATAGCGTTGTAAAGCTATCATGGACACAAAAGTTGTAAAACCCACGAATTTAACAAAGGTGAGCTGTTTACTTTGGCCAGAGTTCTGAGCCTAGCATGAAGACTTGCAGTTGTGAAATGTATACATGCCTACGCAGAGTAGCTTGAGGCGCCCTGTGCTGTTTCTCTTTGGGACACTGCACAGTGTTGTGAGGATTGTTGATCATAGTCAACGCTTTCATCTGGGCTTAGGAAATTGCCATATAAAATATAAGAATAGATGGGCACCTGCAAATGCTGTCTTAGGGTCCAGATATTCTAGCAAGGTGCCTGGGAGTTGGAAGAAACGCTGATAGTTCGCTTGAATATTTTTAAGCTTGGCCCTTTGTATCATATTCAGTTTGTGAATGCAATTGCTTCACTCTCCATCTGGTGATCAAGGCCAGGTATCACATTTTGGTCCCCTCTGGGTTTTAAAAAAAAGTGTAATAAACTAGTTCATTCCTATGCAGATCCTTCATTTATTTACAGATTATTCCATAACATGATTTCCTGCGATCCGGTTTAGTGGTTGTTCTTATAGCACTCCCAGCTTTACGAAAAAACTCTAATGCATTTAGAGCTGATAGCTCTTTGACAGGAAAAAACACAATTCAAATCTACACAAAAAAAAACAGTGCCTTTGTTTACTGAAGAAGAAACTTTGTATCTGTATTATGGTTGGTAGAGTTTCACCAGATTCAAAGTACATTGTCTCCCAGTGGCAACTATATTATCTCTTCGTATGTGGGAGTTTATAAGGAAATAATATAAAAGTGTAGGCTCAAAACATGTCCCTGAAACTTCAAATTTGGACTATCCTATTATCAGAGCTTCACGCCACTTTCACTAGAAAACGGTGATCCCCTCACCGGTGTCGTCCACTTTTTAGATATATCTGATGACCAGGTTTCTCTTAGTTGTTGCTAGAGGTAAAAGTTGTACTAAGATTTTATGGAATTCTAACTAAAGAACAACAGTGAAAAACAGACCGCGGCTATCAATGTACACAGCTGTGCTGTTGTGGTGCAAGTGCCTCCTCGATGCTATTCTCAGGGTAAGCTTACCACCCTGTGGCTTTTAAGACGTGCTACCTGTCGGTTGATAGACCCGGGTATCCGCTGAGCTGCCCGTTATATCTCTGGTGTTGGATCTTCCGCGACAGCCAGCCGAGAAGACACCCGGTGATCTTCTTGGCATACTGATCTTAGTGTGCCATACGATCGATCTACGTGTGGTGGTGGAGACCCAGCAACTGCCTTTATACATAGCCTCCATGTTGACGTGGCGTGTCTAGATACTATTATCCCAGCCTACATGTTCTATTAGAGCTTGTCTTCGTTGAGGAATATATTTTTTTAACCACCAATATTTCAACAAGAAACCTGCTTGCCTATATTGTGCCTACATTACGTATATAGCTATACTTTTTCTTCAAACAAATTATAGAATTCTCACATGCAAATGCTTGACCTCATGAGAACAAAAACCAAAACAGATACCGTTAATTAGAATGAAAAATGCAAAAGATAATGACATTCAATCGATGATATGTTCATATGTTCACTTTTATGGATGGTTGGATGGTTTATATCAAAAACATACACTTATACATGTGGGAACAGGTCCCTTTTTGAGCCTTTTGTGTTCAATTTAGTACATATAACTACCAAATGACTTGGTATCACACAAAACATATTAGGTATATTTTATTATACATCCCTTTAGGGCTCATGGTATTCAGCCTACTAATTCAGTATATCCCTCTTTACAATAACCTAGTTGTTCTGTTCAGTTCGTGCACCGCATTTGGGCCAATCTCCAAAATTAGAGATATGCTATGTTCTTGTTCAATGAAATGTGTTGATACTCCTCTTTTAGTATGTGAGTTTCTGATAATGCTTTTATGTTGATTTATTCAAGTCTTGATCTTGTGTTCAACCTTTTCTATGCATCCTAACCTGAATAACGTTAAATCAGATATACACAAAGCAATGTGTCACGAGCAGCAGTGGCCCCTCCTTTAGGGCAGAGGAGTGTCGCCCCCCTGCTGTCAGCACCGCAAAGGTGACAAATAAAATGGTAATAAGTTGAATTTATTACCATTTTATTTTCCCTTTTCCAGCCCGAGACGGTGTTTGGGGGCGGTGCCATTCCTGCTGACTGGCAGCAGCGGAGTGGTGCTCACTCCAATAGTTTACACTGGGCATGTCACTTTGGCCGACTGTCTTGCACCAGCCAGCCTGACATGCGCAATGTAAACCTCTCCACCCAGCTGTTTGGGACAGCTGGGTGGAGAGCAGGCACAGGCACACAGTTCCTGTAGGAGCGTCAAGGCAGCCCGCACCAGCCAATCCTGGTGCTTCTCTCATGCTGCTGAACATTATCAGCAGCATGAGAGCAGTGTCTGAATTGGTGCGGAGAATTCAACTGTTTCAAGCGCTGAGGGACTGAAGCAGAGGACCGGAGGAGGCGAGCCAGCGGAGTGGCTAAGTACTCTCTCTGTTCGTTCTGCCCATTATTTTGCCTCTTTCTGCTCGTTTCAGACCTTTATTTTGCCTCTTTCTTCTAGTTTCTGGCCTTTATTTTGCCTCTTTCTTCTCGTTTCTGCCCTTATTTTACTTCTTTCTGTCCGTTATTTTTCCTCTTTCTGCTAGTTTCTGAACTTTATTTTGCCTCTTTCTGCTCGTTTCTGACCTTTATTTTTTCTTTTTGCTCTTTTCTGACCTTCATTTTTCCTCTTTCTACTGGTTTCTGACCTTTATTTTTCCTCTTTCTCCTCGTTTCTGTCCTGACTCCTCGACGGAGACGTCACATCCACAGCGTCCAGACACCCCTAGGGTTGACAGTGCTGTGCTATACAAATGCTCATTGATTGATTGACCGCACGAGATTGCACCCACCCACCACCCATTTGCCTGCCTCTCCACTCTTGGGGGTTGCCAGCCACCGCTGTTCACGAGTTGCTGTCATTCTTAACTTCATTCTTTGACCTGTCAATGACTGGCACATGCTTAGTATGGCGATAGAAACGTTCCTCTGCATGACTCAATAGAGAGCACTTCCCTCCCCTTCCCTGAGTTCCCCTGGCAGTATGTCTCTATAGGTTTCTGATTTTTGTCTTCGGCACACATGGCAGTCAGGCGTACGAACTGAGGGCTCCTGTGAAATGATATGTGGAACTCTGAGGTGTATCCTTTTTCACAAGAGTGACTACTGTTAAATCATCTGGAAGGGAAAAACTGGTAGGAGGGGCAGCAACTCATCATAGAAGGAGGAACAAGTCTTTTTACCTGTTGCCTTTATTGGGACAGTTCTCCGCCGGCCTCTTCTGCCAAATTTCTTCAAGCCTTTTATAACCAGGTCCTTCGCTCCATCCATATGGGGTATGGTTGCACAGGTATATTTGATTTGCATGCATTAAAGTGGGCATGGAGTATGCACAAGATGTTTATTGTGTGAAAGTAGCGCCGGCTCCTCCCCAATGGCGGAGGAGCGTCACCCCACTGCCTGGCTCAGAGCCAGCAAATGTAAAATAAAACGATGTTCTTCCATTGTTTTATTTTACATTTGCCGGCTCTTAGCCAGGGGTGTTCGGAGGGGTGGGGCTAAGGCATCGGAGGAGGGAGGAGGAGTGCTAGTGCACTCCACCCCTAAGTGCTCAAGTGTGTTTGGCCGGCCGTCTCAGGCCGATCAAAACACACATGCGCACTTAGGTTTTCTCCAGCCCAGCTGCATTGAGCAGCCAGTTTGGAGTAAACCCTCAAAATCCCTGGTCTGAGCAGAGCATCTTTCCTGCCTGCTCAGAACAATCCCCGTGCTGCTCTGCAGTGAGGATTGGACAGGGATTGTGTCCCATGGGCTGCTGGGACCTAGGAAGAAGAGAAGACGCGGCTCAACGAGACGTGACACTGGAGGTGGCGGGCAGCAAAAGGTAAGTTTTTTTATATATTGTATTCCCCCAACCTCCACCCCGCGCGACGCCTCCTGCGCGACCCCACCCTCCCCACCACCCTTTGTTTATGGCGGCCACCGCTGTGTGCAAGCAGGAATCGATTCCTGTAGAAGGATGGTTGATATGGTGGGGACCAACAGGGATGTGAATTTTTAGAAAACCAACGAACACTACTAGGCCCTTCAAAGCTCATATGAACTGAGGGTTGAGGACAGAAGCCCACTTTGATGTGCAGGGTCAACCCCTGCCACCTTCATGCGTTATTCTTTCCCAGAGGTGTGCTGCAGACCAGTGGTGTAACAAAGGCCCCCGCAGCCTCTGCAGTGCGGGGCGAGCTCCAGGGGGCCCACTCAGCACACTACCCTGGCCTGAGAGCTCCTGAGTGAGTCCGGAGGGGGCCCTTCATGTACTTTGCAGGGGGCCCTCAAGTTTCGTTACACCACTGCTGCAGACAGTTTTGTGCATTAGTGGGCATGGAGGAAGTCCCTGACAGGGGCCAAGGAGCTGCATTCCCTTTTCTGTTTACGATATGTGATTAAACACCCTGTGAGAAAAGGGTCCACTACCCTGAACATAGATCTGACACGAAACAGAACTGAACTCAGAAATACACATCTATGTCTGGAAAAATAAGATACATACTGAGGAGAAATCCCAGGATTTCTCAATGACCCATGTCAGGGGTCACACACTTGTGGAGACCATGAAAGACTTCCGAGCTCCAGGTTTGAGGTCCTTGACAGGTTTGGGAACTGAAACTTGGAAAGTTTGAATCCGGTTAGAAGGAGACCCTTTGAACCACCTTGGACAAGGAGTCCACGGGCTTCTGATGAGTGCCACTGCAATTTGCCCAGCACAAAGTAAACTGACACGGAAGGCTGTGATGCGCTGTACAGGAAGAACTGGGATTTGCAGGCTGTGTGGTGAGATCTGGAGATCCTGGTCCCTTTGCACTGTGGCTTGCTTCCAGAATTTGTGCTCGAGTTTGGACACTGATCTTCCCCTGGTCAGTCCGTGGTTCGCTGCGGAAGCTGTCTAGAGAAGACGTAGGTGACTACTAAGGACAGATGAGAAAAAGGAAGCACCTGTCATTACTTCAGGCAGTTAATTCATACCTCATACAATCAAAACATCTCGAACAGATCACATTTCCCAAGACACATATGAATTAATAAATTAACTGAAATACGAAAAATACATAGTAACATGTCATAAACAGATATACAGTTTGTGGATATTTGATTGTTGTAGGTGGAATGAAACAATGTAATTATGATCAAAACCTTGCTGGTGATGGTATCAGACAATAAATAAGTATGGGTGACATGTGTTTCGGTGCCGGGAATGCAATAACGTGCACCTTCTTCAGGATCACCATTTATTCAGATAAAGCTGCAACACATGTTTCAAGCAGGGCCATATCTATTTAGGTCTCTGTTATTACAGACAGATATTAATCCTTCATTCGGGAGTGTATCTCGAATAATATTCTTGGAGTTAAATACCAATGGTAGTCTCATCCTCCTGGTTAAGGAAAGGGGTTTTCCCAATTACGTATCCAGGATGGCAATTTCTTTTGGATTAAAATGTGTGTCCTCTGTGCATTTAATATAGACTTTTCTTTGACTGTAACAAACTGGGCATAGTTATTTGTATTGCCGCCCCATATGTATTGTCTGGTACACAACCTGTAGGCTGTAGGTTTGGTTCTTGATGATATTTCAGACAGTGTCAGTATAGAATTAAACTTGTTTCAGGTCACTGCGACTGCCGGTCCTCCTGCCACCCCTGTTGTTACGATGTCACTTTCTCCTTCACAGACACCTACTACTCAGCCGATGTTGACCTTGACGCCCCCCTCTTCGACCAGTATGTTTGCCCCTGTTTTTACTCCTACCCCCTTGTTAGATGCCGAGACACCGGTGCGTGGTCAGGACGATGGAGCTGGGGCAGTTGCAAAGGAGCGATTAGGGCGGGTGTTGATTCGGTCTGATGTGGGAGATGTGGAGAAGAATATGGTGGCCAATCAGGCTGCCCAGTGGGCCCGTAGTCCTATTTATGGTGTTGAGGATGTTTGGAGTGTGTTAAAGGATTATGAGCCATTTGTTCAGCAGCATGCCCTTAAACATATGTCGGCCACTTTGATTGGAATATGGGAACAGTGTTTTAAAGGTGTTGCACCTCAGGCTGTTTACGATATTAGGGACCAAGTATATGCTGCGGGCATGGCTCCCAATGAGGTTTTTGCTAGTGTTACTACACTGATTGGATATCGTGGTAGATTGCATCCCCGACGGTAATATCTCAGTTCCTAATGAGGGAAGTTCATCCTCTTTTTCACCCGGAGATACCAGAGTTACGTGATCAACATGATCAAGTGACTAGACAACGAGTAGAGGCCCGTTTTCAAGAACAATGGGTTTATACTCCATGGAAGAGGAGTGAAGTCCTCGCAATTAAGGCTCAGTTGCCCGACCCCAGGAAAAATCCTACTGCTTACTATAAGGAATTGACAGAGGCTGCTGCATCGACGGTAATGACGTTGGCAGATATTGAAATGTTTTTTGGCTTATTGGTACCAGTGGATGTCTGGCGACAGGTGCACACTCAGAACCATGCCCTAGAATTGGGTGGTACATGGGATGAGGTTAAGGCGTGGGATAAGGAGAGGAAGCCTGGTGATAAGCCTAAGGATGAGATCTTGGCTTTGCCAGATTGCATCATTACTTATATGCACTCTCTTATTCCACCCCGGAAGGTGGATTGGGATAAGCTAGCCGCATGTCGTCAGAAGAAGGATGAGAGTGTGTCTGATTTTTTTACTCGGTTTGAAGGTGTGCTTTTGGATTTTAGTGGGCAGGATTTGTCCTTGGAAGGGGGTATCAGAGTGTTTGTTAACAGATTTGTCACAAATTTGTTACCAGACATTGCAACACGGTTGCAGGCTGCCGAAAGCATGTGGACTACTTCTACCCCTTCGGTGATATTGAGTATGGTGGCTCAGTATTATGAGCATAGAGAGAATGAGGAGAAAGAGAAAGTGGAAAAGAAAACAAAGGAGTTGAAGACTAAGGTACTGATGCAGCAGGCATCCAGGGGGCAGGGACGGGGTCGAGGCATTGGACCGGCCAGGCAGCTTCCTCGTACGAGCCGGAGTGCTGTGCCTGTGGGCCCCAATCAATGCGCGTATTGTAAGGAGGAAGGGCACTGGCATAGCGAGTGCCCGGTTTTGCTGAAAAAGGTTGCAGCTCCGAGAGGATGGGGAGAGAGAGAGCGAGGACGGGGAGCAGCCAGTCAGGATGGGGACCAGGCTACTGGAAAGTCATCGGGCCGTACTGATCAGAATTACTTTGATGACGTTCGGAGCCGACAGTATTATCATGAAGATTATGATTTGGATGAGACGACGGGGATGTCTTACAGCTAGGACAGTCAAGGACAGGTTAAGGGACCAGTTCCGATACCTGTAGATCAGCATGGACAGTGTGGATTTGCAGGGCTCGGAGAAGAAATTTTTAGTGGATACAGGAGCAATGAATAGTTCTGTTGCGAGGTCACTGGTCCCTGGGGCAGCCCTGTCTGGCAATAACAATGTTTCGGTTGGTTTTTCCGGTATGCCGGTAGTAAGCCCCATCTCCAAACCCCTTGCCTTGACTATAGGTCCCTTTACCGTTGATTTGCCGTTTTTACTAACATCAAATTGTGGAGAGAACCTGTTGGGATTAGATCTGTTAAAAAAGCTACATGCTACTATTTACTGTTCCCCAGACTGTGTCCATTTGACAATGGGTCCGAGTGTGGTTAGTACTATGCAATGCTTGTCTAAAGATGCCCCCTCCCAGTTGAGTTTAAAGATGTTCCATCTATGGTGTGGGCAACAAGTGATACAGATGTGGGACTTTTGCAAATACCTCCAATTTCTATTCAGGTTAAAGAAAACGCGATATTGCCTCGTATTCCTCAGTATAAGATTTTGCATGCAGGAGAACAGGTGTTGTTACATATAATACAAGATTTGATTCAGTCAGGAGCTGTTGAAGAGACAGCGGCAAATGCAATAGCCCCATCCTTCCTGTTCTCAAGAGGCCGCCTCCAGGTTCTCCTGATGATGTTGCTGATGTCTATCATTTTGTGATTGATTTGCGCGAAGTTAATAAAATAATAGTCCCTCAGTTCCCTGTGGTCCCTGACATTACTGCTCTTCTGACTATGATTCCTTCTTCTGCCAAATTCTTTTCTGTCATTGATTTGAAAAACGCTTTCTTTAGCATCCCTGTTCAACCCAATAGCAGGCACCTGTTCGGGTTCTCCCTGGCAGGTCGTAGTTTTAGATTTTGTCGGGTTCCTCAGGGCTATACTGAGAGTCCTAGTATATATAGCCAGGCTCTGAAGGGTCAATTGGACTCACTTACCCTTCCTCCAAGTAATGTATTGCTGCAGTATGTGGACAATCTTTTGATTGTGTCCAATACTGAAGAAGGATGTAAAGCAGCTACAGTCAAATTGTTGCTGCATTTGGCTCAACATGGACACAAAGTGTCCCTTTCCAAATTTCAATATTGTCGACAGGAGCTCACCTATTTAGGTCACCTACTGTCAAAGGAGGGTCGGAAACTAACTCCTGAACGTATTAATGCTGTAATTAACATGCCTGTTCCAAGGACCCAAAGGGATGTTCGAGCCTTTATTGGTATCACTTCCTATTGTCGTCATTAGATACCCAATTTTGCTTTATTAACGAAGCCTCTGCTCTATTTAACAACTAAAGATGTGCATGAACCTTTGCCTTGGACGCCTGAATGTCAACAAGCTTTTGAGCAATTGAAGGTTGCGCTTTGTTCGGCTCCTGTGCTTGGCACACCTGATTACAACAAGCTGTTCGTGTTATATGTACACGAGTCGGCCGGTTGTGCGCTTTCTGTCTTAACACAGGCCTTTGGAGGTAAGCAGAGGCCGTGTGCATACTTTTCTGCTGTTCTTGATCCCGTCACGAAAGCCCTCCCGAGCTGTTTAAGAGCGACCGCGGCAGTGGCCGTCTCTATTCGACAATCGGCAGGGCTTGTTCTTGACACTGATCTCACAGTTATGGTACCCCATGCTGTGGATACGCTTTGAACAGAACAAAGACACAGCACCTTACCAGTGCACGTCTGACTGGCTATGAGCTAACTCTTTTTGCACCACATATTACGGTCAAACGATATGCCACTCTGAATCCTGCCACGTTACTACCCCTCCCTTCGGAGAGTGAGGAGATAGACATACATGATTGTAGGTTTCGCACTGAGGAGGAGACGAAGGGACAAGTAGACTTGACTGATGTTCCCTTATCTGACCCCCAAGGGGAACTATATGTCGATGGCTCTTGTTTTAAATTACCAGATGGCACCCCAACTGCTGCTTATGCGATCACAACACTGCGCACGATAGTTGAGACATCACGAGTCCCCTATCAGTCGGCCCAAGCTGCAGAGCTGGCAGCTCTAATTCGGGCTTGTGAGTTGAGTCAGGGACTGGCGGTTAATATTTACACTGACAGCCACTATGCTTTTGGAGTCGCTCATAATTTTGGGCGGCTCTGGAAAGAGAGGGGATTCCTTACCTCCCATGGTTCAAAGATTCAACACGGCCCTTTGATAAATAGACTTTTGTCTGCGTTGACCCTGCCCAAGAAACTGGCAATAGTGAAGTGTAGCGCTCACAAAGCAATTACTGATGATGTGGGGAGGGGAATGCTTTTGCGGATCAAACAGCTAAAGAGACGGCCCGATCTAAGATGAAAACGATGTTTGTAGCAGTTCCTGCTAGATGGGTGCCGGAAGTCACGATGTTTGAGGACACACTAGATAGTGTGAAAGAAATCCAGAGCGAGGCGACGGTTGAGGAATTAGCAATATGGCAAGAAAGTACAGCACGAGTGGATGATGATGGGTGTTGGATAGATAAGTAAGGGAAACAGAGATGGATGTTGCCAGATGCATATGTTCTCCCCGTAGTTACTAGGGCTCATGGACCAGCTCACATTAGTGCTAGGGGTATCTGCAAGTTGCTCGATCCGGTGTGGCAGAATGATAATATTCCAAAGACGGCTGCCCATTTAGTAAAATATTGCATGGTGTGCATGTTGTACAACCCAGAGAAGGGGACCCCTACACCTACGGGTAATTTTGCACCCCCTTCTTTCCCTTTCGAAGTCCTGCAAATGGACTTCATTGAGATGGAACGGGTGAACAATTTGAAGTATGTGTTGGTGGTGGTTTGCGCATTCAGTAAATGGGTTGAGGCTTATCCTACCAAGGAAAATTCAGCTCTAGCGACGGCGAAAGCTCTTTTGAAGGAGTTTTTCCCTCGTTTTGGTTTGCCCCGTTTGATTTGGAGTGACAATGTCAGTCATTTTAATTCTAAAGTCATCCAGTTAGTGTGCGATGGCTTACACATTAAGAAAAATGTCATGCTGCGAATCACCCCCAGTCAGCAGGTTTAGTTGAGAAGTACAATGGTACTCTCAAACTAAAGATGGCCAAAATTCAGGAGAGTACAGGATTGAAGTGGCCAGATGCTTTACCATTGGCTTTGTTGTCAACGAGAGTTACAGCCCATACTAGAACAGGGTTGTCCCCTATGAGATTGTCTTTGGTAGGCCCGCTAATGTCTGGGGAGTTCCAAGACCCCGTCACTTTTCCGAGATAGAGCACCCCTTGTTGATAGATTATACGAATTAACTAAAAATGTGCGTTCTATTCATCAGCAGATTCAAGAGGCCTTGCCATCCGCTACAGAGGGACCTGGCCACGACCTTCGGCCTGGTGATTATGTACTGATAAAGCACTTCCAGCGAAAAGGCAGCTTGGAGCCCCGATGGAAGGGGCCTTTCCAAATACTGCTTGCCACCCGCACTGCAGTCAAAGTGGACGGCCGAGAGAATTGGATACACTTTACAAATACCAAGAAGGTGCCACTTCCCCTGCCGTATGACCAGTGGAGGATCGACGGCATAGGGGACTCTGAGACGGAAAAGGTTCCTCGCTTCATCCCTTTCTCTGATGCCATAAAACGTGGGCACTTTCTGAGGAGGAGAGTGATGCAGTTCTGAATGAATCAGTGCCACCTGAGGTTAAGGCCAGCCAAGAGCTCCAGTCAGCTGACCCTTCTGTGTTTGAATCCGAATCAGTCCATACCGCTGAAAGTGAATGTTTGTTTCTTGATCCCTCTGTTCCTGGAGTTGTTAAGTACAATTTGCGTCCTCGATGAAGGAACAGTGCACCAAAGGAAAAGTCAGACTAGTAGGGATGGACTTCATGGATGAAGAATAGAGACAATAGAGCAGGGACAGAGAGATTGGTGCATTGTTCGAGACACTGGACAGGATAAGTTTGGGGTGTTTTCCCAGGAGGGAGAGTACCCTATCCTGAAAGAAGTGGATTTTCCTCAGCAAGGGCTGTAATTGTGTAGCTCCAACGAGAAGTGCTTGATAGCACCACCGTGGATGAACAATAGGAGCCTGCCAGCGAGGCTCACAGGAGAAGAAAAACGGACGCTGGAAAGAAGATTGTTTGCTTAGTTTCATTACGGTTAGATTAATAGTACATTTTCATTCCTCTATCATGCATCTTTTTGGCAGGCGAATGATTGACGAAGAACAGCCATTAGGTTTTGTTGTTTTGTCCCGATTATCATGGGTGAAGCAGCGAAGAGTGCTATTCCTTCTTTTTGCTATTCTGCTGATGATTATTCTTTGTGGAGTTCTTTGGGCGTTCGAAAATGCAAGTAATTCGCCTACTTCTGACAATGATATCTTTTTCACACCAAGACGGAAAAGAATGCTTTCTAATAATGTTTTTCTAGATACTCATAAGAGATTTGTTGTTAATGGTGTTGCTTGTTATCCTACTGAATCTGTAACTAGCCTATGGACCGCTTACCCTCTGTCTTTGATAAATTATACATATTCTAAGCCGACAAATTTTGTTGAGGTAAAAGGGGAGTTTGGTTTTGGCTACCCAGGGCCATGCTTGTATCATCGTCAACCCACAGGAACAGGGTACCCCGGTTGTGACAATAATACGTTCTGTGATAACTTTTATTTGGAAGAGCAAAATATTACATTGGTGGGTTGGCATTATAAAGAAGTGACGGTTCCCCGAAAAGCTGGCTATTACCCTGCTTGTTGCCCCATCATAAATAATACTGATACTATTTTGTATATCAACTGTTATGGGGTGATCATATCCAAACAGACATTCCCTTTGACAGGTTCAAAGGTTCTGACACCGTTACAGGTAATTCTCGTTATTCAGCTGTGAAATATGATAGGCCGATATATGCCCACACCGGGTTCTTCTTTCTCACTAATGGAACGTACTCAAATGTTCATAATGGCACCAATGATGTAGCTCTTGGGATGGTGCTGCCCCTGGGGGTCCCTTGCAAATATGCTCACAGACAAATAAAATGGGTAAAGAGAACACTTACAAAGGAATTTTGCGAAGGAGTAACAGATATTGAGATCAACAGTTATAGTAATTGTATTACTTTTGGTTATATCCTGTCTGCCATTTTCACATTAAGGGGAATGGCTATGAGTAGGACTGAAAAGGCACGGGAATATTTTGGCTGTAAATTACAGATATTGTCAAATACCACAGTAGCAGCATTACGTGACATCACCATTCAATTAGAAAGTATGAGGATTTATTCTGAACAGACAAGATATGCAGTGGACTTTATTTTAGAAAAAAATGGTGGTGCATGCGCAGTTATTGGCGATCAGTGTGTAGTGGGCATAACAAAGATGGAAAAGAATATCATCAAGCATATCTTGGATATTATCGAGAATGTCAAAGGTATGGAACCAGGTAATTGGAGTTGGTCCCTTTTTGGAACATGGGGGTGGCTAATAGAAAAAGCAATATATTTCATTGTTATATTGATACTTTGCTGTGTTCTTATTCAATGTCTCCCAATGTGCTGCACATACTGTATCTCTGTATTGTCTCCGAAGAGGAAGATGTCGATTCATGACACTAATGCAGCACTAATGTTACAGAAAGAAGTAGATGACATTATGGCCATAGATGAGGGTGTCTTCAAAACATCTTCTCTTCTCTTGGAATATACTCTCACTATTGACAGCATAACATGTGCATAAACAAGCTATGTGCTTCATTATTCTTTTATGTTTATGTCTTTTCGATTGTAGATGGTTAGCTCATGCTAACAGGAGGGTTTGTTAATATTGGGAAGCCCTTCTGTCCGTATATTTTAGCATTCGCGACACCATCTTGCAATCTGGACGCCATTTTGTATGATAATCGAAACTGCTGCTTAGTTATTGTCGAGAAACAGTCCTTGGTAAGTTTTGTTTCCCAAGGTGTTGAGCCTTTTCTTCTATAATTGCAAGCATCCTCGTTAGTACATACCTTTCTTGTTAGATGGAGCCTTTCTCCCACCCGTCTGGTAGGGAGGATAGGCCAGATGACCTTGGGCAGTAGATAGCCTGTGCCCAGCTGCAGAATCGAAACTTATGCTCTGTACCCCCATTGTATTACGACACCTGCTAGTGTTTTTCCATAGTAGGCGTGCCTTTGTGGACTTTGCAAACGTACATAATGTAATTGTATGCTTACGGGCTTCAGTCCCTCGACAGCCATCCCAAGAGGCTGGTCAGACTGGGCTCCACTGCAGTGTAATCTCAATAAATATCTGGTTTGTATTCTCTACTGTCTGACCGACTCTTCATTTGTAGGAAGGCAGAGAAGGTGGTCGTGAGTGACCCGGGTGGCCCTTTCGGGTCACTTCCTTCAGTTGGCGCCCGAACAGGGACTCCATCGGGTGACCTCATCCTCGCCCGCGGACGTGTGAGGAGGACGGGGCCGCATTGGATCGGATAGGCGGATCGGGGGACCCCTGCACGATAGAGTTTCGCACTTGCAGCTGCCCTGCCTGTCTGATCGGGCGGTGCCCTGCCCCAGTGGTCATCCCGACTTGGGTCCTGAATGGCGAAACCCTTGGATTTGACCATTTGGGCCGAAGAGTCGTCCATATTGGCAAGTGCTTCAGTGCCTCACATATGTATAGACGCACTAAACACAAATGCACATGCCTTACCACTGCTTCTGTAAGCCTCAGCCTGCTTTTCCACCGCTTCTGTAAGCCTCAGCCTTCTGTTTTCTTCTACCGTGAAACATATCTGGTGGAGTATCCGCTAGTCATGCGTGAGACTTTCGCCCAGTTCTAGGTTTACATGCTGGGATTTTTAACCCATGCACATTCAATACAGGGTTTGGTTAGCACATTCTTACATTATTAAAAAGCAAAACTACAAGTATTAGGGTAGAGCATTACGTTGGTTAAAAAAGCCAGCACCCGCTGAATGCCTCAAACAAGACATTGGCCCTCTTTGCAGGTATACATACTAGAATTGTTTTCCTGTTATTTAATACATTATTATTCAGTAAACATACAAAAGGTAATGGGAGGAATGCTAGTAATTTGTAAAAAAAAACAAAAAAACACTGGCAATTGCTTGGGTAGCATTCCAATCTATCGTTCTTTTGCCCACCATGCCACCTCAGTTTGGACCCAGCCATTTGAAAATCAGTCTTGACCCTGCACTAGTGAGAACAGTACAGCCCGAACTGCCAGTCCAGATCCTTCCTGAACCGGAACACAAGCGACCCAAGACAGGTTTTGTCTTAATTGGGGCTCTCCAGTCAGGTATAGCTTGGTTCTAGTGGCACAGTGAACAAGGGACCTACATCTGGGCATACACTTGCCACTTATAATTTCACTCAAAACGTTGAGAGACAAGTGTGGGGTTTCTGGTTGATACACAGAAGGCTGAGTATTTCATTGCTGTGGAACCTAGAGGATGCCTGGAGCACATGCCAAGGCGGGACAGTGTGAGCTTGTCCAGTGATAGACAAGATGCTAGTGAAGGTGAGGAGCTGGTCATTACAGCATCTCCGTAGAGGGACAAGCTCATGGAGCTGCACTTGCAAAAGGGTGCCAAAGGGAGAAGTCAAAAGTAGACATTCTTCACTCTGAAAAGAGGCATAGAGCCTCTGTTTAATTTAGTTATTTGAATGCTGCTTAATTTGGTGTCTTTAAGAAGAAACTCAAGTACCAGTGCAGAGCAGGTCGGTCCAGGAGGCGACTGATCAGGGAGCTACTAGTTCTGCACTAGTGACAGTGCTTAATTTGAGCCGGTGGTTTCCGGTGCCCACGCTGGCACTTAATTGTCAACACCGGTGCTTCTGACAGTCTGCCACAAGGTGGCGCTGTCTGGTTAATTTAGAGAAGACCACAACAACAGTCAATTATTAATTCAATATACATTAAAAATTACTATTAGCTACCACCCAAGCCATTCTTATAGCTTTGGGGGCCTGAAATAGTTCGAATTGTCACACTTGTACGAGTGTGATAGTTAGTAGTTGCGTTGTTACCTTCATTGGCAGCATGGCAGGGGCAATGTGTGGTGCAAGCTGCAGTGGCCTCCTGATGAGCGCCCTGGCACTTATTTTTTATTTTTATTTTCTACAAATTAAGCACTGACTAGTGATTCTAGCCATGGTGCAGTTGCATGGTCCTTTCATTGAAGGGCTGCATGCAAAGAGCCACTTTGGTGTGAATCAGTGTATAATTAGAGAGTAGTGTGCGCTCTCTAGCAAAGTTATAGCGTTGTAAAGCTATCATGGACACAAAAGTTGTAAAACCCACGAATTTAACAAAGGTGAGCTGTTTACTTTGGCCAGAGTTCTGAGCCTAGCATGAAGACTTGCAGTTGTGAAATGTATACATGCCTACGCAGAGTAGCTTGAGGCGCCCTGTGCTGTTTCTCTTTGGGACACTGCACAGTGTTGTGAGGTTGTTGATCATAGTCAACGCTTTCATCTGGGCTTAGGAAATTGCCATATAAAATATAAGAATAGATGGGCACCTGCAAATGCTGTCTTAGGGTCCAGATATTCTAGCAAGGTGCCTGGGAGTTGGAAGAAACGCTGATAGTTCGCTTGAATATTTTTAAGCTTGGCCCTTTGTATCATATTCAGTTTGTGAATGCAATTGCTTCACTCTCCATCTGGTGATCAAGGCCAGGTATCACATTTTGGTCCCCTCTGGGTTTTAAAAAAAAGTGTAATAAACTAGTTCATTCCTATGCAGATCCTTCATTTATTTACAGATTATTCCATAACATGATTTCCTGCGATCCGGTTTAGTGGTTGTTCTTATAGCACTCCCAGCTTTACGAAAAAACTCTAATGCATTTAGAGCTGATAGCTCTTTGACAGGAAAAAACACAATTCAAATCTACACAAAAAAAAACAGTGCCTTTGTTTACTGAAGAAGAAACTTTGTATCTGTATTATGGTTGGTAGAGTTTCACCAGATTCAAAGTACATTGTCTCCCAGTGGCAACTATATTATCTCTTCGTATGTGGGAGTTTATAAGGAAATAATATAAAAGTGTAGGCTCAAAACATGTCCCTGAAACTTCAAATTTGGACTATCCTATTATCAGAGCTTCACGCCACTTTCACTAGAAAACGGTGATCCCCTCACCGGTGTCGTCCACTTTTTAGATATATCTGATGACCAGGTTTCTCTTAGTTGTTGCTAGAGGTAAAAGTTGTACTAAGATTTTATGGAATTCTAACTAAAGAACAACAGTGAAAAACAGACCGCGGCTATCAATGTACACAGCTGTGCTGTTGTGGTGCAAGTGCCTCCTCGATGCTATTCTCAGGGTAAGCTTACCACCCTGTGGCTTTTAAGACGTGCTACCTGTCGGTTGATAGACCCGGGTATCCGCTGAGCTGCCCGTTATATCTCTGGTGTTGGATCTTCCGCGACAGCCAGCCGAGAAGACACCCGGTGATCTTCTTGGCATACTGATCTTAGTGTGCCATACGATCGATCTACGTGTGGTGGTGGAGACCCAGCAACTGCCTTTATACATAGCCTCCATGTTGACGTGGCGTGTCTAGATACTATTATCCCAGCCTACATGTTCTATTAGAGCTTGTCTTCGTTGAGGAATATATTTTTTTAACCACCAATATTTCAACAAGAAACCTGCTTGCCTATATTGTGCCTACATTACGTATATAGCTATACTTTTTCTTCAAACAAATTATAGAATTCTCACATGCAAATGCTTGACCTCATGAGAACCAAAACCAAAACAGATATCGTTAATTAGAATGAAAAATGCAAAAGATAATGACATTCAATCGATGATATGTTCATATGTTCACTTTTATGGATGGTTGGATGGTTTATATCAAAAACATACACTTATACATGTGGGAACAGGTCCCTTTTTGAGCCTTTTGTGTTCAATTTAGTACATATAACTACCAAATGACTTGGTATCACACAAAACATATTAGGTATATTTTATTATACATCCCTTTAGGGCTCATGGTATTCAGCCTACTAATTCAGTATATCCCTCTTTACAATAACCTAGTTGTTCTGTTCAGTTCGTGCACCGCATTTGGGCCAATCTCCAAAATTAGAGATATGCTATGTTCTTGTTCAATGAAATGTGTTGATACTCCTCTTTTAGTATGTGAGTTTCTGATAATGCTTTTATGTTGATTTATTCAAGTCTTGATCTTGTGTTCAACCTTTTCTATGCATCCTAACCTGAATAACGTTAAATCAGATATACACAAAGCAATGTGTCACGAGCAGCAGTGGCCCCTCCTTTAGGGCAGAGGAGTGTCGCCCCCCTGCTGTCAGCACCGCAAAGGTGACAAATAAAATGGTAATAAGTTGAATTTATTACCATTTTATTTTCCCTTTTCCAGCCCGAGACGGTGTTTGGGGGCGGTGCCATTCCTGCTGACTGGCAGCAGCGGAGTGGTGCTCACTCCAATAGTTTACACTGGGCATGTCACTTTGGCCGACTGTCTTGCACCAGCCAGCCTGACATGCGCAATGTAAACCTCTCCACCCAGCTGTTTGGGACAGCTGGGTGGAGAGCAGGCACAGGCACACAGTTCCTGTAGGAGCGTCAAGGCAGCCCGCACCAGCCAATCCTGGTGCTTCTCTCATGCTGCTGAACATTATCAGCAGCATGAGAGCAGTGTCTGAATTGGTGCGGAGAATTCAACTGTTTCAAGCGCTGAGGGACTGAAGCAGAGGACCGGAGGAGGCGAGCCAGCGGAGTGGCTAAGTACTCTCTCTGTTCGTTCTGCCCATTATTTTGCCTCTTTCTGCTCGTTTCAGACCTTTATTTTGCCTCTTTCTTCTAGTTTCTGGCCTTTATTTTGCCTCTTTCTTCTCGTTTCTGCCCTTATTTTACTTCTTTCTGTCCGTTATTTTTCCTCTTTCTGCTAGTTTCTGAACTTTATTTTGCCTCTTTCTGCTCGTTTCTGACCTTTATTTTTTTCTTTTTGCTCTTTTCTGACCTTCATTTTTCCTCTTTCTACTGGTTTCTGACCTTTATTTTTCCTCTTTCTCCTCGTTTCTGTCCTGACTCCTCGACGGAGACGTCACATCCACAGCGTCCAGACACCCCTAGGGTTGACAGTGCTGTGCTATACAAATGCTCATTGATTGATTGACCGCACGAGATTGCACCCACCCACCACCCATTTGCCTGCCTCTCCACTCTTGGGGGTTGCCAGCCACCGCTGTTCACGAGTTGCTGTCATTCTTAACTTCATTCTTTGACCTGTCAATGACTGGCACATGCTTAGTATGGCGATAGAAACGTTCCTCTGCATGACTCAATAGAGAGCACTTCCCTCCCCCTTCCCTGAGTTCCCCTGGCAGTATGTCTCTATAGGTTTCTGATTTTTGTCTTCGGCACACATGGCAGTCAGGCGTACGAACTGAGGGCTCCTGTGAAATGATATGTGGAACTCTGAGGTGTATCCTTTTTTCACAAGAGTGACTACTGTTAAATCATCTGGAAGGGAAAAACTGGTAGGAGGGGCAGCAACTCATCATAGAAGGAGGAACAAGTCTTTTTACCTGTTGCCTTTATTGGGACAGTTCTCCGCCGGCCTCTTCTGCCAAATTTCTTCAAGCCTTTTATAACCAGGTCCTTCGCTCCATCCATATGGGGTATGGTTGCACAGGTATATTTGATTTGCATGCATTAAAGTGGGCATGGAGTATGCACAAGATGTTTATTGTGTGAAAGTAGCGCCGGCTCCTCCCCAATGGCGGAGGAGCGTCACCCCACTGCCTGGCTCAGAGCCAGCAAATGTAAAATAAAACGATGTTCTTCCATTGTTTTATTTTACATTTGCCGGCTCTTAGCCAGGGGTGTTCGGAGGGGTGGGGCTAAGGCATCGGAGGAGGGAGGAGGAGTGCTAGTGCACTCCACCCCTAAGTGCTCAAGTGTGTTTGGCCGGCCGTCTCAGGCCGATCAAAACACACATGCGCACTTAGGTTTTCTCCAGCCCAGCTGCATTGAGCAGCCAGTTTGGAGTAAACCCTCAAAATCCCTGGTCTGAGCAGAGCATCTTTCCTGCCTGCTCAGAACAATCCCCGTGCTGCTCTGCAGTGAGGATTGGACAGGGATTGTGTCCCATGGGCTGCTGGGACCTAGGAAGAAGAGAAGACGCGGCTCAACGAGACGTGACACTGGAGGTGGCGGGCAGCAAAAGGTAAGTTTTTTTATATATTGTATTCCCCCAACCTCCACCCCGCGCGACGCCTCCTGCGCGACCCCACCCTCCCCACCACCCTTTGTTTATGGCGGCCACCGCTGTGTGCAAGCAGGAATCGATTCCTGTAGAAGGATGGTTGATATGGTGGGGACCAACAGGGATGTGAATTTTTAGAAAACCAACGAACACTACTAGGCCCTTCAAAGCTCATATGAACTGAGGGTTGAGGACAGAAGCCCACTTTGATGTGCAGGGTCAACCCCTGCCACCTTCATGCGTTATTCTTTCCCAGAGGTGTGCTGCAGACCAGTGGTGTAACAAAGGCCCCCGCAGCCTCTGCAGTGCGGGGCGAGCTCCAGGGGGCCCACTCAGCACACTACCCTGGCCTGAGAGCTCCTGAGTGAGTCCGGAGGGGGCCCTTCATGTACTTTGCAGGGGGCCCTCAAGTTTCGTTACACCACTGCTGCAGACAGTTTTGTGCATTAGTGGGCATGGAGGAAGTCCCTGACAGGGGCCAAGGAGCTGCATTCCCTTTTCTGTTTACGATATGTGATTAAACACCCTGTGAGAAAAGGGTCCACTACCCTGAACATAGATCTGACACGAAACAGAACTGAACTCAGAAATACACATCTATGTCTGGAAAAATAAGATACATACTGAGGAGAAATCCCAGGATTTCTCAATGACCCATGTCAGGGGTCACACACTTGTGGAGACCATGAAAGACTTCCGAGCTCCAGGTTTGAGGTCCTTGACAGGTTTGGGAACTGAAACTTGGAAAGTTTGAATCCGGTTAGAAGGAGACCCTTTGAACCACCTTGGACAAGGAGTCCACGGGCTTCTGATGAGTGCCACTGCAATTTGCCCAGCACAAAGTAAACTGACACGGAAGGCTGTGATGCGCTGTACAGGAAGAACTGGGATTTGCAGGCTGTGTGGTGAGATCTGGAGATCCTGGTCCCTTTGCACTGTGGCTTGCTTCCAGAATTTGTGCTCGAGTTTGGACACTGATCTTCCCCTGGTCAGTCCGTGGTTCGCTGCGGAAGCTGTCTAGAGAAGACGTAGGTGACTACTAAGGACAGATGAGAAAAAGGAAGCACCTGTCATTACTTCAGGCAGTTAATTCATACCTCATACAATCAAAACATCTCGAACAGATCACATTTCCCAAGACACATATGAATTAATAAATTAACTGAAATACGAAAAATACATAGTAACATGTCATAAACAGATATACAGTTTGTGGATATTTGATTGTTGTAGGTGGAATGAAACAATGTAATTATGATCAAAACCTTGCTGGTGATGGTATCAGACAATAAATAAGTATGGGTGACATGTGTTTCGGTGCCGGGAATGCAATAACGTGCACCTTCTTCAGGATCACCATTTATTCAGATAAAGCTGCAACACATGTTTCAAGCAGGGCCATATCTATTTAGGTCTCTGTTATTACAGACAGATATTAATCCTTCATTCGGGAGTGTATCTCGAATAATATTCTTGGAGTTAAATACCAATGGTAGTCTCATCCTCCTGGTTAAGGAAAGGGGTTTTCCCAATTACGTATCCAGGATGGCAATTTCTTTTGGATTAAAATGTGTGTCCTCTGTGCATTTAATATAGACTTTTCTTTGACTGTAACAAACTGGGCATAGTTATTTGTATTGCCGCTCCATATGTATTGTCTGGTACACAACCTGTAGGCTGTAGGTTTGGTTCTTGATGATATTTCAGACAGTGTCAGTATAGAATTAAACTTGTTTCAGGTCACTGCGACTGCCGGTCCTCCTGCCACCCCTGTTGTTACGATGTCACTTTCTCCTTCACAGACACCTACTACTCAGCCGATGTTGACCTTGACGCCCCCTCTTCGACCAGTATGTTTGCCCCTGTTTTTACTCCTACCCCCTTGTTAGATGCCGAGACAGCGGTGCGTGGTCAGGACGATGGAGCTGGGGCAGTTGCAAAGGAGCGATTAGGGCGGGTGTTGATTCGGTCTGATGTGGGAGATGTGGAGAAGAATATGGTGGCCAATCAGGCTGCCCAGTGGGCCCGTAGTCCTATTTATGGTGTTGAGGATGTTTGGAGTGTGTTAAAGGATTATGAGCCATTTGTTCAGCAGCATGCCCTTAAACATATGTCGGCCACTTTGATTGGAATATGGGAACAGTGTTTTAAAGGTGTTGCACCTCAGGCTGTTTACGATATTAGGGACCAAGTATATGCTGCGGGCATGGCTCCCAATGAGGTTTTTGCTAGTGTTACTACACTGATTGGATATCGTGGTAGATTGCATCCCCGACGGTAATATCTCAGTTCCTAATGAGGGAAGTTCATCCTCTTTTTCACCCGGAGATACCAGAGTTACGTGATCAACATGATCAAGTGACTAGACAACGAGTAGAGGCCCGTTTTCAAGAACAATGGGTTTATACTCCATGGAAGAGGAGTGAAGTCCTCGCAATTAAGGCTCAGTTGCCCGACCCCAGGAAAAATCCTACTGCTTACTATAAGGAATTGACAGAGGCTGCTGCATCGACGGTAATGACGTTGGCAGATATTGAAATGTTTTTTGGCTTATTGGTACCAGTGGATGTCTGGCGACAGGTGCACACTCAGAACCATGCCCTAGAATTGGGTGGTACATGGGATGAGGTTAAGGCGTGGGATAAGGAGAGGAAGCCTGGTGATAAGCCTAAGGATGAGACCTTGGCTTTGCCAGATTGCATCATTACTTATATGCACTCTCTTATTCCACCCCGGAAGGTGGATTGGGATAAGCTAGCCGCATGTCGTCAGAAGAAGGATGAGAGTGTGTCTGATTTTTTTACTCGGTTTGAAGGTGTGCTTTTGGATTTTAGTGGCCAGGATTTGTCCTTGGAAGGGGGTATCAGAGTGTTTGTTAACAGATTTGTCACAAATTTGTTACCAGACATTACAACACGGTTGCAGGCTGCCGAAAGCATGTGGACTACTTCTACCCCTTCGGTGATATTGAGTATGGTGGCTCAGTATTATGAGCATAGAGAGAATGAGGAGAAAGAGAAAGTGGAAAAGAAAACAAAGGAGTTGAAGACTAAGGTACTGATGCAGCAGGCATCCAGGGGGCAGGGACGGGGTCGAGGCATTGGACCGGCCAGGCAGCTTCCTCGTACGAGCCGGAGTGCTGTGCCTGTGGGCCCCAATCAATGCGCGTATTGTAAGGAGGAAGGGCACTGGCATAGCGAGTGCCCGGTTTTGCTGAAAAAGGTTGCAGCTCCGAGAGGATGGGGAGAGAGAGAGCGAGGACGGGGAGCAGCCAGTCAGGATGGGGACCAGGCTACTGGAAAGTCATCGGGCCGTACTGATCAGAATTACTTTGATGACGTTCGGAGCCGACAGTATTATCATGAAGATTATGATTTGGATGAGACGACGGGGATGTCTTACAGCTAGGACAGTCAAGGACAGGTTAAGGGACCAGTTCCGATACCTGTAGATCAGCATGGACAGTGTGGATTTGCAGGGCTCGGAGAAGAAATTTTTAGTGGATACAGGAGCAATGAATAGTTCTGTTGCGAGGTCACTGGTCCCTGGGGCAGCCCTGTCTGGCAATAACAATGTTTCGGTTGGTTTTTCCGGTATGCCGGTAGTAAGCCCCATCTCCAAACCCCTTGCCTTGACTATAGGTCCCTTTACCGTTGATTTGCCGTTTTTACTAACATCAAATTGTGGAGAGAACCTGTTGGGATTAGATCTGTTAAAAAAGCTACATGCTACTATTTACTGTTCCCCAGACTGTGTCCATTTGACAATGGGTCCGAGTGTGGTTAGTACTATGCAATGCTTGTCTAAAGATGCCCCCTCCCAGTTGAGTTTAAAGATGTTCCATCTATGGTGTGGGCAACAAGTGATACAGATGTGGGACTTTTGCAAATACCTCCAATTTCTATTCAGGTTAAAGAAAACGCGATATTGCCTCGTATTCCTCAGTATAAGATTTTGCATGCAGGAGAACAGGTGTTGTTACATATAATACAAGATTTGATTCAGTCAGGAGCTGTTGAAGAGACAGCGGCAAATGCAATAGCCCCATCCTTCCTGTTCTCAAGAGGCCGCCTCCAGGTTCTCCTGATGATGTTGCTGATGTCTATCATTTTGTGATTGATTTGCGCGAAGTTAATAAAATAGTAGTCCCTCAGTTCCCTGTGGTCCCTGACATTACTGCTCTTCTGACTATGATTCCTTCTTCTGCCAAATTCTTTTCTGTCATTGATTTGAAAAACGCTTTCTTTAGCATCCCTGTTCAACCCAATAGCAGGCACCTGTTCGGGTTCTCCCTGGCAGGTCGTAGTTTTAGATTTTGTCGGGTTCCTCAGGGCTATACTGAGAGTCCTAGTATATATAGCCAGGCTCTGAAGGGTCAATTGGACTCCCTTACCCTTCCTCCAAGTAATGTATTGCTGCAGTATGTGGACAATCTTTTGATTGTGTCCAATACTGAAGAAGGATGTAAAGCAGCTACAGTCAAATTGTTGCTGCATTTGGCTCAACATGGACACAAAGTGTCCCTTTCCAAATTTCAATATTGTCGACAGGAGCTCACCTATTTAGGTCACCTACTGTCAAAGGAGGGTCGGAAACTAACTCCTGAACGTATTAATGCTGTAATTAACATGCCTGTTCCAAGGACCCAAAGGGATGTTCGAGCCTTTATTGGTATCACTTCCTATTGTCGTCATTAGATACCCAATTTTGCTTTATTAACGAAGCCTCTGCTCTATTTAACAACTAAAGATGTGCATGAACCTTTGCCTTGGACGCCTGAATGTCAACAAGCTTTTGAGCAATTGAAGGTTGCGCTTTGTTCGGCTCCTGTGCTTGGCACACCTGATTACAACAAGCTGTTCGTGTTATATGTACACGAGTCGGCCGGTTGTGCGCTTTCTGTCTTAACACAGGCCTTTGGAGGTAAGCAGAGGCCGTGTGCATACTTTTCTGCTGTTCTTGATCCCGTCACGAAAGCCCTCCCGAGCTGTTTAAGAGCGACCGCGGCAGTGGCCGTCTCTATTCGACAATCGGCAGGGCTTGTTCTTGACACTGATCTCACAGTTATGGTACCCCATGCTGTGGATACGCTTTGAACAGAACAAAGACACAGCACCTTACCAGTGCACGTCTGACTGGCTATGAGCTAACTCTTTTTGCACCACATATTACGGTCAAACGATATGCCACTCTGAATCCTGCCACGTTACTACCCCTCCCTTCGGAGAGTGAGGAGATAGACATACATGATTGTAGGTTTCGCACTGAGGAGGAGACGAAGGGACAAGTAGACTTGACTGATGTTCCCTTATCTGACCCCCAAGGGGAACTATATGTCGATGGCTCTTGTTTTAAATTACCAGATGGCACCCCAACTGCTGCTTATGCGATCACAACACTGCGCACGATAGTTGAGACATCACGAGTCCCCTATCAGTCGGCCCAAGCTGCAGAGCTGGCAGCTCTAATTCGGGCTTGTGAGTTGAGTCAGGGACTGGCGGTTAATATTTACACTGACAGCCACTATGCTTTTGGAGTCGCTCATAATTTTGGGCGGCTCTGGAAAGAGAGGGGATTCCTTACCTCCCATGGTTCAAAGATTCAACACGGCCCTTTGATAAATAGACTTTTGTCTGCGTTGACCCTGCCCAAGAAACTGGCAATAGTGAAGTGTAGCGCTCACAAAGCAATTACTGATGATGTGGGGAGGGGGAATGCTTTTGCGGATCAAACAGCTAAAGAGACGGCCCGATCTAAGATGAAAACGATGTTTGTAGCAGTTCCTGCTAGATGGGTGCCGGAAGTCACGATGTTTGAGGACACACTAGATAGTGTGAAAGAAATCCAGAGCGAGGCGACGGTTGAGGAATTAGCAATATGGCAAGAAAGTACAGCACGAGTGGATGATGATGGGTGTTGGATAGATAAGTAAGGGAAACAGAGATGGATGTTGCCAGATGCATATGTTCTCCCCGTAGTTACTAGGGCTCATGGACCAGCTCACATTAGTGCTAGGGGTATCTGCAAGTTGCTCGATCCGGTGTGGCAGAATGATAATATTCCAAAGACGGCTGCCCATTTAGTAAAATATTGCATGGTGTGCATGTTGTACAACCCAGAGAAGGGGACCCCTACACCTACGGGTAATTTTGCACCCCCTTCTTTCCCTTTCGAAGTCCTGCAAATGGACTTCATTGAGATGGAACGGGTGAACAATTTGAAGTATGTGTTGGTGGTGGTTTGCGCATTCAGTAAATGGGTTGAGGCTTATCCTACCAAGGAAAATTCAGCTCTAGCGACGGCGAAAGCTCTTTTGAAGGAGTTTTTCCCTCGTTTTGGTTTGCCCCGTTTGATTTGGAGTGACAATGTCAGTCATTTTAATTCTAAAGTCATCCAGTTAGTGTGCGATGGCTTACACATTAAGAAAAATGTCATGCTGCGAATCACCCCCAGTCAGCAGGTTTAGTTGAGAAGTACAATGGTACTCTCAAACTAAAGATGGCCAAAATTCAGGAGAGTACAGGATTGAAGTGGCCAGATGCTTTACCATTGGCTTTGTTGTCAACGAGAGTTACAGCCCATACTAGAACAGGGTTGTCCCCTATGAGATTGTCTTTGGTAGGCCCGCTAATGTCTGGGGAGTTCCAAGACCCCGTCACTTTTCCGAGATAGAGCACCCCTTGTTGATAGATTATACGAATTAACTAAAAATGTGCGTTCTATTCATCAGCAGATTCAAGAGGCCTTGCCATCCGCTACAGAGGGACCTGGCCACGACCTTCGGCCTGGTGATTATGTACTGATAAAGCACTTCCAGCGAAAAGGCAGCTTGGAGCCCCGATGGAAGGGGCCTTTCCAAATACTGCTTGCCACCCGCACTGCAGTCAAAGTGGACGGCCGAGAGAATTGGATACACTTTACAAATACCAAGAAGGTGCCACTTCCCCTGCCGTATGACCAGTGGAGGATCGACGGCATAGGGGACTCTGAGACGGAAAAGGTTCCTCGCTTCATCCCTTTCTCTGATGCCATAAAACGTGGGCACTTTCTGAGGAGGAGAGTGATGCAGTTCTGAATGAATCAGTGCCACCTGAGGTTAAGGCCAGCCAAGAGCTCCAGTCAGCTGACCCTTCTGTGTTTGAATCCGAATCAGTCCATACCGCTGAAAGTGAATGTTTGTTTCTTGATCCCTCTGTTCCTGGAGTTGTTAAGTACAATTTGCGTCCTCGATGAAGGAACAGTGCACCAAAGGAAAAGTCAGACTAGTAGGGATGGACTTCATGGATGAAGAATAGAGACAATAGAGCAGGGACAGAGAGATTGGTGCATTGTTCGAGACACTGGACAGGATAAGTTTGGGGTGTTTTCCCAGGAGGGAGAGTACCCTATCCTGAAAGAAGTGGATTTTCCTCAGCAAGGGCTGTAATTGTGTAGCTCCAACGAGAAGTGCTTGATAGCACCACCGTGGATGAACAATAGGAGCCTGCCAGCGAGGCTCACAGGAGAAGAAAAACGGACGCTGGAAAGAAGATTGTTTGCTTAGTTTCATTACGGTTAGATTAATAGTACATTTTCATTCCTCTATCATGCATCTTTTTGGCAGGCGAATGATTGACGAAGAACAGCCATTAGGTTTTGTTGTTTTGTCCCGATTATCATGGGTGAAGCAGCGAAGAGTGCTATTCCTTCTTTTTGCTATTCTGCTGATGATTATTCTTTGTGGAGTTCTTTGGGCGTTCGAAAATGCAAGTAATTCGCCTACTTCTGACAATGATATCTTTTTCACACCAAGACGGAAAAGAATGCTTTCTAATAATGTTTTTCTAGATACTCATAAGAGATTTGTTGTTAATGGTGTTGCTTGTTATCCTACTGAATCTGTAACTAGCCTATGGACCGCTTACCCTCTGTCTTTGATAAATTATACATATTCTAAGCCGACAAATTTTGTTGAGGTAAAAGGGGAGTTTGGTTTTGGCTACCCAGGGCCATGCTTGTATCATCGTCAACCCACAGGAACAGGGTACCCCGGTTGTGACAATAATACGTTCTGTGATAACTTTTATTTGGAAGAGCAAAATATTACATTGGTGGGTTGGCATTATAAAGAAGTGACGGTTCCCCGAAAAGCTGGCTATTACCCTGCTTGTTGCCCCATCATAAATAATACTGATACTATTTTGTATATCAACTGTTATGGGGTGATCATATCCAAACAGACATTCCCTTTGACAGGTTCAAAGGTTCTGACACCGTTACAGGTAATTCTCGTTATTCAGCTGTGAAATATGATAGGCCGATATATGCCCACACCGGGTTCTTCTTTCTCACTAATGGAACGTACTCAAATGTTCATAATGGCACCAATGATGTAGCTCTTGGGATGGTGCTGCCCCTGGGGGTCCCTTGCAAATATGCTCACAGACAAATAAAATGGGTAAAGAGAACACTTACAAAGGAATTTTGCGAAGGAGTAACAGATATTGAGATCAACAGTTATAGTAATTGTATTACTTTTGGTTATATCCTGTCTGCCATTTTCACATTAAGGGGAATGGCTATGAGTAGGACTGAAAAGGCACGGGAATATTTTGGCTGTAAATTACAGATATTGTCAAATACCACAGTAGCAGCATTACGTGACATCACCATTCAATTAGAAAGTATGAGGATTTATTCTGAACAGACAAGATATGCAGTGGACTTTATTTTAGAAAAAAATGGTGGTGCATGCGCAGTTATTGGCGATCAGTGTGTAGTGGGCATAACAAAGATGGAAAAGAATATCATCAAGCATATCTTGGATATTATCGAGAATGTCAAAGGTATGGAACCAGGTAATTGGAGTTGGTCCCTTTTTGGAACATGGGGGTGGCTAATAGAAAAAGCAATATATTTCATTGTTATATTGATACTTTGCTGTGTTCTTATTCAATGTCTCCCAATGTGCTGCACATACTGTATCTCTGTATTGTCTCCGAAGAGGAAGATGTCGATTCATGACACTAATGCAGCACTAATGTTACAGAAAGAAGTAGATGACATTATGGCCATAGATGAGGGTGTCTTCAAAACATCTTCTCTTCTCTTGGAATATACTCTCACTATTGACAGCATAACATGTGCATAAACAAGCTATGTGCTTCATTATTCTTTTATGTTTATGTCTTTTCGATTGTAGATGGTTAGCTCATGCTAACAGGAGGGTTTGTTAATATTGGGAAGCCCTTCTGTCCGTATATTTTAGCATTCGCGACACCATCTTGCAATCTGGACGCCATTTTGTATGATAATTGAAACTGCTGCTTAGTTATTGTCGAGAAACAGTCCTTGGTAAGTTTTGTTTCCCAAGGTGTTGAGCCTTTTCTTCTATAATTGCAAGCATCCTCATTAGTACATACCTTTCTTGTTAGATGGAGCCTTTCTCCCACCCGTCTGGTAGGGAGGATAGGCCAGATGACCTTGGGCAGTAGATAGCCTGTGCCCAGCTGCAGAATCGAAACTTATGCTTTGTACCCCCATTGTATTACGACACCTGCTAGTGTTTTTCCATAGTAGGCGTGCCTTTGTGGACTTTGCAAACGTACATAATGTAATTGTATGCTTACGGGCTTCAGTCCCTCGACAGCCATCCCAAGAGGCTGGTCAGACTGGGCTCCACTGCAGTGTAATCTCAATAAATATCTGGTTTGTATTCTCTACTGTCTGACCGACTCTTCATTTGTAGGAAGGCAGAGAAGGTGGTCGTGAGTGACCCGGGTGGCCCTTTCGGGTCACTTCCTTCAGTTGGCGCCCGAACAGGGACTCCATCGGGTGACCTCATCCTCGCCCGCGGACGTGTGAGGAGGACGGGGCCGCATTGGATCGGATAGGCGGATCGGGGGACCCCTGCACGATAGAGTTTCGCACTTGCAGCTGCCCCGCCTGTCTGATCGGGCGGTGCCCTGCCCCAGTGGTCATCCCGACTGGGGTCCTGAATGGCGAAACCCTTGGATTTGACCATTTGGGCCGAAGAGTCGTCCATATTGGCAAGTGCTTCAGTGCCTCACATATGTATAGACGCACTAAAAACAAATGCACATGCCTTACCACTGCTTCTGTAAGCCTCAGCCTGCTTTTCCACCGCTTCTGTAAGCCTCAGCCTTCTGTTTTCTTCTACCGTGAAACATATCTGGTGGAGTATCCGCTAGTCATGCGTGAGACTTTCGCCCAGTTCTAGGTTTACATGCTGGGATTTTTAACCCATGCACATTCAATACAGGGTTTGGTTAGCACATTCTTACATTATTAAAAAGCAAAACTACAAGTATTAGGGTAGAGCATTACGTTGGTTAAAAAAGCCAGCACCCGCTGAATGCCTCAAACAAGACATTGGCCCTCTTTGCAGGTATACATACTAGAATTGTTTTCCTGTTATTTAATACATTATTATTCAGTAAACATACAAAAGGTAATGGGAGGAATGCTAGTAATTTGTAAAAAAAAACAAAAAAACACTGGCAATTGCTTGGGTAGCATTCCAATCTATCGTTCTTTTGCCCACCATGCCACCTCAGTTTGGACCCAGCCATTTGAAAATCAGTCTTGACCCTGCACTAGTGAGAACAGTACAGCCCGAACTGCCAGTCCAGATCCTTCCTGAACCGGAACACAAGCGACCCAAGACAGGTTTTGCCTTAATTGGGGCTCTCCAGTCAGGTATAGCTTGGTTCTAGTGGCACAGTGAACAAGGGACCTACATCTGGGCATACACTTGCCACTTATAATTTCACTCAAAACGTTGAGAGACAAGTGTGGGGTTTCTGGTTGATACACAGAAGGCTGAGTATTTCATTGCTGTGGAACCTAGAGGATGCCTGGAGCACATGCCAAGGCGGGACAGTGTGAGCTTGTCCAGTGATAGACAAGATGCTAGTGAAGGTGAGGAGCTGGTCATTACAGCATCTCCGTAGAGGGACAAGCTCATGGAGCTGCACTTGCAAAAGGGTGCCAAAGGGAGAAGTCAAAAGTAGACATTCTTCACTCTGAAAAGAGGCATAGAGCCTCTGTTTAATTTAGTTATTTGAATGCTGCTTAATTTGGTGTCTTTAAGAAGAAACTCAAGTACCAGTGCAGAGCAGGTCGGTCCAGGAGGCGACTGATCAGGGAGCTACTAGTTCTGCACTAGTGACAGTGCTTAATTTGAGCCGGTGGTTTCCGGTGCCCACGCTGGCACTTAATTGTCAACACCGGTGCTTCTGACAGTCTGCCACAAGATGGCGCTGTCTGGTTAATTTAGAGAAGACCACAACAACAGTCAATTATTAATTCAATATACATTAAAAATTACTATTAGCTACCACCCAAGCCATTCTTATAGCTTTGGGGGCCTGAAATAGTTCGAATTGTCACACTTGTACGAGTGTGATAGTTAGTAGTTGCGTTGTTACCTTCATTGGCAGCATGGCAGGGGCAATGTGTGGTGCAAGCTGCAGTGGCCTCCTGATGAGCGCCCTGGCACTTATTTTTTTATTTTTATTTTCTACAAATTAAGCACTGACTAGTGATTCTAGCCATGGTGCAGTTGCATGGTCCTTTCATTGAAGGGCTGCATGCAAAGAGCCACTTTGGTGTGAATCAGTGTATAATTAGAGAGTAGTGTGCGCTCTCTAGCAAAGTTATAGCGTTGTAAAGCTATCATGGACACAAAAGTTGTAAAAAATAGATGGGCACCTGCAAATGCTGTCTTAGGGTCCAGATATTCTAGCAAGGTGCCTGGGAGTTGGAAGAAACGCTGATAGTTCGCTTGAATATTTTTAAACTTGGCCCTTTGTATCATATTCAGTTTGTGAATGCAATTGCTTCACTCTCCATCTGGTGATCAAGGCCAGGTATCACATTTTGGTCCCCTCTGGGTTTTAAAAAAAAGTGTAATAAACTAGTTCATTCCTATGCAGATCCTTCATTTATTTACAGATTATTCCATAACATGATTTCCTGCGATCCGGTTTAGTGGTTGTTCTTATAGCACTCCCAGCTTTACGAAAAAACTCTAATGCATTTAGAGCTGATAGCTCTTTGACAGGAAAAAACACAATTCAAATCTACACAAAAAAAAACAGTGCCTTTGTTTACTGAAGAAGAAACTTTGTATCTGTATTATGGTTGGTAGAGTTTCACCAGATTCAAAGTACATTGTCTCCCAGTGGCAACTATATTATCTCTTCGTATGTGGGAGTTTATAAGGAAATAATATAAAAGTGTAGGCTCAAAACATGTCCCTGAAACTTCAAATTTGGACTATCCTATTATCAGAGCTTCACGCCACTTTCACTAGAAAACGGTGATCCCCTCACCGGTGTCGTCCACTTTTTAGATATATCTGATGACCAGGTTTCTCTTAGTTGTTGCTAGAGGTAAAAGTTGTACTAAGATTTTATGGAATTCTAACTAAAGAACAACAGTGAAAAACAGACCGCGGCTATCAATGTACACAGCTGTGCTGTTGTGGTGCAAGTGCCTCCTCGATGCTATTCTCAGGGTAAGCTTACCACCCTGTGGCTTTTAAGACGTGCTACCTGTCGGTTGATAGACCCGGGTATCCGCTGAGCTGCCCGTTATATCTCTGGTGTTGGATCTTCCGCGACAGCCAGCCGAGAAGACACCCGGTGATCTTCTTGGCATACTGATCTTAGTGTGCCATACGATCGATCTACGTGTGGTGGTGGAGACCCAGCAACTGCCTTTATACATAGCCTCCATGTTGACGTGGCGTGTCTAGATACTATTATCCCAGCCTACATGTTCTATTAGAGCTTGTCTTCGTTGAGGAATATATTTTTTAACCACCAATATTTCAACAAGAAACCTGCTTGCCTATATTGTGCCTACATTACGTATATAGCTATACTTTTTCTTCAAACAAATTATAGAATTCTCACATGCAAATGCTTGACCTCATGAGAACAAAAACCAAAACAGATACCGTTAATTAGAATGAAAAATGCAAAAGATAATGACATTCAATCGATGATATGTTCATATGTTCACTTTTATGGATGGTTGGATGGTTTATATCAAAAACATACACTTATACATGTGGGAACAGGTCCCTTTTTGAGCCTTTTGTGTTCAATTTAGTACATATAACTACCAAATGACTTGGTATCACACAAAACATATTAGGTATATTTTATTATACATCCCTTTAGGGCTCATGGTATTCAGCCTACTAATTCAGTATATCCCTCTTTACAATAACCTAGTTGTTCTGTTCAGTTCGTGCACCGCATTTGGGCCAATCTCCAAAATTAGAGATATGCTATGTTCTTGTTCAATGAAATGTGTTGATACTCCTCTTTTAGTATGTGAGTTTCTGATAATGCTTTTATGTTGATTTATTCAAGTCTTGATCTTGTGTTCAACCTTTTCTATGCATCCTAACCTGAATAACGTTAAATCAGATATACACAAAGCAATGTGTCACGAGCAGCAGTGGCCCCTCCTTTAGGGCAGAGGAGTGTCGCCCCCTGCTGTCAGCACCGCAAAGGTGACAAATAAAATGGTAATAAGTTGAATTTATTACCATTTTATTTTCCCTTTTCCAGCCCGAGACGGTGTTTGGGGGCGGTGCCATTCCTGCTGACTGGCAGCAGCGGAGTGGTGCTCACTCCAATAGTTTACACTGGGCATGTCACTTTGGCCGACTGTCTTGCACCAGCCAGCCTGACATGCGCAATGTAAACCTCTCCCACCCAGCTGTTTGGGACAGCTGGGTGGAGAGCAGGCACAGGCACACAGTTCCTGTAGGAGCGTCAAGGCAGCCCGCACCAGCCAATCCTGGTGCTTCTCTCATGCTGCTGAACATTATCAGCAGCATGAGAGCAGTGTCTGAATTGGTGCGGAGAATTCAACTGTTTCAAGCGCTGAGGGACTGAAGCAGAGGACCGGAGGAGGCGAGCCAGCGGAGTGGCTAAGTACTCTCTCTGTTCGTTCTGCCCATTATTTTGCCTCTTTCTGCTCGTTTCAGACCTTTATTTTGCCTCTTTCTTCTAGTTTCTGGCCTTTATTTTGCCTCTTTCTTCTCGTTTCTGCCCTTATTTTACTTCTTTCTGTCCGTTATTTTTCCTCTTTCTGCTAGTTTCTGAACTTTATTTTGCCTCTTTCTGCTCGTTTCTGACCTTTATTTTTTCTTTTTGCTCTTTTCTGACCTTCATTTTTCCTCTTTCTACTGGTTTCTGACCTTTATTTTTCCTCTTTCTCCTCGTTTCTGTCCTGACTCCTCGACGGAGACGTCACATCCACAGCGTCCAGACACCCCTAGGGTTGACAGTGCTGTGCTATACAAATGCTCATTGATTGATTGACCGCACGAGATTGCACCCACCCACCACCCATTTGCCTGCCTCTCCACTCTTGGGGGTTGCCAGCCACCGCTGTTCACGAGTTGCTGTCATTCTTAACTTCATTCTTTGACCTGTCAATGACTGGCACATGCTTAGTATGGCGATAGAAACGTTCCTCTGCATGACTCAATAGAGAGCACTTCCCTCCCCTTCCCTGAGTTCCCCTGGCAGTATGTCTCTATAGGTTTCTGATTTTTGTCTTCGGCACACATGGCAGTCAGGCGTACGAACTGAGGGCTCCTGTGAAATGATATGTGGAACTCTGAGGTGTATCCTTTTTCACAAGAGTGACTACTGTTAAATCATCTGGAAGGGAAAAACTGGTAGGAGGGGCAGCAACTCATCATAGAAGGAGGAACAAGTCTTTTTACCTGTTGCCTTTATTGGGACAGTTCTCCGCCGGCCTCTTCTGCCAAATTTCTTCAAGCCTTTTATAACCAGGTCCTTCGCTCCATCCATATGGGGTATGGTTGCACAGGTATATTTGATTTGCATGCATTAAAGTGGGCATGGAGTATGCACAAGATGTTTATTGTGTGAAAGTAGCGCCGGCTCCTCCCCAATGGCGGAGGAGCGTCACCCCACTGCCTGGCTCAGAGCCAGCAAATGTAAAATAAAACGATGTTCTTCCATTGTTTTATTTTACATTTGCCGGCTCTTAGCCAGGGGTGTTCGGAGGGGTGGGGCTAAGGCATCGGAGGAGGGAGGAGGAGTGCTAGTGCACTCCACCCCCTAAGTGCTCAAGTGTGTTTGGCCGGCCGTCTCAGGCCGATCAAAACACACATGCGCACTTAGGTTTTCTCCAGCCCAGCTGCATTGAGCAGCCAGTTTGGAGTAAACCCTCAAAATCCCTGGTCTGAGCAGAGCATCTTTCCTGCCTGCTCAGAACAATCCCCGTGCTGCTCTGCAGTGAGGATTGGACAGGGATTGTGTCCTATGGGCTGCTGGGACCTAGGAAGAAGAGAAGACGCGGCTCAACGAGACGTGACACTGGAGGTGGCGGGCAGCAAAAGGTAAGTTTTTTTATATATTGTATTCCCCCCAACCTCCACCCCGCGCGACGCCTCCTGCGCGACCCCACCCTCCCCACCACCCTTTGTTTATGGCGGCCACCGCTGTGTGCAAGCAGGAATCGATTTAGGGATTCCTGTAGAAGGATGGTTGATATGGTGGGGACCAACAGGGATGTGAATTTTTAGAAAACCAACTAACACTACTAGGCCCTTCAAAGCTCATATGAACTGAGGGTTGAGGACAGAAGCCCACTTTGATGTGCAGGGTCAACCCCTGCCACCTTCATGCGTTATTCTTTCCCAGAGGTGTGCTGCAGACCAGTGGTGTAACAAAGGCCCCCGCAGCCTCTGCAGTGCGGGGCGAGCTCCAGGGGGCCCACTCAGCACACTACCCTGGCCTGAGAGCTCCTGAGTGAGTCCGGAGGGGGGCCCTTCATGTACTTTGCAGGGGGGCCCTCAAGTTTCGTTACACCACTGCTGCAGACAGTTTTGTGCATTAGTGTGCATGGAGGAAGTCCCTGACAGGGGCCAAGGAGCTGCATTCCCTTTTCTGTTTACGATATGTGATTAAACACCCTGTGAGAAAAGGGTCCACTACCCTGAACATAGATCTGACACGAAACAGAACTGAACTCAGAAATACACATCTATGTCTGAAAAAATAAGATACATACTGAGGAGAAATCCCAGGATTTCTCAATGACCCGTGTCAGGGGTCACACACTTGTGGAGACCATGAAAGACTTCCGAGCTCCAGGTTTGAGATCCTTGACAGGTTTGGGAACTGAAACTTGGAAAGTTTGAATCCGGTTAGAAGGAGACCCTTTGAACCACCTTGGACAAGGAGTCCACGGGCTTCTGATGAGTGCCACTGCAATTTGCCCAGCACAAAGTAAACTGACACGGAAGGCTGTGATGCGCTGTACAGGAAGAACTGGGATTTGCAGGCTGTGTGGTGAGATCTGGAGATCCTGGTCCCTTTGCACTGTGGCTTGCTTCCAGAATTTGTGCTCGAGTTTGGACACTGATCTTCCCCTGGTCAGTCCGTGGTTCGCTGCGGAAGCTGTCTAGAGAAGACGTAGGTGACTACTAAGGACAGATGAGAAAAAGGAAGCACCTGTCATTACTTCAGGCAGTTAATTCATACCTCATACAATCAAAACATCTCGAACAGATCACATTTCCCAAGACACATATGAATTAATAAATTAACTGAAATACGAAAAATACATAGTAACATGTCATAAACAGATATACAGTTTGTGGATATTTGATTGTTGTAGGTGGAATGAAACAATGTAATTATGATCAAAACCTTGCTGGTGATGGTATCAGACAATAAATAAGTATGGGTGACATGTGTTTCGGTGCCGGGAATGCAATAACGTGCACCTTCTTCAGGATCACCATTTATTCAGATAAAGCTGCAACACATGTTTCAAGCAGGGCCATATCTATTTAGGTCTCTGTTATTACAGACAGATATTAATCCTTCATTCGGGAGTGTATCTCGAATAATATTCTTGGAGTTAAATACCAATGGTAGTCTCATCCTCCTGGTTAAGGAAAGGGGTTTTCCCAATTACGTATCCAGGATGGCAATTTCTTTTGGATTAAAATGTGTGTCCTCTGTGCATTTAATATAGACTTTTCTTTGACTGTAACAAACTGGGCATAGTTATTTGTATTGCCGCTCCATATGTATTGTCTGGTACACAACCTGTAGACTGTAGGTTTGGTTCTTGATGATATTTCAGACAGTGTCAGTATAGAATTAAACTTGTTTCAGGTTTTTTATGCCAACTACCTTGATTTATGCTGGCTTTATGTTGTCTGTTTTGGTTTCCTGAGGAGTGGGTGGCAATGCAGAGCTGGGTGAATGGAGAAGCCTGAGTAGTTGTCTTGTAGTCAGCAGAGATGGTGAGAATGCCATTGATGGTGCTGTCTCTAGATATTTTAGAAGGTTTTTGTGGCACGCAGGGTATCTAACAAATCTGTGAATAGATGGAGGTTGATGTTCAAGGACTGGATCTTGACCTTCTCAGTTTAATAAAGGGTGATGTGCAGCTCACATTTCTGGTTGTGGTAACTTGAGATAGCAATGTTTCCCATAAGGGACTTTTGAGTTCTTTGAGACTAAGAAAAGGAATAGTTTATATGTTGAAGAGTGTAGGTTAGCTTTAACGATGCGCAGTCTAAGACTATGGTATTTGTCACTGATTAAGGTTTCCGGTTGGCTGTCAGGGTTCTGTTTAGTATTGGAGGATAGATAGAATCTCTGTGGTGTTGTAAACGCATCCTGGAGTTTGTTCTGGTTTGGTGAAGTGGGCATAATAACATAAAACGAAAAGAATGTAAGTCATTGGTGTTGAGTGACAGATTCAATATCGGACAATCTCATCATGCAGCCATGAGGTATTGCTCAGTAGAGAAAGACAACACAGCAGTAAGATGTCACTTTTCTTGTAGAAGGTGTACATTAGCATGGCTTTACATTTGGTTGATGGCACATTAAAATGCTAAATCAACCTTGGTGCAACAGCATGAGTGTGAAAAGCTTTTAGGCGTGTTGATCCATTTACGTGCAAAACCATTCTTAGTTGGAAAAATCACCTTTACTGCAAAGTAAGAAAGAGTGTTGTATCAAATTTAGGAGCAAAATAACATTTAGGTTAAAAATCACCTCTATACAATATCAGTAGGAGAGGCAAAAATAATTTTAGAAGCACAGATCACAGGTAGGAGAAATGAGGCACATGAGTGTAAAATGATCGTTGGTGCAACATTTAATGAGTGTGAAAATATTTGTAGGAGCAACTATCGCATTTAAGTGCCCAATCACATTTGGGTGAAAAATCACCCTTAGTGCAAGATCAACAGGAATGTGCTAAGACTTTTAGGTGCACTAGTCACATTTAGAAACCAAAATCTGCTTAGATCAAAATCACCATTGGTGCAACATAAACAGGAGTGTGATAACACTTGCAGGGCAAACATCATATTTAGGTCCAAAAGCAACAAATGTAGGTTTAATTTCTGTTAGATGCAAAAACCATGCGTATGGGATAAAATGTAGGAGACGTGTCACATTAGGTATACAGTGTGTACATCAAACCACAATTAGTTGTAAAAAACAACAAAAACACGTTTAGATGCATAATCGCCCATGGTGCACAGTCAGAAGCATGCTGTTTCACATTGAGGAGCAAAATCACATCGCATTCCCTATCACGGACATCTAATTAGTGAAATTAAAAATAACTGCTAGTATTCATAATATGTGGATCCTTACAGCATTCTCTCCATATATTCATTTGCGTTTCATCATTGTTGGAAACTATAACCCTGGTCACAGGGGTGACCGCAGGGTGATGTTTACATGTAGACTGGATATACTTTGCAAAATGTATTCTTCCCGCTGGTCCTGGGTAACTCCGGGACCGGGTGCTGTCCTATCGTCTAGTGCGATCAGCCCAGGTGTTGCTGTCCGCGGTGGCTGGATCGGGCCCTGTCCTGGCGGTGTATAAGGTATGGGAGAGGGTGCAGGGTGTAGTCCAAACGCTGTGAGGGTGTTTCTGACAGCTGTTGGGGGGGGGGGGGGAGGGGTACGTTTGGCGCTGTGCCATCAGTAACCGATTCATTTTGTGTGCTGTACCAGGGGTTGGACGGGCCTGCAGGGTGCTGTGCGGGGTTTTATTTTATGCGTTTTTATATAGCGCGGACTTTACCCGACGGTGTCAGAGCGCTTCACAATAGGAGTCTTCTCCTATAATAGGGGTCTTCTGAGGGCTGTAGGCGGGTGCGTGTGGTGCTGCGCCACCGGTCGCCTAGGCCTTCAGAGTGCAGGTTGCTGTGGGGGGTCTGCTAGGGCTGTGGGCGGGGTGTGTGTGGTGGGACGGGGGTGCAGGTTGCTGTGCGGGGTCTTAAAGGGCTGTGTGTGGTGGGATGGGTGTGCAGATTGCTTTGCGGGGTCTTCTGAGGGCTGTAGGCGGGTGCGTGTGGTGCTGCGCCACCGGTCGCCTAGTCTTCCAGAGTGTTGTAGCCGCGGTGGGGCGGGTGTGCAGGCTGCTGTTCGGGGTCTGCTAGGGCTATAGGCGGGGTGCGTGTGGTGGGACGGGGTGCAGGTTGCTGTTCTGGGTGTGTATGGTGGGACGGTTGTGCAGGTTGCCGCAGCCTGGTCTCCAGGGTGCCCTCGCCCCCGCCGTGCACAGCGCGTGCCGGGTGCTGCTCCGCGGTGGGTGTGGCGGTGGGCGGGGCTGGCAAGCTGCGGCCTGGGGGAGACTTCTCCCAGAGGGGGCGGCGCTCCTCAGTGTGCAGAGTCTGAGGGCAGCAGCGGGTGCTTCGGTGCCGGGACAGGGTGAGTCGGAGAGAGAGCGCGGCTGCACCATGGAGCTCCTGCTGCTCCTGGCCGTCTGCGGGATCCACTTGCTGCCGGCAGCTCGGGGCGACTTCGACGGCAGGTAAGAGGCGCTGGATTGTCGGGAGGTAACCCCGGGCTCTGTCGCTGCCTGTGCGGTGCTGGGTTGGTACTGTCAGGGGCGCACTACCTCCTGGGGGTAGGTTGTGGAAGGGTCGGCGCTGCTCGCCGGCAGGAGGATCCCTGGCTCTGTGATGCTGGGTTGGTACCATCTGAAGTCGCACTACCTCGTGGCAGGTGCCTGGGGCCAGCGCGGCACCTGTGCCCAGGGCACGAGATCAGCGCCTGAGTGCGCTCCGAGCAGGTGCTTCTGCGGGTGGGCTCGTGCTCGCTGGCGGGGAGGGGTTTATGTCAGACTGCCAGGGGACTTTATTGACGAATTATTCCTCGGTGGAGGTGTCTACCGGGAGGGGCCCAGAGGTTCACACCAAAGACCTCCATCTAGCGCGCACCTACTCCGCGCCCTCCTCCTCAGAGGGACACCGCAGTCACCGACTGTCCCGGACCGGTGGGTCTCACCCGTGCCTCGCTTAGCCGAGGGCTCCACTCCAGTCTACCCTCCTGTGCCCCAGCGCCTACCTCTGGCCCCTGGACCTCACTTTATCTTACCCCCGCCCCTCTCTTTCCCTTCTGGCTCTTGAGTGAGGAGTGACACCTTCTGTTACTTTTCTGACAACCCCCCCCCCGGCCCTCACCCACCTTTCACTCAGTGCCGACTTGTCTTCTACGGACCGACTTACTCTTTTCAGAGTGTCAACCTCACTCGCAAATCCCCCCCATGTTCCACGCACCCCGACATTTAAAACAATAAAATACCTCTCTGCCAATGCGTTTTGTGCAGAGGTCAAATGATGCGCGTCTCACCCCGGGTGCCACCTGTGCGCGCTTCTTTCCGCCTTGACTCGATCTTGGAGTGCCTGCGACTAGTGGGGGTCCTTGGTCGGGGACACCTGCCTTTGATACCTGCTGCTGCACAACCTCCCAACCCCTACAAGAGGCATGCGGCGCCGCTCTGCCAAGCGTCCCACCCCGGTCTCGCTCCCGGGGACCCGGGCCGCAGATGGCACCGTAGTGGGAGGGACTCCCCATCTCTGGACCCCGTGCTGCTCTCATGTTTCGGGTCTCACGGTTGTACTCCGCTCCATGTTACACATTCCACTAAACGCGCCACAGACGAGTAATCTGACTTTCAGGATTAGGAACTAATGTGAATTTGTCGTCTCTGTCTTCCATGATCTTGCTGTTATCTGCGTCTATGAATCATTTAAGCGCTGCGGATACCATGCACGTGGTACTAAGCGCTATACAAGTGCATTTAGCATAACATTTCCCACCTCGCTCTTCCGAGCACCCAAGTGCCCCCGGCTGCCAGCATTCCGAGGGGTTCTGCTTGTGTGGTGTTGAGGTGTGCGATATTGAGTTAAACTCTTTCCCAAGATATGAGGCGGGAATGACGTGCAGTCATCCCCGAGGACACCCCGGTGGATACAGCTTCCTGTGCCCCCTCTCTTTTAGGTTCATTTGAGATTTGCCATAATCTTGTGTTATTATATATCTCCGCTGCCAGTTCTGCGGTTTGTTGTGTGCTAGTTTAGTGACGCAGGGTGGCAGATAACCAATGCCTGGGGTGGGTCGGGAGTGATAAGGTTGTCTCGGTTGCATCTAATTCCATTGCCTACTAGCTTCTTATACACTCGGGCCAGAGCTTTTAAATACATGTACAGGGATATGGCTGTGTTTACTGGATTGTTGTAGAAATACGCGGTGTTGACTTCAGTATTCGCTTGGTAGATCGCGAAGGTTTACAAATAGTTTTCTGCGGGGCACCCTGAAGACATGTTTCAATCTTGACCTATTAAATGGACTACACGTGTGATCGTGGGCAGCACGCTTTCGCCTCAATGGGTCCAGTAGCGTAGCAAGGAGATTGCACCCTGTCCCCAGTTGGAGGGAAAAGGACAGCCGCAATTGGGGTTCACTGGAAGCCTCAGACTGAAGGATGCCGGTGCTACTGCGGGGGGCCACTGATGACGCTCCCAGTCGCCGGGTGATCCTCTGGGTGGTATCACACCAACAACGGACCTGGCCCAGTGGGGAGTACCGCGCAGAGCAGCTTCTGGTCGGAGGCGTAGCTTCCGTTGATGCAGCAGGTGCAGTGGCACCGGGGCCCACTGAGCCCTTATTGTTGTCTTTCACAGTGCAAACAGCAACCGGGAGTATTTCCTCCCTTGCACCAAGGGCCGTGGCACGCTGGCCGCGCCACTGCTCCCGGCGCTGGTTTCCCCTCCGTGCTCGGCTCGGAAGGGCTGTCCCAGCGCCGTGAGTTACAGTAGGTGGGAAGAGCCGCCGCTCAAGTTCAGGCATGAACTCGTCGAGGAAAGGGGGGAGGAAAGTGCCAGAGAGCAGGAATGTGTTTATAACAAGGGTGGAAGAGGGGCTGTCAGAAGCAGGCCAGCGCACACGCGAGAGCAGGCGTGCTTGGCCAGCCCCGGGTATTTTATGAGGGGGTCTGCTTCCGTGTGTCTGTTTTCTAATCTCGCACACCGCAGCTTTTACACAGCTGTGCTCTCCCACAGAAGTGGGGCGTACGCATACAAGGCGGTATACACCGACTTAGTCTCATGAACCATCGCCGCCACCCCAGGCCTGTGTGAAAAATGTCCCCATCCCAGCGCCAGAAGTTATCTTTCTGAATGTGTTATCTTGTGCCCGCGGCGGCTGTATGAAGGAAGCCCCGGCGGAACTAAATGTGCATAGGTCTGAAATTACCAATAGGCTGTAAGAGTCCGAACCGACCTAAAGTTAGTCTGCCAGGCAGCGTTACGTTGTCACTCAACCTAGATTGAGCACATATGGTGGTCAGGGCCGGCTTTAGCGCTGGTGGCGACCAGTGCGACAATCACTTTTGGCGCCCCCACACCCCATGACTGTTTCCTCGGATTCTCTCATCACCACAGGGCAAAAGTGCACCTCATCTCTAATCATGAGACATTGCTAAACACAGCACCCTCCCTGAAGTCGGCGCCCCCCTCCACTGGTCAGCGCCCTGTGCGGCAGCACTGGTCGCACTGCCCTAAAGCCGGCCCTGATGGTGGTTAGTTTTATCTGTGGCAAATTCTGTGATGTGTCATGTCTGGGATGTGTCTTTGACGTGTTGGGCACAGGTATTTAATGCTTGGTGGAGCCAGCTGCTTCTGTGCTCTGTAACAGAGCTGTCGGTGCTGTGTGCAGAACTGTGGGCGCTGTGCCTGCCAGGAATTGGGGGTTTGCCAGTGCTGTGAAGCAGGGAGCAGCTTCTGCTGTGCTACTTGACAGAACTGGGTCGCTTGTGTACCGTGTGGCACAGTTTGTCTGTTATGTTTGTGACAGAGCTGTCTGTTACTGTGATGGGTGACAGATCTAGGGTACTACTGTGTAGCAGAGCTGTAGTTACTGCTGCGTGTCTTGGCTCGATTGTTGCTTTGGCGACGAGCCTTTTTGTACATCTAGCCCCAAGTACCTACCTTCTCATCCTGTGGGAGCAAACCAGTACCCCAAAATTTAGATACCCCAAAAATACCTCTAGTAAGGGTCCCATATTTCACTGGTTCCGAGACGGTGTTAATCCTCAGTTTCCTGAGGGAATGTGTTGCGGTATTAAGGCAACCCCCAAACAGCAAAATCTCGCAAATACAATTCATTGAGTAATTGAGCTTACTCAATAATTGAGTTCTAGATCAAATCAAAGTTAGAGGGTTTTATAACCAGATTTTAAATGAAGTGGAACAGAGTCAATGCCATGAAGGCTCTCAATGCAATGAGTTATACAGAGAATGCAAAAATCTGAAATTATTCTAAACCCCGAATGGGCAGCAAAATCAAGAATAAAACGGACAGGATCCCTAGCAGCATCCAAGCCTTCAGGAAAGTCTTTAAACTCTCCCCAAAAATCAAGATTTTTTTTGCATTATCACTTATGAAATTACAGGATCTGCAGGTTCATTGTGGTGCGCGAGTAGCAAATTAGACCATGTAAAAAATAAACATCACACTGCGTTACCACTCAAGCGCTATCTCACTTCGTGAATAATTATTCGACACCCTGCATGCTAATGTTGTCCAGAGATGCTCAACGAAAACATAATACAATAACTTGTTATGTGAATGAATAGGACACAGTGAACAAACAGAAGGACCTTCGTAAATGTTTCAAGCTGGAATTGAATTGGGGAAGGTTCATCAAGAGCAGAATGAAAATAACAGTGGAAATAAACCAGTGTATCTCAGTCTGACTGTGTGCTACAGAGCTTGAGAAGGTGGGCGGGGGGTGGGGAGGTTGGGAAGCAGGATGAGTGGCAGATGACTTCCATCTTGGACAAGACCGCGTTTCTATTAAGATGGGGCCTAGTTAACACATATCAGAAAAGCACACTTCTACACATCAAAGAAAATTCGTTCCAAAAGCAACAGTGCTACATTAGTGTATACTTGTTAAATCAAGTGTAAAAATGCATTCTGCACATTGTTAATGATGCTTAAAACATAAGCCCATAAACATCTTTCACATTTCATTGTTGCTTGATCTTTCGCCCAAAAACGCCTCTTCACGACGGGGACGAGTCCACTAGCAGTGAGGCCTTCGCCAAACATGCAAATGGAGAGGGGAAAAACCACGGCTCTTTATTCTGGCTCAGACATAGATTCCGCTTGCATAATGTGTTTTTGTTCCTGAAACCTTTTGCTATGGAAGGCCCCCTTTCATTTTTTTTAGATTTGGCCCAGTGCAAGCTATATTTGTTGCCAGCCTTGTGTTTTCAAAACATCTTTAATGAAAGTATACTCCTGCTATCTCTCGCCCCCCCTTCATCTACTTGTTTGTTCAGGTGGCAACCAAAGTTTGCTTTCACCCATCACAGCTTGTGGCAGATGGTCAGCCCACTTTGGCTGTTAAAGATGGTTTTTTTAATTGTGCATATTAACCACCTAAACAAGAAGTTCCCTCCAGTGGCTGGGCGGCCAGACCAATCTCTGCTTTTATTCCTGCATAAATTTCATGATTTTTTACATTTATTTTTGTTACTGGTTTTGTTTACTTATATTTTTTGTGAGCATATGCATTCCACCCTTACAACGCAGCACTTTTACTTTTTATTACTTTTAATGACTATTGCAAATGTTTGGGAAAGAAAACATTGCATGCTTGCAAAGACTAGGCCTATTGGCTTTGCCAATACTAGTATTTTCTTGTTGCAACCGAATCACTGGGCAAGTAGGTGCATACAGTGGCATTTTTTTTTATCTGACCGGGTCAGAGAATTTAAGTCTATTTCATACTTGTAGGATCTCACACACCGCCCAAAATGTATATAGTTGAATGATATCCATTCACCAAAGTGCTTTAATGCCTCGTCACTGATATGAAGCTCTATGTAAATGCAATTGCAAACAATGATGGGAGTCGATAGGGGGTGGTTGTTTTAAAATGAACAGACACAGCCGCTTATTTGACGCTGGGTAGTTGTCTAAAGAAGTTAATTTAGTTCGCAATCTAGTGAAAGGCCAATTTGGGATTGAAAGTTGTTTAGATGCACCACCGCCCACCCCGGGTTTTTCAGCCTCAGATTTTTATTTTACGTTAGCACTTGACTCCACTGGCCTGTGCATAAAAGGAATATAATGAGCACTTAGAGGCCTCTGTAGGGTCGATTGGAGCGAATTACAAAATCCCAAATAAAATAAAATTTAATAGTGTTATCCCAAAAGTAAGTCTGCCAGTGGCTGTGTCCAGTCAGCACCTTCAAAAACGTAACTCACTTTCTGCTATTTATTAATTTATGAGTTTTCTATACCGCGGACCACATAATGCCAACATTAGAGCGCTTTAAGTGAAATGGAGCAAAACATTTTGAGAAGGATACAGCCCCTGGATATGGATATGTGAAAACAGAGGAACATTGTGAAGTACATTTCAAAGTCACAGCTACTATGTGCCACAGAAAATTGTCTTGGCCTTCTATAGTGGTGTATTGTCATTAAGTAGAGTAACCTTAGCCGCCATTAAGTGTTGCCTCAAAACCAGAGAAGTGCCCCACATCATATTTGCGACCAGAGCCTCACAAAAACTTCTGAAAAGCCTGCTTCTCCCCTGACAAAGTTAGCGATTTTGCAGTGTGTGTACTTCTTAATCACCAAAACCACCAATCCGCCTCCCATTAGCAATGGCAAGGAGGTTGGCTTATGCCCGCACCAGGACCCATGTCTGGCTCCTCGGGCTGTTTATCAAGGTGATTCATGACCTGGCCTACTCGATCTTGCTGACGTCATCTCCCACCAGTCTCCTATTTGACCACTGTGTTCTGCTAACATTCACCTCCTGTTTCACCCTAACCCCATCACTGCTTCTTCCACAGCCACTCATATGGCCAGGTACTGCCTATACCCCTCCTCCTCATCAATATCAAGATAATAACATGAGAAGATTTTGGATTAGGGGGTCGTAAACCCCGGCCGCATTTATTTGCATAAAAATTTAAAAACAAAATTAATATACAATATTTACACAATAAGCAGAAAAACATTACATTACATTGATTCATTGATAAGTACAGATGTCAGATGGCTAACCTTAACATATCACTAATACAAAGGTATTCCTATCCGAATCTAAACCTATCATAATCAATAACAATACTCATAACATTTAATATTTCATTTTCTGCGTATCCCTATTTTGAGCCTACGGCAAGGTCAATAACTGGCGCCAGATACTTATCAAATTATGCACGCCCTCCAACCGGAGTGCGCATGCGCAGGGGGCCCGCTCACCGTGAGGGTACTTCCCCCCCCCAGGCCACCCCCGCATGCCCTTATGCCCGCCCTCCAACCGGAGTGCGCATGCGCAGAGGGCCCGTTCCCCGTGAGGGTACTTCCCCCCCCCCCCCAGGTCACCCTCGTACGCCCTGTAGATTATCTCCATAATGGGGCCCTTGCAGTTATGCGCCGTTTACTTGCGCCATTGTGCACGTGCGGGGTGGCCAAGCAGCCTACTGGAAAGCGTAACTCCCACTCCCCGCACCCATCCAGCCAACCGGCTGTAACTGCCCCTGGAGTTCTATGAGAGACCACTTGTCCCTCCCCCTTGGGCGACCCCCTTCAAGAATGGCGCCGCCCTCTAAGGACCTTAAATTTACTGCTCACCAATCATGACCTTACCGCCTGACCAAGGAATAGCACTAAAATATGACAATAAACATAACTTGTACATGAAAAAACCTCCTAAAACAATGGGAAAGAAAATCATCACACATATGATAAACATAACCATGTCAACCTGAAAATTAACTTCCTAACAATACACCCTGTACAACCCTGCTTTTAGGGGACGGTGGGTGGGGAAATTAAAAAATCCAGCCTCCTAGCGAGGCTGGCGTGACTAATGGCAGGCTGAGGGAGCGGCGAGCAAAGAGGCCAACTCCGCTGCTCCCCAGCCTTTTATTCCCAAGATGCCAGCAAGGCCAGTTCTAACCGGCCTGGCGTTAGCCCAAACGCGTGACCCGGAAGTGTTTTCAATCACTTCCGGGTCACGCCCGGACTCCGACCAATTAGCGGTGAGGCGCGCCTGTCACGTCATCACTGCGCGTGACAGGCCCGCCCCCGGATGGTCATCGGGTCGGGGGCCGGCACGACCGCCATACTTTCGGCGTGGCCGATGCCGGCCCCTCCTTTCAATCCTACCTGCTTGGCCCACCGACTGGACCATCCTCTCAGCTTGTCTCATGTCCCTCTACACAAGGATTCAAGACTCCTTTCAAATTCTATCTCCTCAACCTAGAGCCATTCCAACACGCCTGCTCGAGCTAACATACTCATAATTTAAGCGGCTGCCTGCATGGTGCACTGGTGTCAACCTCTCATAACACTTGCATACCGATAGATCTCCCAAGCGCTATGTAGCATGCTCGTATTGAGTGCCTTTGTAACTATGTCATTTTTCGTCTACCGAGTTTTCCACATAATTAGGGATTTGCAGCCCTTGCAACATAATCCATCACCTGCTGCATAATTTGTAGATTTTAACAAAGTATGTTTCTAATTCTAACTGCTTAAACGTTTTTAAATATGCCGCCACGCGTGTTGATGCACAGTGGCAGGCCCTTTCCAAAGGTTATCTGCATTGACGTAACACAGGCCCCTGCGGTGCGGGGGTGTCCCAAGCTGCACAGTACTCTGGCCTGAGAGCTCCTGATTAAATCCGGAGCGGGGGTCCCTTAATGGGCCTTGCAGGGGGCCCCTCAAGTTTTGTTACGCCATTGGTTATCTGATCACCGTTCAATTGCTGATTGCTGTATTTAAACATGAAACTGATTCTAATGAGGTGAAACCTTTGCCCAGGCAGTGTTAACATATATAAAAATGACAAAGTAGTCCATACTACCACAAAATGTGCTGTATTATGCCACATAATGTGTGTTTTGTTGCTGTATAACGTAGTCAACCCCCCGCATAATTTGGTTCTCCCCTACCGCATAATTCCAGTGGCCCTGACAAATCTTGTATTGCAAATGTTATTTGCCTCTTCTAGTTCTCTCCAACCCTCCACGTGCTTGTGTAATGACTGATGCGTCATCACCAAGTTGTGCATTAATGACCTGGAAGCTGGTGACTCTAGTTGAGTGGGTGTGGTCCTTGCTCCCACACATTTTTGTGGAGTTAGCCTTTAGGACTTTTGGGAGGAACCCCAAACTTGGTGCTGATACTTTGGTAAACCAGTTTCCGTCACAGGGTTTGCTTACTGGAAGGTATAGGAATCCACATATGGGCAGTGCTTTAAATGGGCCGGTACTGAGTACCGGCACTTTTTTATTTTAAGAGGGAGAGTACCAGCACTTCTCAAGAGAAATGTCATACTTTTAATTAGAGAGTACAGGCACTTCTCAGAAACAAGCAGGTACTCTGTTACAGAGTACCTGCACTTCTGTTTTTCCATTTCAAGCACTGCACATGGGCGTTGTGAAAATATTGTCCTCGTTGGTACAATGGATGACTTTTTTTTGCATATATAAATAGTTTGACTAATACACCATCAGGTTTGTAGTCCTTGGCCTGCGTACGATTAGGCAGCTCAAACAGGCTTACTTTGCGGCCGACAACTTTGGGAAGGTCTGTGACACAAAAGAGGTTGGGAAGGGGAACCCCGTGTACCTGTCTCCTCTGTGGCCAAGCCTTTGAAGCACGGGCCCGGCAGGGCTCAGCTTTGAGCTCTTCTTTGTTTAATGTCTATTTTGCTCCTCTGGCTTATGTCATCCAACCTTTCGACTTGAAGAGGGTGTCCTATGCAGATGACACCCAGCTCATGTTCTCCTTTCAAGAGGTCAACGGCGAGCTGCTGAAGGATGCTTTTAATTCCTGCCGAATTAAGGTAGTTGAACAGATGAATAAAAGTTGTCTAGAGCTTAATTCAGAGAAAACTGAAATACTGCTTTTTAAGTGTTCGCTGTCTATTTGGTTACATGCTTGGTGGCCTTTCGAACTAGGGGCTCCACCTGCCCCTGGTCAATGTGGTCAAAATCTTGGCATAAAACTTGACAAAGATATTTCTTTTCGCCCTTAGGTGAGGGGGGTGACAGGGTCTCGCTTTGCACTTCTAGAAAGATTAAATATTGAAAATGATCACCTCGCACCTGAACTATGCTAACATTGCATATCTTGGCCTCCCTGATATGTGGTCTGCCGACTTCAAGTTGTGCAGAATGCAGCAGCGAGACTTCTTCACAATCATCCTAGACAGGAACCTATGACCTCCCATCTGAGAGCCAAGCACTGGCTCCCAGCAGGGTTGGATTGGGATTAAAAATCGGCCCGGGCACACTAAAAAAAGGTGGCCCACATTTGCATATGGCCTTTCTGCAAAGCACTGGTTCGGTGAAGTTTTTTTTAAAAAGAAAGGGGTGGGGGATCTCTGACAGAGGCATGTTTTCTTAACTTTATTTAGATTTTTTAAAAATGCATGGATTAGTTCACACTGGTGAAACACACCTGAAAAACAAGTGAGGCCACTTATGCTCAGGCCCTCTGCCCCCGCTTAATATGCATACATTAATGGGCCGGCCCAGAGAGAGAAAGAGAGTGACACCTCTGCCCGTTGATAAAAGGGAGGTAGTGGACGCCAATCTGCCTCCAGAAAGGCCACTCAGGCACCCGCTGGGCCGCTGGCGTCATCTGAACAGCACAGACACTGCCCAAATCAGCCCCCAGGCTGCCCAAATAAGCAGCCCACAGCTGGAACTCAGATACCAGCCCCTCGGCCATTGCCCGAGTGCCCGCGTTACCAATCCGACCCTGGCTCCCAGTACGTTGGGGCATCTTGTTTACATTTGTACAGTTGACATCTTGAGCCTGCCACATGAAAGGCTCAAAGTACCTGAGGGATAGAATCATTCCCCGTTTCCCCTCAAGATCTTTGAGTTTTTGCAGCCAGCTTATGCTGTAAGTTGCCTGATTGGAGCATGCTGGTTGCGGGTGGACGCTCTTTCTCTGTCCTGGCTCCTAAAATGTGGAACAAGCTTCCTCTTTCCATCTGCAGCTCTTCGATGGTCCTGGGTTTCAAAACACGAAATGAAAATATGGTTATTCTGCTCCAAGTAACCCTCCTTTAATCTTCTTAATGTGCTACCTAGTACCGGGATGCCCTTTTGGCATGAGCGCTGTATAAATGGTTAATTCATTCATTCATTTGGGCTCACCGTCACTTAGCCGCCTTTCTCCCATGTCCTGAAAAGGGGGAAGGAAGCCTATGTGGGCACGCGTCCAGGGGCGTAGCTACTAGTAGTGCAGTAGGCGCAGGTGCACCGGAGCCCTAGAGTCCCTCTGAAACCCAATTATATCTATATTTTACGACTCATCCGCCTGACTAGCGGAGTCCATTTTCCTTCCTTGCACCACAACCCAAGGCCCCCTTGGCACACCGAATCAAGTGTCACTCTTAAGGATGGGAGTGGCACTCGGGAATTAGCCTCACCATGACATTCCAGTCAGTCAAAAAATTTGCCCACTAAACCCTTTCAGTTTGTGCTTGGGACTTTCTGGGCCTAGGCAGATGAATATAAAACCTGAGACAATACATACACGTTTCAAAAACCACGTCAAGGTTGCTGAATTTATTGTAATTTTATTATGTTTCTTTGTATGTTGAGTCGTTTGTAAGCAGTGGTGTGCGTGTACTGACAGGGAAGTGTGGCCCGCATCTAGCGTGAGTATCGATTTCAGGGTGAAGGTGCCCCTGGGGCAGATTGGTTTCAATGGCAGTGAAAGGTGAGGGATTGACTGCTCTAGAGGTCAGTCACCCGGGTCGGTTTGGCTAGCTCACAAAAGCCTCGGATCCCCAAGCTTCACGGTTGCATGACACTGCTGAGCTTTTTTAGGGAAAATAAATGCCGTTTTTTGCTAGAAACCACAGGACAGGCCAGCGAAGACAGTGAAAGTTCTCCTCATATTGGGTAAACACGGGCTTGTGGAAATGTTTTTCTCTTTTTTCTGGATTCTTTTCTAACTTTTGTAATGTTGTTTTCACAGGTGGCCCAGACCAATGGCTTCGTCGGCAGGGCTGTGTCGGTACGGAGGCAGGGTCGACTGCTGTTGGGGTTGGGCGCGGCAGCCATGGGGCTCGTGCCAGCGTGAGTACCACAACCGCTTGGGGCTTGTAGCCACTTAGACGGGGCTTTTACACGTAGACACACACGCGCACACGCAGCAGGGCCTATTTGGTAAACAGAGCTTTGCACGTGCCTTATTGTCTGGTCAGGGCGGGAACCCTGCTTTATGCAGAGTCCCACGGGGCCTGGGCATCCACGCGGTGAACGTGACGTAGGACACTCGCCACACCCTGCACCTAGAGCAGAGGAAAGGGTAGTAGATGACTCAGTGTTTTTTTTTTTTTGTGGCAATCTAATAACTACCATTCCGTACTGGGCGAGTGGTTGTAAATAAAGCACTTAAGAATATGACAATGAATAGATTTGAGACCACAATGTTCTGCAGCGGGTAGAAGCGAGGACAGTGGATTTGGCATGGCGCAGAGGCCTTATAGGTAATTTGTTTTGCTTTGAGACATACAGGCCCAGATTTACAAAGAGTTTGCATTACTTTTTTTAACGCAAGCCACACAAAATCTTCTGCTGAGATTTATAAACCAATGCAAATCATAATTTGTGTTCGTTTGTAACTCAAAGTAATGCAGTGCAATGTGTTGCTTTGCGTTACTTGCATCAAGGGGGCATTCTATGGGTGGTGCATGGGCATTCAAATGCAAGCACCCATGGGTTTTGATGCAAATCCCTATCTTGAAGAACTGTAGACAGGGATTTGCACCAAATCCTGCACCTCCATGAGGCAGGCGTAACAAGGAGAAATGTTTTCATTTCTACCCTTTTTTTCCTCTTTGCGTGTGCACTGCATTTTGCAGCACACATAAAAAGAGGAAATGCTTTAGAGCATAGTTTTTATGCAGCAAGGCTACCTTCCTGCACAAAAACTCTGCTGAGTACAAAGTAGACACCCTTACAGTGTGGCACAAGGGTGCCTGCCTTGGGGCATGGCAGCCACAAGTGGGCCATTGCTGGCACAGTATTTACAATACGCAGAAAAGTCCAGTCCATTACGTTGATATGTACAATATTCCAGTTGGCTAACCTTAACATGTTTCTAATACATAGCCATTCCTGCCATAATCTAAATGATCAACTTCATTCCTTTTCTGAGTATCCCTGTTTGAGCCTACGGCAAGGACAATGACTGGTCCAAGATCGTGCTAGGTCCCACCCTCCTTCCGGAGTGACCTTGCGCAGGGGGCCCAGTTCCCAAGAAGGTTATCTCCCCCCGGGCACCCCCTACGCCCTCAACATTATCTCCAAGGGGCTGTGCTGTCATGCCAAGTTTCATGCGCCACTGGACTTGTGCGGGGGTTGGCCCAAAAGACTACTAGAAGCGGAACTTTCTCTCCCAGCCTACCGGCTGTAACTGCCCCCTGGAGTTCCATGAGAGACCAACTGTCCCCCCCTGGCGTCCTCATTTGACTATGGTGATGCCTACTAAGGACCGTAAAAGATGCTCACCAATCATGACCTTACCGCCTGACCAAGGATACTTCATAAATTACATAAAATACAACAAATAACGCTGCCCTGAAAAGAATAATTAGTTAACCCACTACTTAATACATTTTGCGAAAACATCTATAACATCTATTACCATTACAACAAAGAAACAAGAAATCTTGTAAACATCATTACTTCTGCCTCAGGGGATGGTGGGTGGGGAAAAACGCGATGTGGTCTCTGTCCTGGAGACCGTCTGGAGTTGTTGGCTGGTGGTGGAGCGGCGACGCGAAAGGCCGTCCTGCCGCTCCACAACCCCCTTTTAACTGTGTACAGCCGGGAAACCGGCTAACTCCGGCTTCCTGGCTTGATTCTAGACCTGTGACGCTTCCGGGTCGCCTATTCTCGTGGGCCAATCAGGGGGAGAGGCGAGGCAGGGCGCCGATCGCGTCACTCTGTGCGCGACGTCCGCCTTGCCGCCTCCGCATGGGGACCAGCACAACCGCCATAGTCTGTGGCGTGCCCGAGTCCGGTTGGCGCCTGCGGATTCTGCTCTCTCCTTACACACAACACAACAATTTTATTTGCTGCACTGAGTTGCATGACCTCTTTGTAAATATGCCCCACAGTTTTTAGGTCGAGCCTGGGCAGCGCATGTGCTGCTCTGCGAGGCATGCTGTATTCAAGGAGGGACTTGAAGCTCCGCCCACTCCCCGCCCATATTTTTAATTGGCTTGTGTCATTGTCCACTGTAAACTGTGGCTGTTCATTGGTCAATAGGCTTAGTACCGCCATGTCTCATTTTGTAACCTCCCATGGCGACACCCCCTGTTACGTGTGCTGTTACTCAGTAGGCTTTAATTACAGCCTCCGAGCACTATTTTCTCAAATAGCTTTGTCCTGCTTGCTGTTGCAGGCAGGACATGCTTTCTCCTGACGCTTTTTTTTTTAATAGCACGAACGCATTTGCAATGAAATAGGTCTCGCATTTGCGAGAGTTTAGGCTATTGGCATTGTAAATGACAATGCCTTTTATTTATCTGTTTTAAAAACAACACATAATTAAAAGGCACTGTCATTTATAATGCCAATAGCTCAAACTTGCGTAAATGCAAGACCTATTGCATTGCAAATGCTTGTTCTTTCTGCAAGCGTGGATGCAGCATTTTCAACAGAGAGCACTTACTTACATTCCCACTGAGAGCCCCTGTTTGCTTTAGGTTTTTTTTTCTCATGCATTGTTTGCAGTATTACTGAGGTTGAGCGATGTTAGATTAACATTAAAAAACACTCCCTAATCCCCCAGAAAATACCAATTATAAAATGTTACCATAATAAGTTTGCTTGTTATATATAACCCAAGTGTTACGAGTAGGCCATTCATTAGTCAACACATTTCATATAAAAAAATCTCAAAAAGGTGTTGGTTTTGGCATTTAGGTAATGATGTAATATCCAAAACCTGAGCTTCATGTATGGCAAAGTATATCGAGTACATCGCAGTAATGTGCACCAAAGAGGATGCATCCAATTTGCTATTATAAAAAACATTTTTGAGAGATGTCCATCTTTGGCTTATGCTGACTCATTTGAAGAGATACAGTCCGTAGCTTATGACAGTGATTAAGAGATTTGGATTGATATGTCGGAATCTAGAAAGTGGCACTCTCCCAATGAGAGTATGCCAATTGACAGGTTTTTGGCCTTTGTTCCAGGCCAATCACTTGAGGAAGAGCATCAGGTCTGCACAGAGTGTAGACTTTCATGGCTGATGTCTCTGTTCTACAAAATGTTAGGCCAGTCTGATTGAATGAGCGTGCTCAAAATCAGCACTTTTTTTTTTTTTTTTTAATTTGAGATTTCCTTGTTTTTTAAATTTCCCTATGGATCCTTATGATATTCTAGCGATGCTTCCTTCATAAAATGCAGTGTTCCCATTCTGGGGCGCCAGTAAAAGTCCCCACGGGTTAATACATGGCTACATTTGGGCCAAATAGGCTTTCAGACTGAAATGATGAAGTTCCTCTTTGTCACCATTACATACTTAGTAGCCACATTTTAGAGAAATATACTTGGAATCTCACTTGCCTTGCTTAAAAAAGACAACACTATGTGCAGAGGACTTCGTACTTTCTTTTGTGTGCATTGGGCTAGTGCAGGAATATTCATTAGTGTGGCCAGCTTTGCCAGATAGGTGGTGGAATGATGATTCATTTTTTAGGTATGCCAAATTCCATACTATATCACCAATTAATTGACCAAATATGAAAATAGGCAGAAATCAAAGATCTAATTGTATCAAGATGATTCAAGTCAAACCACCAGGGAATCGTACTCCAAGAAATGCAAGTAAGATATTGAAACACATCTTTGCAACCCAAAAAAGAGTAATCTTCTATGTATCTAATAGTTGCCACTCCTATGTGACCTAAAAAATTGACAAATGCCTCCCAGGTGCCCCTATGGCCCTTATACCATAAATAACTTTAAATGGTATTGAAGAGTAAGACAATAAACAGTACTCCTACAAATAAACACTACCACTCCTAGTAGTAAAATATAAAGAAAACATTTTTCATTTTACCAAGTAGGGGGGACCTTGGTTAATCCAAATAGATATGCATAAGCTTTTTCCTTTTATCTTAGACAGTGCGGTGATTGGTCCGGAGCCCAAGTCACTGCAAATGGCCCGACTCTTAAATACATCCTAAGGGATGGAGCAGGTTGGCACGCTAGTTGGTGAAGGTGCCGTACCCCCCTGGCCCTTGTTGAAGACAGAGGGCACTGAAAGCCAAGATGAAGTCTTGCTGCTATTCTGCACCACACTGGGCGGAGAAGTGAGAATGGCCTGTCACTGGATGTAGATGCAGGACAGTCAGCACTGTGGGCTACTGAATTAGGCTTATATTGTCAGACAAACCGTTTTGAGCAGTGAGCTTAACTATTCTATGAACGTGAGACGAGGGTGGAGGGAGGCTGAATGGGGTGACAGCAACACAGAACAGTTTTTAGAAGTCTAGCTGACAGGTTGGCTTAAATTCCTAAAGTTGGTGACCCAACATCGCAGCAGTAGCTCAGAGCCACTGAGAAAATTGCTGGAAAAACAAGCTTTAACCTTAATGGATCCCATGTGACATCCTCATAAAAAAATATCCATGAGATAAATACACAAACTAGCTCAAACTGGAGATTGAGACTTTATCTGGATCTTAATGGGCGGATGACCAGAGCACCCGGTGAGAGTCCCCACACCTTGGATCTCTCGCAAATAATGGTGCAAGAAGAGTTGACTAAGGTTATAGTTTATCTGAGCTGCATTGCTGGTGGATGATCCTGGGGTCATCTGGCCCTGGTTCTCTATGTGTGATGGGGTGGAATGTCAGTTATTGGCCTTCCAGCAGGAGGCGCGAACAGTGCAGGTGCCCCAATACATTCTGAGTCGAGTTTGCCGTTCCACAAACATCCACTAGCACTATAGCAGAAGGCTGAGAAGGACCCAAGTCTGAGAAGAAAACTCAAAAAAGTAAAATCCTTCCTGTCCTAAGGATCCCCTCAAAAAGCTGACAGTGCACCGATAGAAGTCTCATGCCTGCCTTTACTTCCTTAGTGACGGTTATGTCTACCCAGCCAAATCTAGAGGAGGGGGGGGGTTGGGGTGCACCCTGAAATCAATTAATGTTTCGGTTACTTAAGGCCGCAGCCACCTGGTCCCTGGACTGTCAGTGTGAGGTCACCTACCCCACTTGACCTAAGGAACCAATGCTAACCCAGCACCTTTCCTTTCCAGGAGCCACAATGCGCATGTTTAAGAAACCAGGCCTTCCAGAGTCCTAACCTCTTCTCAACTGAGCCTTGAGCCAGGGATTAATTAGTGCAGAAGCCCATCCAAGGAAGTACCTTGACAAGCTGCAAGGCAAGGTTTTCCTTTTGAAGGCAAATGGTGCACACCAGAACTCTTCTATTCACACCCCCCTTTGTGGCCTGGGTTTGGGAAGCGCAAATACCTACAGAAAAGTGGCATGCCCGAACGGACGGACCTACCTATGACCTAGCAGCTGGCAGGGGGGCAGTTACACAAGCAATCAAACCCCCTGTTTCTAGGCCTTCCCCTCCCACCATGTGTGGACCACAGGAACTTCCAGCTGCAAGCGCTTACAGCCTTCCTACCTCACCTTTGTGCAAATACTGGGAGACTCCATGCTCAGCCTTGACCAGGTACTAGAGAGTGTCTCTGCTGCCAAACAAGAAGGTGGGCGCGGCTCCAAAGCTACATGAATGGTGGTGGCTGAGTGTCTAAGATGAACGGTTCTTTCTCCCTTTCCCTTTGAATGCAGAACCGTGGGAGAGGGTGAGCCACACACACATCCAGGAAGCCAGCGGTAACACTGGCCCACAAGAGGTCTTGGTGGTCCAGCTGCCAAGACATAGGCCTGGACTGTAAGGTACCATTAGGCCTAGCCTCCTTCAGTGCGATATCTTCTATGAAGAGACAAGGTGTCTCCTGTTTGCGCTGCCACTGCTGTGCAATGCGTTTGCACTGGCAAGATTAGGAACAGTCACTTCCTTCTTGGGATTGCTGTATACGGGCTGCTTCCTTTGCTCCGTACCTTTGTCTCCTACAGGGCCACTTTTCTCCTGCAGCCTGCCCGAGTTCTATAGGCCGTGCTTCTTTCCTCGGCATTACAAATTGTCGTCTGTGGACAATTGCTCACAAATGGAAAGTTACTGGCGAACTTGAAGGCTATATTTTTCCGCCTCTGTTGACAGGGAGAAGGTGAAGTGTCCGTGGCACGCTGCTGGCGTTCCTGCGTCCAAGAGGGGTTTGCAAGCCCCGAAGGGCGGCGCTGTCCATCGGGTGGAAGGCACATTGTTACACACCCGTGCCCCGGAGAGTGTGAATGGACTAGACTCGGTGACGCAGGCAGCTATGTAAGGCGGTGTGCCCCGACGCCATGCCCTCAGTGAGACGCGGGAATGGAATTCCCTTCTGTGCTGCCAGCTTTCCCAGCTCTGGGCCTGCACGCAGTTGTGATGTGTATGTTTGCATGTCCCATGCAAGCGGGAGATGGGACTTTACTCCGAGGACGGCTATAAGCAGTGCTTAATGTGCGATAATAATAATAATATGAAGTTCAGGGGCACAAACATTTTGTATGCCACCAGCTACCTCTTTGATTTCACCTCATGCCTTGTTCTTCCACCACCCTCCAGTTTTTTGCCTCTTCTTTTGCTCTGGTTATTTTTCATCCCTGCTTTCTTCCTCGCTGTTTTCCTATCCTCCTGGTGCAGCTTTCTCTTGTTCTTTCCTCCATTCTATCTCTGTTGCTCTGGTTCAGAGTCTGATGATGATGAAAAATAAGTCCCGCTCCCCAAAAGTCAGTGCCCGGGCCCAGCACCTGCAACCACTGCACAAATTAAGTTCAGTTGGGCACTGTGCTTCCACGTAGTCCTTGTGTGCACAGACAGATGCTTGTCAAGGTAGTTTGTGTGTAGACTCTAATTTGTGGAGTGGTTCAGTATCGGGGCGCGGTTGCATAGTTCGTGGTATACAGGGCAGAGTTCTTCTTTTGATCCAGTCACACTCAACCACGCAATCCAACACACCATTTGCCTTTCCTCTGTGCCATGTTCAGCTCTTATGACCCTTCATCTCCGAAAGTTGTTTACATCATCTTCTGTGGAATACCTGTATGGAGAACTCACAAGATATTGTGCAGTCACTCCATATTTCTGGAATCTTCTATTGAGCCCGAGCTGAATCTGATCAACAAACATATTGTGCTGAATCAACCGTCCTGCGAAGCGCTTCATATTAATATAAATGTTGCACTTATTTAGCAACCACCACTGCAAGGCAGGTTCATGAGCTGCTAAGAAAGTTGCCCTCAGACATTGAAATATCTATTGAGGATTTTATTTTTATGGCTCATCTTGCCCCATTGCGTGGAGGACGGAAGCCTCTGCCCGCACAGAACGATGCCTGTAACTCCTCTATGTTGGACCTGTGATTGGTCTAGCCACCCTGGGGCAGGGTGTTTCTTATTAAGTGGTAGCAGAATCACTTCACTTGCATAAGAAGAGGATTGCTTAGAGAGGGAGGGGCTTTGTTCAGTTTATGGCATTTACTAACAAAAGAACCCTGATATCTGAAAGTATGAGCTCTCCTGATGACACCTGTCCTGCTGGCCTCATATTGCTGGCTATTCAGGAAACGTGTGTCATAGCTGCTAGAGGAGACACTGCCAAGGCATTTGTGTCAAGGCTGGTCCTGTGGCATGGAAATGTAATAATACTCAACTGTAGTCCAGGGTGCCATGGGCCACTGGTGCCAGACTGTCCCCTGGCAGCAGCAAAGTTTGACTTATTTTGCAGGGGTGGGGAGGTCAAAATGGCACTTTGCCTAGCGCAAGAACATCTTTGTACCTACCCTGGTGTTTTGGACCAATTGCCATGAAACACTACTACATCTCTGGCTAGGCTACAAATGAAATGTGATGCAGTGGGTAAAATGTAACATTTGGAGCCAGAAGTCCTGTTTTCAACCAGGGTTTCCCATTTAACTACATTGTGCAGTCTTGAGCACATTTCTTTATATCTTCCAAACTCTGTTCCCTTTTTGGAATAAATGCAAATCACCAGTATCATTTAATATGTAGAAAACACTGGAAACGGATTCAGCGTCTGGGATAGTGGTAAAAATGTGGTCAGATTTTACAAAGGCATTTTTGTAACAAACAAAAGTGCTGCCTCTGCCAAATTCTAGATTGGGCTGGTATCCTCTGGAGACCATTCAAGAAGTTTTATCCAAGCATAGAGAAACACTTGCTGTACTGTTATTGCAATTCTCATGAGTTCAGAGGGCTAGCCTAGGGCCCTCGCCAAGCCAGTTCATGGTGGTCTGCTAAGGATTACTGTCGCATCTTTTAAGTGACAGTGGTATATCGTGGCACTGACAAAAGAGCTCACGAAACCATTGCTTTGGCTTCACATTTTGATCAATTTATGAAACCATTTAACAGTAAGAGAATAGCAGAATAAGCTCCCAGTGTGTCTCCTCTGCACTGCTGGCCAGCCTGGGAGTATACAATACTAAAGAAGGGATGTCTTTCAAGACCCAACATTCATTAAGTCGTACCTGGAAAGTGACTTTGTCTAACTGCATGCAGAGAAACACCCCACTATACCCCACCTCCATTGCCGCTCAGAGTAGCTGTCCCAGAAAAAATGTCAGCGCTGCTTCCTTGGGCTTAGCTAATATTTTCATAGCTTCATCCCATAATCAAAAAATATAAAAAACAATTTCTAGTGTATATAAGTGTCAGTGATACTTAACACATTCTTAGGAATAATACATACCCCCGTGAACAATTAATTGTATACATCTTATGTTATGTATGGCTCTCCTAGAGAGCCTCTATCGTTTTATTTCAGTTTCTGAAAGTTATAACTCCTTGCTTTGACATCACAACAGTTGATAACAAAACTGGTTATCAACTTAAGTCATGTACTAAAGGCCTTCCAGGCCAGGTGACAGGGCTCTTTGAGATCCCGACAATGTAGCTCTGCTTGTCTGCTTTGTCTGGAAGTATAAAGCACAGCTGCAGCAGAGGGAAGGGAGGCAGGGAAGGTAGTGGGTTTTGGTTAAGGATAGCAGGGAAGGTATTTAATTTTCACATTTGCATCAGGGAGGAGAGGTCATGTAATATACAGCTCTCCCATTATCCTCTGCTCCTATGCAGTAGTTGGAGGCAGATGATTTTGGGGGCCATACATAACATAAAATTATAGATGGGTAACAAGTGAATTATGGGAATGTTTTTCACCCAGGGTCTTGAGTGACAACATAGACAGCTTGAGCTTCGCTCTCGTTGTCTATTTGACATCACACAAAACCCCTCGGTGAAAAAGATCTCCGTAATTCACTGTTACCCATCTATAATTCTATATGTTACTATTAATAATCCCCCAAAACCTTTTTCTACAAAGACATCATCAGATAAAATATTTCATGAATATTCAATTCACAAATACAAGCACAATTTAAAAGTCTCTAATATAGACAATCTATATACTTCCCTGATACACATCTGACAATGCACATTTTTAGTATGCTGCCTGTATTACATCCAGTTTTATTTTAATACATGTTTGCTCATGGTGCAGTTTAGTACAATGCAAACACAAGGAGATGATGGACGGAGCGCTGAAACTTTTCAGACACTCACACTCACCCCCAGTCACAGATCTGGGTTGAATCCATCATCGTTCTTTAGCTCACTTCGCCACCTCCGTTCAGACCCAGCTATATGCAAATCAGTCTTGACCCTGTGCCTCATGGGAACAGTCCAGCCCGAACTGCCAAGCCAGGTCTTCCCTGAACCGGAAACAAGCATCCTGGGACCGGTTTAGGGGTAGCACCCCTTTTCAGCCAGGCTAGCTTGAATCCAGTGGCAAAGTAAGGAAGGGACCCACGTCTGGGCCTACCCTGCCAACTTAGGGTGAACAAAGCAAACACAAGGAGAAGATGGACGGAGCGCTGAAACTTTTCAGACACTCACCCCCAGTCACAGATCTGGGTTGAATCCATCATCGTTCTTTAGCTCACTTCGCCACCTCAGTTCAGACGCAGCTATATGCGAATCAGTCTTGACCCTGTGCCTCATGGGAACAGTCCAGCCCGAACTGCCAAGCCAGGTCTTCCCTGAACCGGAAACAAGCATCCTGGGACCGGTTTCGCGGTAGCACCCCTTTTCAGCCAGGCTAGCTTGAATCCAGTGGCAAAGTGAGCAAGGAACCCACGTCTGGGCATACCCTGCCAACTTAGGGCGAACAAAGTGAACACAATTTAAAAGTCTCTAATATAGACAATCTATATACTTCCCAGATACACATCTGACAATGCACATTTTTAGTATGCTGACTGTATTACATCCAGTTTTATTTTAATACATGTTTGCTCATGGTGCAGTTTAGTACAATTCCAGTCTGTCACATACCCACTTATCCTTGTTGCCGAGCTGTGGCATAACCGCTGGTGTGTAGCCAACAGGAAAATATAATACATTCTACTGGAATTGAATCAAAGGAGGGGAACCCTATAATATTCTCATTAAAGAATTTTATATCATTCTGTGACTCGTAAAAGAACAGCTAAACGTTTTGCTTCGGATTAAAGATACCGGGAAAAAATTATTTTATTTCAGTGGCACTTCCTCTTTGGTTGAGAAGTTGAACCTCACGAATCTAGTCAAGTAATTGCTGTTTATAGAAGTAAAGTTTTTTAAATTAGACTTCATTATATTACTCAAGCCGTTGCAAAAGTCTTAAGTATTAGGAAAATAACCCAACTTGATAACCCTGCTGCAAGTGAGCAGCGTCATAACTGACAGGCTACTTACTTCATCATCCGGGGCAGAATTCCTACAGATAAACTGGAAAACACCTATATTGTAAAAGATGAAAATCCATCCCTTTAATATAGTCGAAATAAAATCAAACTGTACCCTATTTCATCTCATTTTTCAAGTTCTCTGCAGGATACTGATCGCGGTATCAACAACAGAATGCCACAAATGTGACAAGATGGCAGCTTACAACTGTGCATAACGTACGTGGGGAGAATTTTGTGTGAAACATCAAAAAGACTCATGCATCTATATCCATATTGAAATTGTTATGTGATACCTGCCTGGGTCGTGTTCGCGCTATACAAAACTTTATAAATAAATAAATACTAAGTTTCAATTGGGCATGGAGTTGTATGATGTACCACTAATCCCTTACATAATCACAACCAGGTCTGGGTCTCAAAAGGATACATATTCTATTTAGTGCCACTAAATGGAAGGATACCCAAGTATGCTGCCTGAATTCAAAGGGCGGAAAATATAAAGTAATAAGAGTTTTGTCACTACTTCAATCAATGCTGAGAGGCAAGAAAGGCAAGGGGGAGCGGGATATGACAGATTTGCGGTCATCAAGCTACTTAAATTCAATCAAGTATCTCCAAGACTTAAACAAAAAACAAAAATGGATGAAGCAGACATTAAATGGCACAATTTCTCATCTGTATACAAAACACTGAATATACCAGGCCATTCTGGGGAAATCTGCAATGAATTTAGGGACTTCAAAAGTAGCTAGGTTGAAAAACCTCTGACTAGTCTACTCTGCAGATCATAGCTTTAGGTCTTGGTAATAGACAAACTTCCTACAGTTGTTTCCGATTCTTGGATTATGGGGAATGTTAATAGGGTGATCAAACTCAGGTCTGTAACATGTTCTTACAGTGCTATGCCAGAATTATACAAGAGCTGGCCTTTTTCACAATTTTATGTTACTATACCCTATTGAGAGTGGACACAACTATGTTAGGCTTAACATGAGCACGCGGGTGGTGGCAAACAACCCTGCAAGGGTTCTGGGTGGCTGTAAGTTGCAAGAGCTACAGTGGAAGCTTTCCTCTTAAAAGTCTATCCCTCAAAGTGTAGAATAGAGCATGATGGAGGTAAACCTTTTGCTGAAATGCTGGTCACTGTGCCCTACACAGAGGTTCTTGGTCGGTCACAATTTTGTGTGGACATGGTGCTGTGCTTCACTTTTTATATAAAGCCACTGACTTTGGCCCATTCGTCGCAGTTTTAGACAGGCCGTCTGAACTTTATAAACTTTTCAAACATCAAGCAAATCTCCCATGAGGTAATGAGATTTGGAAACCAGACAACCCGTGTCTTCCCTGCAACAAGCTACTGTTTAAGCTTTTTACAATAGAAACTCAAGAACTGGTCTATGACTCAGTCTGGATTCTCCAGCTGCCAGTTCCCCCCTCTACACCACTTCTGTCACTCTTCTGCTTATTGGCAACTTTCTCCAAATTCATATTTACAAAAGGGAAATTCGACCACATCTCAACCAATCAGTATTTGTTGAGCATGCTAATCACCCCGAGGGGTATCCAGGCGCTGCGTGGGAAGGGGCTACTCGAACAACCAGGTCTTGAGGCCACTCTTGAATTCGGCGAGGGAGGTAGAGGTTCGTAGGTGGATGGGGCGGTCATTCCATTCCTTGACAGCGAGGTGGGAGAAGAAGCGTCCTCCGGCTTGAGTAGGATGGATGCAGGAGACAGTGGCGAGGGACAGGGAGGCCGATCGCAGGTGTCTGGTGGGCTGGTAGAAAGTCAGGCAGTTGTTTGGGTATTCTGGTCCCGTGTTGTGGAGGGCCATGTAGGCGTGCATGTTAAACACATAATTTTGGTTCCCAATACAGACTAGAATAAAATTTTAAATTTGGTGTCTGACCTACAAGGCGCTGCATTTAGGGAATAACCAAGGCAACACTGCTCACCATCTCCGGAGAACTGAGGGGACTAAAGAGCAAAAGCAATCTTCAGCTGGAAACCTAAAACTGAAAGCATCTTGAGCACTAAAACAATCCTTCACTGGTGCCACAACCTGTTTATAAAGATTCCTGCTACCTCTTACGACACAACCCGATCCTGTTGCTTTGTTCCGACTTCATTTCAGCTTACTACTCTTTTTCACCTGATGTCGCATATTGTCTTTTTCCATCCCACAAGTGCATTTGCTATTATCAACCCTTCCACTTGAGAAACCTAGAATTATTTTATTATTGTAAGCATTTGTTACTATATATGAAGTGCACTAATGCCTTTTAGGTAAAACTGCACTATAGAAAAATGAAAATAAATAACTTCTTGCCATGGCTTTGTTTTTTAACCTATTCTCCTTTTGGAATAGATTTTATATGACTATAATATTTGTAGAATGCAAACTACAAACCAGATTCTGTCTATGCACACCAGAACTCAAAGGTCTTCATTTCCTCTCCAGAGATGAGCAAGGCAGCCAGTTGCTAAACTATAAAAGGATCTCATTGTATCAGGATGACCACAGAATTGGAAACATTGAAACGCAAGAAAAGCCTCACTGCAGATCCAGGCACTAAGGTAGTTGTTGGATAGACATGTTATCACATTATTTTGGACATTTGACCATCATATAGATGTGGACCTAGGTTATAAATCTGTGTGGGAAGGCTGTGGCAACATGTGCCTATGCCAGACAAACATTGAAATGAATTACCTGGTGACTTTACCAGCATGAATTACATCGCTAAATTCTGCATCATTTGTACGTATGATACGCTTCTAAGGCAATCCTGAATGCACCTTTAATTCCCTTAAGGTATAACTTTTTGTTTAAAGTGCAGACGCGCTTTTAAAGGGACTGCAGATCATGCTGGCAGAAGCACTGGCATGGGCATGCATTCAGCTGTAGCGGACATGTTTCACGCCTAGAAAAGGGCCAATGGGTGAAAAATGCAGAACCCGTAGGTGCACGGCCCCTCTTGCTTCCACCTCCTACTTGATTCCAATAAGATTGCGGTTATTTCGAAAAGCAGAGCTCATCCGATGCCGTAGACTTGTCATTGGGAATGCAGGAGCGGTTACGTTTGCTGCCTGGGGGCATCATAATCTCCTCAAACCGGTTTCCATCATGCTCAAAGTAAATTTAGTGCCAACAAGTTTGACTTTGTTACTGAATAGAGGGGAGGTGAAAGCCTGTGCTCCTGTGGTAACCCCATGAGTCAGAACTCCTCAAAGTCTCCAACACGGGCCATTACTTTTAGACCTTTGGAAGTGCTCTGCCAAGCAGCACTAAGCCTGCAGTGGGGGCAGCAGCATATGCCTCCGTGTTGTACAGTATTGTTCGCAGCTGGTGTTTAAGGTTTTCTCAGGTGAATGCAATACTTATTTTCCTTTCCTAGTCACTTTTTGGCTGCCATGTTTTTGAAGTCCAAAGTTTCCTCATTGAAGTGCTGTGAGAAGTTCTCACTGTGTTCCTAGATTGAGACCTAATGGAGAAACAAACAGTCTAATGAGGTGGAGGGTGGTCACTATTTCACAACATTGCTGACTTCATCTGTCTGAACACTTATTTTGTCTTTCCGTAACCTTAACTAAAGACGCAGGGTATACCTCCCTCTAAGACCTTCCAGGGCTCTGTATAGACAACATCACTTTGACCCTTTCCCCATTGTCTTGAGTTCCATCTCAGGTTACGCTGCTATTAAGATATCCCACACTGTACTAGACCCAACTGGGGCAAACCCGCATTTTGAGATTGCATTTCAGAAACATTTTATTGAGCGTAGTTTAAGATCCCAATATGATATAATGCAATATGTGTAAAAAGCACTTGGTTAATAATCCTATCCACTGGGGTTTCCTTTGAGGTTATACACTATTTATGTAATTCTGCATACGGGCAACCACTGTCTCTGCCTGTAACAAGAGGATAAGTAGTAGATCCCATGATTAAACACTTTGGAAAGTGTGCTATAGATGTATGAGGAGATTTTCGTTCTCTGGGAAGGAAATTCCGTACTCATTCTTGTCCTACCCTACCACGGTTTTATCTACAAATTATTCTCTACCTACCTACTTCCTCCGACTCACCCCAAGATGAATTGTTCAGTTTATTTTAAAGACCTTAGACCTTGCCTTAACTTGCTTTATGTCTTGGCTTTAACCCTGGTCCACTCCACCGTGCAAGAAATGGGTACCTGCATATGCATTCTCCTCTGCAAAAGACTTGCTATGCTGACAGGAAAAATAATCAAAAAAATTCCTCATCACATATCGGCTTTTTCCAAATCTTCTGCCACATGTTTATTCCCTCCTTGCTCGTCATCAAACTGGGCATTCAGGAGTCTGCATATCTCTGGTACTTGGCCCTGCACTATAAGTCGATTTGACACCTCGTCCACAATGGTCCAGGACCTCCATGTTCACACGTTTCACAAATCCTCAACATTGTCCTACCCTACTAACTTTGTAATGACTTCACCATTTAACTTACCCAATTCCTAATTTGGTCAGCCCTTCCTCTACACTCTCAATTCCTTTGCTCCCGGAAATATCATTAACCCCTCCCTATAACAAATGCGCATTTACTTATACTATTTAGGCATTTACTACTATGATTTTATCTCTTCTGTAGTTATCCCTCTACTGTGCATCCATTTAGTACCTCCTCTTTTTCTAACCAACCAAGCCTCCTCTAGATCAGGCACTGTTAGGACTTTATTAGTAAGGTGCTGCTTGAGTGCAGTAGCACAGTGAGCAAGAGACTCTGATCCGGACATTATGTGTCACATTTTGGACCCCTCACTGAGAACAACAAAAAAGTGATTGGTGGAATGCTTGGAATTAATCTCAGCTTCTGGTAATTCCCACGCCCACATTCCAATCCATATTTTTTGCCCACTATGCCACTCTAGATGGATACCTTAAAGTAGGGACCAGCCATATGCAAAGCACACTTGGCCCTACTCCAATAGGAAAAAGTCTGTCCTGAACTGACAGGCTAGGTCTCCTCCTGAAGGGAGCTCAATAATTGGCCATTAATAACTCTCTTGATACATCTTCTCCTCTCCCTGCCCCACATGAGTTTTTGCTTCAAGGCACTCTTAGGCAAGGATGGCTTCTCTTTGTGTGTGATGGTGCCATTTTTATCCTTGATGGGTAGAGCCTGACAGTAGTTACCCTTACACCCAATAGGATGTGGGTAACTCATGAAATAGAACAGAGGTCCCATGGGATTCATTAATTTAGTACCTTTTAATTTCACTTCTTATTTCCAGCAGGTAATAAAGTGAATACAGTTTGAACAAAGTAACAGTGGGAACCAAATTGTATACGTGAAACTTCCATCATATTTGCATATTCTCCTTTAACACTAGTATAGAAAAACTTGAAAAGTGCAGATGGCACAGTGCCCTGTGAAATGTGAAGAAGTTAAAATCACACAGATTGCTGTACTGAGGGCATGGGCTGCATCATAAATTAAAAAAGAGAGCAAAAAGATTCAGTTTGGTTTTATGGAGCTTTAATCTCCTTGGTTTCAAATACAATCTCAATGTCACCGTTTCAAGCCATTAAGCATATGTCAGTGGGTTTCATCAGGACAATAGGATACTGTCAGGCGTTATCCTCTAGAATCATTATTGCTAGAATTAAGAGGGGAAATTAAAAGGTGCTAAATTAATGAATCCCATTGCATCATTGTTCTTCTATGTCATATTAATCTTTGATCACCTAATAAAGTGTGTCTGTGGTGGGTGTCCACATATCGCATGGACAGTGATGTATCATACATTCTTGCTCGAATGAAAGGGGGCGTTCCTTCCAGTACAGAGACCATCAAAAAATCTCTATTTTGCAGTCATTGAATTAGACTGAGATAAATAGGTCGATGACCATGGCTAAGAAAAAGCATTGTTATGTTTTGCTCATTCTAGGTAGTGCTGTTTTTTTATAATGTGAACTCTTCAATAAATGAATTTAGAAACCTAATGCCTGCTCGGATTTTGTGCATTCTGCTGTATTGCATTGTATTGTATTGTGTAAAGAGGAGTTTTGCTTAGAGAGGTGCATATAAAGATGGTACAGTTTTCCTTCATAGCTTTTCCAGTTGACGGAAAAACACAGATGATTGACTAGGGTAGGAAGACCGTATTTATTGATGTAGGTTGGTTGTTGTATTCTGGTGCCAAATGTGTTGCCCTCTGTAACTAATAGAACTTGAAGAAATGTAGCTGAGAAGTAAAGAATTGTGTATGGGGGATTTTACTGTGGGAGTTAGATGGGAGGGAACCTGGAGTGGACAACTTGTCTTTGGGAGAACTGCGCCAGTGAAAAACTGCTCTGAAGAGGGCTGAATTGGATGGCGGGTTATTAGGGATGCTACTTGCAGCTGTAGTGGGGAGACTGTCCTGCGTAAGGCTTTTGAGGTTGCATTGCTGTAGGCGCAGCTATACTTGGAGGTGCTGTTTGGGAAACACTGTGCTTTTTCGCTCCTCTAGGGAGACTGGGCTTGGTGTGAGACGGGTTGTTATGGTGGCCAAGTTATATAAATTCTGACAGCAGTTGTCTGCCAGGGTAGGAATTTGGAATAGTCTTCCTATGAAAGATGATTGTCATAAGATGGTTGTCCGCAGACACTCGAAGACAGTCCGTGAGTGTGCTATTTACAAACCTTATGTTAATTATACTTTGGGATACGTTTGAGCACTTGAAAGCTTGGCAGTTGACCTTCTAGAGTGTTGAAAGCATGTATTAGATCTCTGCACCTGCTTCATCTCATTTCATCTAAAGCTTGCAGCTAATTCACATTCTTTTGAGGCAAGTGCTAAAATACGGAAGGGTTTTGCTGTACAATAGATGATATTCTTTTATTTACAATATTGCCTGTTAGTATCCTGGTTTTTACGCTAAACATCTAACAGTTATTCAGTGATGGTACAAAACAAGCAGGCCCCCTATCTGTCAGAAATTACTTCTGATCCTCATTTCCCTCGACCACGCACTTCTTCCATGCAAATACACCAGGAGAGGGTCACATTTGTCATCTTGTGTGCCTGTAGTTAAGAGAAACCTCGCACCATGATGAAATGAAATGAAATTTGTACTTGTAAAGCGCACCCATACCCCCAAAGGGGGTATGGGTGCGCTTTACAAGGGGGGTACCCTTCCTGGCTTTTCCCTGTGAAATGTCCACTCCTGGGCACCCCCAGGGTGAAGCCAGGCATCCCAGCGCTGTTGGGGCCGTTGTGGAGATTAAGCAAGCTATTGCCCAGAGTTGCAGAGTGGGACCCATGATTAGAATAGGCACCGAGGCGAGAATTATCAGGTCCGAGGAAATTGAGCCCAAGACCCGCCGAGGCGGGAATTGAACCCTGATCCCGGGCCAGATCTCTGCATCAGGGTCTGCCGCTCTAACCATTGAGCCACACTTCTCCACTGTATGATGTAAAGACCTTGGTGTGAAGACTGATAAGGAGCTGCTGTTACAGGACAAATATCCACCATTAAGATCAGTGCCTATCTGAAGAACACAGGCGTGGGTCCTGGGCCGACCTTACAGGTTCACAAAATGTTTTGAAATGTTTAAATGAAACTTGGTGCAGGGTGGGAATTTGGCATCAGGATCCAAAGCTGCTTTCTTTGCTAAAAATGATAGTCATCTTTTAAAAATGGAAATAGGACTTGAAGTCCAAAACAATAGTAGGTGAAATTTTCATGACCATAACCTCTGGGCCGCAGGCATTCACTTGCACCTTCGTGCATGTATCTCGCTGTCATTGCAGGCTACCCACCTTTCTGTGGTGGTTTCTCAGTCACTGGTAGTAGCATGTATTTGGGACTGAAGGAGTTCCATTATCGACCATGTAGATCCTTAGGGTCAGGCGAAAAATCCCTCCTTATTATCCCTCGTTTTAGGAAGTTAGGAAGTCCCGCTCTGGGGGTAAATCTTTTTCCCATCTAGCTCCCCTATTTTGGAATCACCTGCCTCTTTGCCTCCGTAAATGCAATGATTTCCTTACTTTCAGGAAACTTCTGAAAACTGAACTGTTCCGCAACTGAAAACCTGGGATGTGGCTCTCTAGTGCGGAGATACCCCTTTGGGAGTGATTCATGCGCTTTACAAACTACTCATTCATTCAATCATTGAAGGAGTTGGTGACAATCATTACCCTGCCATCTTGTAATAGAGAACATGAGATCGAGACTTAGTATCTGAGTGAAAAGAGTGTCCTTCAGTGCAGAATGCCAGTTGAGGCTGAACTTTCCATTAACCAAATTTGATTTTTTTGGTGGTGCTATAAAAAGTGGGTCACTAGTTTCCCCCAAAATAGAGATAAAGTAATGGTTGAGGTCTCCAAATGAAGGTCGCTTGAGAATAAAGGATAACTTGATTAAAGTGAAAATATATGTAGTACATAGTACCAGAGTGATGAGTTTCAGTGCTTAGATAGATCTCTGTATAGCCCGTGGAGCATTCCCCTTACTAAAGAAATTACATTTTCTGGCATGTTATGTTATTTGACCGCATTGCTAGGCGGTACCCTAAGGCTCCTGTCTTTTCTCTCCTTGTGGAAGGGTCATTCCAGATAGTGCATTACACTAGTCCAGCTTTGTAGTTTGATAACATCCACAAAAGTGACAAGGTGATCTTTTGTCAGGACTGGGCTCACCCCACAAATCATTGTGATGTACTATGAGGAGGACCTAACAAGATAGTTAATTTGTCGGTTTATTAACAAGGTAGAGTTAGGATAATTCACAGCGTTTTCGCTTTGGGAAAAGTGGTGGAAAATTCAGATTCTATTGGAATGAATGTATAAAGACTCCTGGTAACCTCCGGCTGGACAAAATATGAACTCTTTGGTTCTCATTAAGGTGCAAACAGATTTTACCCAATCTGATATGACACGGAACATCTTGTGGTATGCGAAAATCTCTCCCAAAAATAGCTTGTGTCTAAATTTGACCTGATTCCCATCAGCCCAAGTATGAAATTTGACGCCAGGCAATGATATCACTTATGAAGGACCTGCATGTAGATGATGAACAAAAGGACAATGAAAAACCCTTGAGAGATCTTGTACACAATCAGAGGAGTCCGAATACAATTCTACCAGCAGCACACACATGGTATTGAGCTGGACATCCCGCTATAATGCTCACATTGAACTGTCACTTTTAGACAGCTGCTCTGAAAATCGATCAGGGATATTTCCGTCCTTATTAACAATTGCGTCGAATCTGGTGGGTCTCCAAAAAACTAAACGCCACAAAATGGAAGAAATACCTATTTTTCCAAGGGTTTCAATAGGCACTTTTGAAGTAGGGCAGTAACCAGTAGGCTGATGCTAGTCCTGTGAAGGCTTCTGTGCCAAACAGCCCTGGATCAGAAAGTTAGAAATAGTAAGATATGACTAGAGGTATTAATAAGGTTGGTTAGACATTTTATCAAGAGTTCCTTGATGAGCATTCTATGGAAGGGGGTTTTGGTGAACATGAGATGGTCTTTTGTAGTTTCCTCGTGCCTTCTTAGTAAACAGATAGGAATTCAGAATACTCCTTGTACATATTAGATGAATGGATAGATCCGAGCCACTGCTGGTATTTCTTGCCCTAGGGGACACACATTCTCCTGGTACCAGCCTCCCACTGATCTGGCAATTTGTATTACTTCTAGGGTCTATCTGCTGGCCCACTAGCTGATAGCCTTAGATTGTCTTACTGCAGCACTGGCGGGGAGGGGGTGTCTATAAAACAGTAGAGATGTTCATAAAAAGCCATTGTAGGGCGGGCCGCAGAAGATTCAATAACTGTAGAATCAGCAAAAATTTGTCAAGCGATTGAATCAGAAATTTGCTATTAGAAGAGGATTTACTTTTATGCGTAGTACAATAACTGTTTGGTTGAAGAAAATACAAATATACAATAAGAACAAATTACTGCTCAGTGATGCATTCGCACAGGCATGCAGTAGAAAACGTGCCTGGCTCCGGATACTTCAGCCCCAGACCGAGCCAGAGAGACACACCAAACAATGTTACCTCCGCATGCATTTTGAAATCATTCAAAGTTTGGAGACATGAAAGAAAATCTCACCTTACCTCACCTATTTTTCACTCAATACATTTTCAAAAAGAATACTAGTTATGGAGGGCTACAAATAAAAACTGATCATATCAATTATTTTTATTTTTCAGATTTAGTAGTTAATATTAAAGCGCGTATAGTTTCAAACGCAGAATACTAGAATTGTAATGTGGTATTTGAGCTTGTACATGGGACACAGTGCAAAATGCATGTTATAAATTAGACATGTTTTTGAACCAGTGGAGAAAAATTACTTGCCAGTTGAGATGTAATATTTTGTGCAGAATATATCCATACACAGATGTGCAAAACATATGCAAAAGAAGCGCTATCTGTGATGTTTCAGTTCTATTTATCAAATCCTCTGGGTCTACATCAAGACACAACAAGATTGTAGTTCGACACCACTATTCTGGTAAAATAAAAAACAGATTAAAAAAGTCGTCTCTTATACAATAATCTATAGACCGCTTTAGACCGCTTGTTCCATCAGATTTAAAAAAAAAAAAACCTCTGGTAACATTAAATATTATTGAATCCTTTGTTTTGTAACTCCAAATAAAAGAGGAGGTCTCAGGCTGTCTAAGTCAAAAACACCAAAGGTAAGGAGATCTTACATCCGCATATTACTTGTCTGTGTCCTTAGGCAAATCTTTCCAGCACAGCAAGAGATAGATGGAAATTGCTCTCACATTTCACACTTTTCGAGCTTCATCGGGCAAGGGAGATCACATTTTCAAGTCCCTCCTTTAAATAACATTCAGTTCAGTGTAATTTTTAAAAAACGTAACTAAGTTACAATGTTCAGCATACTCACTTTTTGGTTCTGTTCTGGCAATATTGCAGGTTTAAGAAGGCTTCCATACCACTGTTGGTGGATGAGTGCTGTCCGAACACAATAGTGTAGGATAAGGAAAGATCTGTTGTTCCACTACCTTCTTTCAGAGAGTTCTACGGTATGAGCTACAGCAGCTTGTTCCGAAAGAGGTGCTAATTGTAAGATGACAGACTTTCATGGACTGCCTGACACACACCAAGCTAGTTAGTAACTAGTAGTTTTTCAGTGGCTCAAAGAACAGTGAGTGCAGCAACTACAATAAGCCGAAGTGCCCTTTGAGCGGTAGCAGTGCTTGTGTCCACACTTTCCAGATGTTGGTTTATTCTTTTTTTGGAAAGATATTTTAATGCAGCGCTCTAACTTGTTGGGGCAAAAAAGCGCTTTAATCACCCGACAAAAAATAAACAAAGGCACCTATCCATTCATAAATCAAGGAAGGGAGGAATGTGGGGATCCTTTGTAAGACAAATGAGTTCAAGAATCTGAACGGCACCTGTGTTTTGGATACTATCATGTTCTGTCTGGTTCTACCTTTCTAATAGGTTTTCCCTAATGTTTGCCTATGTCAGCTTGAGGGATGCTCTTGGCTGCTTTATTGAAGCCAAAAGTGGTACCTGACATACTAAATAAATTGTATGCACTGAAACCTTATCCCAGGTACATTTAACAGGTGCAAAAGTGGCAGAGGCATAGACCTCTTAGATTAGCTTATCACTGAAATCCTGGATTGTTAATTATTATCCTCTTCATATGTGATGGGAACATGCACGCTATTTTCCCATCCAATTATTAGATAGATATCACTTTGATTTTCTACTGATTTGACATCAAATATAGAAAATAGATGAATAAATATATTAGAAAATAAATTGTTTGTAAGCAAACGTGTTTATGTAGCATAGTAGCATGGCTACTGTAAATAGATTTGACATGCTGGACCTGCCTTAATTTAAAATTTCAAACCCTGCTAAGGAGCTCCCATGCAAAGTGCTGCCTTCCTACTCTCCCAGAGTGGGTGGCTGCAGGTAGGAAAACTGATATCACTTTTGTAAAACATTACTCACGCTTGCTTTTCTCCTGGTGCACTAGGGGAGAGTGGAGAAGACATCCACCATCATCTGAAAACTGGTTGAGAGCAGCAAAATATAGCAAGAGCCGCTGCAACTGTGTGCAAAATCAAGAGGTTGATTGTGAAAATATAGTACATGTAAATGTTATGGCGAGCATAATTTCTAAATATCCTTGACTTTCAACTTCACTGAGAGCTGAGGGAAAGACTTTGGTATTATTTGAGACTAAGAAGTGTACTGTAGTAGTAAGAGAAGTAGATGGATTGAGTGGCTTGTTGATCATCACTTTCCGTGAATGTGAGACCGGTTTCCATGGGGACCGTGGGTACTTTTCACTAATAAAATACAACTGTAAGGTTGTAGTGTGCCGTGAAGTGGGCATTGAAGCACCTGTGACTAGTGTTTGGACAATGCTTCTAGCGCATGAGGGTAGTTCTCCATTAGTCACCTTTATATACTGCAGCACAGTCCACTTTTGGTCACACATCTTAAGCATTCCAACCTTTACCACTGCTAGTGTTGCAAACTAATGGCCGAATGTTTGATTTAGGATGTGGTTAGGTGATGAAGGGCTCCAAGAGTTGTAAGAATTGATTTACAGACATCATTTGCATCACCACTGGGTAATTTCTGTTCGGTCCTGAGGATGAGTAAAACCAGCAAACAGTGTCAGCTGTAAATGATGAGCGTAGATAGCGTCCTATTAGTGAAAAAAGAAGGTCCAAGTTAGTTAATATTGGAAGTGTGTAGTGTCAGTCAAGAGTGGGCAGGGGGTGTGCATGTTGGCAGAACCTACTTCTCATAAAAATTCAAAGAGGGAGCGAGAAGTTCAAGTTCCACTCGACTTCCGTTGGGTAAACATACAAAATCAAGAGGAGTGGAAGAAAGAAAGAGTTGTTAAAAATACCTCCTACCTTAAAAAAAGAGATCAAGGATAGTGGTATGATTAAAAGAAAAGGGGATGTGAAGAGAGAAATATTATGTATCTCTCACATCTATCTTTTGAAGTGCCAGGTCAACATGTTTCAACCTTCCCAGTGCCCTGTGGGTCAGAGGCTTTCATCAGGACCTAAAAGGTATTGTTGTTGGTAGGATCCCTTCATGCAATGTGTAAAAATGACTTGAATTATCTGCGGAGCCGGCAAGCCGGTTGGAGAGGACGCGTCACAGTGATTGTTTTAAAAAAACTAAGGAAGTGTTTGCACCCTGCCCTCATACAGACCGAGAGGATTCCCGATTCAGATATTAAGGACAAAAAGTCCCATTCGAACATCAGAAGAAGATGACCACAGTACTCTAAGGGAAAATGGCCCTCCGCACATAATTAAAGTCATTTTTACACATTGCATGAAGGGATCCTATGTAACAATACCTTTTAGGTCCTGACTAAAGCCTCTGACCCATAGGGCACTGGGAAGGCTGAAATATGTTGACCTGGCACTTCAAAAGATAGATGTGTGAGATACATAATATTTCTCTCTTCACTTCTTCTATTTCTTTTAATCATACCTCTATCCTTGATCTCTTGAATAAAGACTTTTTTTAAGGTAGGAGGTATTTTTAACAATTCTTTCTTTCGTCACATGGTGGATCCCACACGCTCTCAGATTCAAGAGACAACCCCTCCTGGTGGAGGATAAGACCCTATGATGTGACGATCAGTGACTCAGGTCACCAACGGGAAAAAATGCCTTTGGTGGAACAAAACTGTTGAGGGTCTCACAACAATTTTGGTGCTACCCCTTTCTTCTCCTACACATCTCTTCCACTCCTCTTGATTTTGCATGGACCTACTGATCCTCCGCTATGATCCTACTTTGATTCTTCGACTTGCGAGACACGCACGCATATTGACCAAGAAGTGTGATCACCAGCCATTCCAGCTAAAAAGTGCCCCATTGAAAGTCTCATCAGAAGCTCTGCTAGTCGGGAAGTAAGGGAATTCCAGGAAGAAGGACATGAAAGCATAAGACAGGTGACGGGAGGGAAAGGACATTTTGGCGTCACATTACACACAATTGCAGCTAAGTGCAGGTTTTCGTAGTAAAGGCTGTTAGTTGTAATGTAACATACGCTTTAGCACTAGTGGGGCACGTTTAACGTAGATGCTTAGCTGTGCGCTTCTGCCACTGCCGCTTATGGTGCTGCTTCCTCACACCACAGTGTAGTACGCTTCTGCTCCCGCCTGAAACCTGTACTAACCTAATTAAGTGAATGTAATCCACATGTTATGAACTGTTTTAATGTCTGTGACTGGGTCTTGAAGTAAATGGCACACAAACATTGCTTGTGGTAAATCTTTCCGTTGAGCCTTGCACGGCTTTCACTTGGGCCGCGGGTGGCAGCACCTCGTGGATGGCGATGCTATGTTTCAAAGGGGAGTTGTCCTGCCTTTAATCCCTTAAATTGCCCAAATTAACCAATATGTGCCAAAGAAGGAATGTGCACAGCCCTGGATGTTGCAATGCTTATAAAGTGGGCAGTTTGCTGAAAATGTGGTATTAGTGAGTTCCACATTGCTAAATTTTAGCTCTGTTCTTCCAATTTGGACATCTCTAATATTTAGTTAAGCAGTACTGTATAAAAATCCCACTGCTTCTCGATTTTGACAACTTTATAATATAAAATAAAAAAACTGGAGCACTTTGTTTGTGACTTGCAGTATGAAGTATAAATGGGCTCCTTTGCAAATATTTTTGTGCAAAAAAACATTTACTGAGGACTTTTGATTTTGTTGTTGCATGTGTTTGTTCTTATGGTCACATCAGAAATATCAGAGCCAACCGGGTGTTAAAGAAACAGTATCCTTTATAGTATTTTGCTCCAGATCCATATTTATTTCCTAGAATGGAAGCGAGCTATGTCCTTGCAACTTTGTGCAGTGTTTGTGTGTCCTCTTCTCATGGAAGCACAAATCCTTAGGTCACAGTAGTACGTGTGTAGCAGGGACAGTCCAAATGTTGCCACACAGGTTTGCTGATTTTGCATGTTACCCTCATGATCTCAGTTCCACTTCCTTCATATGCCTGGGACACCTTCCCCTTGTAAGCTAAGGTACTGAAGCACTCGTCATAACAGCAAGTAGGAGAAGGTGGGCATGCTCAGCCTCGTGCTAAGGTCACATGCCTCCCCTCATAAGCTTGTTCAGGGTTTCTTAATAACATCTCTTCTGCTGCTGAAGAACACAAAAACATTTAGCCTTCAAACGTGCAATTTTTACCATCACTTTCCATATCGGCGGGTTTGTTTTTACCTTGTTGCTTAGTGTCCAATATTAGAGGGTTTTCTTTATGCCACCCAACACAGTCTTCATGTAATACAGTTCCCGAATGTCTCCGAATCGGAAAGATGGGTCTCACATGCTCAGTTTTTAGCCCCATTATATCCACTATACGTGTCCCTCACTTTCAGACATGGCTTAGGCTTCAGCAGGCTTGCGCTGCTTGGTACATTCAGGACTTTGTCTGGAGGAACCAGAAAGGTGAGTGAGTACATGTGTTTTCAAGCGCTGTCATCTCTGGTGATCTCTTCTTTCCTCACAGACCAGACTGGAAACAGAACCTCTGGGCCAGAAGGTAGTCTGTTAGCGGCTGGTGCTCTTCAATTGACTCAGGGTGCAGGAAGGGTCTTGCACTGGGAATATTCCTGAGGTGCGCATTGACCCTAACCCCCAAGAGTTGGCAAAATGACGCAATGTTCAACTTCATTCTCTGAGACTAACTTGGTTCTGTACTTTGTTACGGGACCCATCTCAGCCCAAGATGGCAGCCACCAATAGTGGTGTGAGACCTATGCACCACTCCTGATGCACTCACCAATGCTGCAACTGGCTTCCAATACTTCCCTACACAATTCTTTTCCCCCTGCAATGGCAAAGTGCTGGCACCAGCATTCCTAGTGATGGATGCTCTAGTGTTTTTTAAGCAAGAATGAAGTGTGAAAAAACCAAGGTACTGCTTCTGTGCTTACCACAGTCACCAATACCAATAAGATACACATAGCAGAATTCCTCAATGCTGTGCCTTGGACCATACACTACCCCATTTATCAAAGGTGTTTTGGATGTGCACCTAAGTCCCTTGAAGTGTGTTGGAGAACCTTAAGAAAGTCCTAGGATATTTGGACACAAACCTCTCCAGCTAAATATGTAGTCCAACATCTCTTCCTTTGAGACACTATAAAGAGACTGGTATAGTTGCTGGTCTCTTTAAACACAACTAAAGCTCATCCGCAAACTACAGTGGTTAGGGGAGGCCCGATGCGTCTATTCTCTAGGTATGATCAGGCAATTTCAGCAGACTCGAGGGCTTATGGGAACGTTCACCAGCAGTTGTACCATAAAACTGCAAGTTTTATTTAAATTTAGCTTTATCAAACACATTACAAACTTCAAACGGCATTTACATTTTAGTCAATGAAATTGTAAACCATATGAATCGAAATCCTTGGAAAAAGCATGGTGTTTTCTTGAAAAAATCATCTAGTATTCATAGCACACCTCTAAGACATCTAAAAACAGCAGCACAAGCATCACCATGTCACCTTTGATTAAGAACAGAAGAGCTTTTTACCTGTTTCGTATTCTGTATTGGTTAAAATGTGTTCTACTGTGCAGCGTAGTGCATTAGATATGGCAAGCTATACTATACGTGATGTTTCTTCATGTCACGCAATTGTACATATGTTAATTCCTTGAAAGTACACCCACCCACTCTATTTCAGAAAAAAAATAATTTTCCTTAATGAAAAACAGAATTTTAAGATGCAAGGAAAATTATGGCATCTTTATCAAATATCATTCCAAAGAGAATTTGACTTTAGTCTTGTTGAAGATGTCTAAACTCTATTTAGCTCTGATTCATTGCAAGATGTCTTATTTGTGACTGTTTTCCAACTTGGCAGATTCGATTTCTTCTAAAAAACATATATCCCTTTTGTATTGATTTTGGTCAATGAGCTTTCAAGTAAGTCTAGGCCATGTTATTAAAGTTTAGGTGGCAAAAGAACAAATTTTTTGCATTGAAGGAATTTTATTCGTTTGGTAGTTAGCCTTCAAGCTTGAGCCAGATATACGTTTTTAGTGCTTTCCCAAGCAAAATCAGCCCTACCACCTTTGGAAATGGTGTCTGGCAGTGCCCCTGGTGCTCGCTTTAACAACTACCTTTTACCACATCAGGGACTAGGTTAGCTCATGTGGTCTACCCAATATCCCGCACAATATTACTTCATACGTTTATATTTGTGAACCATCTTAATTTCCCCCAAATGTGTTATTAAATCTGAACAGTTTCTTCTTAGAAGTGGCCGTCTCCTGAGAGAGTGTAACATACCACATACATAAAAAAAACATAAGTGCCCCTTGCAGTTTAGCTACACATAGATTTTGGTTTCCTTTAGATTTGCATTGCCAATAATGCAAATATGTATTTCTTTCTTACAAAGATGTTACATTTACTCTGGTAATTCATTCATAATTTAATCATTTTAGCATATTTTTCATCAGCTTAGTCAAGAGGTTCTCAAAGGCTTCCATTGCCTACTGGATAATACCTTACATACTGGAGTTTTAGTTCGGATCATTTTCTTCGTTTGCAATATGCATGTTTATGCTGTCAGGTAGAAGACAGAATCAGTCTTCTGAAGACATTCCTGTTGATGTGATCTGCAAAGCAGACATTTGGGTGTTGCCTCATACCTGCTGTAATCTCTGCTCATTAGATGCTAGAATTATTGCCAATTCTCTCTATGGGGAAGCCGTGCTTGGGAGCTTGTTGCCTGATCCAGATTGGCATCTTGATTGCAGCTATCTATTCAGTGTAGTTTAGCTCTTGTGAATATTCCTGCAATGTGAAAAAATGGGGCGAGGAACTAAGAGTAGGTTACTCTATGCCCATCAACCTATTTCTTTCATACAACCCACTTGCCAGTCCTTGGCATAAGTCTACTGTGTATACTATTGGGGTAGAGACAGAGAAAAGAAACAAATGCCAAGAAGCACTATTGTAGCTTGACAGGGACTTGGCTTCTGATAGGGCTATGTATGATCCTGGGCTTTCCATTGGTTCTGTCGGACGACAGTCCCGCCTTTTCTTTCAGCATGGTAAGACCACCACAGAAACATGAAAGGAGGTGGGCAGAGGCACAGTGAGTATAGCACTTGCAAGCAGATAACTTCTGTTTCTTTTTTGATGTCTGTTACAAACCCATGGCATATAGCACTTCCAGAAGGAGTACATGCCTGCCCCACTTTCTGGCCCAAAACGTTTCTCCTTCCTGTTTACTAGTGCTGGGATTTGGGGCCTTTGTGGTGGTTTGCAAGACCATGCTAGGCTTCTACCTTCACTCCCAAAAGTTGCACAGGAAGAATGTACAAGACCACACGCCTTGGGGAACCTCACACTGAAGCCTCACTTGTCATTCGAGTTGTGTATTTGAATACATTTTTCAAGTTGCAGACCGCTCCATTTATGCTAGTTATTCCTTACATACAGATGTATTTCTGTCTGCATAGGTGTTTCCCAAAATGTAATCTGTTTTCTTCCACCAAAACACAAAATGTCTCCCAAAATGCTCCCAAATGTTGCTTTAAATTGTGCCTGAATTTGTTTGATACTAGGCTTGTGCTGTGACGCTAAAGCTCAATAATTAATGCACATAACCGCATGAAATAATTGTACATACATGCAAAGATTATATTTGCATATGTGAATGCGGCTTCAAATCCCAGAGAATCCTCAATTTGTCATATCTTTTTCTCTCTAGAAACCTTCATGTCTAAACCATGCGGCTTGGAGTCCATTTTAGGATATTCTGTCCACAGTACAGTGCAAAGCACTGCCAAGTAGTATGCATAACCTATATATGGGTTACCATTCACACTACCAACTATCGTCCTAAGATGGAAGGTGACTGTGGCCATGTCACGTTTGCTAAGAATTCTGGGAAAGACTCAAATTTGTCTGGGAATTCGGTCCTCTGTGTATGAAAAGATGGAGAATTATTTCCACCCAAGTTGGAAAAAAATTCTTTGCTGTTGTGCTCGATACATTGCTGTGCTTTATAGTCAGTTTTCATTTTTCACTGACCGGCACCCTATTATGCTAAACTCCATATGAAATGGTCTTAAGATTTCCGGATTTCTGTCGGTGTGTGCTTTTATTGTGGCGTATGGTTGCATGATTAGTCACTTACCTGTGTGATGTTACTCCATCTGGAGTGCCCTGGTAGCTGGAAGCCAACAAGTAGACTGCTATTAATTCTAGGTACCACATATTTGCGCCCTGTGAACGCATTGAAAGTAAAAATGTAAACCTGCAGTTCACCCTGTTCTTAATTTGAGCCGGTGGTTTCCGGTGCTCAGCACCAGCCCTTAATCATCAACACCGGCGCTTTTCATGAGCATCAGTTAAGGACACATTCATTTATATTAGGCGCGTGGAGGTTAAGTTATTTGCCCAGAATCCCAGGATGTTGAGCCAATGGAGAGACTCGAACCTGGTTCCCCAGCTCCGAAGTCGGAGCTCTGGCCATTACGCCACATCCTCTCCCCATTTTCATGGTTAGTAGTTGGTTCGGTTTTAGGCGGCGCTAACAGGGGAAATGGGCTGGTGCAAACTGCCTCCTGACGAGAGCCTCAACACTTATTTGTTTTACAAATTAACCACTGAGTTCACCAGTTACTTGCACAAACTGGTTGATTTCAGTCCTGGTTACAGAAGTAACAAGTCCATATCCTTCAGGGCACACTGTAAGCATGTAGTAAACCATTCTTGTACCAAAGAATAAGATCTGAAATTGTGTGCCATGTATGAGAACAGCAAGACCTACGAATTTGGTAGGGAAGTAGGTATAAGACTAGCACCATGCCATCCCAACTAAGTGCTGTGCATGCTGTTGCAAAGCATTTTGGGTGGAAGTCCAGGTCCTAGTTAGTGGTACTGTATTTCTCACCCACTATTTACCGTAGGTGATGGTTGCTGTAAGCACAGCATAACACAGTTCAAATCCACTCAAGTGAACTACTGTTGGCAACAGACATTCATGAATGCACCAGGCAGGACAATTTCTACCACTCAGCCAGTGGGAATTTATGGATAGAGCCTTACAATAAATCGCTGTTTGATGCGCCCATTAAGGTTGGTGGAAAATGTGAAAGATGTAAGTACTTGAATGCTGGCACCGATTTTCTTCCTACTTGAAGGAAGCTGTTGGTGAACAGGTCAGTGGAAGAGTAGATAAGGTATCTGAAAGAGACACGTTAGTGATAGATTCCTTACCTTAGAATATCCCCAGGCGTCAGACTGGATCCGGAAAGTTTTCGTCAGCAGTACCCCTGCGCGTCGGTAGGCGTCGTCGTGCGGCTCCGCGTACGTCGCTGGCGTCGTAGTCGCCGAGATGATGTCGTCGGAGCTACTTAGACTCGCGCGCGGACGTCAGTTCTTTCTTTTTCCGCGCCAGCAAGCGCAGATCCGAGAGAGAGCGGTACTCCTTGTTAATATTTTAACTTGGTTTCTGAGACTTGTTTCTCTTGTTTTGTCAAGTACTCAACTTCTGGTGCAGTAGGGATGCCCGGTTTTAAGTCCTATAGGGACTGCCGTCGGACCATGTCGGTGGTGGACCCGCGTGACGTGTGTCTCTTCTGCTTGGGGCACGCCCATGACCCCGAGACGTGCCCCGATAGTCGGGCCATGGCGCCGAAGGCTTTGCGGGAGCGTTCCCGAAAGTTGTTGGAGGCCCGGCAATCGGTTCCGCGCCACTCAAGGTCCCGCTCCCGTGGGAGGTCGAGGGACAGGTCGCGGAGCCGACACCATCGTTCGTCGGAATCTGGGACAGGTAAGTCAAAGCGCCATAAGAAGTCGTAGAAGCGACGTCGCGCTTCGTCTACCCTCACCGGTCGCTGGACGCAGTGGAGGGGCAGGCGGTCACTCCCCGTGGCCCCGGAGGAGCCTCCGCTGTTGCCTGCGGCCTACCCGCCTATCCCGGGGCCGTACGCGACTCCGGAAGAAATACAGGTATTCCTGTCGGCCATGGGCCGTTTATTTGCCCCATCTGGTCCCTCCGGAGCGCCTTCGTGCCCCGTGGACCCGTTGGGTGGTTCTGCCCCCGTGCCGCCGCCTTTGGCCCCGGCTACGCCGGCAAGATACCCTGCGGCACCGTTGGTTCCTGCCTCGGCACCGACACCGGCCCCGGCTACGCCGGCAAGATACCCTGCGGCGCGGTTGGCTCCGGCCTCGGTGCCGCCTCCGGCGCCGAGACAGGGGCCGCCTCCGGCGCCGGGGCCGCCGCCGTTGCCTATGGGACCGGACTATGTCGAGCCTGGATTGGTCTATTACCCCCCAATTCCTATTCCAGGAGGGGAATTTATTCCCTTTCCCCGGGCCCCTCGTCCTTACCAGCCTCTTAAACAGACAGTGGACGAAGGGGGAGTACTGGGAGGGGTCTGAGGACCCCTCGCAGCTCAGTGTGAGGATGAGCTGGAATGGGAGGGCGATGTGGAGGGTCCAGGCGATCTGGATTTCTCTCCGCACCCTGGTACACTGTCCCCTTCTTCCGTAGCTCCGAAGGAGGTTGGGTCCTTTTCTGTGGTGTTGCGTAGGGCGGCTGAGGCTCTTAACCTCGAGCTCCCATCCGTGCCTATCAGGACCAATCTCCTGACTGAAGTGCTGCAGCCGGCGGCCTCCTCGGCGGAGCCGCTACTGCCCTTTAATAACGCGCTTACAGACATTCTGTTAAGCACCTCGACCAAGCCTAACACGGGGATTCCTGTGGGTAGGAGTGTGGCATGACGCCATCGCACGGGGATTCCTGTGGGTAGGAGTGTGGCATGACGCCATCGCCCGCCCCCGGGCGACCCCAGTTTTCTCACGCAACACCCAACGCCTGAGAGTCTGGTTGTCCAGGCCTCTGCCTCTCCGAGCGCATTCCCTTCCGCACCACCGGACAAGAAATCCAAAAAACTTGAGCTCCTGGCTCAGAACAACTGGCTTCTCAGGGGATGTCCAGAACACTTTGTTGGACATGCCTTTTGATGGCATACGCCTCTTCAGCACATTGGAACGCTTTAAAGACTCCCGGGCTACGGCCCAGTCCTTGGGTCTCGCCACCACGCGCACTCCCTTGGGGTCTGCCTTTCGCCTTTCGAGGTCAAGGTCGAGGCGCACAAACGCGTTCCTTTCAGAGCCGCCTTGCCTGCGCAGCAACAGTCTCAGCGCCGCCACGGTCGGGGGGCCTGCCGAAGTGGGTCACGGGGCCAGCGGGCGGGTCAGTCCACCACGGCCCCTGCCACCACTGCCTCAAAACCTTCCTAGTCCGGTGTTTCAGGCCCACCGAACGCCAGTGGGCGGCAGGATTCGCCATCACCTCCCCCACTGGCGCACCATCACTTTGGACAGGTGGGTTCTGCAGATAATCCGAAGGGGCTACTCCCTCCCCTTTGAGACTACCCCTCCAGCCATGCCGCCTCAGTACCACCGCATGTCGGGGGATCACTTGGCACTTCTCCGGCAGGAAGTTGCGGCCCTCTTAGCCAAGGGGGCCATCGAGCACGTTCCGACGCCAGAAGTAGGTTGTGGTTGTTACTCCCACTACTTCCTGGTTCCAAAGAAAGACAAGGGCCTGCGTCCTATCTTAGACCTCCGGAACGTCAATCGCTTCCTCCGGAAGGAGAAGTTCAAAATGCTCACGCTTACTCAGGTCTTGTCTGCCCTAGACCCGCAAGACTGGATGGTAGCGTTGGACTTGCAGGATGCTTATTTTCATATCCCCATCCTGCTGGCCCACCGGCGTTACCTGCGGTTCATGGTTGGCCACGACCACTTTCAGTTCACCGTGCTCCCTTTCGGCCTTACCAGCGCCCCTCAGGTGTTCACGAAAGTGATGGCGGTGGTCGCAGCTCATCTGCGCAGATCAGGGGTCTCAGTCTTCCCCCTATCTCGACGACTGGTTGTTGAATGCGGGATCACCCCAAGCAGTCGTCTCCCACCTCCAGACTACGGCCGCCGACCTGCATTTGCTGGGGTTCTCCATCAACGTGCCAAAGTCGCATCTGATTCCCTCTCAGAAGCTCCTCTTCATCGGAGCAGTTCTGGACACCACGCAATTTCGGGTTTATCCTCCCGAACAGCGAGTCCGGGACATTCGGGCTATGATTCCGATCTTTCAGCCCTGTTCCTGGGTTTCGGTCAGGAAGACACTGAGACTGCTGGGCCTCTTGGCCTCCTGCATCCTGCTGATCAATCATGCCAGATGGCATATGCGGGCTCTGCAGTGGGACCTGAAGTTCCAATGGATGCAGCATCAGGGAAATCTGTCAGACTACGTCCAGATCTCGGAGGGCACTGCACAGGACTTGCAGTGGTGGCTCACGGACCAGCGTTGGGTCAGCGGCAGATCCCTCTCCCTTCCCCAACCGGAGCACACAGTGGTGACGAATGCGTCCCTCCTGGGATGGGGCGGCCACATGGGAGAGGCGGAGATCAGAGGCCTCTGGTCTCCAGCGGAGTCCGAGCTCCATATCAATCTTTTGGAGCTCAGGGCGATCCTACTTGCACTGAAAGCATTCCTTCCCTCTGTCAAGGGGAGGGTAGTGCAGGTGTTCAGACAACACCACCGCCATGTGCTACTGCAACAAGCAAGGCGGGGTGGGGTCGTGGACCCTATGTCAGGAGGCTCTGCGCCTCTGGACGTGGCTGGAACGCCAGCGCGTTATCATGGTGGTTCAACACTTGGCAGGTTCTTTGAACGCCAGGGCGGACAAACTCAGCCGCCGGTGCATGATGGATCACGAATGGCATCTACACTCGGAGGTGGCACAAGGTCTCTTTCAGCAGTGTAGAGAACCTTGGTTAGATCTATTCGCCACCGAAGAGAACGCGCAATGTCAGCAGTTCTGCGCGTTGGAGTTTCCAAGGCGGCACTCGCTCGGAGACGCTTTTCATCGCGAGTGGGGTTGCGGTCTGTTGTACGCCTTTCCGCCTATACCACTTCTACCCAGAGTGCTATAGAAGATCAGACGCGACCGGGCCCAAGTTATTCTTGTGGCGCCGGACTGGGCTCCAAGTTTGGTATCCCGAGCTACTCAGTATGAGCGTGGATCCCCCGATCCGACTGCCTCTTCGGGATGATCTTCTGTCACGGCAACAGGGGACGGTCCTCCACCCGAACCTGTCCAGCCTCCACCTCCTTGCGTGGAGATTGAGCGGCGACAGTTGATTCCATTTGACTTGCCTCCTGAAGTCTGTAATGTAATTCTGGCAGCCAGGCGTCCCTCAACTAAAACTGTATACGCCTGCCGGTGGAAAAAATTTGTGGCATGGTGCACAGCGAAAGCTGTAGATCCCCTTTCTGCCCCTCTTTCTGAGGTCCTGTTGTTCCTTCTCTCTTTGGCCCAGCAGGGCTCTGCTCTGGGCACTATTAAGGGCTACCTTTCTGCTCTTTCAGCCTTTCTCAGGCTGCCTGATCAGCTCTCTCTTTTCAAGTCCCTTGTTGTCAATAGATTTCTCAAAGGCATTACTCACCTTTTCCCTCCTATTCCTTTTGTAATGCCTCAGTGGGACTTGAACCAGGTTCTCACATACTTAATGTGCGCTCCCTTTGAGCCTCTTCCTAACTGTCCTTTACGGTTATCAACTTTGAAAACTGTCTTCCTGGTGGCCATCACCTCCACTAGGCGTGTGAGTGAGCTTCAGGCTCTTTGATGTAAACCTCCTTTCCTGGCGATTCATCCGGACAAGGTTGTGCTTCGACCACGTCCCTCCTTTCTACCAAAAGTAGTCACTGCCTTTCATATCGGGCAAACTGTCACTCTGCCCACTTTTTTTCTGCACCCTTCAAGAGAGGAAAAGAGGCTCCACCTTCTGGACCCAAAACGTGCGCTTTCATTCTATCTCAACCGCACACAACAGTTCCGGGTGGACGACCAGCTCTTTGTTGGCTACGTGGGCGCCAAGAAAGGCCGAGCTGTACACAAGCGGACTATCTCCCGATGGGTTGTCTTGTGTATTAAAGCCTGTTACTCTCTGGCCAAAAAGGAACCTCCGGTAGGGCTGCGCACCCATTCTACCAGGGCGACAGCGGCTACTACAGCATTGGGACGCGGTGTCCCACTGCAAGACATCTGTCAGGCAGCCACGTGGGCCTCGCTGCATACTTTCACTAAGCACTATTGCCTTGACAGTCAAGTCCGGAGAGACTGCTTCTTTGGCCGGTCGGTTCTCTGTGACTTTCTGGTGTGATTTCACTTCGCAGACCCACCACCGGGGTTGGTATTGCTTGGGTATGTATTCTAAGGTAAGGAATCTATCACTAACGTGTCTCTTTCAGATGCACAAGTTACTTACTTGTGTAACGATATATCTGCAAGAGACATTAGTTAGTGATAGATTCCTTACCGCCCACCCATCCTCCCCGTTCTGCGAACTGTTCTTTAGGGTTCAGGTAGTCCCTTTCAGGGCCCTAGTTCTATTGCACCAGTAGTCGGTCTCTGGCATGGCTCTGCGTTCCTGTTGCGGAAAGTCGTGTACAGAACTGACGTCAGCGCGCGTGGGCGCGTCTAAGTAGCTCCGACGACGTCATCTCAGCGACTACGACGCCAGCGACGTACGCGGAGCCGCACGACGACGCCTGCCGACGCGCAGGGGTACTGCTGACAAAAACTTTCCGGATCCAGTCTGACGCCTGGGGATATTCTAAGGTAAGGAATCTATCACTAACTAATGTCTCTTACAGATATATTGTTACACAAGTAAGTAACTTGTGCGTATGGACCAGCTCACATCAGATCATCTTATGAATGTTCATGTGCCTTAACTTCCTCACGAGCTATCAAGTTCTTGCATCGGGTGCACTTTTTTCATGTCCTGGCGAAGACTTTTAGCTGCTTTGAAGAGAGAACCTTTTCTATCAATTACCATCTACCGGATTCTGCAGTTTTTCTCACCCGTTTCTCACCCTTGGAGCTGGCACCATGGGTAGTGCCAAACACTTCTCACTAAATTATGGTCCCTTGTGAACACAGTGGACAAATTGGACCCTGAACTCCCACGCTGCCCTCTTTAGGTTGAAGTAGTCATGATACTCTGGAGAAAAGCTGGATTTGCGTGAGAATCTTCTAGCCCTTATGCAGGCTATTTGGCTAAATTGTTTGTGCTAAATAAATGGCCCACGACCCAAAGAAGATAGTTTTCAGCTCACATTTATGTAGGGACTGAGCTTCGTGAAGGTTTCTGGATTCAAAGACAACCAACATGTAATCTCCCCGACCTAGACCAAGTTATCCTTTTTCAGGGGACAACAAAAGATTCCCCAAAAGAGGTCTCCACCCCTAATGGGGTTTCCTTTCCCATACCCTGGCACATTCCGGTGCTGCTATAAAGGGGGGTATATGTAGTGCTCCTAGTCCATCTTTCTTTTCTTGGGGGGGCATATTAATTCATCCTTTTCCTTTATTATATAATTGGCTGTCCATAAGGACAGGAAAACTGGTAGCATTGACCATTAAATAGTTTTAAACACTGCTTTCTGATTATTAACTCCTTCAGATGTCACTACTAGACATACTTTGATTAGTGACTGCGCTCTTCTTAATCGGGATACCCTACATATACTAATGCGACTTCATCCCTTCTGCATATGGGTCAGATAGCAGCAAATAAATATTTGCTACCTAATTAAAACTTTGGGTAAAGTTTTTCCAAACTGTGCTTTAGACTTTTTACTCGTTCAACTTTTTAATACATTTCTAACAATACTTATAGATTTAAAGAACTTTCGGCCACCGTATGCAAAACATGCATCAATTTTTACTTTGACATTTGTAAATGTCCAAAAATTAATTCTTTCATTTAAGATGGAATCAGAAAATCACTTCCACAGTCATTTCTGAGACAGTGAGAGGTTTTAGAGCAAGATTGATGTGCCTAAAGTCTCAGCAAAGACCATCTGCTTGTGTTAATAAAGCAAGGCGCAATGACATACAAAATACTTGTTTCGGACTTCTGACTAGTAGTAAGAGGACTGGTTTACCACAAAATAAATGGCACTAACTATGCGTGTAGTCCAGAGAGGTACAATGTAGGTTCACAAGGACCAGATTTTTGCATATCCACCATGAGATAAATTTGCACACAATGCTGTGGCGGACAGTAATGTGCATGAGCACGGAGGAAGGTGAACAAGTTGCCCACACACACATACTTGCAGTCATCCACATGCATACTTGGTCACACCCATGCACATTCGCAAGTGTGCACACATACACCAACCATTCACAAGCACATATGAGCGCACCCATTCACAGCACACATGCACAAATACACACACATTCATACATACTCACACTTACCCAAAATTGTAAAAAGCTTACTGGACTGTGGCTGTTACAGTGTGTGGTGGGAGGGAAGCCTCCATGGTTCCTAGGGGCTTCGGGGAAGGGACTGCTGGAAGATCTGGCGCTTCCTCTCCTTGACTGACCTTGGCATGGGCCAGCTAATGACAGGAGGACCTTCCCTTACTCTTCACAAAGTGAGACTGGGTCAGTGAGACTTGCTGACCCCACCTCATTCTGTGACGAGGTGTCACTGATGGACAATTCAGGGCTTAAAACTGAAGCGCCCAGATCCTAGTCTATCAGTGATGTGCCCCCTCGTCATGAGGGGGACAACCTTGAAGAGCTTTACTGGGCTAAGGAGGTGACGTCCACTGGGCAGTGAAATCTTCAGCCTTACCAAGTTCGGCTCAAGCATCCAAGCGCCTGCGCATGTACAGAGCCTGGCTGCCGCACCCGAGCATGACCTTTGCTCAACCTGACAGACACTCTTCATGCTTTGAAAAATGGTCGGGGGTGGACCTCTCCGTCCTTAACAAAGGGCCGGACCAGATTCAATGAATCAGAATATAGTTAATTTACAATTAAGGTGATTAGCCTAAATTTCTGGTATGGATACAGGCCCTGCATTGGGCATATCTGCTATAATCACATCAATACCACACTTTAAAAACAAGTAATTAACAAAATGCATGTTTATTTTAACAAAGGTGCAGATTATCGTGTATACTATTGTGAAAGACAAGTAAAACGCGGATGCTCTTAATTCCGACCCTTGTTTTATTTAGGCTAAGATTGCGTTTGCTTACATAGTGATGAACATTGATGTGTGCAGTCGTTGAAATGTAGCTCTGATTTTCTCAAAAATAGTTATGAAGGACAAATGAGTTGGCTGGTGATGCAGGAAAATTGGCACAATGTCTGTTTGAAGACAGGTACGGTTAGCAGTGTTATGGTGTGGCTGGCATGTCCACTTTCTGTTCTTCACAGTAGAATGTGCAGTCTTAATGTATGATGGTGTGTGTGCATGCGTGGGTGTGTGTGCGCGCGCGTGCAATGGTGTTTGAAGCAACTCTAGGAGTGCCAGATCCATGAAGGATATCCATGATATCCACATAAGATGCATGTACATAAACTAAATGTAAGTGATAGTCATTTACAGAATAGAGCTCATCTTGAAAACACGGCATTATTGCAACGCACCTGGGCCTACGCTGGGCCCATGCAGGGGATGGTCACAATGTTGCCCGCCTTTGCCCCCCCAACCCACCCCCCAATTAGGTCTTTTGTCACAGAGTTTGCTATGTTTACACTTGTCCCAGAAGAAAGAGAGGGTTATTCCATGTTCAAAAAAAGATGGTACGTCCCATCAAGAAAAGCAGCCAGTTTCTGCAACAGAGTGGGCTATAATAACCTTTTGTTTTTCCTTCGTGCACGACGTATATAATTTTAGCTTTCAACGCTTTTGAGTTGCAAAACACAAGTTTAATGATCACCCTTGTTTTATGACCAAAAGGATACTGTCTCTTTAAAACAGCATTTACATTCCAGTGGTTGATACAGACTTTAAACACTAATTTTCAAGACGATACCAGACCAAAAATGGCCAAGAACGTGTCTTTCGAGCACGCATTCCGTGCTTCCTACGTGTTTTTTGGAGGACGACAGTTTTAACTGGTCGGTGCTTTACCCTAGAAAATTGTGATGACTGTAAATCTCTTAACCAAAGGGCCAATGGGCTCGTTTTAAAGTATCTCCCAGCCTTGTTTTTCTTCTTACAGAAAAGCTCTGAAAACTGAATAGTGTGTAAGGCTGCTGGAATGTAACATGTTGATAGGAACCCAAGTCTGGCCTCCTCAAACGAGGAAAAAAAACGAAAATGAAGATGTGGAATTTCTGTTTTTGGTCATTTGTTTTACAGCATTCTACGTCGTAAGCCAAAGAATAGCCAGCATAAGGTGCCGGCCCCAAGGTTAGCTGAACAATATTTCTCAATTGCATTGTGTCAGAAAATGGCTTGATGCCATCACGGTCTCGATATTGTAAGGGACAAACAAGAACTGTAAATGAACTGGCAATCAAATGTTTTCTTCGTTACTTTTCATGTGTAAAAAAAAAAGTGGTGCCCTTGTACAGACAGACCTCCTGGGGTGGTTTAAGACTATTTGTTACTTTATTTGTATTTTTGCTGCATTCTCTGCTCACACTTGTTGACTCTTGCACTGGTCCTTGTGTTTAAAAAGTTTGTGCTATTGAAATGATTTTTCTTGCAGTGTTTATGTGACCAATATTTCCTTAGTTTTAAAGCATGACCTTTATCCCGATCCTTCTATTTGGAGCAGAATATAGCATGGCAGCCACTTGGGCTTCTTGATTGACTTGCGTACAGGTTCCAAATGTGTTATGTCAAGGAAAATTCACATCTTAACAGTGTTTGTCAGGGTGCCAAAGTGTTTTAGCGTGGGCATTCTTTCTCCTGTGGATTCTTCATTAGAAACTGTAATCCTCCCCCACCCCAACATTACTGCTTTAGCTTAGGCGTTCCCCTGCCCTGACCGAAGCGGGTGAGTGGCATTCCCCTGCCAGCCCCAGGCATCAACGATTCTGTGATGCGGTTGAGCGCACTGGGTAATGAAGTCACTGTTGAAAGTACCACCTTCTTGCACGTACATTGACCCAAAACATGTTAAGTCAAAATGAAATAACTCGTTTTTCTTCTGTAAGCTCAATCTTAGTGCTATGTTGTAAAACTAAGATCCAAGCCTTGTGTTACATGATTTACAGTGGATGATGTGTAGCACACGGTTATTTCATATGATTATATGCTGCAGTAGGCAGTGGATGTTAGTGTGCTGATATGGCGGTCGGGTAGCCTGTGCCTTTATCATGCAAGAACTATGTATAAATGGCACATATCTTTTGATTTGCTCTGATGTCCTTCTATACTATGGATCGCTCCGGAGCAATAACAAGGGGGTGTTCCCTCATTTGCAGGGGAGTGGGACCCCCATGAAAGTGAGGGGATTCTTTGCCTGCGCCCAAGTCCTATTACCATCATGGATGCAGAGGCAAAGAGGCCACTAGCAGACACAATGACTGTGCGAGACATAGAAGTGGCACAAAAAAAGGCACCCCTTGGAAGTGGAAATGAGGATCCCAGGCATCCTCAAGCAGGCAGGTGCAGTCCCTCCCTGTGCCCTCCAGAAGGGGGATCCCAGCCCTTATTTAGAAGTGAGGCTGGGTTACGCTCAGCACTGAAAGTCAGACCAGTGGTTTCTTACTGCGTGTGCGCCTTTCAGTGATGTGCTTCTCACAGTGCAGGCACACGTTTGAGCCTGCACTGTGAAGAGCACATTTATTGTGACAGGACACACTGTCCAGTGTCTATCTGTGTTACTATCGGTCTGTCTCTGTCTGTCCATATTACCCTGTAAATCTATTTTTGAGTTCTTGTTATTGAAATGTAAAATTTGCTCCCCCCTAAAGTAGTCATTTAATTTCAAAATGTAGATCCATTGCGCCACCCAGAACAATGAAGCACCCTGTGCTTTAATTCAGGATAGATGGATGTTCTTTTCCCTAGAACAGAATATTTATATAAAAGCATTATATAGACAAGAAGTTCGTCACGGAAGTGGAGTAATTTACTGCATCTAATTCATTAGCCCCAGATCCAGAATTTGATAGTACTCTTTCAATACATTTTTATTTTTCGTAATGTTTACACTACACTTTGATGGCATTTTTACAGAAAATATAGGTATTGAGCAGAAAAAGTACAAAGTCAAATGCAACAGCAGATGGCAGCTGATTGTTGTGCTGCTGACTGGCATTGGATTTTGGAAACATGGATGATTACTATGGAGATGGAAAAAAAGGTTTTAAATTCATGGCACAAAGGTGGCATAAGCATAAATATTGTTATGGAGAGTATTCTGCATTAGAGGAGGAAGCACTTAAAAAGAATGGAAATGGGGGTGTGGTGGCACAGGAAGGAGGCAGAAGAGGAGAGTTTGGAAACCACTTGGAGACAGTGGTACACGACATAATGGGGAAAGTCAATAGGAAATGTCATTTAGGAGCTGAGGGGCTTGGAATTTTGTCCAGAGCCCAGAGATGGAAGAACTGCAACCAGAGATGTAGAGATGGATCTGATAACAGCCCCAGAGATCCAAAGAAGGAGTTGGCCACCCTGTCAAATACTGCAGAGAAATTCAGGAGACCAAAGATAAAGGTGATGAGCAGGAGAAAGAAAGGTAGGGAGTTGAATCAGTGTTGCCGGAAGAATGGAAGCTTCTTGACTCCGATTTGCATAACAAGGAGCGCAAGGAAAAATACAAAGCGAGCTGAATGTGAAAAGGGTTTTCGAAGATCTTAGAGTCTGATTCACAAGGCCAAGGTTTACAAGGTCAGAAATCTATTTATGTAGGATTATCCTTACATTTGGAGCAGATTTCCAACGTTTATGGGGTTCAGAAAGAACAACACAGGCATTCCTAAAAATGTATAGCAGCCAAAGATTTCCAGAAATCTGTGAATTATCAAAATGTACTGTATGTGTGGAATTTCCAGATGGTGAGAAATTCTCGCAGGAGTAAATGGTGCAGAAATGTGCATTTGCATACTGGATCTTTTCTTTTCTGGATGTTAAAGCATTTTTCACTGTAGAGACACTCTTCCCTTTAAACCTCCCAAAATAGTTTTGTTGTGTTTCCAGCAAGAGATGATGAATATATACACTTGAACGTGTGTGGATATTCACTGCAGTATACAGAGCCGCTCCTCCTGGAATGCACCGTTGTTACCCATACATCAGTCCATGTGGCTGGATTTTCTACATTCGGAACTGCATTTTACAAGAATAAAATTCCCGATTCTGTGGCATAACTCTTGCAAATTTTTTGATTGTGGTCCTAAGTAGACCATAGGCTCACAAAAGTATTGGAAATCAGGTCCTTAAATAGGAACAGTAGAAAGTTAATGGGGTGATGTGTAGTAAGGTATTCCAACCCAGGTTTTGAAGAAGGAGAATAGACGGAAGGAGCAGCACACACCAGAATAGATAAAAGCATTGAATAGAGAGATAATAAAATGGAGAAAGGAGAACATATGTTGCACATAGATCAACCACTCTTTTAAACTAACTGAATATCTTCCACGGTTCCACGTTGGGTGGGGTTTAATGAATCCTTAAACAGAGATGAGAAAATGCCTGCTCTTTCTGTCTAATAGATATATATTTAAGACAGCCTATAATTCTTTACAAATATCATATACTAACCTATATATATAAACCTACATTGTAGGTTGTACACCACTTATAATGAAGGAATATTTCAGTTACAATCCAGCCGCTATTAATAACTCAATTTCGTCATTATCTTTAAGGACACAGCCACACCTACCATATCACTCATTACAGCACACATGGCCTCATTGGTACTCCTGGCAGAGCAAAGTGCCCACAGGGGAAAAGGCCTGTTCCATCCCGTTTGTACTTCAAGGAGGGCCTGTGCCTGCTACTTTCATGGGCTAAAAGCACACCTGTATGTATGGCGCACAGTGTATGGCATTCAGCAGCGCCCTTTGACTTCTGTATTTATGGATTTTGGGCATGGACTTTATCAGGGCTCTTTACTTTAAGTGCAGTGTTGTGTGCTGCATATATGACCACAGGCACACATGTAAGCGAAACAGAGAATGATGAACTACATACAGCGATTTAGGGCATAATGGTTACAGCTTTAAAAAATGTCTTGTGCAATAGACATACAAATGCAGTGGGCATCTGCGTTATCGTCTTTTGTGAATGTTATTTTTGATGACTTCAGAGACCGTATGGTTGCATAGTGGCTTTCAATGGGGTTTAGATTTAGATCCTTACTGCCCTGCCCCTTCTTCTAATGTTATTTCAGGGAATTTGTGCTTTTTTTTAACAATGCTTTTTTCAGTGATGTCTTGGAATTTTGAATTATGTATTTTGTCCACAGTTTGTAGTATCAATAGAACACGTCCCGAGGCATACCAGGCTCGCACAGAGCAGATGGCATAGCCCATAGCCTTAAGCTTTGCTTAATTCTGACTGGGAAAGACCTGTTGCTGACCAATGATCAAATGGACTATAAAACTGCCCCCCTTGCACATGGAGGCTGGTTATAAATTAAGGGTTCCAAACATTATTTGTTCCAGTTATTATAGTGACGGTTTGATATAAGAGAATAAAATACGTTAATGTATTTCACCCAGTGAATGTATTTTATCTTAAATAAACAATGTAATAAAAAATGGAGTGTATTTTTGTAAATGTATTTAGCAGGATATTAAAAACAACAGAAAGAAAAGATGCCTCTGAATGTGCTGAAAAGCATCAGCAGCCCAGTAGCAGGGCTAAAATAAGCCACAGGAGGTGCTGAAAGCAGCAGCTCGGTGACAAAATGAAAATGAGCATCTGAGTGGACTGAACACCTGCAGTTGCCCAACAGGATTACAGGGAGTCACCTGGCAGCAGTAGTAGAAGAGCCACTGGGTTGGCTGGGACCATGGGTGTCAAAACCTATGTGGGCGGCCATCTTAAAGTCAGGCTCACACTTTGACTACAAACAAATTTATTACAAAATGCTTCTGCATTGAAACAAACACCAAATAATTTTAATATAGAATGTATCCATGACATAATGAAATGAATATATGATGATTGAGTGTACTTTATAGAAGTAAAATAGTCTGTCATGCATTGCAAAGCAAGCACACTATTTCAGCCTGAAGGGTACAACAGTAGCCAATAGTATGATGTGAAAGAAATACTCCCAGGGATGAAGCAGTGTTCTACTGCATGTATATTTTAAAGAACTGGCAACAAAAGGTTTTGCATGATGGAGGCATTAGTCTCCCTGATGTCAAGAAATACTACTGGGCTTCCCAACTGGCAGCTATTAATCATGGCACATACGGCCGGGTGGATGACCCGGGCTACACCATGGATAGATGGCTCCTTCCGGGGGCACTTACGGTAGGGCGTTATACTCCCGACCTAACCGGTTCAAACTAACTGGCCCCACGAAGCACTCTGTGCAAATCTGGCATGATGCCACTAATCATCTTGGATGGAAACACAAACTCACATTGGCTACCCCTCTCTGGGACTCGGAGAAGTTGGGCGACCTGTGGAAGACAAAGGGCTTCGACAGGTGGGACCTTATTGGGATCTCAGCTGTTAAAGATGTCTGGGGAAGAGGGGCCCAAACCCTTCAGCACGCTTCAGGGCGAATATAAACTGGCGGATGCCGAATTTTTCGATATATACAGGTCTCACACTCACTTCAGTCTTTATGGCCTAAAGGGGCGGATCCCCCGGAGGTTTCCCTCTGGAGGACAGAATCTTAGATGGTCATCTCCTGACAAAACGATATCCTTAATTTATAAAAACTAATTAATCACATGGCGAGCCCCTCCGGACACTGAGAGATAAGTGGGCACAAGATGGGATAGAACTAGACGATGAAGAGTGGCAAATAGCAATATCCTCCCCTAAAGAGGTGGCAATCCCGGCACGCTTGCGATTGGTTCAGCTGAAGATCCTCCACAGGATCTACATAACGGGCCCTAGATTAATACACATGGGGTGGTCGGAGACAGGGGAATGCAAGCGACGCTGTGGCCAGATTGGAACGTTCATGCACATCATTTGGGAATGCCCGCATATCAACTCTTACTGGCGTCAAGTGCACGACACAATCAACCAGGTAATGGGAATTTCCCTCCGCCCCGAGGCTAGGCGATGCCTCCTTAATATCTGGGAGCCAACAGACTTGGACACTTCCCAGACACAATGGATCACCCTGGGGCTCATGTTGGCGAAGAGAAACATTGCACAACTCTGGGGGGCGGCACACACACCGACGCTGGAGGCCTGGGAGAGAAACCTTGACTGGTGCATGTTTAGGGAAAAAACGGTGTATTTGGCAAGGGGGTGCCCGAGGAAGTGGAGTCGAGCCTGGAATCCGTGGAATTTGTATAGAGGAGAGATTTGTACGCCACCTTGTACTGTTGAGTACGATGATCCGCTGCCTTAGTGATGTTCCTCACATGTGAACTGTCTGTTTGTTCCCCCATACATGCGTAATGAGTAAAGTGAACTACCTGGTTTCTTGTACTGTATCATTCACCAGCAATTGTTTAATAAAAAGAATTGTTAAAAAAAAAAAAAAAGGTTTTGCAGAATATTATACATTTCTGTAGCCAGACCTAAAAGACTTTTGTTTAAAACAGAATTGGGATTTTTTGTGAAAATGCACTGTCTAATAAGAATAAATAAGCAGAGTAAGTAGGAATAAGGGTGTTCCTTGGACAGAATGAATAGTGCCCCCATGCTCTCTTATTAATGACCCCTTTATTTTTTGCAACTGCTCATTACTGCTGGCCGAAAAAGGACAAGCTTCGAGTTCAGGTTTCCATTGTCTTGCTCATTAGATCAGCAAGAAGGATTTGTAAACATTGTTTTATAAAATGATGCATCTTCTGCTGTATTTCATATAGCCAAGGGCTTAAAAGTATTTCTGCTTCTTTGCTGCTATTTTATGTATTTATGCTCATCAGCCAGCCTCCACCCTGAGCAGCACAGAGTATCCCGCTCTGGGCTCCAAGCGGACTCTTGGATATTATCCGAATAGAATTCCATGACTCTAATTGTCAGTCAATCCATATATTCAGTACTCATTGCTGCTTGAATATAGAGTGAAGATGAAGAAGTGAATCCACAAGTAATTTGTTTCAGAGACAAAACCGAAGATTTCCTTAACCTAGGACTCTAAAAAGACCTCACGGGTTAGCTAAAAATTCCCTTAATGCCCTCAAATTACGTTGGCATCTGTTGTGGAGCAGTCTAGATTTACTCCATGAGGTGATGTTGAGATACTCTAGAAGACAAAGTGACTATCAACCTACTTGAAGTCTAAAACATCTTCATTGTGGAAAACAAGCGAACATATTGATGTCACACCACAGACGCAGTGCTTCGTCTCTCCAAGCAGTAGAGCATCAAATGCTAGGTCCTCCCCAAATTTCTCAACATATATACATTTTCATCTTCTTATGCAATTGAAGGAGGATACACGTGATGGAAACCGAAACTTTAGATAGGGTGTTAGCAGGTGTATGACTTTAAAAAAAAGATAGAACCAAGAAGTGTTCCGTACGCTGAGCTAGCACAATTGCGAATTCTCACTTGACTATGGCAGGCATGAAAACAAGGCTGTAGACGTCACAAGCGAGAAGGCTTAAGCAGCCTAGTTTAACATTGCCGTACAAAATTGTTGCGAGTTAAGTAACATTCCCTCCAGTAAATACGCTATATGTCAACATGTATTGCATTAATTTTAAATCGGTTTGAAATCCAAAACTCAACAACAGTAAATGAACTTGCCTGTAATTTGGGAATGCAATCTATGCACTAGTAGGTCACATTGCAAAATGTCCAGTCGTAGGGGTAGCAGAACAACCTGTATAGTATATATTAAATAAACAGGTCACTATTTGCGACCCTCTGTGATTGGCTGCGAACATAGGGCTGGTGGCCGTAAAGGTCAGCAGATCGCAATCCCTGCCACCCCCTCCAATTTCCTGAGGCCACCTGGCAAAATTTCAGAAAGGGAAGCTGCCCAGTGGGGTCATCTGCCCAGTTGCAAATGATTTATCCCCTCCTTCGATTTGTGATTACCTTTTCAATGGTTTGTGACTGCAATGGTAGTCACAAACCATTGATACATTTAATTTTGATTCGCAGTTAGAAAAGTATGCCCCTTTGTCACCCCTCCAAATTGCACTCCGGAATGAGTTGTAAAACCGTTTTGTGATTTGGGAAGTATTTTGCAAATTTCAAAAGGGGATTGGTATGTTTAGAAATGTCCTTTTGCAGTAACAAACGCTGCTATTTTTGCAAATGGCAGGGTTTGTGACTACAAAATCGTTTCATACATCTGGCCCTATGCCTTGTAAGCTCTTAGTAAGGAGAACAAATCCAAAACGAAATAACCTTTGGAATCATATGAAACACTTGTGAAATGCCCAATTACTGGGTTCCTTCGTTTCACACATCAGACACGGCTGGATTGATAATCTAAAAGTTTCTCAGAAACTGAAGGTCTGGACTGTCACACCAAGTCTGTATTTTGATCGAGCTGTAAGACATTTCTGCTGTCTGGATTTTGAACTGTGGTGTGCTGATTTTGTTTTATCTGACTTTTGCTTTATAGCTATACTGATCGCACATTTGTGGTGGTTGGGTTTCTATTTTTACCTAAAAGTAAATATCAAGATCAATCAATCAATCAGGGGAATTGTAAGCGCCCTACTCACCCGTGAGGGTCTCAAGGCGCTTGGGGGGGAGGGAGGGGGGGGTAAGCAGCTCCATTCAGTCGAAGAGCCAGGTCTTGAGCGTCTTCCTGAAGATGTTCAGGGAGGGGGCGCATCTGATGTTGAGCGGAAGCTCGTTCTAGGTCTTGGCTGTGATGTAGGAGAAGGTTCTTCCACCTGTTCTGGCTCTGCGGATGCGCGGGATTTCGGCGAGGGCGGCTGATCGGAGGTTTCTCTTGGGTACGTGGAGGGAGATTCTCTCGTTGAGGTATTGGGGTTCGGTGTTGTGGATGCATTTGTAGGCGTGGGTGAGTATCTTGAAAGTGACTCTCTTCTCAACGGGGAGCCAGTGGAGGTTCCGTAGGTGTTGGGTGGTGTGCTTGTGTCGTGGAATGTCGAGGACGAGTCTGGCTGCGGTGTTCTGGATGGTCTGGAGCTTGCGGATCAGAGACTTGTTGATCCCGGCGTAGAGGGCGTTTCCGTAGTCCAGTCTGCTGGTGATGAGTGCGTAGGTGACGGCCTTCCTTGATTCGTGGGGGATCCACTTGAAGGTCTTTCGGAGGGTTCGGAGGGTGTTGAAGCAGCTGGAGGCGACGGCGTTGACCTGTCTGGTCATGGAGAGGGAGGAGTCGAGTACGATGCCGAGGTTTCAGGTGTGGTTCGTGGGTGTGGGGGGGCTGCCGAGGGCGGTAGGCCACCAGGTGTTGTCCCATGCCGAGGACGAGGGTCCGAGGACTTCTGTCTTCTCCGAGTTGAGCTTCAGGCAGTTTCTGCTCATCCAGGATGCGATGTCCTTCATTTCTTCCTGGAAGTTGAGTCTGGTGGTGATTGGGTCCTTGGTGAGGGAGCGGATGAGCTGGGTGTCGTCGGCGTAGGATACTATGCTGAGTCCGTGCTGACTGACGATGGCGGCGAGGGGGGCCATGTAGATGTTGAAGAGCGTGGGGCTGAGCGATGATCCTTGGGGCACTCCGCAGTTGATTTCCGTGGGTTCGGAGAGGAAGGGTGGTAGTCTTATTCTTGGCAATATCATGAAGATGTTTCTGTTCTTTTTGCCAAACCTTTGGTGTCATTCTAGACAATAAACCAGTGGGCCCTCTCATTCTTGCAAATGCTAGCAAGCTGTTTTTTTTCTTGTTTTAAAAAACAAATATTTTCAAAAACGTCTGATTGTGCTCTGCCCTGGAGCTGCAGTGGAAACCTACAAATAAGAGGGTGCGACCTTCTGCTTCAGGAACGAGTCTTGTTAGACTTCTTCCTGACCAGGCTAGGACTCTACTAATGTATTCCATCCCCAGACTGCTGATGTTCATGCATTCAAGTGCCTGTAAAACTAAGGAAAAAAAAAAATGGAACCAGGTTTATGTTATTAGGCCAGCAGGTGCAGTGGCACTTGGACTTAAGACTGCTAGTGTCCCACTGCTTTCCTATTATGGCTTGTTTCCAACTCGGCTAAGTACAAAATCCGGTCAATAGTTTTCATGGCTTCCATTATGGCCCCTGCTACTCTTGCCATACTACTGAACATGTAGGAGTCTATATACAAAGGCATTGTGGACAGCGGCGGTTTCTCCACGGGGCTCCTGGGCGCTGACCCTCTACTGCTGCGAGCCACAACGTCCCAGGCTCATTTTGATGAATGAAATTAGCCCCACATGGCCGTACCTCCATTCATTGTATTTCCTAATGGGGCAGGGCTACGGAGCTCTGTGGGAGGGACGAGCAGCTGAGGCTGTTAACTGAGCTGCGCATGTCAGATTGGCCGGTATTTTTACTGTGGCCAAGCTGACATGCGCAACTCAGGCTTCCACATTGAAGGCTACCATGGAGCTGCATGAGCAAAGACACAGCCCCATCGGTCTTCAATGGAGCATTGTGCTTGCATGCCTCAGACAATCCTAGCACTGCTCTTATGCTGCTTAGTATTATATGCAGCATAAGAGCAGTGCTTGGATTGGCTGGGGAACTCAGGCTTATTTTTCCCAGCCAGGATTGGAAACACATCTTCACAAGCAGGCATTATGAGGCGGTATGATTAACCTCGGGATTCTGAGTGCTTTCAGTATAAAAAGATCGTCATGGCAACTCTCTTTATAGTATTCACATTTACGCCTCGCCACTTTCAAAGTCAGCAGCCGCCACTGATTGTGGAGTATGTAAAGTAGTACCCCCTGTAATACTCTTTTACGTGCTCCTACGTTGTGCTTACAAGTTGGACCCAAAAGATGTGAAATGGGAATATTCCTATACAATTAGTATGAATAGATATTAGTTAATAATAAATAATAGTTGCATGTTTTGGGGCTGCTTCAGAAAGGCATGTAAGAGTAAATAAAACTACTGTTGTAGCACTACTTCAGTACTCAAAATCTTTCCTGAATCTGCACCTTTGACTGAATCAGGCTGATTTGGTCTCATTAATGGATCACTTTAGAAGAGAAGAGGGTATCTGCTTTGTTGGACCCAGTTTTTTTTAAATCTCTAAGTGCGCTTTGGCACATTTAACATTCCATCCTCCTCAACAGACTCTACCTTGAAAATGAATTTGCGATCTTGTCCTTTACAGACCAGATACAAACAAAAGCATTTCTATTGTATTTATCAGACATGGGGCTGGTGGATTATTCATTCATCACAGCTCGTCTCTTTCCCTGCTACTCTTTGATGGGTTTATTCTCCCTTTGATCAAACTGATTCAGACCTTTCCTTTCAAATTCTATTGTTAAGCTGGTGATGCACAAATCATCAAAATTAAGTAGAGTGATTAGTTCTTCCTCACAATTATTTTCTATTCACTTGCATCACAAAGGTCATTGGATAAGTAAACTGGTTTAATGTTGAACCTGACAAAGATTGAGGTCTCAATTAAAGGGCATCATCAAAAGCTCTTTGAACCAATCCCTTTGGCTGGATTGTATTGCATTATTGCCCTTCTTCTCTGAGGTAGTAAAAAATGTAATCCTTAAGTTGCCCCTTGCGATGAAGACCACATCTGTCATCAAAAGTGGTGCTCACATCTCAGAACCTTAGAATCCCTGACCTATGAACCAGTGCATTGAAGGCTGAACTGAAAGTTCTTTTACTTTAAATCTTTCCCATTTACACCAATTCGCTCTTAGATTGGCTTCTACCGGGACTGCTCCTGAAAATCAGTTTGAGGTCTTCACCAGTACGCTCCCATGGATTTTATCCCGCCCGCCCCCGTTTAATGTGTCCTCTAATTCCCTCCTAACATTCTACTTCCTTATGCCAATCTGACTTTTCACTGTTGCCTGACCATTTTCCACTTCCCTTTAATTGTTCCTCAACACAGTTTAGTTTTGTACTTCATGTTAACTGCCTTCACTCCTATCTTTTCCTGTAGCCACAAGAATGTTTTCTGCTGGCCAATGGGACGCACCACGCTATTTCTATACAGCCTGTACCACACTGTACCACAGTGTCCTCCATTTATATATTTTCCTTTTATTGATGTTTTGTGATGTAGTTTGGCTCACTCTCTCGTTGTTCATAATTCTCATTGTCCGCTTTGGTCGGTTAATTTGTTTTCATGCACCTGATGTAGTTCCTCGTAACTTATTTCCTTATACGTATAAGTTACCTAATTTACTTATTTGTCTGTAACTTGCCACTTTATGTAAAGTGCTTTTGGGCAATGTCCACTTTATATAAAATTACATAAATCATAAAGTATCTGTAGGAAAGTGCCCCTTTTTGACATGGTCACCCCCAACTTTTGCCCTAGTACAGATGCTTTTTGACTGGAAGTACACTGGGTCCCTGCGTTTAGCTGGTACTACGGGACGATAACCGGTATGCCGAACTAGAGCGCAGTTTGCGACGTTGGAGGTGCCTCTCCATTCCAGCACGCTGATATTTGGACTAGCGCTTCAGTACGGTGATACTGCAAATCCAAGTGAGACCATTTCCGTCTTAAGGGTTTATAATTACATTTCCCCAGCTATATCTATCAGTGGATGATCATTATCCATTGCTGACTAATACTACTATAAATCAGCTGGTCCATGTGCTTGGACCGTTTGGAGCTGTACAGTACAGTAATTACTTATCCTGGAGATACTTAATAGAAAGAATCTACCATTCAACATTGGACCTTAGATTTATTTCTTTAAAACCCAACAAACTGTTTGCCGTGCTGAATCCTATGAGGTTTCTATTTTACACATGGCTTCCTGATGAAGGCACACAGCCGAAACGCGCGTAGGATACGGAATTTCCAGAGCCATATTAATACTAAATGTATCATGTCCTTTTTGTAGTGATTATTCACCTTATCTACATGTCTTGATAAAAGAATTTAATCTAAAGACTGTGTATAATTCTATTCATATGAACATTGATATGACATATAATGCAATTTATAGAACGTCCATATAACAATTGATTTGTGTTTGTTTTATGTAGAATTGAATATGGAGAGAATCACGTTCTTTCCTCGTTCTTTCTCTTTTCTTTTAAATGTACAGATATTCTAGACAATTTACATTAATAAATACAATAATAAATATTTTTTGATACCTTTCACAGAGTCCGCATGTTTTCATAAATGTCATTCCTGTCTATAATCAAAGTTGTCATTCCTATATTGTGATATTTACATTTGAGCTATTTTCCCTGATTTAGGAATTTGTGTCAGGGGTGCCCCTTTCCTTACAATCACTGGGTCCCTGCTTACCAGGCCCCCAGTGCCTGTGCTCTTTCCCTTAAAACAGGTAAATGTCTAACTGTAACCCAATTGGCTAGGACTTTAGCTCACCTTTAAGTCCCTAGTAAATGGTACCTCTGGTACCCAGGGCATAGGTCCTAAAGAAAGAGGGCCCCTATGGGCTGCAGCATGTATTATGCCACCCAAAGGGACCCACACAAAAACTGCATGCAGCTTGCCATTGAAGGATGCGTGGAATGGTGCAAACCATTTTAAAAACACGACATGGCACACTTCCTGTGTGCCATGCCCATGCACTCTGCGTTTACTATATGTAAGTCACCCCTACAGCAGGCTTAGAGCCCTAAGGCTGGGTGCATTATATTATATGTGAGGACATATCTGCATTATCAGATATGCTCCTGTGATGTCTGGTTCCATTGCAACGACATTGCAAGTGATCAGGAAGCCATCTTAAGCATATGTACTGGGCACTGGTCATTACGAGTTACCCAGCTACATAATGGCTTCTCTGAAAATATTGGTGTTTGGTATCAAACACCTTGCCTGAATAAATCCACACTGATGCCAGTGTTGGATTTATTATGACATACACCCAGAAGGCACCTTAGAGGTCCCCCCTGAATCCTACCGGTCATTTAGTGAGTAGGCTGACTGGACTCTTCCAGCCTGCCACCACAGATGAGTTTCTGATCCCCTTCACGGGAGAGCCCTCGCTCTCCAAGGTCAGAAACAATGCCTGCTCTGCAGCAGGTGTTTACACCTCCTCCAGCAGGATGGCTAGTGATTTAGCATATCAAGGCTAGAGGCTTCAAAGCCTCTGCCACTTTTGATATGCAACCCCCGGCTTCCTCCAGACCTGGGAGAATGCCACCCCCTGCAATGGGGCCCATTTGGCACCAGTGCAGGTGAGAAAATTAGCTAGTCAGTAGTGCAACACACCTATCAGACTAGGCACACCCCTAAGGTGGGCCACCTGAAGTGGACTCTCGAAGAAGGGTTTCACCATCTTATTTGTGGTGAAACTAGAAACTCAGGATCAGGTTTATGCTCACTCTCCACAGGAAGTGTCATCTAGGGGTATTCTCAACCCAGGGGTAAGTAGCCCATTGACTACTACCATATACTAACCTTAATGCCCCTAAATTCAGTATTTAGGTGGTCCCCTGACACCAGGAACTCTGATTCGTCTATTGGGAACTGAAGGAAGGACAAAGAAGAGCAGTCACCGCAAGAACTGAGGACTTCACCACTACTTGGCGCCAAACCCTGCCCCGCTGCTGAAACCTCGACAGTTGCACTGACCTGACTTGTACAGAAGCTGTGCCTCCTCCCAAAGCTGTGGAGGATCATCCAGCAGCTTCAACAACCAGGCAGCATCTCCCTTGGGGTGGAGGAGCCATCCTCCTGCATCTGCAGGCACCTAAAGCATCTACCCTGTACCTCATGTTGTTCGTCATAGGGGCCACCGAAGGAGGAGCACCAGAGGAGGAGGTCCCTGAGGCTATAGGAGGTCAGCCTCATCTCTCTTCCGAGTTACAAGACGGTAGACCCTCCAGAAGCCCTCCTGTACCAATAGACTTACAACTGGGGCACTTGTTTGCGCTGAAAGCTTGTTTGTGTTCAATCCGAACCCCATTGCCGCAAAAACGTACCTGCACATCGATGGCCTTTAGGAGAGATGAGCTCCACACAGAGAGTGGCACTACTTTGTTTCTTTTCCCTCCTTTGCAGGTACCCCAAGAACCATGAGAGCATCCAACGCTAAGTGGCCAGCCAGCCAACACCTCTGGACTCATGCTCCGCAGCAGAGTACACGACTTCTGCCTGCGTCCCCTTGGCCTAGGAGTCCGCACGAGCTGAGCCCCAGATTGGGTTCTGCTGGACTTGTCCCAAAGTTCTACCCTTGCAGATTCTGTTGTATTGACAGGTCCCTTTAAACTTTACTATGTAGCACTCGAGGCTACACATGTGACCAGCACCTCTGCACCCGGACACCCCAGGGCAGTGCGACCCGAACTGCTAGTGGTTTCTTGGACCCTGGGCCCTAAGCAACTTAAACCCTAAATGATACCTTCTACAACCACTTGCAAGTATACCTATGCAGTACATGTCTTTTCCTCCCATAGGATAACATTACAGCGTTCAAGGTTTATGCCTCAAATCGGACAGCTGTGATGTTCTACTGTTTTACCTGTAAAAATCTATATTGTCTAAAGTACTTACCTGAAAACAAAGATCTTGGTGTCTAAAATTATATAAAATCTGTGTTATTTTCTAAATTGGTCTGGAGTTTCTTCTTGAGTGTGTGTCTCATTTATTGACTCTGTGTGTACAACAAATGCTTAACACTGCCTTCTGATAAGCCTAAATTGCTTGACCACACTACGACAAGTAGAGCACTTGGGATTATTAATTTAAACCCTGTAAACCAATAAGGGTCATCTGTACTTTTTGCATGGTGTGATCTTTCATTGGCACCACCACATAAAAAGCCAACTTCCTACAGTATCTTGCATGCCAAGCTTTGTCTTGATTTGATTATGCAAGTAACCTCCTCCTGGAGTTTCATGAGCAAATACTCGGGTGACTTGTGAAGCGATTTTCCACCCACAGCTTTCCTGCATTTTTGCCTATTCAGATGACTTTCTTATAATGAAGCATCCTGTCTGAATCTGAACCTGGAAAGGAGTGAGCACATTATTCCAAAATACAGAAAGCAACAAAGGGTCTCTGATTTTGAGCCAGATACATTTCAAAACCCAAGATATTGTAGACTAAGATTTCTTTAACAAAGCCCTAATATTGTGCAACAAGTTCACTGTATGTCCAACTCAGCTGCTCTGCTCAGCCACCACCGTGAAACAATGCACTGTCATGTTATGCAGAAGTCACATAGAGCCTTCCATGTCAAAACTGCCCTTATTTGCAAAAAAGATTTTTGAGCCTATTGGCTGCTGAGGGGGTGTCTGTTGGTCGGGAGTGGGCTGCTGAGGACACCTGTGTATTGGGGATTCTGTTGCCAGCCCATAGGGAGTCTTCCGTGCTACCCCTCTCAGGGAGTTGCAGGTATATGTGGAGAGCATCCTTCTGTTCCAGTGCCTCGGTGTGATAACACAGGGCAAGTTGTGATAGGGCCCTTATTTGGAGACGTCTTTATTAATATTTTAGTGTTCCTTTTTTGAGAATTTTACCATTAGAGACTAGTGTCGGATACTTTTTGCTATTCTGCTGTCACACATAATGTTTCACCCTAGTTGCATTTCAGTAGATTGAAATGGTTTTGAGGTCATGTAAAAAAAAAGTGATGGATCATTGTACAAATTAAACATGGCATAGAGTGCATGGGTGTTGGCTAATAGAAGGCATCAAAACCTAAACTTTTAAATTCTCACTATAGCAGCAAAAAGTGATATTAATGATCCCTAAGCAATTGGCAGACAAAGACTGAAGTCTAGTTACCCCGCCTTTGTTGGATTCAAAAGGGACTGTTGAGAGTATGTTTTTCAGATGTGTAACACAGAAGAGCTCGGCGTGACTGTCTGATTTGATTTAGCTGCAAACATTCTGCCCAATGTTGAGAGTTGTGCCAATATTTATAATTTTCTTTTTCTTTTTTGTTCTCTAAATCTTTTATGGTTGCCAAGAAGCAAACACTAGGAAATCATATCTTCAAAACGGATCGAAATATTTTTCGTGGAAAATATTACTCGCTACAAAGTAGCAAATTAACAGATGCAATTTCTTGGCATTCGGTTAATAGTGCCTTATGACTTCAAGGTCTCACCCATATTTATGAAAATGTTTTCCTAGGTTTGTGTATATGGAAATGATTTATATAAATCTACCTACTTTCTTCCAACTAGAGAGGAGGTTGCATTTTTATTTGAAATTATAAGCAGCAACTAACGGTCTTTAGGCTAGCATACTGTTTTCGCAGCTTTTTGCCTCTGATGAATTTCGATTCTGTTAAAGGCACAGCGGCATATTTAGAAAGTCTGGGCGGAGTTCGCGGAGTTCTGCTACGCGGAACTCCGCGAAGTGCAAAAAAAACTCTGCTGCGGTACGCAGAGCTCCGCAAGTGGCGGAGTGCGTTGGATAAATGCTGTTCGCGGTGATTCAGTGCCAGGTGCTTATCTGCACTGTGCAATCATCGCGAACTGCACCATGCACAGCGCAAGCGGGCGCTACTTCCTTTCTGCTGCTCGAGTAGATTTGTACGTGAGCGGCAGCTTTCTCAACGCGAGCGGGCAGTTTCTCAACGTGAGCATACGCGACCACTCGCAATGAGAAATCTGACCTCCTGTGTTGAGAAATCTCGCCGGGAGGTTGATTTTCCACGCTCGCGCTCACCAACTTGACGTTGACAATCGAGAATGAGGAAAAATCTCGCGGGGAGGTGGATTTTCCTCGCTCGCCAACTTGACGTTGACAAATGCGAGCGAGGGAAAAAACTAGTGGAGCGGAGTTTTTCGCAACTCCGTGAGCTCCGCGTAACGCAGAGTGCGGAAATCTCCGCAAACTCTGCGAGCGGAGTTCACCGCCCAGACTTAATATTTAGTTCACCAACTAAATTGGATCACAACCTAGAACGGTACAAAGTCCAGACTTCTTTCATTCAGTGACCCATTGACCCACAACTGCTGATTGAAATAGAGATTAATAAATACATGAACATGCAAAAGTGCATCGCACTTGAATGCCTTGGCAGTGTGACTTGGGGCAGTGCGAGGGCTATGGTGTATCTCCGGTTAATGCAGATGATGGAGGTCATTTTTATTATCACCAGCTGTTGTTCTATCAGCTTTCTAGAAAAGGAATGATGACCTTTCATAGCTGAAAATGTGGTTGCCCTTCCGATATTTTGGAGGTCTATCTGTTTTGTTGCTTAGCTTTTCGAGTTATTCATTTTTTTTTTTTTTTTAAACGTATTTTATTCGTCAATTTGCACATATAACGCAGGGCTCTGCACACCAGAGGCATCTGCCGAATCAGACTATACTTAATCATGAAAGCAATCGACTTTTGTTTTGCCAAATCAGCTATGCATAACAAGGACACATTAAATGATGCAGAACCCCCCCCCACTCCCCCCTCCCTCACCCCCTAAAGATCGCACTAATCCCACATAATCTTATCCACAGCCTTGATGTAAAAACGAATAACCCTATCATAAATACACATGCCCTCCCAGCCCCCCTCCCCACCGCCTTCCCAGACCCAGAAACTTAGCCCGATAACTTAGGCTCCACCATCACTGGCGGCTCCAACCATAGGCCCCGATACTCCGCCCATCGTTTCCATATTTTGTAATGCTTGCGCGGGCATCCCCTGGCTACAAAGATAGGTTGTTCCAGTCCCATACAAAAATCGAATCCATTTTTCCAGGCAGCCACCGAGGGGGCCCGCACCGCCTTCCACGCCTTAGCAATGTCTCGCTTCGCCAGTGTGAAGCCCAATAACATGAGATGCCGTTTGTAGGCATTGCCACCTATCCCCGCCATAACATGAAGCAGGGCCAACTGCGGTGTGCGAGGAAGCTCCCATCCCAAGACCTCGGAAAGGCATGTAAATACCCCCCTCCAGAAGCTATCCAGCGATGTGCACTGCCAGACCGTGTGTATAAATGTACCCTCCTCCCGACCACAGCGGAGACACTCCGGGGAGGCGATCAGCCCCGCCCGCCACAACCGTGCCCTAGTAAAATAGACCCTGTGGAGGTATTTGAACTGGATCAGGCGGAGTTGCATTGCTAGAGCCGCCCCCGCGGGGCTGTCAAGGCCTCCGTCCAGTCCTCCTCTTCCAAACTGCCCACGTCTCCCTCCCAGTCCCCCCGGAGCTTCTGAAGTGTGGGAGAGCAGTGAGTGACCAGGGACTGGTAGATTTGAGAAATCTTCTTTTCTTTTAAGTCCTCCATAAAAACTTTTGCTTCCAAAGGACTAAATTCAGGGAGGGACTCCAGACCCTGCAGACTGGGGGACAGGGCATGGCGGAACTGGAGGTATCGATAAAATTGTGACTGAGGCATGAGGAACTCCTTCTGGAAATCCCGGAAAGGCTTTAGTGTCGTGCCCCTCAGGACATCTCCCAGAGTGGAGACACCAATGTTGTCCCATCCCCGAAAGCCCGAAAGGGCCGCCAATTGGGGCAGACGCCCATTATTCCACAAAGGGGTCTCCCGAGTCAGGACATTCCACCAACCCATACGCCGCAGCGCCTGTCTCCATATCAAAAAGACCATCCGTGTGGCCGATGGCAACGTACCCCGCAATTGAGCAGAGTATAGAAGCGTATGTAGTGTGTGGCGTCCCATAAGCTGTCGTTCTAGCGCATACGCAGGGTCTCCCCTATCACCGTACCACCATTCATTAAGGACCACTAAGTGCGAGGCCTGATAGTATGAGAGAATATCCGAGGACGCGAGGCCTCCACAGTAGGTAGACAAGAAGCATGTACGCAGAGCCACGCGCACCTTTCCCCCCTCCCACAAAAACTGCCCAAGCACAGAATTCACCAGCCGGAACCATCTAGGCGGGATCGGGTACGGGTGATTCTGTAGCTGGTAGAGAAGCCGGGGGAGCGCCACCATCTTGAATATGGCCGATCTACCGAACAATGTCAGGGGCATACGGGACCAAGACTTAAGGTCTGCACGGACCCGCTCCCATACTGGTGCCAGGTTTCGCTCTCAGGCTATTGCCGGTACATCCGTGAGAAACACCCCCAGATATTTCAAGCCTCCTGCTGCCGACTGGATCGAGGACGCCCATGCGCCCATTCTCGTCCGATCCCCCAGAGCCCACAATGTGGATTTGCGGGGATTCATGTATAGGCCCGACGTCTCCCCAAATATCTGCATGATACGCAGAAGCCGTGGCCCCATCCTGTCAACTGCTGTAAGAAAGAAGAGGACATCGTCCGCGTATAGCGCGATCCTATCGGACAGTCCCGGGGCCCATTCGAAGCCCCGCATCTGTGCATCCATGCGCACCCATGCTGCCAAGGGCTCCATGGCTAGGGCAAATAAATATGGAGACAGGGGACATCCCTGCCGTGTGCCCCTTTTAATAAGAAAGGTTGAGGAGGTCGCGCCCGCCACCTGTACCGACGCCGTCAGATCAGTATACAGGAGTTTTATATAGGAGAGGAAGTGCGGGCCCAGATTGAGTCTGCCCAGCAATGCGAAGAGGTAGACCCAGCTCAGGGAGTCAAATGCCCTATCCATATCTGCCAGGAGAAGTGCCGCCGGTTCCCCGGTCTGCCGAATAGCTGCCACCGCCACATGCGCCCTCCTAATGTTGTGTCTGGTGGCCCTCTGGGGCATAAACCCCGCCTGATCAGGGTGTACAAGTGTAGTAATATGGGGCAAAAGGCGGTTGGCCAGCGCCTTTGCCAGAATTTTGGCCTCCACATTTAGGAGAGAGATGGGGCGGTATGAGGCATGCTGCTCTGGGGGACGACCCGGCTTATGGAACACCACCACCTCTGCATGTCTCCAGTCTGGGGGGAGCAGGCCTTTTTCCCGGGCCTCTTCCACCACTGCCCGATAATACTGGGCCAGCTGTACATTATAGCGGCGAAAAAACTCACTAGGAAACCCATTGGGTCCAGGTGCTTTCCCGGGGTTGAGCTCTCCCAGGGCCGCTCCCGGCTCCTCATCTGTCAAGGGGGCCCTCCAGCTGATCCCGCACCTCATCTGACACCACTTTGGGTGGTAAATCTGCCATAAATTTATCAATGGTGGACGCCGGCAGACATTCCCGGGGGGCATAGAGATCCGCGAAGTATGTGGCAAAGCTCTCTGCTATGGCAGGAGGGTCTGTAATCTGTGTTCCCGCCGAGTCCAAAATTCCCGGGAGGACCTGGGAGTGGAACGTGCCCTGACACAGTCGATGCAACATCTTGCTGGACTTGTCCCCCCATTGGTATATCCTGCTGCGCGTCGCCAGCCATACCTGGCGTGCTTCGTCCATCAGCAGGGCGGCACAGGCCTGTTGGGCAAGAAGCAATTGTCGCACACCCTGGTCACTCCCCGCCTCACGATTCTGACGTTCGAGGGCCTCTATGTCCGCCTCTGCGTGAATCAGTTCCTCCCTACGCTTCCTGCAAGCCGCCGCACCTGAGGATATGTCTGCCCCACGGAGAGTGGGCTTCAGCGCCTCCCACAGGGTGGCAGCGCTGGAAACGGACCCCTCATTTGTCGTCAGGTACTGAGCAATTGCTTCGCTCATATGAGTCCCATATTCTTCGTTCTGCAGGTGCCACACTGAGAGGCGCCACCGGAATGGTTGCCTCCCCCTGCCCATATAGAGCTCAATGGATACCGGGGAGTGATCCGAGAGGCCCCGAGGCAAAATCTCCGCCGCCGCCACCCTACCAACCACCGCCCGGGGAACGAAAATATAGTCAAGTCTGGAGAAAGATTTGTGGACCGCCGAGAGGTAGGTATATCCCCGGGAATCACCGTGGGTGCGCCGCCATGTATCGACCCAATCCAACCCAGTCGCCAATGAATGTAGTTTCGTGGGAAGACCGCTTCTGGGACTACCCCCAACCCCAGTCCTATCTTTAGCCAAGTCCATAACGTCATTCCAGTCCCCACCCACTGCGGACAGTACGTTTGGCATATCGGCCCACAGGGACTGCAGCTTCTCTATCAGATTCCACTGTAGGGGAGGGGGAGCGTATACACTGCCCAGCACCAGGGGGTCCTCTCCAATCCTACCCCGAATAAACAGATAGCGCCCCTGTGTGTCAGTCCACTGCTGTACATTTATGTAAGGGACCCTTCGATGCACCAGGATCGCTACTCCCCGCGAACCCCTCGTGAAGCCGGAGTGGAAGACCTGATGGAACCCATAACGTTGCAAGCAAAGGGCCTTCGTGCCCATAAGGTGCGTTTCTTGTAGCATGAGAACATCGGCCTTCACCCTCTTCGCCTGATGGAGTATGGCCCCCCGTTTAATTTTATCCAGGACCCCGCGTACATTCCAGCTAATAATGCGGAGGCTGTCCTGTGTCACCCGACCTCTACAGGTATCCTAGCCATGAGGGGGTGCATCATCTTTCAACACTGATGGCGAGCTGTGGCGATGCATGTGTAGATTGTAACGGACCTGTATTTGAAGTGCGATCTGGAAACTTAACCAACCTCCACCCAACACCCCCCCCAACAAACCCCCAACTCCATCCCTCGAGGATATTGTTACATCTGTCGCTGCAGAGCAGACACAAATCCCCAAACCGATTCCCCCCCAACAAACCCCCCACCCCATACCTCAAGAACACTGAAGCATCTGTCGCAGCATGATTGACCCGCCTCCCCCAACGGGAGGAGACCGGCCACCTCATCCAATGGATCCCCAACCCCAGCCCCAACCCCAGAGCGATTGGACCCGTATCCCACCCAGAAAGGTGTGGCGGGAGTCCTGGCCCATAACAACTGTGCTCCTAGTGACCTCAAGAAAGGAAGACCCACATGGACCTCACCGGCCCCTCACTCAGTCCTTCCCCGGCGGCAGCACTACCGTGCCACCCGGCCGTGATGTGGCCCCACAGGAGAGCGAGCGTCGCTTTGACCGAGACCGCTTGGCACCCCTACGGCCGGATCGCTGCCTCCTCCGGTTCGTCTCACTCACGGAAGAGTCAGACTCCCTCCCGGCCCCCATCCGGGGCGGGGTGTGTGCCCTTACCCTCACTGTTTCGTCCGTCCATTTAAACACTTCCTCCAGAGTGTCAAAGTAATGGGTGCGTGACTGGAAGACCACCCGCAGTCGAGCAGGGTAGAGAAGCGAGTATTGCAGGTTAAGTTCTCGCAGGCGGGCTTTCGCAGCCTGAAAGGATTGCCGTTGCTGCTGCACTAGGCGCGTGTAGTCCGGGAAAATGAGGATCTTCACGTTTTCGTGTAGCAGGGGTTCCTTAAGCCGGGCCTGTTTCAAGATCGTGTCCCTGTCCAAGTAGTTCAATATTTTCGCAATTATGGGACGTGGGCGAGCCCCCACTGGCGGCTTCTGCATAAGTGCGCGGTGGGCCCTCTCCACCACAAAACACCACGACAATGCCTCTGGGGGAATCCAGCTCTCCAACCACTGTGTGAGGAAGCGCTCCACACTACCCCCTTCACTGCCCTCTGGAAAACCAACGAAGCGGAGGTTGTTGCGGCGGGCCCGGCCCTCCGCATCTTCCGCCCGCAGGGCCAGCCCCCGTTGGGTCATCTCCATCGCGGCCACTTTCTTCTTCAGGATAGTGACGTCGTCCTCCACCCCCGAGATGCGGGTCTCGGCCTCCGTGATGCGGGAGACCGCGTTGTGCAGGTCTTGGCGCAGGAGCGTGACATCCGATCCCACCGCTCCTATCTTCGCGTCCAGCATATCTCGGGACTGGGTGATCGCTTCCATGAGCGCCGCATTGTCCGGCACGGCCCCATGTTGGCTCCCGGACCCACACGGGCCCGTGATTTTGTCGATTGGGCCCTGCTTCGCCGGTCCACTGCCACCTTTGTCGCGGGTCATGGTCGCCTGCAGATCCCCGCCCGATCTGCCAAGTTGTCGAGATGGGCCCCATCTCCATGATGGGTACTGTGCTCCTGTGGATGCCCCGCGGTCCGACCCAGCCGCCGATCGAAGGCTCTCGGGCAGGGAGGAGGAGTCCCCCCTGGTTGCAGCGGGCCACCAGGGCCTGCGGGCCGCCCAACGTCGGGCGCTGCCACGGGCCGTCCGGACCAGCTCCTCTGCGGGCACGGGACACCTCCAACCCTCGTTATGCCCTCGGGCCCGACCGACCCCTGCACGGGCCGCCTGCTAATCCGGATGACTGGGCCCCAGGGGTGGCTCCCCCGTCTACTCCGCTGCCCACACCACTGGTCCGCGGCCCACGCCGCCTCCTTCCGCCCGTCCGGCCCTCCCACGCGGGCCGACCGCACCGCCGAGGGGAGGAGGGGAAAGAGGCAATGGGCACCGCAAGGGGGCACGCAGCCACAAGAGCCCCCCCCCCCCCGGAAGGGCCGATGTGTTACCCGCTGCGAATGGGGGCAGGAGGGGAAGGCTCACCCAGTCAGGCCCGCACGAGGCCCACTCCACCACCGCGGCCCGTAATGGCCGTCGAGCCGCACCGCAGACACAGCGCCCCAGACACAGGCACCACCAGGATCACTGCACCCACCCGGCGTGGGTGCACTGCCGTTCCGCCTGTCCTCCGGTTCCCGGGTTGGGTCCCGGCGCAGATGCCCCCAGGAGCCGCCGGCACTCGACCTCCCGGCTTCCCTTCACTCTCTGGGCCGCAGACTTGTGTGGTCTCTGCGCCTCTGCCCGGGGGCCCCAGCCGCCACGATCGCCGCCGAGCCTCCACCACCAGGGCCCGGGGTCACCGACACTCCGCTGAGTGGGTAGCAGACACTAGGAGCCAGGATAAGTTACAAATTTATGGCGGGCTGGACGGAGCTCGCCTAGCACACGTCCGCCATGTTCGGCTGCTAAGCCACGCCCCCCCAGAGTTATTCATTTTTTGAGAAAAACCATGTATCAACTCCCCAGCAGCCGTAAGGTATGGTAAACAGCGTGAAATTAAAGTCACTCGGATACTTTCCATAGGCTGCAATCTCTGGACGTTTTTTCCTCCATGACTGTTTGTAAGTTATTTTGTCGCTTTCTGGTCTTACAGTCCTCAAACACAGACATTGAGCCCAGGTTTGCCCTTGGTAAAGCAGCAGTGAGGTTTACGGCACATTAGAAGGCATAAGGTGACCACTTCAGTGCGTTATAGAAATATAATGCATGGGATTCTGCAATCTCTGTATAAACGGCAGTCACTAATTTCTTTATTATAAAGAAAAGACATCAGAACTCGACTATTATAAGGTTATTACACTCGAGTTCTGACTTCACAATGCCTGCTGCCAGAACCAGCAGCCGAGGTGAAAGGCAGGTCAGGTCAAGTAGCATAATTAAAGCAGCTGTTTAAAGCAACAAACAGAAATTTGCTTTACTTTCTTCTGCTCTGTTTTAATAGCTAACAGTGACAAGCAGAGAGAATGTTTATTTTTTTCACTCCTTAGACGACTTGAATTGACCTGTTTCTAATATCTGTTTGCAACTAATATCTACCAGGTTTTGATGTTTAATTTTGCACTATAGGCTTTATTTTTTTCATGTTTGCCCACATGCTCCCTCTTTTATATTAAAGAAAAATGCACAAAGGTTTTAAGTGGTTTGTTGGAAAGGTTATGGTGTGACCATGTATTATATGGGATAAAGTATCCCCTGGCATACATGATAAGGATTTTGCAAGTCACCTCAGAATTCCATAACCTTATAAAGGAACTCTGCCTTTGGCCTTGTTCCTCTATATGGTTATGTAACTCCTTGGTGACTCGCAATATCCTTATAATGTATAGCAAGGGGCACTTTATGCCTTCTAAAACTAGCAAAATTTGTGATGAAGTAGAAGTAGTTGAAACGGAACCAATGCAAGATGGATTTCAGAGGGAAAGCTGTAACATCTTTCATCACCTTGAACACTTTCTTTGGGATGCTTCCTGTCCCATGCTTCCTAGGAGGTTTACACAGTTGGCTAATGCAGTCTCAGACAGATTAATGTTGGATAAATGACAGAGGTCTGAACTATGGCAGTGTCAAGTCAGCATTTCAGCTTTCTGAGATACATTCCATGAAAACCGATGCCATTTAGCACCGCTAACATATTCAATATGTTTGTGTAGAGTTTTGTGATCCTAGTGTTACAATAAAGTGCAATGCTTTCATATGATTTTTAATTAATACTGCGCACGTCATTTTACAAGTAGAAAAAGTTAAAAGTAATATTTGCTTTGTCAAGCATCTGTCGGGCAAATCAAATTTCAAGGCAATATACAATTTTAGCTCACTTCTTGGCCCGCCTTCTCTGTGGTGCCAGGGTTGGGGCTATCTCTGCACCATGAAGCCAGCTCTCAGATTCCAAAGAGATAAATGGAAGGATTGAGTTTACGAATGTACGTACAATCCTGGGTGGCTGTTTTTGACCACAACATCCAAGGGCAGGTAGTCATAACTACGTCCCTGGTAGCTCCAGAGTATTGAAAGAGACAGAAACACACATAATAGGCCTACAAATTTGACAGAAATGGTTGTTCTCCACCACACAAGAATCAATTAAGGAATTTCAATGTATTTTGTGCTTTAACCCCAGAACCCCAGGTTCGGACTCCTTCACGACCCCCAAATTTACACATAAAAGTAATCTCCCAAAGGGAAACACTCAAAGATCAAGTCCACATTTCACATTGGTCAATCACGTTCCATAAACCATGGTCTCAGATGTCCATAAAGTTGTGGTGCAGTCATCCATCCATATGTAATGTCCAACAAGTAGACTTATATGTTGTAATTAAAAATACATAGTCAGTCTTTATTCTTTGTAAAAAAAAAAATAGACAATGACAACCCAGCCAATGTGTTTCGTCCCCCCACAGGACTTCTTCAGGGATTGTGATACTTAATTTCATTCAAATTAACTGTCAATAAACTCTTAGTCCACAAGTGTTTCTTAAAACCATGTTAAAGCCAGCAAGGTGTTGAATTTCGTTGGGAAGAAAAAAGCACCAGGCCTCCGGCCTTGGGCCCAGTTTAGGACCAGGCGGGCTTCTCTTTGGCATGCCTTTGACACTCCATCAGCACGCCCAGGAACCGAAGTATCACAATCCCTGATGAAGTCCTGTTTGGGGGCGAAACGCGTTGGCTGGGCTGTCATTGTCTATTTTTTTTTAATGAAGAATAAAGATTGACCATGTATTTTTAATCCATGACATTTGTCTCCTTATTGGACTTTAGTATGGATGGATGGATGAATACACCTCAACTTTATGGACATTTGAGACCATGGTTTATGTAACATGTGATTGACCTATGTGAAAATTGGACTTGATCTTTGAGTGTGGGTGGTGTGGTGAGCAAAAGAATGATGGATTTAACCCAGATCCTTGTGACTGGGGGTGAATGTTTGCATTGTCCAGCATTCCGTCCATCAATTGTTTCTTTTGCATATGTCGCCTTAAGTGGGAAGGGTATGCCCAGACGTGGGTCCCATGCTCACTACACCACTGGGTTCAAGCTAGCCTGGCTGATGAAGGATGATGGCCTGAAACCCGTCCCAGGATGCTTGTTTCCGGTCCAGGGAGGACCTTGCTTGGCAGTTCGGGCTGGACTGTTCCCACAAGGAACAGGGTCAAGACTGATTTGCATATGGCTGGGTCCAAACTGGGGTGGTGTGGTGAGCAAAAGAATGATGGATTTAACCCAGATCCTTGTGACTGGGGGTGAATGTTTGCATTGTCCAGCATTCCGTCCATCAATTGTTTCTTTTGCACTGAAGAGGAAGCTTACACAGAAAATTAGTAAACTGGCAGGCAAGTGTCCCTAAAAATCAAACTTCTGGACAATATCTGCTTTGTAATTGGGCAGAATACAGAAGAGCATAGACAATACTTGTGTTTGTAGTCACGTGGTTATGTATCAAGGGAACACTTCATCTGATGACGAGGATGGGAGTCAAACCCATGCATTTCAAAGATTCAGTGCTATGTTTCCACCCACTTCATGTTAGACCTTTGTAATAGATGGCATCTCCATGCATCATACATGGTCAAATTAGGACAGCAAATAGGTTCACCATGAAATAACTGCAGAACCATTTGCAAAATTGTGATTCGCGAGGCACCGTTTTGGTAGTATATTTAGGGCCATTTTTTGATAATCTGTGGCTCACACAGTACATTGCAAGGCACATTAGATGAACATCACTGGTCAAAATGGGCCATGATTCAAAGGGAACTTTATAGAGGCATAGGTCATGGCATAAACTATCTATGCCAGATGTGCAGAGTGTAATGTGCTATTTATTAACAATTGTTGAATGTGGGGAGCCCTCTCCACCCTCAACAATGGAAATAAATAGCATATTATACCCTACACATTTGCATGTACTGTTTATGCCATGGCATTTTTTCATGTGTATTTGCTTTAACATAAGGCATTTATCCAAAACCAAGATGTATATTTCTTGTTCTTTCAAAGTTACATTAAAACATAATTTGCCAATTTTGCCCAACGCCAAAGTATTTCACAGTGTTCATAACGGTACAGTAGAGCCAATATTTTCCTAGTTTGCCCAGTGCTACACTAATTGCATGTGTTTGCCCGGCTTTCACAGTGCTACACTAAATCACATATTTCCTCAGGTTCAACAATGACCTAAGAAAACAAAACAATACACGGGTCCGCCTACACGCAAACAAGGGGCACTGACAGAAGCAAATAAACAGGTGCACAAAGAGGAAAGAACCTAAAGAGAGACACTGAAGATGGAGTGCCAAACAGATGCACTGATAGACCAGACACCGCATGGCATGCTTACACACAGAAGCTAAAACAAAGACACAGAGGCATATGGGTACATTTTCAGCCACAAACCACCATAATACATAAAATGTACTCCCCACTGCAGAAACAGACATGCAAGTAGTAAAATACAAAAGCAGGCAGGTAGTCAGTCAGTCAAATCACTTTATTCGATGCTTAAAAATTAAAATCATAAAACTACAGAATACACATTATAAAAACAGTTGCAATCAAATTAAAAAACGCAGTTCATTATATAAAATTAAACAATCATCTGGTCTCCCATGAGAGGAGTAAAAATGAGGCCACAGAATAACACACTAATTGAGTGACAGGGAGAAGATTCGACTCCAAGGGTTGGAGCAGCGAAGACAGTAGGCAGCATCTTCAGCGTCTGGGCAAGGAGAGGGTAAGTCCTCTGCCAAAACCCATGCTTCGACCTCTGGGGGGGCTCCCCAATCGAAAAACGGCAGAAAAACGACGCCGGTCCCGATCGACGTTGAAGACGACGACGTCGAGAGCAGGTATGACGACGATATGCTCTCCGTCGACTCGGGGCTCTGGGTCGAAGCGACGTCGACGCTCCACATCGAGGAGAAGGACGGCGAGATCTCAGACGAAATCGCCGTCGCGGACGTCTCCTCGTTCAACGTCGACTCATCAACGCAGATCGTCGTCGAGGCATCATCGTCGTCGATCGGAGGCACCGGCGGTCGCCGTCGATGCGTCACCGCCGAACGCCGTCGACGTCTACGAGAAGGTCGACGTCAAGGAGAAGGTCGAAGTCGAAGAGAAGGTCGACGTAGAGGTGTCACCACCGACGTTCGACGTCGAGGTACCGTTCCGGGACTCGCTCCGTAGTGAGCCTATCGACGTCGACAGATAGTTCACGGTCCAGACGACGTTCGCCATTGAGCAGTAGGTCGATGTCGAGGGGGAGGTCTGGCGTTGAGTCCAGGGCGCCTTCTTCGCAGCCAGCTCGAAAACGGAGGAGGCTGGTCTCTTCTGCAGATTCGGAGTACTCCCGTACCTATTCACCATCAAGGATGCCTCCTGCTCCTCGTCAACCGGTGGACCTGCCTTCAACACCGCCGCCACCACCTCCTCCTCCTCCTCCTGCTCCTCCTCCGGCTCATTCTCCGCCTCCTTCTCTGCCTCCGCCTGGGCCCACAGCTCCTCAGCCCATGCGTCCTGCAGAGCCTCGAAGACCAAGATCACGGTCTCGGCCGAGACATCGTTCTCGTAGACAGCGCCGGTCTTCCACGGGATCTCATCGCCATCGCTATGAGAGATCTCGCTCCCGGCATACCAGGGACGAGTCTTCCACGAGCACGGGGAGGTACTCGCCTACTCTAATGGACTCTCCTCCTCAGAGAGTGTCTCCCGTTGATGATATCCCCACCTTTCAGGAGGTTCTGGTCAGAGGAGCGTCAAAACTTAACATTCCCTTGTCAGCTCCTATACCGTCGACTTCAGTTATATTTTAAACCCTCCAGCAGAGACAAACATCTTGTCCCTTGCTTCCATTGGTGCCTGGTTTATTGGAACCTGCTATGGAACTGTTCCTGACACCATCTTCTATAACATCTGCGCCTTCTAGGCTACAGAAGAAATACCGCCCTCCTGATTCGGACCCTGCCTTCCTCCGACTGGACCCCACCCCGGACTCTGTCATAGTGGTGGCGGCAAGGAAACAGCATGCTATGGCTCCGACTTCAACGGTACCACCTGATAAGGAAAGCCGTAACCTGGATTCGGTGGGGAGAAAAGTTTGCAACACCGCAGCTACATCCATGAAGGCGGCCAACTCTACTGCCTTGCTGGGCCGGTATGACCGATCCCTGTGGGAGTCGCTTCAACAATTTGTGGACCTCCTGCCCAGGGACAAGCGGGAAGATTTTCATGAGATATTGAACGAAGGACTGATGGTTTCGAATCAAATCATCAGTGCTGCAGCGGATACTTTACTCCTGTCAGCCCAGGGGTATTGCCACGGAGTTGCTCTCCGGAGGCATTCCTGGCTTCGTCTTACCTCCCTGAAGCCGGAGGCGCAACAGCGCATCTCTAATCTACCATTCTCTGGCACGACCCTCTTTGGTTCCCAAGCGGATGACGAGATGGCCCGCATGAAGGCGGAAATGGAGACTTTGAAGGCTGTAGGTCTAGAGAAGCCTAAAGAACAGCGCAAAACCTCCCGCCAATTCCAACGGCGTTATTCCTCCCAGAGGTTCCAACAATCTCAAGGCCGTCAGTCCAATCAACAACAGCAGTTTCAGCGGTCTTTTCAGCCGTTTCAGAAACGCCAGTCGCGAGGACGGTCCAACCAGCAGTCTGGACAAGGGAACAAGGCCCCTGCTGGTTCCAAGCCCTGAAGGGTTACTTCCCCCTCTTCTGTTACCCACTCCGGTGGGGGGAAGCATTCAAAATTACCTGGCAGAGTGGCAGAAAATAACTCAGGACAATTGGGTGCTGAATATTGTTCGCAATGGATACTCGCTACGTTTCACAAGCCCTCCTCCGTCGATTCCTCCAACTCGCTCGCGCTACATGCTGCGCGAGTTACAGGGGAAGGCCAACATCCTCTTACAGAAAAGGGAGATAGAACCGGTTCCTCTTGCACAGAGAGGAACAGGACTGTATTCTCGGTTCTTTCTAGTCCGCAAGAAAGACAAAAACGAGTTCAGACCCATCCTCGACTTGCGACATGCAAACAAATGGATTCGCAGAGAAAAGTTTCGGATGTTGTCCTTGCATCAAATCTACCCTCAACTTCATCAGGGAGACTGGCTATGCGCAATAGATCTGCAAGACGCATATTTTCACGTGCCCATAGCGAGGAAACATCGCAAGTACCTGCGGTTCGCCGTAGGCAACAACCACTATCAATACTCTGTGCTTCCCTTCGGCCTGAAGTCAGTGCCCCGGACATTTTCCAAATGCATGGCCGTAGTTGCTTCACATCTAAGGAAGAACAAGGTGTTCGTCTACCCATATCTAGACGACTGGCTGATCAAGGCAGCTACGTCTCAGGAAGCGCAACTGCATTTCAATTGGACTTCCAATCTCCTCCTTCGTTTGGGCCTCCACATCAACCTCACGAAGTCTGTCTCGACTCCTGTCCAATGTCTACAGTACCTGGGAGCCACCATCGATACTCGCACGGCAAACGTGTGTCCTTCGGAGGAGAGACGCTTATCGATCCTTCGGAAGGCTCAGGCTCTCATGACCATGCCCTCCCCGATGGTGAGGAAGGTATCTTCTCTCCTAGGCTCCATGGCCTCCTGTATCTTCCTCACTCCAAATGCACGCCTCCATATGAGACCCCTGCAAGAATGTCTGGAGGATCAGTGGGACCAGAAGCTGGGGGATTGGGAAGACAGGATTCAGCTGTCGCAGCAGGCCCTCCAGTCCATCCGATGGTGGTGTTCTCCCCGCAATCTCCTCCGGGGGATTCCCTTCCACAAAGAGATACCGACGCAAACCATAGTGACGGATGCGTCTCTCCACGGCTGGGGTGCGCATTCCGACCACCTTCAGATACAGGGCACGTGGTCCCGGAAGGAGGCCACGTACCACATCAACTTCCTGGAACTTCGAGCGGTTCATTTGGCGCTGACAGCCTTCCAGCCGTCATTTCACACCAGTTCCCTGCTTGTCCAGACGGACAATACAACAACAATGTTCTATCTCAACAAGCAGGCGGGCTCGAGATCTCGGGCGTTATCTCGGGAAGCCCAGACCATCTGGAAATGGCTATTGGCCAGGAACCTGACCATCACAGCAACTCACCTCCCAGGTGTTCAAAATGTTCAGGCAGACACTCTCAGCAGACTCATTCAAGAAAATCACGAATGGGTCTTAAACGACGAAGTGGTTCGAGACATCTTCGGAAGATGGGGTACTCCAGAGGTCGATCTGTTCGCTACCGCAGAAAACAGCAAATGCCGCGACTTCGCCTCCAGGTTTTACCAACCGGGGACTCTGGGGAATGCACTGTGGATCAACTGGTCAGGCGACTTTCTCTACGCTTTTCCTCCAGTTCCCCTGATCCCGACAGTACTGATCAAGCTCTCACAATCACGGGCCAAGATGATCCTCATTGCTCCGGAGTGGCCCCGTCAGTGGTGGTTCACAGACCTTCTCCACCGGTCTCTCCTGCCACATCTCCGTCTTCCATGCCGGCCGGACCTTTTAACGAAGTTCGTCGGACAGATGGTGCACCCCAACCTCTCGTCGTTGAATTTGGCGGCATGGGCTCCTGAGTTAGAACAGTACGGACATTTGAATCTCCCTCGGGACTGCATGGAGATATTGAAGGAGGCAAAACGGCCATCTACACGCACTTCCTATGCATATAAATGGAAGAGATTTTGCATCTGGTGTGCGTCTAAGAATGTGGATCCTACCTCCTGCAAGTAAGATGTCATCCTTCCTTACTTGCTACACTTAGCTCAATCTGGCCTCCAGTTTCATTCGATTAAAGTTCACCTGGCAGCTTTGACTGCTTATAGGAAATGTCCTTCACAAACTTCCTTTTTTAAAATACCAGTCATCAGAGATTTTCTTGAAGGTTTGAGAAAAGTGTTTCCTCCCATTAGGCGTCCTTCGCCTCCTTGGGAGCTTATTGTGGTTCTTCCTCGACTGATGAGGGAACCGTTTGAACCCATTCATAAGGCTTCTCTTCAGCATCTGTCTTGGAAGACCGCTTTCCTTGTGGCCATAACTTCTGCCCGCAGGGTTAGCGAACTTCAGGCACTCTGTTGTCGAGAGCCATATATAGTTTTTCATTCCTCTAAGGTAGTTATGAGGACTCAGCCTAAGTTCCTCCCTAAAGTAGTTTCAGAGTTTCATGTGAACCAAACTATTTCATTGCCTACATTTTTTCAGAATCCCTCTTCTCCTGCTGAGAGGTTGCTTCATTCCCTTGATGTCAGGAGGGTCTTGAAGTTCTATTTGGACAAGACTAAGGATATTCATAGATCAGACCAGTTATTTGTAAACTATGGCTTGGTTCGGACTGGTCTAGCTACCTCCAAACAATCCATTTCTAGGTGGATTGTTTCCTGTATTCAGCTGTGTTACCAGAAAGCCAACAAGACTCTTGTTAGTAAGCCTAGGGCTCACTCTACCAGAGGTAAAGCTGCTACAGCGGCTTTACTTCGTAACGTACCTATTTCGGAAATCTGTAAGGCTGCCACTTGGAAGTCAGTCCATACATTTACTAAGCACTACTGCCTAGACACTGATGCTAGGGCAGATGCTCAGGTTGGGCAGGCTTCACTTCAGAATCTCTTTGCACAATAGTGAGGTTATTCTCTGTTTCTTCCACCGCTGGGGAGTTGTTTTTTTGGGATGGGCTTGCTAATCTATTCACATGATTATGACTATACACGGAAATCCCCTACAAGAGAAGGAATAGTTTCTTACCTGTAACTCCAGTTCTCTTGTAGGGGTATTTCCGTGATAGTCATAAGCAACCCGCCCGCCTCCCCGGTGGCAGAAACAGACGTTCCCAGGACTCAGCAGGCATTGCTACTCTACGCCTTCAAAAAGAACTGAAAATAACTGCCTCTGGCTGTGCATCATGGGATACGGGGGGTCTCTGGAGACTCTTAAAGGCACGGTATCCATTTGCAGACACATAATGGCAGCCTATGGGGGCTTCTCTGTCCAACCCTTTCATCTCTATCATGAAAAAAGGAGTTTTGTGAAGGGGAGTTTTCTATGTGTTGAAACTCAGTAAAATTGCTAAATTTAAAAGTTAACTGGCTATCTTTTTTCACTTCAAGATGAAGTAATGGCCAGTGTAGCCTAGTTAGTTAGGCTGCATTATTGTCTCTTTATCTCTTAAGTGTCTATGCAGGCCTTCCTGAAGAAAGGCAGAAGATGACGACTTAAGAAGATATATCCAATGAAGTGCTCCGGGGTCCACGCACATGGGTGGGACTATTCACATGATTATGACTATCACGGAAATACCCCTACAAGAGAACTGGATTTACAGGTAAGAAACTATTCCTATTCCAGCTGGAAAAGAAAACATACAGGGGATTAAATTCCCTCTGAACCTCACTAATATAAATCTATGGCGTAAGTTGGGCATAAAAGATAAATGAGAGGCTACGCCTTCCTGGTCTATTGGGCCTCCAGGTATAATTTTACAGACACCTTTGTACTGTTCATCTTAAGTCGCTCAGCTACTTTTTGGTTGCAATATAATGTCTTGATTTCTTTTTTTGAGACTAAAGTGCAATTTGATGGTGATGCAAACAAATGGCCTAAACCAAGAGAGAAGAGGCTATCTTTAATGTGTGTATCAGTGTGGGGTTTTTAGTATTGACAGGAATAATGGCGCTCAAGCTAATTCGCGCTGAGTTTATGTTATACTAGGAGTGTGAACGGTGCAAACCAGGTCAGGGGATATGCCCTAAAACCCCTGTGATGGTATGGATAGAAATCCACACAAATGAAGTAGGTACAGTCCCGGGCACACGTAACGAGGATATAATATCAGGAGAAATGTCTCATACTGCAGAAATGTAGAGGGTCTACACCAGAATGATAGTCTGGGGGGAATATAGAATTAGGCGTGCCAGGTCAGTAGTCCAGGACGACAACGGCGGATGCGCCGGAGCCATCTTCCGGAACCATTTTCCTTCCTGAACAACACTTCTCCCAGTTTCCTGTACTCCGGCGCATCCGCCGTTGTCGTCCTGGACTACTGACCTGGCACGCCTAATTCTATATTCCCCCCTGTGCTACTTAGCACTTGGTTAATCTCGTCGCCACAGGCTGCATCGACTTTTCTGAAGCCCTGAAGAGTCACGGGTTACTACCCTTTGTGACGAAACACGTGTCGGCTGGTTGCTTTTGTTTTGGCTGGTTGCTTATGCTCTGTTACTATATTAAACACCTATGACTATCATTCTGGTGTAGACCCTCTACATTTCTGCAGTATGAGACATTTCTCCTGATATTATATCCTCGTTACGTGTGCCCGGGACTGTACCTACTATCTTTAATGTGTGTTAGCCACGTAATCCTGTGGTCATGGTCAAGGGAGAGGCAGTCTTCTATCAATCTCTGGGTGAAGTTCACAGATTCTCTCCTCCAGATAGAGTGCCATAAAAGTGTTGGTGCCAACCTAATGGTATCGGTAATGTAAAGAATGTCTAGTTCTGCTTGGCAAATAAAGTTGGAACAGCTGAGAGGCCAACAAGGCTTTTCCAAAAAGAGTCCTCGATGGTCTGGAGGTTGTGGGGGTTTGCGATTCCCCAAATCCCAGCCCCATAGGTTGCTACTGATTTCGATTTGGCTGAGTAGACCTTTTTGACCATGTCGAGGGGCTTAGCGCCCAATTTCTTAATAAAAGATTTTAGTGCAATAATCCTCTTCTCAAGTGCTAGTCCCCTGTTGGTGATCATATGAGACCAGGTTAATTGTCTATCGAAAGTTACTCCAAGATAGGAGAAGGTGTCTGTATGTGCTATTCTGCGCCCTGCTATATAAAAATTTGGGGTCCTCTTTTGTTTACTCCCAGATATTAGGACGAAGGTTTTTGCCTCATTGGTCTTCAGATCTAGGCTGCTCATATATTTAACATAGGTTACCAATAGCTGCTGCAGGGCTTGACCAGTGCGGGCAATTCGCACTGTGTCATCTGCGTAAAGCAGAATTGGGGTGTGCAATTTGTTGATCGTCGGAACATCCTGTGTGGAGTTCAGCAGGGGTGATTCCACCTCATTCGTATAGATTGAAAAAAGGAATGGGGTGAGTACACATCCCTGGCGAACTCCCTTGTTAATCAGGCATGACCTAGAGCACTCACCCTGTTTCCCGCAACGAACACTTGCCTCGGCTGAAAAGTAAAGCTGTCTCATAAAATTGGTTATTTCCTCCTCAATGCCCATTTCTGCCATTATATTCCACAGGTGGTGATGAGCGACGCAGTCGAATGCTGCTGACAAATCCATAAATGCCAGATACTCAAGACCTGGCTGGTATTGTCCTGGTTACTCCAGTTATAAGAGATGGCAAGGTAGCTCAGATTCAACCCAAGGCCACTCTTGGAGGCTGTCTCTCCAGTGCAGGCAAAGGCAAGTGCTCCCACACTGACCATGGAATAAGGGAATACTGCTCTTTGTTACACTGCATGGTGCAAAGATGTCCCGGATGAGACCACTGTTCACCCTCCCACAGCAGTGGAGCCTCTTCTGTCCGTGGACACAATGGGAGAGACAGACTGAGAAAGACTGCTGGGGCTCTTACAATGTGGTATGATGGTAACTGCGGTCTTCTGAAGTGCTTTGTGTGACCACATGACACCACTACCAACCTGCTGCCCAGATCCTAAAGCACTCTGGCTCCAGAGATTGGCTTCAGATTTTCTTACCAGTCCAGTGCTGCAGCCGTGCCAGCCAATTGACCTGGAGGCGCGCACAAGCAGCCTTGGGAAGGAAGGGGTAACAGACAATGTGCATGACATGTTGGCATGCACAGATGGCATGATATGTGGACCACAAAGCATGAATGCGTGCTCTAGTCTGACCCAACTCCTGTTTGCAGAATTGTGAACCAAGTTGGCCTGTGGTGCACGTGCACATTGGCTGCCTCCATGCTGCATGTGCAATACCCTGTGTGCTGCCGCTTCTGCCCAAGACAGCTAACATTGATGTTTGGCACAGGTGCCAAAAACCATCCCACATTCGACTCACAGTAGCGGCCCACACAAGTGTGTTGAGCTGGAACTTCTGGCAGTGCTTGATTTTCAACAAGCTAGTCCAAGGCTAGCATCCTCTGTGGCCGAAAAGTTTCAGGAGGGAGTAGGGAAGGTAATTTGTCCCGTGAAAACCAGTTGCACTTACAGTGACGACATTTGGTTACAGAGAAATCATGAGAGCAACAGGACATTGTGCTGGACAAAGTGTGCCAAGCCCTCCTAGAAGCAATGCTGACTCTTGGCTTAGTGAAGTGTAGACTTTAGAATCCAGAACTCAAGTTGTATGATCATCATTTTCCCGACAAATACACGGTCTGATCCAGGGAAGGCTTGCCTAGATGTCCCCAAAGTTGTGAGCGATTTGAGGTTATTCACCAGCATGGCCTGCTTCTGTGTGGCTACGCAACTAAAATATTGCAGCAGGGGATCAAACCTGTAAATGCATTCAGGTTGTTGCCAACACCCAAGGAGACATTTTTGAAGTTGGCTAAAGCCAAGAGTGATCTCATGGCATACTTTGACCTTGAACTAAGGTCTAACAGCAGTTCAGTTGGGTGGAGAATAATATTGGCATAACAGAAGCCTAGAAGAGTCTTCACAAAAGGTTGTTTCATATGCCACAAGACGTCTGTCAGAAGCGTAACATTTTCAGCTGGACAGGACCTTATAGCAGTGGTATGGGCATACCAGTTTTGTCTTATATTCAATTATCTGAGATTTATAAAATCAGTGCCATCGAGATGGGTAATGGTAAAATCTGTAACTTAAAGTAATATGAAGCAGAGGCAAGAGCTAAATTTAAAAAAATAGTTATGTAAATTAAAGGCCAGATGGTTACTATGCATGGAGACTACAGCTTCAGAGATTAGACTTTAAGAGTATTATTGGAAATGGCCCTTTTTGCAGGGTTATCCCCAAACTTTTTGCTTATTCCTCCTATTTTTCCCTGACCTGTTTGTGTTGGTTTTAGGACTCTGGGCACTTTACCACTGCTAATCAGTGCTAAAGTGCATATGCTCTCTGTGTAAATTGTGTTATGGATGGGTGTTTCCATGATTGGATATTTGATTTACCTGTTAGCCCCTAGTAAAGTGCACTGCGTGTGCCAGGGCTGGTGAATCAAATGCTACTCGGGGGGGCCTGCAGCACTGGTTGTGCCACCCCCGCGAGTAGCCCTGAAAACGGTAACTCAGACCTGCCATTGCAGAGTGTGCGCGCAGTTGGTAACTGCCATGTCGACTTGGCCAGTGCACACACTGGCCGGTCCCTAACCTTCCCTTTTCTTACATGTCAGACACCCCTCAGGTAGGCCCAAGGTACCCCTGGAGGCAGGGTGCAGTGTATGTGAAAGGTGGGACATGCCCTGGTGTGTGTGGCATGTCCTGATAGTGAATTACAGCCAATTTCGTTTTTCACTATTGCAAGGCTACCAGTTCCCCATAGGATAGAATGGGAGGTTTGTTTATAACATCTTATAAACATAACTGGCCCAGGGAATTCGGTAAGAAAATAGAATTTAGTATGCCTGAACTCAGAATCTAAAGATGCATCTTTTAGTGAAGGTGATTTTTACATTCTGTGTTTGAAAATACCACCTTTAGAAATTAGGTATTTTCTTGCTCAGTCATCCCGTGTGCCTCTGCTGGAATGTGGATTGCCTGTCTGGGTTTTGGATGACAGAAGGCTGGGGGGCCGGAGGGGCTCCAGATAGTCTAGGTAGGTCAGGAAAGGGCTGAATAGACCTGGGCTACGATGGGGGAAGGGGGAGGAGATTTCCTTGCACCTCAAAGGGCCTGGTCTGCCTCTGACAATGCCGTCTCCACCTCCTGCCAGGAAATGACACCAGAGAAGGCAGAACTGGTTCTGGCCGGGCACAGACACCCTCTGCCTGAAAGATCAAAGGATTTTTGGATACAAATACTGGGGCCCAGACCCCCTGAACTTTAGAACTCATCTGGAACAAGAAGACTGCCAAGAAGAAGAGCCGGAGAAGCTGTGAAAAGGAACGACTGCTTTGCTGGGTGCTTGGCTGGGCTGACCTAGAGTGGCTGCTTCTGTCTTGGGCAGTGAAAGGCCTGGACTGGACTTTCTGCAACCTAATTTGTGAGTCTCTCCAAGGGCTTGAGGTAGAGCTTGCCCCCTGTTCACGAAGTCTCTGGATCAGCAAAGACTTCAAGTTCTTCGACCCGCAGCACTGGGGACTGTGTGTTTTGTGCTGCCACCCGAAGAACACCAACTCGACGACGTCTACGACGCCACTGCCGACTCCGTGTCCTGAAGGCACTGCAGAGGGCACCGCCGCAACGCCGCACCGCAACCCTGGTCTCACCGACGATGCCTGTTGATGCCGCCACCGAGCCGCTACTTGCACCGCGACCTGTGGGCACCGCACTCCGCACCGCCTCGCTTCACGCCGAAGCTTTGGCACTGCAGAGGGCACCGCCGCCACGCCGCACCACAACCCTGGTCTCACCGACGGCTGTTGCCGCCGCCACCGAGCCGCTGCTTGCACCGCGACCTGTGGGCACCGCACTCCGCACCGCCTCGCTTCATGCCGAAGCTTTGGCACCGCAGAGGGCACCGCCGCAACGCCGCACCGCAACCCTGGTCTCACCGACGACGCCTGTTGATGCCGCCACCGAGCCGCTACTTGCACCGCGACCTGTGGGCACCGCACTCCGCACCGCCTCGCTTCACGCCGAAGCTTTCGCAACGCCGCACCGCGACCCTGGTCTCACCGACGACGCCTGTTGATGCCGCCACCGAGCCGCTGCTCACACCGCGACCTGTGGGCACCGCACTCCGCACCGCCTTGCTTCACGAGGACGCCTTGGCCTGTCTGACGCCGCCACTTCCCGACGAGATCGACACCGCTGCTTGCACCGTGGTTCGGGGGCACCGCTCGTAAGTTACACAACGCAGTGCCCTCATCCCACACCGCAGCCTTGGCCTGCCGGCGCCATCGACTCCAGTTTGTCAGCCGACGACAGCGCTTCAGCAACAACGACGCCGCTGCTTGCACCGTGACCTGCCAGCACCGTGACGAGCACCGCCTTCATCGAGCACCGCGACCCTGGTCTCACCGACGACGCCATCTGACGCCGCCACCGAGCCGCTGCTCGCACCGCGACCTGAGGGCACCGCACGCCGCACCGCTGCACTTCGCACCGCAGCACCCGATGCCTGCCGACGCCAGCGCTCCTGACTCCATCAGAGAGGAGATCGACCTGCAACGCGAGTGACTTCAAGGGCCCCATCGCCCTGCATCTCTGAAAGGTACTGTTTGCGGGTCTTCCCGACACCGTAGCTGGCCTGCGATCCCGCGGTCAGCCAGAACTGTTTTTGGATTTGTGTGTTCACGATGCCGTGGTAGCCCGGACGGAGCTATCCACACAAGGAACTCTTTTTTTTTTAATCAGCGTATTTTTGAACTGTGAACTTTTAAGTATAGTATTGTGGTTTTCTATCGTTTTTGGTCTTGTTTTAATTATATAAAAATATTGGATATTTTTCTAAACTGGTGTGGTGTCCTTTTGTAGGGCGTACACTGTATTACTGTTGGTTATGTGCAAATGCTTTACACACTGCCTCTAACTCCTTCGGTGCTCATGACGGCTCCCGGCCGTCATGAGTCACAGTAGACGTGTGCTCATGACGGCCGGGAGCCGTCCGAACGTTGCCGCTCCGCCCACGCGGTATTAATTCCCCGCCTGTGCGGGAGAATTAATTAGTGGGCGGAGTTCGGCCGGCTCCCGGCCGTCATGAGCACACGCCCACCGTGATTTATGACGGCCGGGAGCCGTCCTGAGTACCTGAGCGCCACGCCCAACCCCACCCCCCCTCGCACCGCGGCGAAATTCACGCCACGGCGAAGGGGCTAAGAGAAGCCTGGCTGCTCGTGCCAAGCTACCAAGGGGGTGAGCAGGGGTTATTTTAGACGTGTAACTCCCTCATCCTGACTAGAGTGGTGGTTTTTGCCTGACTTTGGCCCACGCCCTAGCCTACCAAAAATCCCATTTCTAACAAGTATGCACATAAACTTGGGAGGAGTGCTGGTGAATCACATGCCCTGCTTCAATCACAGCAGTGCCCCCCTCACTCGCAGATGAGTACATCAAATTTCGGGTGAAATATGTGCCACCCGCTCTAAAGTCCTTGGAGTGCGCGCATGCACTCTCTCTGTCTTCCCATCTGTGTTCCTCCTACTGACCTGATCATGCAAGAGGAACTCATCAAAGGATGATGGTGTTGGTATGTGCCTTAAGTGTGACAAAGAAGCTGTGGGGGGACAGCTACACAGTAAGATCAAAAACATGGAATGCCCATCATTCCATACTACCTATTGTGTGAGGAACAATGAAGACTGTTGTAGTTTTGTTGTCACAAATAACTTGACAAGGGAAAAGCTGTAATGCCCATTATTGGAGACCCAGGTGTGGGCCACCCTCAAAGCATGCGCCCTGTGCCAATGCACAATGAAACGTGGCCGGTCTGCCCACGAAGCATCTTTGTTTACATATAACATGTTGGCATCCGTTCTTTTTAAGGGGCGCCAGAGTTGCTCTGGGAAAGGGCTCTTTGAGTTACTTGCATCCCCTTCTGCTTTGCTAAACCGTAAGATCAACACTGAAAACAAGATTATATAAAGAGTGATATGATTTGGCAGGAGTTTAGAGGAAACCGAACTGGATCGCAGTGACCTTCTCCTGCAATGTGTATTGGCCTGCAGTTTATTTTTATTTGTGATTTGAAATTAAACCACCTCTGTTTGGCTGGACATTAACTAAAGTCAAACCTCCTTTGGTTACAGGGCTAAAGGCAAAAGGAAACACCTGGCCAGGAATGTGAAGCGCTTTGTAAATGCTAAAATTCAATGCACTACCACAAAATGCTTCCACAATAAAGTTCCACTGATTCAGCCCCCCTCTCATACAACACAGACGAGGGGCAGATCACATATCTTGGCAGCAGAGGAGTGTTTTGACTCGCAGGCAAGTGTGTGCGCTTTCGAGGCCCAGCACAGCGTGGGACTTGTTTTTGCTGCCGACTGGCAGTTTCACAGCGTGTTTTATGGCACATAGTGCAGGCTTTAGGTATAAGCATTTTTGCACATGAACATACAAGGGTGCACACGTCAGAAGAGGAATTGCAAAAATTGCGTAAGCCCCTCCCAGAAGTGGAACATATAAGGTGTGGCAAGGTGTGATCAGGAGAAGGACAGGAAGAAAGCAGTGAAAGACGATGGTGGAGCGGATATGCTGTTGGAATTATAGAAACAGTATGAAGAGAGGTAAACCATGTAAAAATGGAGACGTGGTGTAAAAAGGCTAAGTTAGGGGAACGGAAAAAGAGTGAGAACAGAAAGAAAGAGAAGACCGGTATGAAGGAGAGAGAAGGGTGCAGGTGTATTTTTAGGTCGAGCCTCGAGTAGCGCGCAAGCGCTGCTCTGGCAAGACTTTATGTTAGGGGTTTCAGAAAGCTGACCAGACGCTCGTGCGTCATGGCCTTTTCCCTGCGGTTACCCGCAGGGCAGACATCTGTTTCCAATTATCGTGCCCAGACGCGGGCGCGATAATTGGAAACACATGCCGGCCGTGCGGGTAATCGCAGGGAAAAGGCCATGACGCACGAGCGTCTGGTCAGCTTTCAAAAGCCCAGGCTGCCGCGCTCGCTCGTTTCATTATTTAGCGGTAAAAGACAGCAGCGTGACACAGTCCAGAGACAGATTCGGATGCAACAGCCTTCGAAAATCACAGAGCCTGGTTAGTGGCTATATAAAATAACCAACCCAGTGGAAGAAGCCTCAAGTTTGTGCAGCACTGACATCTGCTGGCAATGGAAAGTGTTGCATTATGCCTACTGGTCAACACGCTTCTTTACTGCAAAAATCGAACTGGCACGGCCAATGCCAGGAAATCTGTATCTTTTTTTATTTTTTCAAAAGTCTCCAGACATGTATTGTATATGTCTGTTACAGGAAGAGCACTGGCTTGAAACCTGCACGCGACACAGCGCTATTTGCGGCCTTATGGCTAACGATCGAACATGATTTCGAATAAAAAAGGCATACCATGCAACTTATGTGTTTTGTCTCCCAGCGCCGCTGGTGGCTTGTGTTTTTAATAGGTGGTTACTGTGCTTCCGGGCCTCATTCTTTGAGTGAGTTGCTGACAGAGTGGCCGCGATCCCTTCAGACCCACTCGCCTTTCAATTGCTCACACTTGACATGCTTCGCATTTCCCTGTTTTTTTGTTTTTTTTATTTTGCTTTGCAATTTAGGAGAGTTCCTTCTGGGTCAGCCATGGTTTCAGAGGTTGGTGTCCTTTGCCGTGAACTACAGTTATTAGGAGTCGCACAGCCGAGCACAGGTGTTAACAGGGTTTATATTATTTTATTTTCTGATAATAGCGTTTTGAGCCTGATGAGAAAAATGCATGCTCTCAGTGACCGGCCCTAACTTTGTTCGTAGGAGGAGAATGCATGCGCTGTGAGGTAGGCTAAAGGCTGGGACCGTGGTCTGTGCACTACATTTAACGTCTCACTGTAAATTGATATTTTAAGACCCCCAATGCGAATTAGATGAGATTTTATGCTTGTGAAGCCAGTACCATGCCAGCTGCTAGTGGCTCCCTCGGCGGTCGCTTAGTATTGTCTTTTCCTAGACAGGGGTGTGCAAAGTTGCTGCTAAATGATTCTGCATAAGGTATTGCGTCACTCAAAACAGGGTTAGTGCGTAGACAAGCTTAGCAACAAGTAAGCTTGCAGAGAAAAGTGATCAAACATTTGCTATTGTGTGTACAGAAGCTCAACAAAAGGTAAGCTTGGAGTAAAAATGTCTCCCTCTTTTTTTCGGCTTGACTGGGAGCAATGAGACAAACAAGCATTGGCAAAGCCAACAAATCTCGCCTCTGCGAGTTATTGCCTTTGTCAATGTTTTAGCCATGTTGCACAGCAGCGAAGCTGCTGTGTAGCATGGCTGGAAGTTAAAAATAAGTGCTATAACGCGGCAAGCGCTAGCTACATCATAGCACTATTTTTCAAAATTGCTGGCGAGAGGGCGGTTTCTCAAGCATCTCTGAGGGAAGGACTCGGAGTTTGCAACACGAGGGCATAAGTGCCTCTCGCCAGCCTGCTATCACCTATAAGAAAAACCACTTAAAGCAGCCAGTCCTTCCTCAGAGATGCTTGAGAAACCGCCCCCTCGCCATCAATTTAGAACAAGCATTGGCATAGCCAATAGGTCTCGCCTTTGGGACCTTATAAGTGTTTAGTTATGCAACAGTTGATGTTGTTGCACCAAGGATATTGTGTTGCATATCTAAATACTTATAAGGTCCCAAAAGCGAGACCTATTGGCTATGCCAATGCTTGTTGTATTTAGTAGACCCTTTCAGTATGTTTGGGATTTTCTTCCTGTTTGGCATATGAGCACCGGCCTCTTTTGTATTTTTAAAAAATATTTTTTATCAACCTACAGTAGTAGTAAGTCTGAATTTCCTTAGAATACCGAATACATCCTGACTCAGTGCCCTCCAAATGGCTGTTGCACTGATATGACCCTCCTCTGGGGCCCTCGCATGTTGATTTAGTGTCATCACTGATGCTAAAATGACCATCGCACTAACTTCTCCTTCTGGGATGACAGTCCTGGAGCAGCCGCCAATCTCCCAGCGCCATTTGGTAATAGAACCCTGCCTGTGGGAAGCATTTGGGTGTTATGAGCTTCTATAGCAGTATCTTGAGCCCATGGGCGCATCGTTGGCAGAGTAACGCTTAAATATTATTTCTTCTAGCGTGCCTAGCGGTCTATTTTTTATTTCTGTGTCCTTTGATTTGCATCTGATATGGTATCCAGGATCTAAACAGAAATATATCCGGGTTGAGATGGAAGTATCTCAGAATAGCCAGGGAGCTCTCTTCCCTGTTGCGTGTGCTGCATGTCCCCTCCCCTTTGCCGTAGGCGCTCCTGTGTTACTTCAACTATTTGTGCTGTTACTGTCCTCGGCAAGGCAATGTTTCTGTTCAGCATTCTAAGAATAATCAGCAAGAGTTATCCATAACATAAAGTCGCGTAACTCGATTCTATGCATTAGCTTTATGAATGGCTTCTTCTAATAACATGATATCCAAGTTTCCACTCCTCGCGATTCTACAGTTCTTGTTCAGGGCTTTGAAAGACCTGATTGCCCAATATGAACATGGTCAAAGGATGATTGGATGCTAGTTTTAAATTCTTTGTAACCAATGGATAGTTCATCCAAGGAACGAGAACAGATGAATGAATATATAGCTAGGCGTTTTTTAAATATACCATGAATAAGATTGATCGGAAGAGGACACCTACTAGTGCATTGAGGAGTTGTACCCTTGGACAGTCCACTTGGGAACTCTAATCAAGATTTTAAAGGGTTTCGATCTTAGCGAAGGTCTAAACGTGTCTCTGTGCACTGTGCAGTTTGGGGAACGACACTACTTGATTTGAGCCGGTGGTTGCCGGTGGGGGCCACTGTCACTCATTGTTGGGAGCCGGCAGTTGCGGCCGGCATGGCTCACAGGTGGGGGGCGGGTGCGGGGTCCCGGGAAGGCGAGCGAGTGATCGCGAGGGAAGGAGGGGGGTCACGCAAGGAGGGGGGGTTTAAATAATTTGAAAGAAAAAAAAACGTACCTTTCCCAGGTCCCGTGTCTTCACTGCTGGGTCTGCTCCTGCTTTCCTGCCTCCGCAGGAACAGGAAGCAGGCAGCCTCCCTCCCCTCCCCAAAGCCAATCACAACGCTGCAATGGCAGCGTTGTGATTGATTGGGATGCCGACCACACAGGCGTCTATGGGGAGGCCATTTTGCAGCCTGCATGGAGAAAAGGGAGAGTGCGCATGACTGAGGGCCGACCAAACAGTCAGGTCCCGCAGTATTGGGCTAGTCACTCCTCCCCCGCCCTCGAGCAGACCTCCCCACCTGCCCGCCCCTAACCAAACCCTTCTGCTTTCTCGCACTGCAAGAAGCAGAAACATAAAATGGTATTTATAATACCATTTTATGTTTCTGCTTCTCGCACTGCGAGAAAGCAGTGGGGCGACGCTCCTCCGCCCACATGGAGGTGCCGCCCCTGGGAGCCGGCACTTATTTTGACTTATCAGACATTTCTCAAGAGCAAAGGAGGGGAAAACATGCAATGGAGAAAGGAGGAGGAAGAGAAAAAAAGGGTAAACCTTCACTAGGGGAGAAAGCAGGAACCTGCAAGAGTGAGATAAAGGGTCGGGATTGTCTAATAGAGGAGTAAAGAGGCATGAGGTGAATTCAGGACTACGAGTCCTTGGTATTCAGTGCACTGAAGTTCAATAGCTCCAGACACGGACTTCTAGGCACCGCTATGGGCATTGGCACTCATTATTTTTCAAATTAAGCACTGGAGACGATTAGACAGGCCGTAGAAAATGTGCCCAAAACTGGGACACTAAAACTGTGCATCTCTCTGAGAAGTGTGCCTGCCTTTTAAAGTAAAGCTAGTGGACCTATGCCAGGGCTACTGAAATTACACAATCCTGCGGCTGCAGCGTTTTCCACAATATCGTGGATGGTACTGCATTTGTCACATAATCACACAAAAAATGATTTTAGCTCAAGAGTTTTAAATTTTACTAAAAATAAAAAGGGTCAAACCTTGTGCTGCATAGTGGCAGACTCTTTGCAGAGGTTAACTGGTCACATTTTAGCTGCCAATTGCTGTATTCGGGTGTTAAAGTGGTACTAATGAGGGTAAACTTTTCCCCAGACAGCATTAATGTAAGTTAAAATGACAAAATAGTGAAATAGTACTGCCACAAAATGGGCTGCATTAGGCTGAATAATTGTCAAATTCTTGGTGCATAATTTAGTCAACCCTGCCTCATAATTTGGGGCCAAAAGCAGTTGTTTGGTCACAAACGCTCTGATTCAGAGTTTGCAATCGAAAAACTGCATTTACCAATATACTAAGGGAAACAGCAAATACCACGACCGCCGAAAAACGAGTTGCCTTTGCAAGGCGGGTGGAACAATGAATGCGTCTGAACCACGCATTCCATTTACAAAGCAGGTCGTTACAACGACCTGCGTTAGGTAAAGCAGCATTGGACTTTAAAGTCCAATGCTTTCCCTACTGTTGTGGGGACTGGAGTTGGAATAGTAAATTATACTACTCCAAAGTCCAGCGCTCCCTTAAGGCAAGTTGTTGTAACAACATTAGTTGTAAATGGAATGCATGGTTCAGACGCATTCGTTGTTCCGCCCGCGTTGTTAAGGAACGCGTGGGAAAGGAAAGCGTGCTTGTCTCATACAACCATTTACTAAACCCATTTTATAAGTCTGTACTTTTTACTGACTCCTAAAACAGGCATAGAAATGGATATGGAATTGCTATTTGGAAGGGGCATGTTGTAGACATCCCTTCTAAAAACCAATTCCTAACCATATGTATCGATGGTTTAGGACCAAAATTACGGGTGTAAACCATTGAGAAGTTACAGCCCCTCAATCAATCAATCAGGGTTTTTAATGCGCACTACTCACCCATTATGGTCTCAAGGCACTGGGGGGGGGGAGAGAGAGAGAGAGCGAGCAGATCCTTAGGTCATTCGAAGAGCCAGGTCTTAAGGTCCTTTCTGAATTGGTGCAGTGTCGGGCTTCGTCTGATGCGGTGGGGGAGTTTGTTCCAGGTCTTGGCGGCAAGGTAGGAGAAGGAACTGCCACCCGCTCTGGCCCTGTGGATGCGGGGGACCATGACTAGGGCTAGGTCGGCAGAGCAGAGGTTTTTCTTGGGGGCGTGGAAGGAGATTCATTCATTGAGGTAGTGTGGTCCGGTGTTATGGAGGGCTTTATAGGCGTGTGTGAGCAGTTTGAAGGTTATTCTTCTTTCAACAGGGAGCCAGTAGAGGTCACGGAGGTGTTGGGTGATGTGGTCATGTCGCGGGATGTCGAGGATAAGTCAGGCTGCGGCGCCCTGGACAGTCTGGAGTTTGCGGAAGAGTTTTTTGTTGATTACGGCGTAGAGGGCGTTTCTGTAGTCCAGTCTGCTGGTGATGAGTGCGTGGGTGACGGTCTTCCTGGCGTCAGGGGTGATACATTTGAAGGTCTTGCGAAGTATTTGGAGGGTGTTGAAGCAAGTGGAGGACACGGCGTTGATCTGGCGATTCATGGTGAGTGAAGAGTTGAGTATGATGCCGAGGTTGTGAGCGTGGTCCGTTGGGGTGGGTGGGTTTCTGAGGGCAGGGCGCCACCAGATGCTGTCCCATGCGGAGGGGGTGGAGCCGAGGATGAGGACTTCTGTTTTCTCCGATTTGAGCTTCAGGCAGCTGCTGCTCATCCAGGTTGCGACGTCTTTCATCCCTTCTTGGAAGCTGTGCCTGGTGATGTCGGGTTCCTTGGTGAGGGAGAGGATGAGCTGGGTGTCGTCGGCGTATGTTGAGTCCTTGTTTTCTGATGATGGTTGCAAGGGGGGCCATGCAGACGTTGAAGTGCGTGGGGCTGAGGGAGGATCCTTGGGGTACTCCTCATCTGATCTCTGTCGGTTTGGAGAGGAAGGGCGGGAGTCTTATTCTTTGTGTTCTGCCTGAGAGGAAAGATCGAATCCAGCCTAAGGCTGTTCCCTGGATGCCGGTGTTGTGGAGTCTGGCGGATAGTGTGCGGTAGGAGATGGTGTCGTAGGCTGCTGAAAGGTCCAGGAGGATGAGGGCTGCTGTGGGGCCTTGGTCGAGGAGAGAGGGGATGTCGTTGGTGGCGGCTATGAGGGTGGCCTTGGTGCTGTGGTTGCTACGGAATCCGGATTGAGAAGTGTCTAGGATGTTGTTTGTTGTTGGTTTCTATTAAGTGTGCTAGCTGGGTGTTGACGACTTTCTCGATTTACTTTGACAGCAAAAGTGAGTAGTGAGATGGGCCTGAAGTTCTTGAGATCTGTTGGGTCTGCGTAGGATTTCTTGAGGAGGGGTTTGACTTTGGCGCGTTTGCAGTCATCGGGGAATGTAGCGGTCTCGAGGGAGCAGTTGATAGTTCGGCGTAGTTCGGGTGCGATGGTGGTGGCGGCCCTGTGGAAAATGTGTGGCGGGCAGGGGTAAGTAGGTGCTCTGGACTGGATGCTTTTCATTGTCTTTGCGGTGTCTTCTGTGGTGAGAGGGGTCCAGGTGTGGATGGTCTGATGGATGGCGTCGCTGGGGGGGGGGGTGTTGGGGCGGTGCCGTGATCTTGGTCGTCGAAGTTGTCGTAGAGCGTCTTGATCTTGCGGTGAAAGAAGGACCTGTGTTTGTTGCAGAGGTCTTGGGAGGGAGGGACGTCGGTAGTTTCGCTGTTGGGTCCGGTGAATTCTTGTATGATGGTGAAGAGTTCCTTGGAGTTGTGGGAGTTGGAGAGGATTCTGTATTCGATGAAGTTTCTCTTAGTTGATTTGATGAGTTGGTGGTGTGCCATGGTGGCGGCCTTGTAGGCGGAGTGTGCTTCCGGGGTTTTGCTGTTTCTCCATGTTTTCTCCAGTTGTCTGCAAGAGCGCTTGGATTCTCGGAGGTTCGTGGTGAACCAGATGGCTTTCGTGTTGTCGTCTGGTGGTGTTCTGGAGGGGGCCAGAGTTTTGGCGCAGTTGGTGATCCAATGGTGGAGGTTGCTTGGTGCTGTGTTGGTGTCTGTCATAGTAGGGGAGGAGTGCAGCTGAGGGCATAAGTGAGGTGTTCTTCAGAGACTTTGTTCCAGCATCTGTGTTGGAGGCGTGGCGTGCGCTTGTGTGTGGTGGGTTTCGAGAAGGAGAAATGGATGCAGTGGTGGTCTGTCCAGAGCGGGTCCGTGGTGTGGCGGAAAAAAAATGTGTTTCCTCCGGCGAAGATGGGGTCGAGTGTGTGTCCTACCATGTGTGGGTGGGTGGAGATAAGTTGCTTCAGTCCTATGTTGGTGAGTTCTCCAGGAGGGAAGTGGTGTTGGGATCGCTGAGGTTGTCTAGGTGGAAGTTCAGGTCTCCGAAGCTGGGACGGTAACCCTTTTACTAAAAGAGAAGGTGTCCCTTGGTTAAACTTGTTAGTTAGTTTCAAGCCAGGCATACCAGGTTCCATTCCTGTATCTGCCTTAGCTGAGAATGTCCAAGTTCTTCCCAGACTTTGTCCTTGAGTACTTCATCAATGTGTTCTGTCTTGAACAAACTCTCCAGATACATGAATAGTGAGAACTTCAAATTCCTCCTGATCCCGGACCAAAAACACTGCAAGGGGATGACCTAAGTGCTTATCATTTGTTTACTATCACAAAGGATGCAGAATCCCTGTATCTTCCCGTTTGAAAGATGTATTGGGTTTGTTTTTTGGTGTCCTGCTTTTCAGAAGCTCATCAGATCATTCTAACATTTTAATAAACATAGCTGTTAAGCCTGAAATCAAGGGTTCAGAGTGCATATGTGCCATGCCACTAGACCCACCTCCAAATGAAAGGCCAGACTGTCCTTTTCATATTTTAGTCTATGGTAATGTGTAATTGTAAACCTTCTTTCATTCAAAATTATACACTTTCAACATTTCACCTTGTCACAGATAACCAACAAATGTACATTCTTTAGGTTGCTGAATTTTGCCTGTCATGTGTTATTCCGACAGCTCATCTTCAGTTGTCCCTACATGGCCTCTGATTTCCTTCTTGTTCAAGACATCACACTTTCAGTTTTTTTTGCATCACTACACTAATGCAGGAAAAGATAGCCTTTCTTGTTGGACTTAAATGTGATGTGTCTTCTTGCATTTAAAGCTCATAAAACATGCTGTGAAAAAATGACCAAGGTTGAGAAATCTCATTGATCTCGCATGGCTTTCAAAGCGCTTTATAGGAAATATAGCTGAATCTATGAGCTCATTTGTTCTCTAGTAAACACCAGGATCAAGGAGAGGAAGAGGAGCAAAAGGAATTCATCAGGTACATCCTCACTATGGCAATTTAAGATTCCATCAAAGACAGGGTGACCAGAGGTTCCAGAATTGCAAGTGCTGTCCTGGTGTTTCACCATCTGTTCCAGCAAATATTGGTGAATGTAGGACATGTTCAGTTTTCACAGTTTTGGTTAACACACAGCAAGGCAAGTTTTCATGCGTTCCATTGCAGAATTAATTTGCAGCAACCTTTGACAGCAAGCAATTTATTGAACTCGGAGAGTATTGTATGCTAAAGGCTACATTTAGTTACCTTTAGTGCCATTGTCTGTGTTTTCTGCTTTGGGAGCAGTCAGTTGAATCCTTCTGTGCCCCTCCATCGATGAAGACAGGTAGTCCTAATTCTCTGTTTCTGGAATGTCCCAGTTTTTAGTTTTCAAAGTCTGGTCACCCTAAACATAGGTTTTCCAGCAGACACGGTTCACTAATTTTTGCCAGATATCAGTTCCTGAGGCGCTGGAATTTAGTAGTGTTGTCTAACGTTTATGCCGGCTGCCTGCGATTCGCTACTTTCTCTGGATTCCAATATCTATGTATTTTTATTCTCAAAGAAGTTTAGTTGCTGTGGATGAGCCATGGTCTTTTACTAATGTGCAGCAGTAATGTTCAGCCCCCAAAATGCAGAGCTGCCATCTTGCATTAGTCTTACTCATGGTTTAGGCCAGGTTTGGACTAAACAGCCTAAACCGCTAGTTTGACGATTTACAGTTTTCATCCCTACTCTAAGAACTGTAATACAGTAATTCCGTCACAGACTTTCAAGTTTTTGTGGTACATTCTTCAGCTACAGAAACCCATTCAAACCCTATATGTTTATCAATGGCAGCAAAAAAAATCACTCAAGTTTTTTATTGCTGAGTTTATAGACTGACGTTAGAGCTCCCAAGTTTCTTCTGCTATTCACTTCAATAAAGATAGGATATTGGCTAAATTACCATCTCCTCCATGGCAAATATAGAGGCTATTCTGATCAAGGGGCAAGGACAGCCTTTGTTTCGAGACTGACTTTGCATCTGCCAGTCACTGGGTGTACTAATGAGGTTTAAGGCTTTCCCCTTGCTCAGGTACAAGACTGTATAGTGAGGACAAACATTCAGAAACTGTACTGTAAAGCTACAGTATATAAACTTCCTAAAAGTTCCAGTCCAGTTTTTCTCTTTGAATTCTGGGACTTGTAATCCCAAGTTTATAAATTGGCAAACAGGACTACTAGCTTTCGCATGCAAGAAAAAGCCTAGACGAGATGAGTTACTCGCACCTGGAGCTTGTGAAATGAGAGCTTTGTGCTTGGCCTTCTGTAGTGCTTCTTAGATGTTCATTTTAATAGTCACCACATTCTTGAGCACGGGGGTACCATTTTTCACTGAATGTGATAACCTCATCAAGTCCATGTTCTTTCTTTGCATTTTGAGGTTTGTAGTTCTGTTTATTCTGTTATAAAATCAGGACAAGTCCCAGAATGCAAAGAAAAACTGGACTGGCAGGGTACTCATCTACGAATGTAAGAATACCTGAGAGCTTTGTGAGCATGTTGCCTCAATCTTTCATTCTCCTTTTGAAGAGTAGCTGCTGCTTTTTAGGTCTTGCCTAGGCAGCGCATGTGCTGTCTCTTGGGACATGCCATATCTACTGTATGGACTTTCAGCACGCCCATCTGTTCTCTTTTGTTTCTTCATGTGCCTTTCGATATTCCTTTGTTTTCGTTGGTGAACAGTTTGTCCCTCCTTTTGCTGTTTTGGTCATGCCCTAGAGACTGGCCCTGTTAAATGGATCACTTCACTAACGGCCATCTTTGGTAGTTTCAGCACAGTACTTTTTCTTTTGCCTTGGCTTGTTTGGCTTTCTGAACGCGCTGAGCCAAGGGCTGCAAATCATGTCCTTATCTTGTTTTCCATTGTCTTTGGTTTCATGAGCGCTTTTTTCAGCTGGAGGCTATGCTGTTTTTCATCCTATAACATTTTTGGTTTCATTAGCTCAAATGTCCAAACCTTAAATAATATACTCACTTAATGGAAGTGTAGTTTATGAAGACTACCAACTGTAGGATTAACCTATTTACTTTGTGCTTTTGACATTGTGATTATTTGGATACAATTAAAAAGGTAAACATGCTGTTATTGCTCCGTTTTATGAAAATGGAAGCAGGTTTCAATTGTTGGTGAAATAAAACCAATATCAAGGGATGCCTCATCGTGCTCTCCAAATGCGGCATGTAATGTGAGGTTATTTAACAATATATCCTGCAAGTAAACAGTGCAACACCACCTCAGCACCACCTCCACATCAGGGCAGCACCACTTTAGCACCAGTCAGCCTCACTCAGCAGCACCACCACAGCACCACCTGCGCATCACTCAGCAGCACCTGAGCACCACCACAACACTAGCACAGCACTCCCTTTAGCATCACTCAGCCCAGCACAGCACTACCTCAGCACCACCTCAGCACCAATGCAGCACCATCTCACTACCAGCGCAGCACTAACTCAGCATCAGTGCAGCACCACCACCTCTGCATCAGCGCAGCACTAGCACAGCCTCACTCAGCACCAGGACAGCATCTCCTCAGCATTACTCAACAGCACCATCTCAGCATCAGCACAGCATCACCTCCGCATCAGTGCACCACCAGCACAGCACCTACTCCGCATCAGTGCAGCACCACCACAGCATCAGCACAGCACCACCTCAGAACCAGCGCAGCACCACCTCAGCAGCAACTCAGCAGCAACTCAGCACCTCTTCAGCATTAGCGCAGCACCCTCAGCACCAGTGCAGCATCACCTAAGCACCAGCGCAGGACCAACTCTGCATCACCCAGCACCACCTGAGCACCAGCACAGCATCACCTGAGCACTACCAAAGCCTCACTCAGCATCACCTCAATATCAATCAACACCACCTCCCCACAAACACACCGCCATTTCAGCACCACTACAGCATCAGCACAGTACCACATCAGCACAGTACCACTTCAGCATCAGCACAGCACCACCACAGCACCACCTCAGCATCAGCACAGCACCATCAGCACAGCACCACTTCCTCATCAGCGCACCACTACCAGTGCAGCACTAACTCAGCATCAAAGCACCACCACCTCAGCACAGCGCAGCACCACCTCAACATCAGCACAGCACCACCTCAACATCAGCACAGCACCATCTCAGCATCAGCACAGCACCACCTCTGCATCAGTGCACTACCACCAACGCAGCCCCAACTTTGCAACTCCGAATCAATGCAGCACCACTTTAGCATCTGTGCAGCATCACCTCAGCAAAGCACCAACTCAACATCACTCCGCACCAGAGCAGCACCACCTCAGCACCAGTACAGCACCAGCTGAGCATCAGCACAGCACCACCTGAGCATCAGCACAGCACCATCTGAGCACCCCATAGCACCACCTCATCATCATCTCAGCACCACTGCCTCATCAGTGCAGCACCACCTCAGCACCAGCACAGCACCACTTCAACATCAGCAGAGTACCACCTCCGCATCAGTGCACCACCACCAGCGCAGCCCCACCTCCACACCAGCGCAGCCCCACCTCAGCAGCAACTCAGCACCACTTCAGCAGCTGCGCATCGCCTCAGCACTGCACCAAGCATCACTCAGCACCACCTAAGCACCAGCGTAGCACCACCACCTCAGCATGACTCAGAACCACCACAACATCACTCAGCACCACCTCAGCATGAGCACAGCATCACCTCAGCACAGCACCAAGTCAGCACCACCTGAGCACCAGCTCGGCACCACCTGAGCCCCAGTGCAGCACCACTTCATCATGACTCGGCACCAGCACAGCATCACTCAGCGCCACAACAGCATCACTCAGTACCACCTCAGCATCACTCAACAACACCGCATCAGCACAGCACCACCTCCTCATCAGTTTACCACCAGTGCAGCACCACTCAGCACCACATGAGCACCAGCTCAGCACCACCTACGCACCAGTTCAGCACCACCAGCTCAGAATGACTCAGCACCACAGCATCACTACCTCAGCATCACTCGGCACCACTTTTGTGTCACTCAGTATCACCTGAGCATCACCTCCGCACCAGCACACCACCACCTCCTCAGCACCACCTATCATTCTGCATCAGCTCCACACCACCACCTCAGTCTGCCCTTGGAATCTGGCATCTATTGATTCTCCCATCCCCCACCCATAACAAAAAAAAGCTATAACAAACAAGCAGAACAGGCAGGAAGAATTTGCCAGCATTACAAGGACAGAAAAAACTAGAAGACATTTTTTATGTTTGTTATTTTTTTAATAGGGGTTCAGTTGTACATAATGTCTTCTTGGTTATATATAAGGTAATTAAAAATGCTTAACACTTTATTATAACTTTTCAACATGCTGCACAGCAGCCACAATGCTCTACAACGTAACCTAAAGACATTGGCAGAGCCAATAGCTCTGGCTGAACACATACGGTTCCCAAGGCGACACCTATTGGCTATGCCAATGCTTACTGTCTTCTTGTTTGAGCCTGTTGTGTATTTTCGCTACTGGAATTTGGGGAAGGGAGCGCCTGGTGTCCGCAGCGTGTCCTGCTGGCAGCGCCGATGCTGTAAATGTGAAGCTCATTCGCCCGCTCAGTTAACCCGCTGACAGCGCGCCGCATGCCTGCTGCGCCTCGTCGCCATTCGTTTCCTCTCAGGAGCAGCCGACAAACAGCTGCTGTGCAGCAGGTGCCCGCGTGCAGCTGCGCAGGGCCTCGTTCGCCTGGAGAGCGGCTCGAGACGGAGGCGGGAAAGGAACGCAGGCTCTGCGAGGTCTGGCGAGAGATCTGGCTGAACTCACTGTCGCGCTCGTACCTTCACTTTTAGGTTTCCATTTCAAGGACTGCAGCTTAATGCTGCTTACATTCCTTCCCTCTACGCTGTACTCTCCAGATTTTGTTAAAGAAGGAAATTGTCTTTCAAAATTAGTGTGCGTGCTCCATATATAGCTATATTATTACATTTATGTTAAAGACGGGTAGGTAAAAACAGTACGGGGGATGCTGGAGATGAAAACGTTTCCTGTCCTTCCGGTCAACATGCAGCTTTCTGCACTTCTGGAATGGTAAGAGGTTGGCACATGTGGGCCTGCAGCCGCTCCAAGAGTTTACACTATGGCCCACATTTACATAGTTTTGCACCAGCGCCCACAAACATACCGTCGATCACCACGTCCGTTTGCACTGCTTTACTTCACACGAACGCCTACGCAAAACCTTAGTAAATTTGGGCCCAGGAGAGTGCAGTCTTACGGTTGTAGACTGTTTATTTTTTTATATTTTTTTTTTTTATAGGAAGCTCCTACAGAGTAGTGGGATGAGGCTAGTGTTCTAGACAAGGAGGTCCGAAGTAGTTCCAGAAGGGACGTTTCAGTGTAGTTTTTCAGAGTAACCAATTAATGTATAAATCAAGTCCACTGAGATTCGTTGTATGCAGATGCGTGTTCAGTTGGATGCCCCTGATGCAGAGCTGGGTGGGCCTCCGTGTGGTGGGACCGCTGTGCCTGAGACGCACAGAGTGCTGTGGAATACCCTTGTCCGTGACACTTCAAGGTGCGCGGTGCATGTAGTTGGAGACTGCTCATTTGGGTGTAAAGGTGATGCGCTGAGATAGCGAGTGCAGTGGAGGCCACCTCAGTCACTTGACACATCCCAAATGTTCAGGTTCCTGAGGTGTCTTATCTAGGGAGCGCTAAATTAAGAGCTGATCGAAGTTTGTGGGTCCGAATTTGGAGCATTGATATTGACTTTTCGGCAGCTTCTAAATCTTAGAATCCTTTTGCGAGATGCTTGGAGAGCTGCTCCTCTTGGGCCGGTGGGGCCCTCCTGTGTGCTTTTGAAGGACGTCTAAGTGAGATGGAGGCCATGAGAGTACCTTTGCCTATTTCAGGGTGAGACAGCACGTGTATACGACACAGTAGCCATTGTGCATCTTACACTGTTCGAGAGTGCTGCATCTATTATGTTTTATTTAGAAGTATTTATATATTGATCTGTACCCAGGCTGACAACATAGGATGAAGTGGATGCCACGTGAAAAAGTCAGGAGACTACTCAGACTGTTAGGTGCAGCAGTGAAGGAGATGAGTTTTGGGTTGCGTTTTTTTTTAATATTAAATACACCGAGCAGGTTATTTTCTTCAAAGAAAGAAGGCTGATCTGAAAGTTGCCTCTTTTCCACCACAGGTGTTTCCTTTGAATTTTGGAATATTATCACAACGATTTGGGGGCAGTAAAGAGTTTTCACCGGAGTAGGATAGATTCCCACCACCTTTGTGGACTAAAATGTTCGTCCCACTGATCCTCCCCTCCGCCAGTAAAAAGACGCTCACTAACCTTGACAGTACAGTGTTAAAATATACATCCACTCACCCCACGTCCCCATACAGTGGGAGGGAACCCTGGATGTGACCTGCCTTTCTGTCAGAGTAAGGATCCTAGGACTGCATTATGTGCGTATAAAGCTCAAAATACGCTCTAAATTGACTTGTTCACAGCGATGAGACCTCTCTCACACCACGTCAGCATCCCAGGTGTGCAGGTGAAAGGGGAAATAGAAAACACCTGAGTAGTCAGAAAGAAACCGACCCAACCATTGAGAAGTGCCTCGAAGCCCAGTAGCTGTGAGTTTGGTAGCAGGATGGTGTGGTCAACAGTGCCAAATGAAGCTAGCTGGTAGAGCTAAATAGGCCAGTGCCCTGGTACTGTCGCCATGTGCTTCGTTTACTTGTTGGCCACTAAGCTGAAATTGTTGGCTAGTGTGAAAGTAATCACCAGCTGCCCTGGGGATTTCAGTGAAGGGGCTGCTTTGCTATCTTCAAGGAACCGGAGAGCATGAGCAGATTTTACGCTGGCCACCACCGACACATCACTAGCTGGCAGGGCCGGACTGGGAACCGAAACCGGCCCTGGCAAACTGCTCAGCTGGCCCCCCTGGGGGTGGCTGAAGGGATGCGGCCGAGCTGTTTGCAAGGGCCGGTTTCGGCTGATTTTGTTACCGGGGGTCGATATTGCAGGCCCTCAGTAACAAAAACGGCTCCCTAGGGGCCCAAAACCGGCCCCCACCCTCGCGGCCCACCGGGGAAACGCCCGGTGCCCGCTACAGCCAGTCCGGCCCTGCTAGCTGGTAGCTTCTTTTCAGTTCTCTTGACCTGGCCACGAATATTTCTTGCCTTGTGCCTCATAGAGGTAAGAAAGGTTTATGATTTCAGTTCCAAATATGTATTTGTCATCTTCAAAATCAAATGTATGAATCACTGTCTTTGATATATATTGGACCTATGGGCCCATGTGTTGAGCAGCAGTGGCAGATTTTGTCCCAATACTTTGGGACAGAGATTCGGGTCAGGGCCGGTCTGGGAAGCCAAAGCAGGCCTGGCAATATTGTCGGACGAGACCTCGGGGGTGGGAGGGGTTCGTTGCAAGTGTGGAGCACTGCTGCTTTTGTTATTAGGGACCGATATTGCAGCACTGCTGCAAAACCGGCCCCACCGCTGCAAAACAGGCCCACACTCTTCCAGCCTCCCAGGGAAATGCCCGCAACGGCCGGTCCGGCCCTGACTCTGGCATATTAATGAAAGATGTTCAGTGTTTTGCATGATTACTGAAAATAGAAAATGTTACCAGCTTGCTTTATGCAACACGTGTTGGTTTTCTCTATGGCAGTGGCGACCGCCACATACAAAAGTGGTGAGGCAGGGGGAGGGGGCATGGGGGTAGTGCAGGAGGGGGCACGAAGGAGGGATCATAATAATAATTTTTTTTAGAAAGTTAAACTTAACTGCTGCCGGCTGCCTCCCGCGTCGCGCCTCGATGCTGGGACTTCCTTGTCCCAGCAGACACTGTGATTACGTCACAGACTCCCTGTCCAATCCCCGCGCTGCTCTGGCCTGAGCGGGATGGAAAGATGCTCCGCTAAGGTCAGGGTGTCTGTGGGGTTTCTCTAACCCGGCTGTCAATACAGCTTGGTTAGAGAAACCTAAGTGCGCATGTGTGTTTTGGACGGCCTGAGATGGCCGGCCAAACACAAATGAGCACTTAGGGAGTGCACTTAGCACTCCTCCTCCCCCCTCCCATGCTTCGGCCCCGCCCCTCCCTGCACACGCTGGCTGAGTGAGCGGCTTAAAAGTAAAACGATAATGAAATATTTTTTTATTTTTTTGCTGCTAGCTCTGAGCCAGTGGGGCGACAATCCTCCGCCATTGCGGAGGAGCCGCCCCTAGTCTCACTCTAGTGAGGGAAGTGATAATTACTTTGCGAAGGTAGACAAAGTTCAAGGCAAACTGCCTTACCCTTCAGTTAGCTAGTTCGGTTGCAGGTGATTACAAATAACCACTGGTGTACAGATGAGAAAATAGGGACAACACTGCAATATTGTCCAGGCTCAGCGAGACACAAGGAGATTAAGTGATTTGTCCAGGATCACACCATTTTCCTGAGTGGGGTGAATTGTCATTTTAAATCGCCTCTCCTGGGTTTCTAGGCACACGACCCTGTGCTAAAGTCACGTAGGCCATGAGCCTTTGCTATAAAATAGCCAAATACTTAATGAGATTGGCACCCACGTGAAAAAGCACTTGTTCTGTCTTTATATGGAATCGTACAGAGCTAAAAGAATATCGGATCAAGAACTGACCTGGAATAGTGACAGAACAATGCTTCCTTCAGCAAATGTAGTACAGTTTCAAATACATGTCATAGAATCTAAAGGACATTCATTTTCATAGAATGCAATATAAGAAATCCATTAATGCTATATGTTAATGTGGCATGCATAATGTTATGCTGCATGGTCATTAAAAACCAGAACCGGAGCAGAAGGTGTTGCATCTGGAATCAGTAAATAAACGATTCATGGCAAAACCTACCTCCAAGCACACTAAAAGTCGACTTTGCTTTAGCTGGAATAGTCTTGTGTTTTTGTGCATTGCCGCTTCAGCCTGTCCTAGTGGAAGTAGCAGAGAGCCAAGCGTACCACGGTGTGTACACAGGGGCACACTGCATACATTTTCCTTGACACCGTTTTGGGCCTCCCTTCCAGTTCCATTCGCTTAGTCTCTGCACGTCAGTGGCTGAGCCTGAGGAAGAAGCCAAGAAAAAACCACGAAGTCACGCTGTCAGGTGTTTGCAGTTGTTGAAACGGCTGTGGTTTGTCTCCTTGGGCGTTCCGTCGCGCCCTCTCCATTATTCCACACACAGATCCCATTTTATGTGCCAGGGCCTGTCTTTTTCCAGTCGTGGGTAGCAGTAATTGCCTTGTGCTGTGTGGGATTCCCTGGTCTACGCCATGTAGTGAGCTGTGCTTTATTCGTTATTTCATCTGGTTTTAGTTGGATGGTCCTGCATAAAAAAACACTGAAAACGTCTGGCAACAAGACCACGCTATGTTTTATCCAAGACAGCTGTATCCGCATGGCAGAGTGCTAGATGGATGATATGTACGAGTAGTTGTACTCACATTTAAAACACAGTTTAGATCATTTTTCGGGGTGAGAACGAATTAATATATTCAATGACACCAAAGAAAGTGATGTCATACAACCAATGTTATCAATCAGAAAGTAACATTGGTGAAATGCTAAAAAAAAAAAATACTGTAAAATGAAAAGAATAGCAGCAAAATCTCAATAAAGTAGACTTATTGCTTACAAACATAGCAGCGTGGCAGACGGATGTATGCAAAGCAGCTTCTCCCATCAAACAAAGGGGTCTGTAGGAAAGCGCTCCCTGAGGTGGAATTGCTTGCCAAAGCCTCTACAGTGCCCAGGAGTAAGTGCACACAGCCGACCGCATGAGCAGAGACCCATTTAGAGTTCAGGTTTAGCGCTTCGACCAGATGTAGGGCCTCATATATGAAAAGTGTTGCATCGCTGCGTGAAAACATTGATGCAACACTTTTCAGTGCGCTCTTCTTGCGACACCATGGATGAACTGTATTTACTGTATGGTGCTCTATATCGCAAGGATTTACAGATATGTCAGTATTCCTGACATATCTGTTGGCGCAAAATTGGCGGATTGCTGAAGTGTCTGAAAATAGACCCCATCAGAACCTTTTTCGGACCCCTATTGAAACCCTAAATCCAGATAGTGAGCTGTGTTCTCCATTGAAAGATTTGGCTCTTAAACAATTTTTGTTTTTAAATAGCTCAAGCTTCTACCCTGTTATTAATCTGCAGCAATTATCTGTTGCAATATATACATTTTACTAAAATAGAATTTTATTTATAGAGGTTTATTGTATAATTCGAAGCTATTGTGTGTGTATATAGTTTTTTCCTTCTCTCATGTTGTATTTCATGATTGCTTGATGGTCTCAAATTGTCCCTTTTTCTGTTTGACACCAAGTGAGCCCTGTGCGCAATTGTGGAATGTGTGGTGAGTTAGCGTGCTAGCGTTTGGTGCTGACGCACGCGCCGGAAGTGTCCGGCCCCAGCGCTCGCGCCGGAAGGCGGAGCGCGTAGATCTAATAAACGGGGCGTGACCGCGCTAGGCAGTCCGCCGCCAACTATAACAGCGTGTGGGTGCATATTCATTGCTGCAGCGCTCAGGCCACGCGCGCTAGGCACCACGCGGTCCCCCCCGCTGTCCTCACACTTTACACTGGTGATGAAGGGTGGTACGGCCCACGCTCCAAGGCACCCTGCGGAGGGCAGCTGCAGCACGTCCCCACAGTGTGCAATCCACACTGAGGACCACCAGTACAGCAAGCCAACCATCCCAGGCAACACCACGTGGCAGTAGGCCTCTCGACTGTCCTCAGGGAGGTCCAGACGGTGGCACAGCAGGACAAGACCACCCTAACTGCGGTGAGTTGCGCACGACAGGCGCACAGGTGGTTCCCAACGTGGCAGAGGTTACCCACGTGCCACAGGGCTGCGCTCACAGGTGCTGACCGTGCAGGACCCCAGCAGTGCCAGTCCCACTGGCCAACACGCCGAATCCGGTCCTTTGGGCGCTACACCCTCGCTCAAACACACAGGCATCTCCTCTGCCAGCATTATGGGAGACCAAGGAGATGGAACACTGCCCCCAGTGAGAGCCACGACACAGCACCCTCCCTCCGGAGTTCTACCTCCTTTTAGTGAGTCGTCAGACCCTTCTATGGCCTCGCCGAGGTGGCACGTTTGGCTCGGCCGCCTGGAGAATTATTTAATCGCCACCAGGGAGACGGATGGCGCAGTGAAACGCTCACTACCCTCCACTACGCGGGAGAGGAAATATACATGCTCTTCAAACACCTCCCCGCCACCGGACCCCCCGAAGACTACGCAGCAACGGTGGCCGCATTGAACGCACATTTTGACCCACAACTAAATCCCGATTTCGAACATTTTAAGTTGAGGCAAGCGAGACAAAAGGAAGGAGAATCGGTGGACTCTTTTCACGCAAGGCTGAGGGAGCTTGCTAGTACTCACCTCGTAGGGGACAGAGCTGCAGAAGAAATCAGGGCACCACTGATTCTGGGGATCCGCAGTAAAGTCCTACGAGGCCTCATCCTAAGGCAGCCAAACATACCAATGAACGACATACTGGTGTTGGCACGATCCCATGACCTCTCAGCCGCGCGTGCTGAGGAAATGGACCTTGCGCAACACAGAAAAGAGCGTCGCCGTCAAGACTGAACGTGCCGATGCAGTCAGGATGCGGGACAGGACCAACAAACCAAGAGATCGCCCGCCACCAACCCCGAAAGGCCAATGTGGGTACTGCGGCTACGAGGAACATCCCCCGCAGTCATGTCCAGCACAAGGGAAAACATGCACTAACTGCGGAATTGCAAACCATTTCGCCTCAGTATGCAGAAAGAAAGTACCACGAAAAGAAGGCAAACAACCCAAGCCCATGCGGAGGATGGTCCGTCAACTATCGAGCATCTCGCTATCGTCCTTGCCAGGGAGAAAGACGACAGGCACAACCGTCTACCAAGCCGTCACCTCGTCAGATGAGGAAGGAGAGACATACCTAGTCTCTTTCACCCAAGCCCTGAAAAAACGGAGACGTCCTCAACCCCTATGCACGGTGTTGATAGCAGGGTCAGAAGTTAATGCAGTGATAGACACCGGAGCATCTGTCACCGTCATGGGAATCCAACAATATAACAAATTGAAGCCCAAGCCAGAGCTGCGTCCCTCAAAGACCAAGATCTTCGCCTATGGGAGTGATTCGCCATTACCCCTCCGAGGCAAAATGACTGAGCCTGTGAGGTCAGAAGACACCGAAATCACGGTTGACATCCACGTCATCAACCAAGAGGCCGACACACTGCTGAGCAGCCACGCGGCTGAAGACCTGGGTCTAGTGAAGTTTGCCAGAAGCGTGCAAGACGACCAGACCAAAGAGCTACTCAGCCAGTTTAAGGATCTGATCGAAGGACTGGGACGGATAAAAAAAGCTCCAATCAAACTGCACATAGACCCCACCGTCGTGCCGACGGCACTAAGACACAGGAGGATCCCCTTCCACCTCCGGCCGCAGGTGGAAGAAGAGCTGCAGAAGCTAGAAGACCAAGGGGTCATAGAGAAGGTCTCAGGGCCCACACCATGGGTGTCCCCCATGGTGATCGCTGAAAAGCCTCGTCAACCAGGGAAGATAAGACTCTGCATTGACATGCGCCTTCCCAACAAGGGCATTCGGCGCGAACGCCACATTACGCCGACCATGGACGATATCGTGGCCGACCTGAATGGGTCCAGGTGGTTTTCGAAACTAGACCTGAATGCGGGCTACCACCAGCTGGTGCTGGCGAAAGAAAGCCGGTACATAACCACTTTCAGCACGCACCTAGGAAGGTACAAGCGCCTGAATTTCGGCATATCGTCAGCCGCCAAAATCTTCCAGAATGCAGTCAAAGAAATCCTGGTCGGGCTACCAGGCGTACTAAACGTGAGTGATGACATCCTCATCCACTCACAGACAGCGGAGGAACACTACCGGCACCTGAGAGCCACGCTGCAAAGGCTCCAAGACCACGGGGTCACATTACATCGGGAGAAGTGTCTGCTGTTCCAACAACTTTATTATTAAACCCCCGCCTCCCGCAACCCCCCCCCCCGACCATTGCGAGCGGCGACTGGTGATTGCCCCAGGCAGCTTTTCACTAGGTGCTCTGAGTCCTAAGCTGGGAAATTGCGATAGGGGAATGATAATACGATGGATATTGGAATGTAGCATGTCTCAAACTGACATGTCTACCAGAGCTTTATTCTCCCACAACCCTCGGGTGCGTGACGGGTGCAGTGTTCCCATTCAATCTCAGGCGTCCGACAATACAGTCTCAAGTATGTAAATATTGTGGCAATAGTGTTGGCGTTTGGGCTAGTTAGTAGAACAGAATATATATGCTGTATTTCAAGGTTAACGTTTGAGGGGCAGTAATCCCAACGTAGTGGTTTGACGGGAATACAGTTGAAAAATGTTGTACTTCATTTTTTAAAACAAATTTACCACTTCTTGACTCTGCTGTACGCCTAGGACCTCGATCGTTACAGTTTAGCTGCATTTCTAAAGTGTACCATTCTTCCAACATGAAAACAAAAACCCGGGGTGGAGATGAATGTACCCCGGGTTTTTGTTTTCGTGTTGGTATCTGTTTTCGGTAAATTGACCACTTGTGAGGAAGAACTTGTTCAACCTCGCGCTTCTAATCTAGATTGCATGTGAATTTTGGGCATTGGAGCCAGAGGCTAAATGTAATTCATTTAATTGTACAATTAATAAGTGGAATTGGAGGCGTATTTGACTGGGCTGCTGTGTGTAGTGTGTGCCAGGAAGCTGGATGAATCTCTGTTGCGTCAGCTTCCAAGCACGCCCCTTTCACCGCTGCCTGTTACGGGAGGGAGTCTGGTAGTTTGCGCACAGAAGTGACTTTGGAAATGTAGATATCCTATCAAACTTAGAGTCAGAGGCAGAGGGTGTCCCTGGGCGGAGCTCCTAGCAGCATTAGAGCACGCACAAAAATGTGCATTTGTAGGTATTCACTTACTCCTTGCTGGTAGTTTCTCACCATGGAAATGCCTGTAAATGTACTGTTTACTTAAAGTTTGGCACGCGACCCACCAGCCTGCCAAGGCAGCCGAGGAATGTCCTTCCCCCTTGCAGAAGACCAACCACCATCCTTCGAGTTAGACTCTAACACTAACCACACTTCATCATGTCTGTAAGTGTGCACGGAGTGCTGCGGGGCACACGCCTGCAGCCAACTAGCTAGCATTTCAAAATCAATGGAGTTGTATTTCAATATCACAGTGAGGCTCAAGCAAATGTCACTTTCGACAGCTGCAGATTTCTGTTTGTAAAGGTGAACACAAAGGAGTTGCTTTACGGATAGGAAGAGGACAATCATATTGCTAAGTGCCCTCCTAGTCTCAACGATATGCTGTGGGAGGTGAATGTTTTTTTACCTGACAGTACCGCTCCAACTGTTTTTCTTGTTTTGGTTTGAGTTGACCTCAGAACGCTGGCACTAAGTGATACGATTAAAGATCTGTATTTCTTTCCACCTGCCCTTATTGCCAGACACTATTACCACAGCGCTATCTAGCGTTATGCAACAGACCAATATAGCTGGCAGTGGGAAATGGAATTGTACTTAACAATACGCAATATTATGCTATAGAATCCATTCAATACAACTCTGCTAGTAGAGCTGCAATGTGTTGTTTGGTTGTAAAACAATACAAAGGTTAAAAAATATATATATATATATATATATATATTGCTGTGTCTGCCTCTGTGTCAGATGCTGAGACTGTCGGAACACCACATATGGCCTATAGGAAATTGCCTGTCAGTGTCAGAACTAATGTTTGGTCAAAAGCGTCTATCTAGATTGCCTTAGGTGAGGAATCAATCACCTTTAGAACATAAAGACTTGGCTCAGTGAGAAAAAGCAAAGAAGTTATGAAAGTGCAGACTGACCAAGAGGAGGAGAGGTCAGTCGTCTACCATGAAAATATGAAAGTTAGTGTTGGCCAAACAATGTACGACAAAGCTGTTAACCCCGCCGTTTCAAGTTACTCTAATCAGAGTTAGGCAAGTAAAAGAAACCATGGTCAATCATTTTTTAAAGGTGTACTTTTGTTATGATGTGGGAAGTGTTAGACTCACTCAGTCACTGGACCTGCTCTGTGAAAAGTGTATGCAATGTTCATTTTCTTACAATTTTTCAAACATTAGATTAAATTCCGGATTTGTATTTAGCGAGTGACAGTGTATTTAAAGAAAACACGCACTTCTGTTCATGGATCTTTATTTCCGAATCGCTCGTTGTTTATAGTTAAGGGATTTGAATACCACAAACCGGAAGTGCCCAGATATTTCAGCAGGTTGAAGCAAAAATACCTGTTATTACCAATTCTTTTTCTTCCTGGATGGTTGAATTGTCTTTTCTGCGCTTGGAACGAGGTCTTTCCCGTTTCATGCACAAAATAAATGAACTTATGTACCTATTCATATCCTGTCGGCAGCATGCTTAATTTAATTTATTTGAAAACCACTACTAAGAGGTGACAGCAGGCAAGGTGCACCCCAAGAAAGATTATAGGGCGAAGGGGTCAAGAGTAACAAGTAGGGAGCACAGGCATGAAACCCGCCCCGGCAGTAATGAAGCCGAATGTCTGGCAGCATATTCACTTATACGCTAGACCTACTGACTTTGTCAATGCTGAGGCCTAAATACATATCCTGTGTGTACCTATAGATCTGGTAGCTGAGTATGAGGAAGGAGGGCAAAGGGTTGGGTGCAGGAGGGAGTGGCGTCAGCACAGAGAGAGGTGCAGATTGGAAGAGATGCGGGTGGGAGAGATGCAGACAGGGAGAGGTGCAGACTGGGAGAGGTGCAGATAGGGAGAGAGGTGTACAGGGAGAGGTGCAGACTGGGAGAGATGCATATATGGAGAGAGGTGTACAGGGAAAGGTGCAGACTTGGGAGAGGTGCAGACATGGAGAGATGTGTACAGCGAGAGACGCAGACTGGAAGAGAGGCAGCAGGGAGAGATGTCATGTGTACAAGGAGAAATACAGGCTGGGAGAGATGCAGACTAGAAGAGAGGCGGTAAGGAGAGATTTAGGTAAAAGTTTAATAACTTTTCATGCTCTGCTCTTGCAAACTGCTTTTTGTAACAGGAAGTCAGCGTTTTGAGTGCGAGCTAGGCATGAGTCAGGGCCTCTGCTCTCCAGCTCTCTTAATCTTAAATTCCACCTGCTCCTTTACAGCACATGTGAACAGTCAGCCGGTTATTTTGGGGCACCATTTGCCCACTCTTTTTTCAAAATTTTAGGTGGTTCAGGCTCGCTCGCTCGCCGCAGTGAAGTACGACAATTGTTTTACGCCCCACCACTTTCTAATGTCACCATCCGCCACTGCGTTCACGCAGGATGGAATCCAGGTCGTCCCCCGGAAGTCCCAAGCCATCAAAAACCCTGCTGCACCCCTCACCGTGGCTGAAGTTTGCAGTTTCCTCGGAATGGCCACTTACTGTGGCCGCTTCATCCCGGACCTAGCCACCATCGCGGAGCTGCTCCGAAATCTCATGCGAGCCGATGCCATGTGGCACTGGGGCCCAAGCGAAGAAGTGGCGTTTCAAGCAGTCAAGAATGCTCTCCTCGACCACACCACACTAGTATACTTCAACCCCATCAAACGGACTGAAATACTAGTAGACGCCAGCCCCGTGGGCCTAGGAGCCGTCCTTACCCAGGAACAAGAGCCGGGACGTTGGGCTGCCCTAGCATATGCCAGCAAAGCGCTCTCCCCGACCGAGAAACGATATGCCCAGATTGAGGGAAGCCCTAGCCATCCGCTGGGCGGGCCGGTATTTTCATTTGTACATATGTGGGCACCCGTTCAAAATCATCACGGATCATCAACCCCTTGTACCGTTGTTCAAAGGATCAGCACCTCACCCCCGCCACGCATCGAACGATGGGCCATTGGACTCCAGCAGTACGAGAAGGACGTGGCATACCGACCGGGCGCTAAGAACCCTGCCGATTTCCTCTCGAGACACCCGGGGCTAGCGGCAGACGAAGGCGAAGAACTGGGCGCTGACCCCACTGAGGCCCACTTGAATATGGTCGCGGCGCTCACGTGCCCCCGAGCGCTGACCCTTGAGGAGGTGGTATCTGCAGCGGAGGCAGACCCAGTCATTACCAAGGTCCGAGCAGCCGTCCAAGGAGGGCACTGGCACCAGTTCCTGCAATAAGCCAACTCATGGGCGGGCCCGGAGAAGCAGAACCTAGTGCACATGTGGCGGGTCAGAAATGAACTGAGCGTGACCCAACAAGGGATCCTGCTGAGAGGCTCGCGGATTGTGATCCCCGCGTCACTCCAGTCGCGAGCGACACAACTCGCCCACGGAGGACACCAAGGGGTCGAGAAGATGAAGGCCCGCATGCGAGAAAAGGTCTGGTTTCCGGGTATGGATGCCCGTGTCGACGAGACCGTTCGGAGGTGTCCCTCCTGTCAGGTGACAAGTGGCCCGAAAGACCCGCGCCCATCCACACCGAAGAGCACAGGAAGAATCCCTGGGAGAAGCTGAGCGTGGACTTCGGGAGCTTCCCGGACGGCAGAGTCACCCTGGCTCTGATCGACAGCTACTCGAAGTACCCAATCGTAGAAGTTATCCCATCAACGGCCTTCTCTCACGTCGGCCCCGTGCTGGAAAAGATATTTGTCATGTTTGGATGCCCAGAAGAACTCCGCAGTGATAACGGACCTCCGTTTCAAGGGCACGAGTTCCAGGAGTTCATGCAACACCATGGCATCCGGCACAGACGCATCACCCCGCAGTGGCCCCAAGCCAACGGCGAGATCGAACGATTTATGTGGACAATCAACAAAGCCCTACGCATCACCGTAGCTGAGCAGGCCGATCCGGAACAACACCTACAGAAGTTCCTGCGGGAGTACCGGCGCACCCCTCAAAGCTCCATGCGGCAGGCGCCTTGGGCGCTGATGTTCAACGGGTCCCGCCGCGAAGGTCTCCCTATCGCCCCAGGGTGGACACCCCCTCCCTTTGATGAAGAAGGCGCCTTCCAGAGGAGGAAACAACGCAACATCACAGCCAGCCAAACCAGAAGAGCTGTGTCTCGTCATCTGCAACGAGGGGCACCGTCATCATGAGGGACCGGAGGCCAGGGGGGAAGTTCCGAACCAGCTATGAACAGGGCAACTGGACTGTGACCGATGTGAAAGTAACCATGGTGACAGTTGACAAGGAAGGAGAAGTCGTCACCCGCAACATCTCATGGTTCAAACAGGTGGTCAACCCCGAGCACTGTACTGAAGAAACCAACGATCCTGGGGAACCGAGGGCGACACCAGCGGAGCCAGAAGAGGCAGAGGACTACAACTCAGATACTACAACTCAGATCCTGCCTCCCCACCAAGCGCCCCAGAAGCGACCCAAAGGCCCCCAGAGGCACCACCCCAGCTCAGCGAATCAGCCACCGAACCCAGGCCCGGCCGTGGCCAGCATAGGTATGCTCTGAGGAGCAACCCACAGCCGAGCACTCACTTGAGGGACTTTGCCTGCCAAGTAAGTGAACTATGAAACACGTGGGATCCAGTCAAGGACTGAGTTGAGATGGGATGTAGTGAGTTAGCGTGCCAGCGTTTGGTGCTGACAAACGCGCTGGAAGTGTCCGGCCCCAGCGCTCGCGCCGGAAGGCGGACCGCGTAGATATAATAAACAAGGCGTGACCGCGCTAGGCAGTTCGCCGCCAACTATAACAGCGTGTGGGTGCATATTCATTGCTGCGGCGCTCAGGCAACGCGCGCTAGGCACCACGCGGCCCCCCGCTGTCCTCACACTTTACAGAATGTATATTTAATACTATTAAAGGGTTTATTATATGCACCGAATTGCTTTATTGTCTGTAGGTCAGTACTTTCTAGGTTTATCCATGAGTTAATGCCACTGCATCCAAGTTTAGGCTCTAGTGAAATCTGAAACAAATTTGCTGTCATGGTTGAGTAGTGGCATCTACTGACCTGTCAGATGCAGAGTAGAGACTAGGTGATGTCCGGCTCCCTGCAGGCGTTTATGGACCGAGCTGAAATGGGCAAAGGTCAGAACCTATTTGGAGTACTGAATCTTACTGGTGTGAGAAGAAAGGTGGCTATGAAGAACATTAGAATGGTACTGATATTCGATAGATCCCATCTTAAACGGTCGAGCCCGCTTAAGCACGCAGAGTAGGTAATCTACCCGAGATGGGCACTACTGCTATTTCCGAGACCAGTGAGGTGAGAAAATTAACTAGGATATGGGATATGTTCTATTGCAAAAGGAAAGTGTACATAAGAAGCATGGTTCATGACTGTTTAATGATAATGAAAAAAAAACCTAAGAGCAGGAAATGTGGGGTGAAACGAGTACTCGGGTGCTTGGTGAGAGGTAGTGACAAGAACAGAACTCACTTGCGGGGAGCGAACCAGTCGCCTGCGCAGCCATTTGGAGGAGATGGAAACTTGGGTACAGACATCTCACACGTGAGCAAGCTATGACACAAGGAATACAATTTCAGGAGGAGCGTCTAATTTCGAAAGTCAGATTAAAGTACCCTTATGAACTGGAGTACAAGCCTGCAACTGGCTCCTTTACAGATAAGAAATTGTTGAGGGGCAGAGGTGTGTCGCTACAAGATGTTACCTAATTGATGTAACGGTGTTCTCAGGGTTACTGCAATTTGCTGAAACCACGATTCACGTCTCTTTCTGATTTAGAAAAAGAACATAGCAGTCTTTTGAATCTATATACCACCTTGTACAGTTTGATGATATAGGTGACAGCAAACGGTTGAACTAACTCTAGTCCTGAAGAAGGTCCCACTGATACAGTATTGAGACCCAAAACAGTTGTTGTTTTAAGATACTCTCAAACACCTGAGCTAGAAGCAGGTAGTTCACATTAAAAGAATTGCAAACCTATGTGTGCAAATGTGCTGTCATTTAGAGTACTGATGTTTAGTATTAGGGCAGACTCACCTTCACTTTTTATAAATATTCTGGGCACCCCACCACGGTGCCTGACTTGAAACACTTTTTCAAAATTTTCGATTGCAAGAAAGTACATTGATATGCCTATTGTTTTAAAAAAATACATAAATTAAACATTTGTTTGTAGTATTCATGTCATATTGTAAAATATACTTTTGTATCGATTTTTCCAACACAGCCTGTGAGAATGATTAGCCTTCGAAGACATATACTTTTTCTGCCAATGTCACAAACTAAAGACCCATATGTAATGAATGATTATCTTATAGGAAACACTCCATGTTCATTGTTCCTAATTGCACAAGTCTCCTTTTGGATATATTGCAGTTCAGTCCCACATGCATAGTGTACCCCACAAGCTAGAACATGACATGGATATTATTTCTGAGTCCGAGACGTGTGAAGTGGGAGCCTTAACTGTGATAACAGGGATTGTCCTTATGACAGGATAGTGGGGATAAGGGTGATCCAGTGCCTTTATGTAAGTGCAGAGAATTTAGGAAGAAGCAGAGGCTGTCTGGGCTAAAGCATCAATTAGAAGTAGGCAGAGGTAGAAACTGCTACCTTGGCTTGACCTTTGACCATGTTTGTCTTCTTGCATTTTCTCTAACTCTTCTGCAGCAAATAGGCTCTTGATGGACAGAGTTGGACAAAATGTCATCTTTATGCAATCATCTGTCAAAGGATGCAAGATCACTATAGTCAAATATCCTTAAGGCAAGGTAAGACAGCAGCCTGAGGAAGTCGTATAGTGGCAGTGCCAAATCACCGAAGAAGGCCTGATAAAAGTGTTTTTTTTCTAGCTATGGGGACTGCTGCTGGAGCACTGAAAATTCTTATACTGTTCATGCATATTACTTCAGCTACCCTGGTACTTTGTTGAATTGTCATCTATACTCTGTCATAGTGAGGGATGTCTGGAATATAAATCATGCTCTGGAAAACATTTAAAGTCGTTTTTAGGTCAAGCCTGGTCAGCACATGCGCTGCTCTGCGAGGCATGCTGTATTCAGGAATGGACTTGAAGCTCCGCCCACTCTCCGCCCATATTTTTCATTGGCTTGTGTCATTGTCCTTTGTAAGCTGTGGCTTTTCATTGGTCAATACGCTTAGTAGTCCCTCCTTAGTACCGCCTTGTCTCATTTTGTAATCTTCCATGAGGACATCCCCTGTTATGTGTTGTTACTTGGTAGGCTTTAATTACAGCCTCCGAGCACTATTTTGTTAAATGGTTTTCACATGCCTGCTGTTGCAGGCAGGACACGCTCTCCTGCAACGCTTTATGTTTTTTTCCCTATTTCTTCACTTTTTAGGTCTCGCCTAGCGTTGCAGCGCGCATGCGCTGCTCGCTCTGCGAGGCATATTGTAGTAGGGTATGTTTTAGAAGTGGAGTGGAAGCCCCGCCCATCTTTTTCATTGGCTGGCGTCATCCTCCATGGTAAATGCTGGCTTCCGATTGAAAATGAGGCTTCTTAGTCCCTCCTTGTTACTGCCCTGTCTCCTTTTGGGACCGCCCATCAGGACTGGATCGTTTACTTGCGGCGTTAGACTGTCTCCTTCAGTTTAGTCGGTAAGCACTTTTTTTTTCATTCGCGCAATGGCGACAGCTTGTTTAACAGTGCGGCAGCCTCAGCACTAACGGCTGCCGTGCTATTCTTTTGTAACTTGTGATCGCCTACCGCAGCTGCATGCCTTTTTTTCTATTTATTTACTTTTGCTTACAATAGCGGCACCCGCGCTTTAAATATCTTAAGTTTAAATGCGGTTGCCGACTCTTTGACACCTTTCTTCCGGAGTCACTACTTTGTTCCTGAGTCATACCAGTGCAGAGTCATAGCAGGCTCCTGGGATCTCGTGCCACTGTTGTGAAACATGGCCCTTTTAAAGGTTACCAATTAAAAACTATCTCGGTTTCTGTACTAACGAATCGCGCCCCTTAACCTTTAAAGTGCCATTAAACATTCGGCCCGTCCCTCCCGTTGTCGTCATGCCTACCTACTGTGCCTTCGCACTCACTGGCCCTTCGTTTCTTTTTATGTCTTTTCTTCTTCTCTCTCTTTATTTTCTCCTTCCCTTCTCTAATAGTCCCCGCCCGCTCCTTGTTTTTTTTGTTTACAAGCACCCCATACCACATTTTCACGTTAATAGGGCCGTGCCCCTTTCTTTAGACAAGCCGTGTCTAAAGAAAGGTGCACGGCCGCTATTAAAGTGAAACCGGGGCATGGGGCGCTTTTGGAAAAAAAAAGTATTTGTCACCTTGACAAACAGATGCTTTTTTTTGTAAAAGCGCCCCATATCGCGCTTTCACAGATAAATAAAAGGCATTGCTATTTACAATGCCAATAGCTTAAACTCTCGCAAATGCAACACCTATTGCATTGCAAATGTTTTTTTTTGTAAAAGAGCCCCATTCCGCACTTTCACTTTAATGGTGGTCGCGCCCTTTCTTTAGATGAGCTGCATCTAAAGAAAAGGTGTGCGGCTGCTATTAAAGTGAAACCGCAGCATGGGGCGCTTTTACAAAAAAAAGCATTTGTTTGTCAACTTGGCAAACAGATGCTTTTTTTGGGAAAAACGCCCCATACCGCGCTTTCACTTTAATGGCGGCCGTGCCCCTTTCTTTGGATGAGCGCCACGCCCCTTTCTTTAGCCGAGCCGTGTCTAAAGAAAGGGGTGTGGCTGCCATTAAAGTGAAAGTGCGGCATGGGGCTCTTTTACAAAAAAAATCATTTGCAATGCAATAGGTCTTGCATTTGCGAGAGTTTTAACTATTGGCATTGAAAATGGCAATGCCTTTTATTTATCTGTTTTAAAAAGAACACATTAATAAAAGGCATTGTCATTTACAATGCCAAGAGCTCAAACACTCGTATATGCGAGACCTATTGCATTGCAAATGCTTGTTACTGATTGTCATAGGACTTACACCGTTCAATACAAATATAGCATTCTTTTACAATTTCTGTTCTTCCAGAACACAGTCTCATTTTTAAAAAATGATCCGTTTATACGAATCTTTACAGCTGGATTGGTGTTTTCCCAACTGTGGTGAGACATACCTGTTTACTTATTAAGTGACAATATAGTAAGAATACAGATATTCTCTACATACTACAGATGCAGGTGTGATTACAATGTAGAGCAGTGGTTCTTATCCTTCTGACTTGCATGGACCCGTACTTAGTCATTATTGGAATCCGGGGACCCCCACTGAGTAATTACTGGAAAACCGGGACCCCGGCCTAAGCATTTTCGATACTTTGAACCGCAAATCAATACATAAAAAATAATACAGAAACAAGATGAAATATTTTATTTGACTCACAAACAAATCTAAAAAAATAAAAATAAAATAATGGGAAGGTTGGAGTTTTTTTTAATTCATTTAAGGCCACTCATCGTCCATAATACAGTCTTTTTAATGCACTGCTCCCATTAATTAATCAGAAGATACTATCTTAATTTTTAGCCTCCAGTTTCAAATTCCTTCACATTTACAGAATACAATTTTCAGTTGTACATTTTGCATCTTTATTTATATGCACCTTATTAATCTGTTAATTTTATTTAATTTTTAAAGCAGGTGCGGACCCCCAGGGGTTGCCTGACCACAGACTAAAAACCACTGGATAGATCATGTTGGACCATTACCACAAGAACAATGCGATATAGAACAATATGACTGTAAGAGGGAGGGTGATTACATTGTATACAGAATGAGATTCCAGCAGTGTGGGTGCTCACAAGATGTCTGGGGCATTTTTATATTAGTCCAAAGAGAAGTACATGCGGTGTGTCAAGATGTTGGAGCCCCTAACAAAATATTCAAATTTACAGTCTTATGGTGGCTTATAGTCATTGCCTAGAGTATAAACTTGCTTCTCCCATTGTCAAGCAAGGAGTAATTTTCTTAGACCGCTTATTTCCTCTCTATGAAGGGCGGTACTGAGTGCATCAGCCCAGTGGGTAACTATGTCCCACCTTTTGTATTGCTTTGTTCGCCCTAAGTTGGCGGGGGTATGCCCAGACGTGGGTCCCTTGCTCACTTTGCCACTGGATTCAAGCAAGCCTGGCTGAAGATGGCTGGAATGCCAGAAACCGGTCCTAGGATGCTTGTTTCCGGTCCAGGGAAGACATGGCTTGGCAGTTCGGGCTGGACTGTTCCCATGAGGCACAGGGTCAGACTGATTTGCATATGGCCACTGTCTGAACTGGGGTGGTGGAGTGAGCTAAAGAATGATGATGGATTAAACCCAGATCAGTTGACTGGGGGTGAGTGTTTGATTGGCTCGAACGTTCCGTCCATCATCCCCTTTTGTATTGCTTTTTTCGCCCTAAGTTGGCGGGGGTATGCCCAGACGTGGGTCCCTTGCTCACTTTGCCACTGGATTCAAGCAAGCCTGGCTGAAGATGGCTGGAATGCCAGAAACCGGTCCTAGGATGCTTGTTTCCGGTCCAGGAAGACATGGCTTGGCAGTTCGGGCTGGACTGTTCCCATGAGGCACAGGGTCAGACTGATTTGCATATGGCCATGTCTGAACTGGGGTGGTGGAGTGAGCTAAAGAATGATGATGGATTAAACCCAGATCAGTTGACTGGGGGTGAGTGTTTGATTGGCTCAAACGTTCCGTCCATCATCCCCTTTTGTATTGCTTTGTTCGCCTCTAAGTTGGCGGGGTATGCCCAGACGTGGGTCCCTTGCTCACTTTGCCACTGGATTCAAGCAAGCCTGGCTGAAGATGGCTGGAATGCCAGAAGCCGGTCCTAGGATGCTTGTTTCCGGTCCAGGGAAGACATTGGCTTGGCAGTTCGGGCTGGACTGTTCCCATGAGGCACAGGGTCAGACTGATTTGCATATGGCCATGTCTGAACTGGGGTGGTGGAGTGAGCTAAGAATGATGATGGATTAAACCCAGATCAGTTGACTGGGGTGAGTGTTTGATTGGCTCAAGCGTTCCGTCCATCATCCCCTTTTGTATTGCTTTGTTCGCCCTAAGTTGGCGGGGTATGCCCAGACGTGGGTCCCTTGCTCACTTTGCCACTGGATTCAAGCAAGCCTGGCTGAAGATGGCTGGAATGCCAGAAACCGGTCCTAGGATGCTTGTTTCCGGTCCAGGGAAGACATGGCTTGGCAGTTCGGGCTGGACTGTTCCCATGAGGCACAGGGTCAGACTGATTTGCATATGGCCATGTCTGAACTGGGGTGGTGGAGTGAGCTAAAGAATGATGATGGATTAAACCCAGATCAGTTGACTGGGGGTGAGTGTTTGATTGGCTCAAGCGTTCCGTCCATCATCCCCTTGTATGTGCTTTGTTCGCCCTAAGTTGGCGGGGGTATGCCCAGACGTGGGTCCCTTGCTCACTTTGCCACTGGATTCAAGCAAGCCTGGCTGAAGATGGCTGGAATGCCAGAAACCGGTCCTAGGATGCTTGTTTCCGGTCCAGGGAAGACATGGCTTGGCAGTTCGGGCTGGACTGTTCCCATGAGGCACAGGGTCAGACTGATTTGCATATGGCCATGTCTGAACTGGGGTGGTGGGAGTGAGCTAAAGAATGATGATGGATTAAACCCAGATCAGTTGACTGGGGGTGAGTGTTTGATTGGCTCAAACGTTCCGTCCATCATCCTCTTCTGTACCACCATTTAATCAGCCAGGAGGGTGTCATAGCTTTCCACTCTATTGTAATAGCCGTTGTCATCAGGAGCAGGGCAAAGATATGAATTTTGCTTTTGCCTTGTGCGTTTTCATTAATTTGGAAAGCTGCAGAATACAGCTCTCTATGTCCTCACAATGGGTTGTAGCCGCAATAGCGTTGGTGACTCCCACCCGATATCTGGTTGCCTCAGGAAAGTCCCATACCATATGTTTAAACCCAACTTGCGGCTCATTACATCCAGTGCATTTACATATAGTCTTAGGAAATATATTATTAAGTATGCTTGCAGTTAAAGAGGCTCTTTGCTCTGGAAAATGATAGGCCACATTCATAGAGGAAGCTACTGAGGAAGGATCTAGTAAAAGCCATTAATGCGTTTGTCAATAGATGTGAACTAGTGAAGATGAAGTACATTAGTTGACAAGATGGAGCCTGGGGCATCTCAGTTGTCTGCTTCTAGATGAGGCTTATCTGTACTCCCTAGAGAGGGTTATCCTCGGCAATCCAGCTGCCAAACTCTCTTGTAAGGAGCTGGTCTTAAACCTGGCTCTCATAGCTTATGGCCGTGTTACAGACATTAAGGGGGAGGGGTCACTAGAATCTACTGACCCCTGGATTGTCTGCTGCAGTCTCAGAACCATCTCAGGGCCCGAACAACTCTACCTCATTAAGGGGAAAACCTGATCACAGAACACCAGATAGGTGAAACTCAATTATGGTGAATTTTTTAAACCAGAAAGAACCCTTTTCCTCAAAAACATTGAGGACATTTGACAACAGAACATGCAATAAAGGGGACAAGAGAACAGGTAAGACAAAAAATGACCAGGGAAGCAAGAGGGACTTGGGTATAGGAGGGGTAGGTGTACAGTGGTCTATGTAGGGATATATTGACTAGGGTACAGGTTGAGTATATGTCCTAGAGTATAGGCCAAGTAGATGTTTTAGGGTATAGACTAGGCAAAAGGACCAACATAAAGAAAATAACATACTTTAGTCAGAAACTGAGGAAACTAAGTTAGAGATCTGAAGAGGGGAAAAAGATAGGATGAAAGAAAAGAGGGAATAGCAGCGCGCTAGGTCTTCCCTTCATCACAAATAAGTAAGAGCAGACAGGCTGATGGAAGAGGAGGAGTACCGAGGCATTTCTGTGTAAAAAGAAAATAAAGTCACTGTCAAACTGGAAAAAAGGTCTGCAGAGGATTTCTTTTTCTACATGAAGGGGATTAATAGGATAGTTTCAACATCATGTGAATGGCATTCATTTGCAACAATTAAAGGTGCAGGTTTAATGTGAAAATTTCTTCTGGCTTTCTTGCGTATTTTTTGCCTATACAATGGCAAACGGGTCCACACAACTACACAGAAGACTGTATTTCAGGAGAAGCAACTTTACAAACGAGGACTTTCTCAAGATGACTTTAAACAAAGAAGGGAGACTTGGTTGTGTGAAAATCTGTACAATAAAAAGGCGTAGCTGAGATTCCAACCCGCTACCTGAAGTAAGCAACAACAGCAAAAATCCGAGAAAGGAAGCCATTTTGGTAAGACAGGTGGTGGTAATGGTGAGGGAAAAAGATCCACGTTTAAAGTTAGAAAATGTCCTGGTAGCAGGTGTACAGATCAAGGGATCTAGAAAACCAAGCACAACATGGCAAAGTGGGCAGAGGACAAATGGACTGGGCAAGTGTTGATAAACAAACAGGCGAAACCTTTTGCGTACTTATTGTCATGAAAGGAGCACCCACCAGAGGAAACGGTAAGGCTCAAGGAGAAAGATATACTCAAGGTGACCAGCAAACAAGCTAAGTTGTATTGATAACAGAAAAGATGGAGATGCCACAGGAAACCACACGGATGGGAGATGATTACCATAATTTAGAAAACAGTCCTGCTGCATTTTGCAGAAGCTTAAATCTGCAAAGGCACATGGACCACCTGGGATTCATTCAAGTGTATTGTGGTGGTTAGAGTGGTGTAGATCGTGAAATGCTGCAGAGTCATACATTTAGGGCATGGCGAACAGACAAAATGGCATGAAAGGAAAGGATTTTAAAGCCACCATCCAGGTCTAGGTTCAGATATGTAGGGATCTCAAAGTGACAAAATATAGTGACATGGCACTCGCAAAGAGCAGTGCTGTAGAGTGTGGTGCAAAGGGAGAGGTATAAGCTGCAAAAAAGGGGAGGCATTGTAATTAATGTGCCCTTCAGTGGGGTGGGGGTTGTTTGGAGCTTTGCATGCAGTACTGAATATTGGGTCTCAAGGCCACAAAGTCCATGAAGAGAATTCTGTGGATCTAATGACAACAGGGAGGAGCCTAATTCAGTTTCAGGTGCAAACACCCATTTGTGCCTGAAAAGGCATTCCAAGTTGAGTAGTAGTTGATCATGTGTAAATTGTGCTATTTGCCTACTACTTTAAGACAGGATGGCTTGGATTATGTTGGCAAATAGTTTGAATTTCTAATTTGCCAGTCAATCAGTCATTAACCTTTATTCGGCTGACAAGCCATAAAAGTTTACAAATGTACTACTCTGATTTGTGCTCCCAGGAATGCACATCCTTGGTGTACAAATCTGAATTTTGTGCTGGTTGCAAGCAAGAGTTTCACAGAAACAGTAATGAATTCATGGACCAAATAAAGATAACCTACAATAAAGGGATTTAGATAATCGAAATAATGTTAGAACAGACAGAGTAAGATACTTTGTATAAAAATGTGGACGTTGTCAGCTCTAGCATAATAAGTTACGATAATATGCTATTCGGACCTTCTCCTTTATGTGCCACCAGTTTGTGTTTCTACTGTGGGAACAGGAAATGTAGACAAATTCACAAACAGCATATTAGCCCGTGCTTCCTGTGGCGAATGGAACTTGGAACATTCCACAAAAAAATAGAGGGACTGGTTTTTTACTACAGTAGAAGTCGATGGGGCAAAAGGAAACCATAGTCTTTTTTTTTTTTTTGTGGAAAAATAAGTCTGCCACAAATAACCGTTCATGCTATGTTTATGCCCTTCCTCTTGCTGATCCCTTGATAGCGGTAAGGGTGCCTCATGTTCACACAGCCGAGCACTCACTGTATATGTAGTGCAATGAAGGCTGTGCGTAATGACAAAGCCCACCTCTGAGAATGCTGTCACCCCATGACACTGTTAAATGCCCATGTTTGGATTGGCAATGTTGTAAATGGGGTCTGATTTTATGTGCGCTAACTTGCTCCCACCTTCGATTCACAGCTCTATGCCATCCTGGGTGCAAGCATGGGGAATGTGTAGGACCGAACAAATGCAAATGTCATCCGGGATACACCGGGAAAACCTGTAACCAAGGTAAGAGCACCCTCTAGGAGGTCAATTTTCTTCTTTTTCAGTGCTGCAGCTTTAGAGAACTATCAATGTCAAGACGCAAACGATACCCATCCTTGTGGTATGTGTCTGCTTTTATGTCGTTACTAATCTCAACCTCCATAGTTGACTGATGATCCATGTATTCCCTTTAATTGATGTGAGACATAACTATAGACCATTGGTTGGTCCCATGGGAAGGGGGTGCTGATCTGTGACAAACCAGCAACTGGAGTTAAAGCCCAATCCTATACATTAGTGCTGCCTCAAGGCACTATCCTCAAAATACAGCCAAGAGGGTTATTTCAGAGGCAAAAATAGGATTTTTGAAGGAAACATACATGTGCAAGCTAGTGATGTGTGCTTACGTTGTGTTGAATGTAAGCGCCAGTGTAAGGGTAGCAAGGACAGCAGGTTGTTAGCATAAAACCAATAGCCTGTTTCTGATGCCTGAAGAATAGGAGGCATGTTATTCCAACGTACCTTACTCAAAAGAAACTTGCCTGCATGATACAATAGAACATGGCGAATTATATTGCATATACTCAGTGAAAAGCAAGCATTGGCAAAGCCAGTAGGTTTTACGTCAGTATGATGTATACATTGGGCAAACATGAGACCTACTGGCTTTGCCAGAGCTTTTGTCTCTTAGCACTGGGAACTGAGTGCAGACAAAAGTAACTGCAAATATGGAAGCAACAGCAAAGAGGTTGCTTTATTTTCTGTAGCTTCAATTTTTCAGGTGCTTTGTCAGCACTTGCTTTCCCAGTGCTGCCGGCAGCTCGGTGACTGGTTTTTAGATGCAGTATAGCCCCTCATGCATTCCAGTGGAGGTGGAAGGACACATTCAAACAGCCTATAGAAAAACGGTGAGACCAAACTACTTTTTATTGTCCAAGCTGTGATTGACAATATTTCAAGCCAATAACTGAAGTTCCCGTAGCAAGAGAAGCCAGTGGGTGAAGGAGGCTGACCCGTTGTTCCTTAAAGTAAGCATAGAATACAACATGTTTGCGATGAATGGTGCGAGCTCCATACAAGTCAAAACTAAAAATCATCCCTTGTAGAAGAGGCTTCAGGCTTAGCCTGGTTAATTTCTGGGTCCAGAAAAAGAGACCGTACATCTCCAGTTCTCATGACAACAAACGCAAAGTCTGGATTTTTTTAAAATTGAGGTACATTACTCATAAAGAAACTTTTCTTAAAGTAAAAAGAATAGAAACAAATGTGTATCTGAAAGAAATGTTTACTATCTCTGGTGACTCGTTTACTAGCTTGCTTAGGAATCCCTCAAATGAAAAAAGACAAAAATCCTAGGTGGGCATTTTAAGCTATTGTTACCAGATTTTAGATTGTATGCTAGCATCACGACATCTTAGAAAACATCTTTCTCACGGAAAAGCACTGAAAACAAGTCTGTTCAGAATGAGCCTGGAAAAGAAATGCCCTCAGTGTTTGCCTGTACTTATTTTTGTGGTTTCTAAATTGATATGTAGTTGTTTTAAACTGTGTTTTGAATGGCATTAAAACTATATTGTATTGCATTGGTAATGTGACATCGCCTTATTCGTACGCAACAGCCTTCTATGGCCAAATGGCGAGGTTCATTGTTTACAGCTGTTAAAAACGACGTCAAGCAAAGCAAGATCTTGGCCACTGTGAAGGTAGTGATGGAAAAGGAAGCGCTGTATTTTTACAGCTGTGCTTGGACAGGCGTAAAAGAAAAAGACACACCTGGATCCCACCCAATTAGCGTGCACATCTCTCTATTTCCATGTCGGTGCTTGACATGATCAATGACCTTGACTTAACCTTTACTACAGCGGTTGACCATGGACAGTCTGTCCTGTCAACCAACGGGCAGCGCCCTTTCCTCGAACAGGAGATGGCTGTCTAGTTGGTATCAAGTAACTGCCCAGCAGGACACTGGCATGATTATTTTTATAGGCGTTCCTTGAGCATATATTTAGACGCGGGCAAGCCTATTATTTAATAGGCACCAAATGCCACCAGAAGTGTGGTGTGTGCTCACTCAACAACTCAGTAAGCAAAATATAATTTGAGCTTCCCACGAACAGGTGACTCACCTTGTGGGGTCTTCAAAGCAGAGGATATTTTCAGTGAGGTCCTTTGTCACAGCCGTCCTTCAATCCAACGAAGAAAAGTAGGGAATACTGTATTTAAGAGCAACTCTTCGTGCGAGGCCTGAGGAAACCACTGTTTAACGTGTTTCTGGAAAAATGATAGTCAAAGGGACAGCTTGCAGAGTAACAAATGAGACCGTTATCTAGTCTCAGAATTTCTTCATTACAGTTCTCTGAAGTTATGTGTTTGTTTTCCAATTTCTTCATTTGTAGCAGGACTTTTGCCTGAACATGCCTTGAAGGCCAAGGTTTTGGCACTCACCACCCCTCAGTTTTAGCTTGTAGCAAACAAAAAACACCACAGGACGACCAAACGTTTTTTGTTAATAATCCTTTAGAAGAGCTACAAATACCATGCGGCCTCTGACCATGGAACATGGGCTACATGCTATGTCCTGGGATTCTCACCGCCTTGTGATGTCCGAGGCCGAACACTCGCTCTTGACTTTTACTAATCCTAAGCGTATTTTTTCAAAATGCTGCAAATTCTGGTTAGTTTAGCACCTTGAGTATGCTGTATCCCCAGGCAGCTTCACGGTAAATGCAACTCTAGCAAGGAACTGCTCGTGTCCAGATAGAAAATTATAATCCTCCTAAATTTTGTCAGTTTTTTAGCTTTTTACAACTTCCATGTGACTTGGTAAATCACAGTGCAGCTAAAAGGCAAGTCTACAAAATTGTGTCTTTTCCCCATTCTGGGCGATCGTATTTTCCAGCATGAGCCAGTGAGTACAGAAGGCATTAGAGAGTAGCTAGAATGTGTTTGGAGAGTCACTAGCAGGTGCTCAGAGTCTTAATTGCATTTACTCAGTTTCCAGCATCAGCTCCGGGGTCACTAGCCTGTACTCAGTGTCACTGTCATGTGCTCAGAGAGATGCTAAAATGTACAAGGAGAGTCAGTAGCGTATGCTCAGTCACTTGCATGTACTCAATAGTCACTAGAATGTGATTGGAGAGTTGTAGCAAGTTCTCAGTCGCTTGCTTGTACTCGAGTCACTAGCATGTGTTTGGAGCGTCATTAGCATGTACTCTGAGAGTTGCTAGAATGTACTCGGTGAGTTTCTATGATGTAGCCAGAGTTGGCAGCATGCACTTGGACAGCTGCTAGCATGTACTTAGAACAGCCCTAAGCAATGTTTTGTGCTAGCTGATGCCTCAAAATGTTTAACACCAAAATGCATATGTCTGAGGTAATAGCGCACACTGTCATCACCAGAACATTGATGTAGGTCATTGTGAAACAAGGATAGAAGAAAGCTTAATCCATGAGGGTTACAGAGTTGGTCCTTAGTAATATGGAATTTATCTGCTTGCGAGAGCCAACGCTGGAATGGAAGCCTATTGGCCTGAAAGATGGCCTAGCAGAGATGGAAAGAGAACCCGAAGATGATGGAAAGATTAAATACGTCTTGAGAGCGCCAGGCCATCGGAGAATTGCCACAATTAAACCAACCACGACTCCAAGTTGGCACACAGACCATGTGCCAGGTCTTGACTGTCACAGACGGAATCCTCAGGACAACCTTCCTCCATTATTCTTAAATGAGTATGTGAAATATTTACATCATATTTTTCCTGCCCACCTGGCAATAGAATGTGACCAACAGGTCCTTTCAGACTGGCCAGTGAAGAGCCACTTCGGAGGCGATTTGCTGGAATGTGCACTTTGTGTTTCATCTATGCGCCATGTGGACTATGTTGCCCATGAAACTTGAGAGAAGCTCAGTCTCTGAGGCTGCATCCAAAACAGAGAGATGCAGCAGGGATCTTCAGCACTCGCTGTGAAAGCGAGCCTTGCTGAACTTTAAATAGTGAAGAGGAAACAAGGTTCGGGCCCACGATGAGCTACACTAATGATACGGTTCCAAGAACAACCTGGGCGCATGAGTCACTTTTTCTTCGTCTTTGACCCCAATTGTTGGAGCCCCTCCTACGTGGTGAGAGAAGCACATTTGTATTCAATGTAGAATCGCAACAATTTTTAATGGGAACTGAAGCTTAATTTTTAGTTATTATATGTACTTTCCAATCTTGCAGCTTGTTAGCCTTGTATATAGGCTTTTCTCTGGTCCGACCCAATTATACCCATTTTAACCTCCTGGGGCCCTATTACACAAAGTGCCCTGGGGGCGCAACAGGCGTGTGCGCCCCATTAAAGACCTCTAGAGACTAGAAAAGGGCAAGAAAAAAGCAAAAGTTAGGGCCTAATTTTGAGCTTGGCAGACAGGTACTGCCCTCTGTCCCAAACATGGTGCATGTCCAGCCTGCCGCATTACAAGTGCATATTAGTAAATGGCAACTGTAATAGGGAGGACGGGGTATTCACCACCACATTTATGACAGAATCCCTGTCTGCCAAATCTCTTCTTGTGTTGCTAAAACTCTAAATAAACCCATTAGTTTGTAAGACGACCATGTAAATGAGCAAAACACACCCTTTAAAGGAAGAAAAAGAGGGAAAGAGCACATTTTAAACTGAGAATTAGGCTCAAGAGGAAGTAGGAGCTTCTGATGGGTAACGGAGACTGTCGGTGCTTTAAGGTAGTCTTTCATTTGCATTTACTTTCTTAAACTTCTGTTCCTCTCCAGAGTCCCTTTCTGATTGTGATGCCTTTTAGAAGCAACCTGCAGTAGCTATGTGACTTATGCAAACTCAATCTTCAAATCATCTGTGTGTGGCTAATCACGCTCCAGAAATGTTGCTGTGGGTGATCTGTAATGCTTGCAATGATGACCTTCTAACAGGTAGCAATGAAGCAGTCTGCTACTTCACTAGGAGCATTCATCCCTGTGACTAGCTCTCTTGTTTTTTCATTGTTTCTTCTCCCTTCCTGTGAAGATGAGCATCTGCACACATCTCCGCCTGAGTTGCAAGGTGGCCCACCCCCTTTCGTCCCCATGGATCCTCATCTACCATCAGCAGGTTTACCATCGAGGGGTGAGAAAAGCCTTCCTGTTCTCAGGTGGTGCATTCCCTCCACCTGCATGGCTAGAGCATTAACCACCATAGACCCCACTGCCGGCCTGCAGTAGATGATGGGTATGAATCTGCTGCCTGCGGCCTCAAAGGCAGGTCTGCAGCTTGCATATCAAACCAGCATTGTGCCTTTAGTGCTGGCTGCTCTATGAAGCATGTCTCTTCCTCTGCATTCTTTCTCTTTTCCTCTTGCTTTACTTCTAAGTTCCACATTCCCAACCATCCCATGACTTTTTTCCTAGGCCCAAGGTAGACCAGACAGTTGTTCATTCAAGTTCAAGGGGCCATGGGTTCAAATACCAGCACTGAGGAAACAGGGCAGAGAAAGGCTCAAATGTTAACACTATTCCCTTAAGGTGCCTTGAACAGTTATGTTGTATTGCAAAGCTACTGTTAGGGTAAAAGGGGATGCTGGTTAAACATGCCATCTATGCGAGAATCAACCTTTTGAATGGACATAATGTCATCATTTATGTCTGTACAATCCCCATAATTGTTAAACCAAACACACTGAAAGCCTAGAACAATGAAATCTGAAATCTGCTTTATTTCAGTCATATATTAAAAAAAACTTTTTCAAGCATTTTTATTGAGAAAAAATGTATGTTGGGTATGCAAATACAAAATTTCAATCTTTAGCAAGCTAGTTTCCTACACATAAAGACATTTTTTGTCAAGGGGTATGTTATGCACAAGATGAAAAGAAAAACCCAAATATGCACCAATTGTATGTGAGTTATAAGATATATTCACATTTTCAGTACTTATCAGCAGGAACATGAAATAAAAATTGACATATTTAGCAGATTTAGACGTGATTTTTCTAAACCTTAGAACCAAGTTTTGGACAATATTTTAATACTGACATTTAAAAGGGATATGCTCCTAAAAGTATATTATTTGATGTGGCCCTTGCCTGCTTTTGGGATCAGTGGGATTGATGCTATTCCTATAGATTTCATTGCCAATCCCCTCTCAATTTCATGAAGTAATTTTCCCACATGATGGCATGGCAGTTCTGAAAAGTCTGATAAATTTCAATGGCAAATCCACCTGCTTCAGGTGATTTATTAGACTTCATATGCCATATTGTCAAAGCTATATCCTCAATTTTAATGTTATTTAATAAAAGATTTACCTGATCAACATTTAATCTGTGGAGATTAACCCTGTTAAAAATTATACAAAGTATCTTCTCACCAAAAATGCAATTGCTCCTTACATAAGCCACAGAAAATATTAAATACAGTGCTTGAACTTAGTGTTTGTTTCGCACATTCATATAAAGATAAAACCTGTGTAGAATTGTCAATTTTTTTAAAACCTACTTGCCATTAGTTTACCTACGCTTTTATGTTTAATTTAAGGTTAAGTTAATTCCTGGCCAATTTTAACATCTTTAACTTGTCTTCCATTTGGCCGTCAGCTTATTTGTATTCTTTTTTCTTTAAAGATTTTTTTAGTTGTTCAATTTCATCTTTTCTTTTTCTGGCTTGGGAATCTGTATAATTAATAACCCCTTCCTGTGATGGAGGTCTGTAAAGCTTCCCAGACCGTAAAGTAGTCAATCAAATACAGACAGATTAATTTGAAAATAAACTAGCATCTCTTTCTCCAACTCCTTGCTCGTTTCAAACATATATCACTCATACATTAATGCCAACATTTCAAATAATGATAAAAAACATGGAAAATGCATCGAGTCCCTGTAAGAGTTACTAACATTACCTCTGCCTGACTCCATTAATCTAAAACATAGTACATCATTGTGTACAAATAGAAATCCAGTCTTCATAATAGCAGCTACCATTCACAATTCAACTCATTTCAGTCAAATTTGACATATGGTGCCTTACATCATGTCTGTTTTTCAGTGTGGCCAGGAGTAGAAAATAGTATTAGGGAAGAAGTTGACTGGGATTTGGAATTGTAAACATCTAAGACAAGTAAAACAAATGTCTATTTTTCATAGTAACCAACTTAAAATAGAGAGCCAAGACTGCTAATGGGGTTAGGTCAACATCTGGCTGGCTCCTCTTGTTACCTGTGTTACATCCTGATCTTATTGAATTACCCAATGAGGCAACTCTACTGACAAATGTTAAATCCATCCTCATGATTTTTCAGACAGAAGTGTTCTACTAGAGGGCACAAGGCGTTGAGTGTCACTGGGTATGTGCTATTTTCAGTCAGTCAAATTAGTGACAAATTCAGTATAAGTAAACAATGTTCCCATCTCCACCGGACACAATTTGATGGGGAGGCTGTAGTTTCCAAGCTCTTTCTATGGCACAATTGTGCACTAACGTGAGGCACAAATGTGCTTCCTAGAGTTGGGTAGCTGTGTCTAGTTGTTGTACATTCCTAATCTACCTTTAGTTTGTGCTTCTCAAAACATGCCCTTAATTAAAAACTAGCTTTGATTTATCTGGTCCTTCTACTCTTCCTGCTCCCAGTTTCTCCAGGTGGAGAAATTGGCTCTTTCCATTTGAAACCTGTGAAAAGGCGTTACTTCCCCCAGTTTAAAATGTTTTGGTGACCATTGTTTCTGTCAGCAAAGACATTGATCATAATGTTACAGAGAGAGTTTGACTGAGTTCCAATTTCTGACCAGGTTCCTTCATTTTGGAAACAACTACCAACTGTGGTTCTGATATTTTGAAAAATCCCTCAGACGTAGTCCATAAGTCTATCACAACAGCTAGAGACCCGCTCAAGTCTACACAAAAAAACGTAACTAAAACTTAAACTAAACTGCAACGCCTGACCCATCATAGAGCGTTCCTCATCATTAACTCCCCAAATAGATTGCTCTCTTTGGCTGATTTTAATGAAAAGCTAAGTACTCCTTTTGTTCATCAATTACTTCCTTTATTGTGTTCTGTTGTGTCTCATCTGTTTGTCTTTTTTCTTTGAAAGCTACCTCTATTTCTGTTGCATGAAGCATTATTTTAGCATTGCCAATCATAGGCTAGTCATGAATTCGTCCACGTACCCCATGCTTTTGTAATGCTTTGTTCATAAGCATTAAACCTGCTACCACCTGGTGCACATACTCATCTTGAGATGTGAATGTGTCGCGCTGGAGCAGGATCTGCACCTCTGGTTAAATTGGATGTAAGTAGATTCATTATGAGTCTAATCGTCGCATTGTCTAACCATCCCTTGCTTCACCCTGGTCTGGTGTTACAAGCCTTCATCTGTAATGCTGCATCGTGGCTCCATGAACCCAGCCTGTGCTTGCCTAGAGGTTCTACTTTTCCTCTGTGCTCCAGAGGGCTTTGCCTAGCTTACATATCAGTGGTTGTACCTTGTGTTATTTCCAGCTCACATGTTCATTCTCCTGCTACAAGGCGCTATGTAAGTGCAGCAAAAGGGTGAGGTGCCAGATTGTGGTGTGAAGTGGATGGAGCCCTTCCACAGCATTGTGTGATTTACACTTAAGGTTCTCAGCATGAAGTACTAGAATTTGGAGTTAGATGTGTAGTGCCTCTTTTTTTAACATATAGATATGTGGCTTGGGTTTCACCAGTGCTGATTTTAGATATACATGTTACCCGCGATCGCACAAAAGGTTTGTAAAGAAATTACAATTAATCCAAAACAGCAAGATGAACCACTGCCTTAGTAAGATAAAAAAAATGCGCCAATGCTGGAGTTTTTATTTAAAATTCTGGACCACATTGCTTTACAGTTTGTCAGTGATTGTAAGGGAACTAAAAGTCTGAATCATCTTCTCACGTCTCACACAACAGTAGAGGTGGTTTGTTCTGAAGTGCTTAATTACACAGTAAACTCTAATTTGGGGCTTGGCTTGACAAGTTACACAAATGCTAAAATCCAATCATGTTTTCCGAATGACCAACAAACTAACAAAAAAGTCTGCAATCATATTCATGCTGTGTGAACTGGCCTCATGCATATGTATTGTAGTCTAAAACATTTCTCCATTTTATTATTACTTGATTTGGCGAGCCCAGCCTGCCACTATATTCACAGAAATAAGTAAGAGTGTAAAATGTTACATGATGTAAAGATTAATCATGGATGATTTGTGATTTGTTGATTTAAAGGATCGGTGTCAGATGTAATTTGACCTTAGCACACATACATAAAATAAGGGATTTCAATTTAATTTCTCACTCTCCATTCCTTTCCTGCTGCTGTGGGACACTTACCTCTTGCATGTCATAACTAAGAACAAATAATAGACACTGAAGGTGTACAAAATGTGTGTAACTTGCTTTCGTGTAATTATGTGAAATGACAAAATTACACAAATGAAAATCCATCATTTCGTGCTATTTATTAGTGTGAAATGCATTCTCGCGTCAATTTTTGTCACGAGGATGCATTTAAATAAGAGCACCACGAACAGCAGCCAGTCGCATTCTGTTGTTCCTATGTGTTACCACTAATTGTGCCATTCGCTAAACATTTTTACTATGAACAACACATAATTACAAAAAGAAGCACATTGGCATAATTTTGTGCATTCCACGTTACAAGTGAAGCAGAGAAATTCCTAAAATTACCTGAATTATGCCAGCATAATTCCAAACTTCGCCCAGCTGGTGCCACTTCTAGACAGAATGCTACCAATGCCTTGTGAAGGATTGTTATGAGCGTACAGTGCACGTGAAATCTCCAGCGGAAAAGGGGTTCTCATTGGACAGAGCTGTCTGTAAAAGAATATGCAGAAGATGAAAGCCAACTTGTACAGTGTGATGCAGTTTACTTTAGGGGCAAAGACTGATCTTAATATGGAATCCAGTGAATCTGTGCTAGAAGAGCTTTGTCAAAGGAGCAGAAGAGCAAAGAAGTAATTGTCACATTTTCACCAAGAGTGATAAAGGGGGTTTAGGTTCAGCCATTTGTCGAAAGTTCTGGACTCAAACAATTTTTTGTGTTTTTTCATCCGCAAATTGTAGTATTATTTTTCCACGCGCATATGTTGCTGAGTGACCCATTTATAGGTGTATTGCATTCCTGTGATGTTGACTATCTGTTGGGTTTGAAAAACCTGGTTGTTGATTGTTTTGAACGATTATCATTGTGAAAAGTTGACATAGTAAGGGAACTTCTTCAGTGCAGTACATTTAATGACTGAGAATGCTGCAATAAAGAATCACCCCATAAGAAATAATCCAAACAAAGTCAGTGTAAAACTTTGTTAACCATTGATGTCAAAAAGTAATTTTCATTGTAATAAAAGGTAAGCTTTGGGGTAGGGTAGGAGTAGGGCATTAGGTTAAAGAAAAGGGTTCGGTAAAGGTCTTAGAGAAAGGTTATTGTGAGTTAAATTTAGTATAAGGGTAACTATGAGGGTTGGGGAAAGGGACAGGGTTTGGAGCTAGGAAAAAACTAACAATAATAGGAAGGTATAGGGAAAGGCTAAGGATTATGGAAAGCAACAAGTGTATGTTTGGTCTTGGGGTAAAATAAAAATAATGAAAGGGAATAGATTAAGTGTAAGGTATGGTCAGAGAGCTAAAGAGGTTTCATGTGAAGGTCTGTGTGGTTTCTGCACACAGGTAGCCTGTTACAGAAGGGATGCTTCAGGGATTGGTGGTGACATGGGCAGGACTTATAATGGAGGGGGCAGTAATAGTGGGAGTATGTACATCTGTAGTGATTACTGAAAAGTGTGAGTCCTTCACAGTCCTATACAGTATGGGCAAAATCTGCACCAAACTATAGTTTCACCATGGTTATGCCTAGAAACTCGTTTGATGCACTAATATTATGATAGATAGGGATACTGAATTTCCACATATGTGGTACTTCAAGATTCATGATTTTTCTGGGCCATAGCTCCTAATGAGATAATGCGGAGGTAGATTATACAATCAAAACATTTTGTCTCTCCTACAAAACCTTCGCATATTGCATAAGACAAAGCAGGTTCCTGTGCCCCCTCTCCCACCCCCAGACAATCCAGCCCAAGAGGATTCGAGGAACCCCATGTCTGTTTCACCCTTTTATCAGTGATTCCCTCTAGATATTATGGGACAGTGAATTTAAGTCCCTTCTTGATTCTTTATGGGGCGACAAGACTAGACATCTTTAGTCGACGATTAATACAACTCGTAGGAAAGGTGATATATAAGGTTCCCTCACATCTTGTGGCATCCAACGTAACAAAGTTGTAACATCTATCTACACTGGTCATTCACAGTTGTGAATGTGCTTTTTAACTGAGGTGATTAGTGGAATCTTCTAGCTCCTCCTTTCAGTTAGTGACTATTGACTTTTGCGAAAGACAACCACAGCTTGCAAGAAATTAACACAGTATCCAAATATACATTTTCAAATGGCCATGATTTAATTGAGAGACAGTATGTTGCAAGAACAACTGACAGGTTTCAGAAAGGGTAGATAGAGGACCTGAGTAAACACAGCAAAAGACTCTCTGCAGCATACTGAAGCATCTTCCTGATCGCCTTGAAAATTTTCACTGATGCGCAGGCTAAACTTATTAGCGTCTCACTTTGCTGCAAGAAATGCCACACCGCTACTGTAGGAAGGCGAGATGACAAGACGAAGTAGTTGTGTTCTCGCCTTCCAGTGGGCGGCTCTTAATGTGGAGTGGTTGGTATGAAAGAACTCTAGCATAGTTCAGAAGCACAAGCCACTCCACACCCCTTATTTTTAAATGTAATAGATCTGCTTGGGTGACCTGATGCACATTTCCTCTCCACCCCTTTTTCCAGAAGGGAGTCTGGCAGCATGCCAGCTCTGTCCCTGCTTGTCGTCAGTGACACTGCTGAACAGAAATATCGGTGTGATTGAACAAAGACTGGACAGTTGGTGTACATCTCCAAAACTGAAATTTCGAGCATTTTAGGAATGCCCGTGCGATCACAATTTGCCCACTAGAAGAATTGTCAGTAAGTAGGGAACCAGAGAGATCTGTTCGAATACGCATAGGAGGGTAAGCACAAGCCTTGCATTTGGAATGTCTCGGTGGCATGCACCCAGGCATGTGGGTTGCTTGTTATTCTTAGAGCCTGCTAGTAATAGTGGCCCATTCTCCAGCATGGTAGTCACTCCCATAAATGTTGTATACCACGTGGTGTCATATTCTCAGCCATATGAAAATACCCTCGTAAGACTGATAGTGCGATCTTCAGCTAAGGCCATTTATTATTTGCAACACTCGGCACCAGTGACCCCGTATCACGTGTCACTGCACAACCTTCTGGCCCTTGCATCAGTCGACTGCATATTGTGTTCAAACGTAGCTTACACATGGAGCATTTTTCACACCTTATTGTATTTTATCTTTTTGCAAACATGCTTTCTTTTTCCAAACACTAATAATACTATATATATATATCTTGCCATGGAACAGCATGATTGAATAAAGAAGAAAAAGAAGCACTAAACTGGTGTCCGTGTCCCAGTTCAGCCAATCGCTGTGGGAGTTTGGTGTGGATATGGATATATATATATATATATATATCACCCAAATTGCCTGCAAATGAGTCCGCACTCCACACAGGTAAGTTGGAACTCAACATTTTATTCAAAGGAAGCAGGCATTTTAATCCGAAGCTTTTCCCATTCACTGCCTGCCTGACGCGTTTCAGAGAACATTTCTCCTTTCTCAAAGGCACATGGCATTGCAGTCTTTAGAATCCACAGTTGCCGCTTCCATGCTTTAAATCATTTTAACAGCCTCCGGTGTGCTTCAGCCTCTGGTGTGCTCTTTTACAACAAGGCATTGCGGTAATTGTAGTTTCCCCATGCTTTTACCCTCGAGTGGGTTTCTTTATTTATCATAACTTTTTAAAGGGAAATACAGACTGAAAGTCCTGCTAGACTTCAATTTTCTGATACCTGCTTTTGTCGTTTCTTCTCTTGGCATAATTCCAAGTCACGATCCCTTCATTTCCAGGGAGGTGCGTCGACTCCACGGCTGGACCTGCCGTGCATAAATCACTCAAATTTGCCCTGCAAATGAGTCCGCACTCCACACAGGTAAGTTGGAACTCCAACATTTTATTCAAAGAAGCAGGCATTTTAATCCAGAGCTTTTCCCATTCACTGCCTGCCTGACGCGTTTCAGAGAACATTTCTCCTTTCTCAAAGGCACATGGCATTGCAGTCTTTAGAATCCACAGTTGCCGCTTCCTGCTTTCAAATCATTTTAACAGCCTCCGGTGTGCTTCAGCCTCTGGTGTGCTCTTCTACAATAAGGCATTGCGGTAATTGTAGTTTCCCCATGCTTTTACCCTCAGGTGGGTTTCTTTATTTATCATAACTTTTTAAAGGAAATACAGACTGAAAGTCCTGCTTGACTTTAATTTTCTGATACCTGCTTTTGTCGTTTCTTCTCTTGGCATAATTCCAAGTCACGATCCCTTCATTTCCAGGGAGGTGCGTCGACTCACGGCTGGACCTGCCGTGCATAAATCACCCAAATTTGCCCTGCAAATGAGTCCGCACTCCACACAGGTAAGTTGGAACTCCAACATTTTATTCAAAAGGAAGCAGGCATTTTAATCCGAAGCTTTTCCCATTCACTGCCTGCCTGACGCGTTTCAGAGAACATTTCTCCTTTCTCAAAGGCACATGGCATTGCAGTCTTTAGAATCCACAGTTGCCGCTTCCTGCTTTAAATCATTTTAACAGCCTCCGGTGTGCTTCAGCCTCTGGTGTGCTCTTTTACAACAAGGCATTGCGGTAATTGTAGTTTCCCCATGCTTTTTACCCTCGAGTGGGTTTCTTTATTTATCATAACTTTTTAAAGGAAATACAGACTGAAAGTCCTGCTTGACTTTAATTTTCTGATACCTGCTTTTGTCGTTTCTTCTCTTGGCATAATTCCAAGTCACGATCCCTTCATTTCCAGGGAGGTGCGTCGACTCCACGGCTGGACCTGCCGTGCATAAATCACCCAAATTTGCCCTGCAAATGAGTCCGCACTCCACACAGGTAAGTTGGAACTCCAACATTTTATTCAAAAGGAAGCAGGCATTTTAATTTGAAGCTTTTCCCATTCACTGCCTGCCTGACGCGTTTCAGAGAACATTTCTCCTTTCTCAAAGGCACATGGCATTGCAGTCTTTAGAATCCACTTTTCCCATTCACACCAGAGCACACCAGAGGCTGAAGCACACCGGAGGCTGTTAAAATGATTTAAAGCAGGAAGCGGCAACTGTGGATTCTAAAGACTGCAATGCCATGCGCCTTGAGAAGAGAAATGTTCTCTGAAACGCGTCAGGCTAGGCAGTGAATGGGAAAAGCTCGGATTAAAATGCCTGCTTCCTTTTGAATAAAATGTTGGAGTTCCAACTTACCTGTGGAGTGCTGGACTCATTTGCAGGGCAAATCTGGGTGACTTATGCACGGCAGGTCCAGCACGTGGAGTCACGCACTCCCTGAAATGAAGGGATCGTGACTGGAATTATGCCAAGAGAAGAAACGACAAAAGCAGGTATCAGAAAATTAAAGTCAAGCAGGACTTTCAGTCTGTATTTCCCTAAAAGTTATGATAAATAAAGAAACCCACTCGAGGGTAAAAGCATGGGGAAACTACAATTACCGCAATGCCTTGTTGTGTGAAAGCACACCAGAGGCTGAAGCACACCGGAGGCTGTTAAAGTGATTTAAAGCAGGAAGCGGCAACTGTGGATTCTAAAGACTGCAATGCCATGTGCCTTTGAGAAAGGAGAAATGTTCTGAAACGCGTCAGGCAGGCAGTGAATGGGAAAAGCTTCGGATTAAAATGCCTGCGCTCCTTTTGAATAAAATGTTGGAGTTCCAAGCTTACCTGTGTGGAGGCGGACTCATTTGCAGGGCAAATTTGGTGATTTATGCACGGCAGGTCCAGCCATGAGTCAGCGCACCTCCCTGGAAATGAAGGGATCGTGACTTGGAATTATGCCAAGAGAAGAAACGACAAAAGCAGAGTATCAGAAAATTAAAGTCAAGCAGGACTTTCAGTCTGTATTTCCCTTAAAAAGTTATGATAAATAAAGAAACCCACTTCGAGGGTAAAAGCATGGGAAACTACATTATCGCAATGCCTTGTTGTAAAAGAGCAGCACTAGAGGCTGAAGCACACCGGAGGCTGTTAAAATGATTTAAAGCAGGAAGCGGCAACTGTGGATTCTAAAGACTGCAATGCCATGTGCCTTTGAGAAAGGAGAAATGTTCTGCTGAAACGCGTCAGGCAGGCAGTGAATGGGAGCTTCCGGATTAAAATGCCTGCTTCCTTTTGAATAAAATGTTGGAGTTCCAACTTACCTGTGTGGATGGCGGACTCATTTGCAGGGCAAATTTGGTGATTTATGCACGGCAGGTCCAGCCGTGGAGTCGACGCACCTCCCTGAAATGAAGGGATCGTGACTTGAATTATGCCAAGAGAAGAAACGACAAAAGCAGGTATCAGAAAATTGAAGTCAGGCAGGACTTTCAGTCTGTATTTCCCTTAAAAAGTTATGATAAATAAAGAAACCCACTCGAGGGTAAAAGCATGGGGAAACTACAGTTACCGCAATGCCTTGTTGTAAAGAGCACACCAGAGGCTGAAGCACAATCGGAGGCTGTTAAAATGATTTAAAGCAGGAAGCGGCAACTGTGGATTCTAAAGACTGCAATGCCATGTGCCTTGAGAAAGGAGAAATGTTCTCTGAAACGCGATCAGGCAGGCAGTGAATGGGATAAAGCTCTGATTAAAATGCCTGCTTCCTTTGAATAAAATGTTGGAGTTCCAACTTACCTGTGTGGAGTGCGGACTCATTTGCAGGGCAAATTTAGGTGATTTATGCACGGCAGGTCCAGCCGTGGAGTCGACGCACCTCCCTGGAAATGAAGGGATCGTGACTTGGAATTATGCCAAGAGAAGAAACGACAAAAGCAGGTATCAGAAAATTAAAGTCAAGCAGGACTTTCAGTCTGTATTTCCCTTTAAAAAGTTATGATAAATAAAGAAACCCACTCGAGGGTAAAAGCATGGGGAAACTACAATTACCGCAATGCCTTGTTGTAAAAGAGCACACCAGAGGCTGAAGCACACCGGAGGCTGTTAAAATGATTTAAAGCAGGAAGCGGCAACTGTGGATTCTAAAGACTGCAATGCCATGTGCCTTTGAGAAAGGAGAAATGTTCTCTGAAACGCGTCAGGCAGGCAGTGAATGGGAAAAGCTCCGGATTAAAATGCCTGCTTCCTTTTGAATAAAATGTTGGAGTTCCAACTTACCTGTGTGGAGTGCGTGACTCATTTGCAGGGCAAATTTGGGTGATTTATGCACGGCAGGTCCAGCCGTGAGCCGACGCACCTCCCTGGAAATGAAGGGATCGTGACTTGGAATTATGCCAAGAGAAGAAACGACAAAAGCAGGTATCAGAAAATTAAAGTCAAGCAGGACTTTCAGTCTGTATTTCCCTTTAAAAAGTTATGATAAATAAAGAAACCCACTCGAGGGTAAAAAGCATGGGGAAACTACAATTACCGCAATGCCTTGTTGTAAAAGAGCACACCAGAGGCTGAAGCACACCGGAGGCTGTTAAAATGATTTAAAGCAGGAAGCGGCAACTGTGGATTCTAAAGACTGCAATGCCATGTGCCTTTGAGAAAGGAGAAATGTTCTCTGAAACGCGTCAGGCAGGCAGTGAATGGGAAAAGCTTCGGATTAAATGCCTGCTTCCTTTTGAATAAAATGTTGGAGTTCCAACTTACCTGTGTAGGAGTGCGGACTCATTTGCAGGGCAAATTTGGGTGATATATATATATATATATATATATATGTATATATGTATATGTATATATGTATATGTATATATGTATATATGTATATGTATATATGTATGTATATGTATATGTATATATGTATATGTATATGTATATATGTATATGTATATGTATATATATGTATATATATGTATGTGTATATGTATATATATATTAATTACCTGCAGTGGCCGCTGTCACTAGGTAGCTATAGTTAGGTCTGTTTTTCCATAGAAAGAGTTCTTTTATGTATTTAAATATATATATATACTGTGTGTGTGTGTATATATATGTATGTACATATATATGAAAGTTTTGTGAAGACTTGTCAAACGGCGCCAAAGTTATTAGAGAAACAAAAAACGCTCTTCCTATGGAAACTCTGGCCTAACTATAACTACATAGTGGCGACCGGCACTGTAATTTATATATCAGCAGTGTGAAATCTCAAAAATCCTTTATCCCGTAATGGCCATCCTTTCCTTGGAGGCATTCTGACGTAAGTGCAGGTGGCCCAAAGAGACACACTGTTTCAGATATAAGCCCACACAAGAGTAGAAAACAGACAGGGTAACATTGCGTGCGGCCAAATGTTTTGTTTGCATGAATTTGCTGCTAACTGCGCAAACACATAACCTTATCGCCTGTGGTAATTTTGTGTACATTAGATCAATGTTTGTGTTGAAAGATAAAGCTGGCACAGCGCTGCCGTGTGGGTGTGAAGCCTAAACGGGCCTACTCTCCTTTCTTAGTGTGAAATCAGAATTGGCAACATGCACTATTCATGCTGTTCAAGCTGTATGGACATGCAACCAGACATTACAATTAAAGTTACGTAAAGTGGAATGCAATGGAGATCAAGAAATACAATTTTGTTTTGTTTTTTTCCTTTTCTTTCACTCTTCAATGGCATTTTTTTCTCTTTCAATCTAATTCTTTCTACAAATCTTTTTCTTGTGTATGTCATCTTTCACCATTACAATAAGCAGATAACTGCTACCTCCCTATCTATATATAACGTAGTTTATTTTGACATGGACACTCGCCTGCATCAACAGTGTAGTTCAAAACAGTAAACCCAAAAAGAATGAATTAAAGCACCTAAATAGGTTAAATAAATGCTAATGAGCTCTACACAGTGCACAATAAACCTTAATGAATCAATGTCCATGATTTTCACTGTTAAAAGGAAAAAGTACTTTAGTTGTTATATAACTAAATAATAAACATAAAATTGCAAATGTGCGCAATGAAAACAAGACCTCAGAAGCACCACCTAAACTAAATATCTGTGACATTGGGTCTCTTGGTGTTAAACAATGTATAGCTCCTTCCAATTCATCAAGGAGTTCATAACAGGAAGTTATGCTTGTTCTAGTTGTCACAGACCTCTCAGTGTAAAACCTTTTCCTCTTGCATTTGTCAGAGTGTTCACAATGTACCCCCCTCCCTAGTGCATTTTTCAAAGAGTTCACAATGCTAAAACTGCCTATCAGGGTACTGAGGCAGAGGAGTCCAAGGATGACTCTGGGGGGTGTTGTGGGCAAGAAACTCAGAACTGAGCTACACTGGCCTATTGGAAAAAATGCTTGTTGCAATCACGAAGGTTAGCTCTACTGACTTTATCAAGTTATTCACTACATAAAATGAGAGGCCTACTGCCTTTATCACAATATTTAACAATCAGTAAAGCGAGTGTGTTGACTTTTAACTTGTATATAAACAGGACCATGTCATCTCTGCCTAGAGATGATCGAGTGGGCGGAGCCACAGCACTTCTCTCACTACAGCTATTTGCACCTCTTTTTTTGGTGCTCACATACGGCCTTCTGGATATCTGCACTGCCAATCCTAGCAAAAAAACTATGAAAATCCAAAGAGGGTAGCCAAAACCCTTGCCTACTATTGTGACACACCTTTTTCCAATGAACCAATTGGACCTACAGCCTTCATCATTGGCTTGTTACCATAACTAACTCGGGCCTACTTTCTTGAGTATACACAGTTCAAGCACTATTTTCCAGTGAAAGCAAGCAGCTTCTCACCAATCAGATCGAGAAAGGGGGAGGGGCATAATCAACAAGTGGGCACACCCACAGTCCCTTTCTCAGTAGTGCTGCTTAAAGTTCTTTTTATGTTAATCGCATATGCGCTATCAAGCTGGACCTAAAAAGATCTGAGAAAATGGTGCAGTTAGGGTTTGAAGAAGGCATGAGCTCACACCTATTTGAGGGGGTGTGAGTAAAGAATTCTCTCCACATGGCCAATGTGTCTTAAAATATCTCTGCAATTGCACATTTACACAAAGCTTGAGACTGCAGATTTTCTACTCTGAGAACAATTCACAGTCATAGTGTGAGGGCGTACACCTCTTAGTTCTGGGAATTCCAAAATATAAGTACATTTATGCAGATCATGGAAATGATCCTTATATTGGTAAAGGAGGACATATACTTAAAGGCACAATAAGATAACAACTGTTTTGACATGAGAAGCCACAAAGAGTGGAATAAGGCAAACCAATAATGACCCACCCATTCCATTGCTCTTAAGTAAAACCAACTACTATTTGTTACAAGTGTTTTTTTTATGTATCATTAGCCTATAGTTGATATTTGGGTGGCCCAGCTAAATTGAAGTCAGAAGTCCTACAAATACCACGCTTAATAGAACGTTCTTCTTCTGTTGATACATGCGAATAGGTTTCTGTCTATTAAAAAACAAACCTAAATAAGCATCACTCTACTAAGTCTGTAAGAATTAAAGGTTGAAAGCTTTACTAGCAAAGGGAAAAAGGGAATCTGACTGTCCTTCACTGTGAAGGTTGGTCATGGATTTTAGCACCTCTGTTGCGTTGGCTTGCAAGGCAGTAGATGGGCTTACACTGGCCAACCATCAGGTGATCTAACTACCCCTTCCATATCCATAAGACCTACTCTTAGTCCGGTCATAGACTATCTTTTAGAAGGGTAGAAGGCTCTAATTGTAATGCACAAACTGGACCATTACCACAGGCAAAGGGGCACACTTAGTTCTGTAAGAGCCAGCATCTTATGGCCTTCCTGAACTTAGAGTGTGATAGTTTCATTCTTAGGACTTGTAAACAAAGAGTTCCAAATCGAATCTTCAGTCTCTTCCTTTTAAATCCTCAGAAAAATTAGCAAGTGTAGATTTGCCAAGTACAGGCTATGATCCTGTTTGACATCTGAATTTGTAGCTCAGGTACAATGAGGCAGACTCTGCCAAAGATTTATGTACAGAATAGACAGACTTAACACACTTTTTTAAAACTATCTAGCAAAGGAAGACAGCAAATGCTACCCTGCATTTTTACCTTTGACGGTGCAGAAAAAGCTAATGTGTTTGATTGGCAAACCCAATTACTTGTTTCAGTCTACAAGACACTGGTGGTATTGACTTGTCACCGTATGATACGCAAGTGCCTAAACAGGGCCGCATACAAAGAAAGCAAAATTGTTAACGTGTTCACTTAATTAATAGAAGCGAGGATAGATTTATTATCATAGTAAGGAAAAAAGCAAAATATAGGGAATCGCATTTTTCCATGTTTTTTCCAGATATTAACTTTATCATTGTTGAGACCTCAATGTGTGTCATAGATTAATATTCCTAGCTAGTTTTACTAGGTTCTAGTATAATCTTGTAGTCGTCACAAGGTTTTAGAACCCAATGGCAAAATACGTCAAAGGACTTTCAAATTATATTAATTGAAATAGAACTTATTTAAGGAAGTCTGTGAATGGCTGCTCAAGATGGTTGTATATCCTTTGCTCATGGTGGACATGACAGCCCACATGTCCCGGTGTCGAGAAGTAGCCCTCCCAGAACCCAGTCTTACCTGTTGGTTGGTGAAGGTCCCATTCATTTGCTTAGAGTAGGTTTACCCTTTCTCTTTTCCTCCATTGCAGGCTGTCGTCTAGCAATTACAGCCTTCTCTTGGCTGGTCGAAACTGGTCTTGCTTTGGAATTTATGCTCCAGAAGTCAGTGTCAACAGTGCGCAATGAAAGAACGTACATTTCTTCGTGATTGTGAGAATAGTGAATTGTTATGAAATATCATTTTTCTTGTATAAGACTTACTGCTCTGGTCACCAAGGCTGGATAAATACTGGCTGAATGGAACTACTAACTTATACATCAACAATACTTTGTTAATTAGCCTAGCACAGACACATTGCCAGAGTTAGCAGCTCTCTACGATTACATGAGTCAAAGAGTCAATTGTTATAGAAAATATATTGCCTAGCAAGTAAACGCTATACAAGTGTTCAGTGTCATATATCAGCCCAGATGGTGATATTGCCTTTTGGTTGTCAATTTATTTCACATTTTAGCTGCTGTCCTCTCTCTTCAATATAAAAGCTCTGTCTGGGCATTGAGAATGAGTATTGTACAGGGTGTCTTACTGTTTCTGAGTTTATAACCCATATCAAAGTCTAAGGTAAGTCTTGACTCCATGGTTTTGCTACCGGTGGAGAGTTAAGTGCCTAAAGACTGTCAGGTTGTTCTCTCCATCCTTGCAGGGGCACTGGGTGCGTGATCTGCGATGGAAAGTTGGAAGTCCAAATCTAATTGACTCTCAAAACAGTTTGGTCATGCAGTAATGGCCTGTCAAAACGGAGTAGGTGTGAAGAAGGTCGCAGTAAATGACAACACAATTATCACAGCTGTAACTAAGACGTATGGGGTATATTTAATAATCTTTCACGCAACGCAGGGCAGCAAGTAAAGTTGCTGCACTGCATTGCCTGAAATGGAGAGAGAAGAAATGCTCCAAATTTACAACGATATGGAGCATTTCTGCTCTCCTTGTGCTGACGCACTGTGTGCTGCCAAGCACCAATGCAGACACGATTGCACCATAGTGCTAAGGTGCCTGTGTTACAGGCAGGACTGTTTTTGTGCAGGAAGGGACACCTTCCAGCAAAAAAACCCAATCCTTAGAGGCTTTCTTCTTTCTATGTGCTGCAGCACACATGGAAAGAGGAAATGACGAAGAGAAATAAAGATATTGCTTCACGTTACACCTCACTGGGGAAGTCATCGCGATTTGATGTATTCCCAGGTTTACTTGCTTTAGTAAATCTGGGAATGCGCCAAAATCCATGGGTAGTTGAATGGAACGCTCATGCTCCACCCATGGAACATCTCCCATGTTGAAATGTAGCCTAACATAGCACCAGTGCTTAATTTGTCAAATAATACGTGCCAGGGCCCTCATCAGGAGGCCACTGCAGCTTGCACCACCTATTGCCCCTGCCAGTACCTCCAATGACGGTACCAACACAACCACTAATCATCACACTGCTACAAGTGTGACAATTCAGACTATTGAAGGCCCCCAACACCATAAGAATAGCCTGGGCGGCAGGTTTGAGTTGTTTTAATGTATATTGAATTGATAGACGACTGTTGTTCTGCTCATCTCTAAATTACATAAACAGTGCCACCATGTGGCAGACTGTAATAAGTGCCGGTGTTGACAATTAAGTGCCAGGTCTGAGCACCGGAAGCCACCAGCTCAAATTAAGAACTGCATAGCCCAAGCAATTACATTACATTTATTTTACAACGACACACAAATCAGGCCTTTCATGGCTTTGCATATTCCAAATAAGTCTTTGGGTTGCCCTGCGTCGCCTTGTGCAACGTAAGGGTGATGCAAAGGCTTAGTAAATGTAGGCCTAAATGTTCAGTCAAGTTTTTTTTTGCTTTAACAATTTGAATATACATCTCACTCTTCTCTCTCTCTCTCTCTCTCTCTCTCATATATATATATATATATATATATATATATATATATATATATATATATATAAACAACCGCCAAACGGTGCTTACGCACCGTAATCGCCTTACCCCTTCCTCTCCTCAGCGGCGGTCCACAGTCAGGGGGCGAGCCTCATAACATCAAAACAAACGCCGTTTCCAATAAAGAACAGTTCCAGCTGGTGATTGATTCATTAAAACTGCTTTCTAAAGGAAACTGTGTCCACAGTAGCTGTTCTTTATCGGAAACGGCGTTTGTTTTGATATATATATATATATATATATATATATATATATATATATATATATATATATATATATATATATATATATATATATATGTGTGTGTGTATATATAAATATACACACACACATATATGTATAAAGTAAAAGAGTGAACAAATAGCAGAAACATGGAAATCAAATACCCAGTCAAGCCTACTTGTTTTTAAGCCAATTTCCCTCGCCTACTACCAATAGTACTGTTGTCATTTTGTGCTTAGTGTAGGCTGGTGCATATTTTATTTGTGGGCACTAATATTCGGCTGACTAATATATCATCAGTGGTGTCAGTAAGCCTGGTTGGGCAATTTAGGTTCACTGGCCCCACATTTATAAAACATATATATTATAGTAGCCTGTGTTTTTAATGGCATAGGTCATCGGGGAAGCAGGTAAAGGAGCATTGTTGCTCCCAGCAACAGCGCTAGTGCACACCATTCAAGCACTGGTTTACAAAAGCTATGCCTCAAACTCCAGAGATGACAATGAAAATGTCTGCCAAGATGAATGAGGTTGTCTGCATTCTTGATCCTCTGAGGTGGGCCATGAGTGGTGCCTCAGCACATGCTAGATTGCGTTTACTAATAGAAATCTGTGACGAAAGAGATGTTAACATTTGATTTTAGCTGAATAAGGCTTTTTTCGTTTTAATGCCATTCAACCAGGCTTTGAACCTGTTTTCTAACATGGCGCTGCCATGACAAGTACCCAATAAGTGGTATTATGCAATCAGTAATATACAATAATTCCTTCACCAGTAAAGGTCATTTGTCTTTGGTAAATACCAAAAACCAGTCATCCATGTGTCCAGATCGCTCCCTTATATCATTACAAATCACTCATTACCTTTTAAAGAGCCAGAATTGTTTTTTTTCGTTGAGGAAAAACCTTTTTGGTAAACTATGATTGGTTGCTGCCAGTTTGTCTATAAGCTTAGCTCAGGCAACATTTTGAAGGTGTTAGCCTCATATTCAGATGGTTAATTGTGTCATTAGCCCCATGGTGATTATAGTTTAACCCTGCACATATGAGGTTAATGTGGCTTTAACTTAATAAATGTGTGCCTTTGTGGCTGGCTTCTTCTCACCATGCACAAGTGGGACTTTAGTCCACTATGCGCAGGTTTTTATTGGAGGCATTTACTCCCCATGCGGGATGGTTTTGGTGACTTCAGCTTCAAGAACGCGTAATTTTGGAGAGTAACTCTTTTCAGTGAATGTTGTCAAAGATTATGACTTTGATTGGGTAGACAGTGTGTGTGCTGACTGGACAATACCTCTTCAGCAGTGTAAGCTGGTGCCTTTCCTCAGGCCTGCCCTGCACAGCCATGCCTCTTGGGAGCCAGGATTGGAACCACTGCCAGGTACCTGCATCCAGTTCATAGACCTGTAGCACGCGCTCTCTGACTATTCACAGCATATGGAGTCACGCCACAAGGATGTCTTTTATTTATTTTCTTTTGAGGGCTGCAGACTAAAGGAGCTTGGTGGAAATGACATAACTGTGTCCATCCTGAGTAGCACAAGTCATCAAGCCAGAATTCAGAGGACCCCCCTGCTTCTACCCAAGTTCTCGCAAAATGTACCCATGCAAGCTTCCGTGCCATGCCATTCCATCTACGATAGACCACAGAGCATTAACTCTACATTAGAGGTCTTAGTCTAATGCTCACTCACATGCATGTCTTGTTCTTCCCCATCCCATGCTCCGAACTCTCTCCAGATCTCAACGAGTGCGGCCTGAAGCCCCGCCCGTGCAAACACCGCTGCATGAACACCTTTGGGAGCTACAAGTGCTACTGTCTGAACGGATACATGCTGATGCCCGACGGGTCATGTTCAAGTAAGTTGCCCTAATTATGCTTTCTGGCTTACTTTGTTCTGTGAAAAAACAATGTATGATTACAGCTGCGAAGGAAATCTATTTGCTACAGTGAAAGGAATAGTTTTAGATGTGATTTTTTTGCCAGAAATATTTTCCCCACATAAGGTATGGAGCTACTATTTTCAAAACCATATGTCCGGATATCAAATGCATGCATGTCAACTTGGGGAGAGGATATGGCTTAATGGCTAGAGCGATCCACCTCAAACCTATGGAACCGGGTTCGAGTCTCGGCAAGGACGCTCCTGTGATTTTGAGCAAATCACTTAATCTTCCCGTGCCTAACAAAATTAAAGTGTCCGTCTTTAACGCAACTGGTGCTCATGTAAAACGCTCTTAGGGTCGAGTTCGTGCTATATAAAACTAAATAAAAAGCACAAAAAAACGAGTTCTTTGTCATTTGAGAGTGTTATTGAGACCTGCTTTTTTCGTTACATATTTTGGCACTCTGAGCTTTGTACATGATTAATAAGTTTATGACTGGGATACCAGAATGGAAGCAAAAACTAGGACTGTTGCTCACACCAGACATGGGATAACTTGAGCTCTTTGAAACTGTCTAAAAGTTTAAATCACTTTTACACGGGGAGGAGGTGCAGGGGAATGCTTTTTATAAATCATGTTCACATGTAAGGTGCGTTGCAGTTTCTTCTTGCAGGTTTCCTTCCATTGCCCGTGGACACACATTCCCAAGGCAGCTGAAAGTCTGCAACATGGCCGCCCCCCGTAGTAGGCCTGTAAATATTTAGTCATTAACACCAGCAGATGCCTCGTGGCTCCCAGGTGGAGGAGGCGGCGCTGCGTATGGCTGCCGCGGTGCCGCGCCCGGAGGTTGAAATTCCTGTCTCACAGAAGGAGAGACTTTGAGCACCTGACGAGATAGAAAGTTCTCCCTGAGGCGTGAAAGCTGGGAACCTGGCCCACAGGTGCTTGGAAATAGCAGTTTGAAGTGACTCATGTTCAGTCTTAGCTGAGAGGTGAAAGGAATCGGTCAGTGGGGTGACGTTTTCTGCAACGTGAGTAGTGTGTGCTGTGCTAAAAAAAACACAGAGCAGTGCCCACAGTTAAAGAGACTTTGATCAGACTGATTCTGGTTGTGGCTGGGCCTTTGAACAGGACATTAGAGCCAGAAACTCATGGTGCAGGAGCTGACGTAACTGAGGCCTGAATGTTAATCACCAAGAGTTAATGTGTTTATAAGAGTACAAATTCACAGATTTCAAACTCCATTAAAATCAATGCGGCCATTGCAGCAGGGCAAGAATAAGGCTGTGCTCCGTAGTATGAGATACAGACTAAATGAGCGAGACCTGAAGTGTTTGTGTTGCGTTGCCATTAGTGCTTAATTTGAGGCAGTGGGGACCACTTGGACTCAGTGGTGCAGCGTGGGCAGGGCAACGGGGGCGGTTGCCCCGGGCACAAAATTCTTAGGGGCATTATTAGGGGTGCAGGGGCATTCTTAGGTGGCGCAAAATTTTAAAAGAAAAGTGGAAGGATACTTGCCTTGCGCCAGGCGCTGGCAACCCACGCTATGCCGCTTGTTGGAGTCATATATGGGGACAGCACTTATTTTTCCCTATGAGATATTTATGAAGAGCCTGGGAGGGAAAAACAAAAAAGGAGAAGGAAGAGAAAGACGTAAAAAACCGCCACAATAGCAAGAACCTGCAAGAGAGATAAAGGTACAGGATGTGACTGTTGGTGGATTAAAGAGGCACGGGGTGGAATCAAGACTACGCATTGCGCACCCTGCCAGTTAATAGCATAAGCTTCTGAGCAGAGCTTTGGGCACCGGCACTCGTTGTTTTACAAATTAAGTACTAGCTGCGAAGATGCACCTGGAGCTTCCACAGGCAGCAGTACAACCAGAACAGTAACAGGTACACCCAGGCTGCCGCCCACGTTGCCCTATACTTCACCAGCTGGAACGGTCACTGTGGTGGATGTCCTGCCAATCACTGGTACCTCGCGCTTCACCCTTGCACCATCTTGTTACGCAGGGCCTGTGCGAATATCCATTTTAAATATGTTGTCCGGGTTGGTATTTGTAAAAGAATTGCTATTAAAGAATGAAATGATAAATTTCCCTTCCATTGATTCACGATAATACAATGGATACAAAACATTGAATTTGCTTTTGAAGTGTTCCGTATCTGTGTCTGGAATACCTTTTATTTGCCACTCAAGCAGCCACTGCCTCGTTCGTTAAAGTGAGGCTGCATTTTTGGTGATGATGTCATTGTAGCTTTTTGCTGAGATTCATTCATGAGGAGTGAGGTCCTCACTCAGAATGTTGTACACACGCACAGCTTCCGCCTTTACCCTGATTCTGGGGGGAAATCCATTGAATACGGGCATCAAGGGGTCTGTGAGTGTTTGGATATTCATAGTCGGAATATTGTTTTTGACTGAATTGAAGAACATGCCCACATTTTGAGATACACACAATGGCCACTGCAGATAGAAAGATGGGTTCAAGTTCAATTGGTCTAGGAGTTAAATACTTCTCTCAATTCATTATTTAACCACTAGACGCCCCTTGTGTTGATTAAACAACCATTGCGACTTTTTTGGCCCAAAATGCCCGCAGTCTGCACTTTTTGTCTACCTATGCCCACATGTCCATGGTTCCTGTGGGGAAACGATGTGCAGTGATTGGGGTGGGTAAAAGTGACTTTCAGTGGAAAACTCTTCCTTTGACTCCAGTTGACCCTACCTACACATTTCTCCCATATGTGGCATAAGGTGTAGGGTGTGAGGTTCAGTGGTTCGCGGCAGCAACTACTGGGCCTTCCAAGAGGAAAGATGATGCTCACTCCTCTCTCTGGGGCGATTGGTGCTTTTCGTTGTGCATACATCCCTTTAATGGAAAGTAAAAAAAATATATATGGCAAGCCAGATCAAGGAACCGCATTGGCAATAAGATTTTAAGACAAAGTAGAAAAATGCATTAAAACACCCTCAACCCTGTTTGTCAGATTCTGTGGACCTGCTATAAAAGGGCCATTGGGTGGTATGGCTGTGGGCCTTCAGGTGCACTGTGGGTGTGCTGGGATAACAAGGAATACTTTTCTTTACTTCTTGCTATGCATGCAACAGAAGCTCCTCTTCTACCAACCGAGGATCGAGTGTGTCTAAGATGGACACTGAACACACAGTCCTCTCTCTAGATCCTCTTTCAGTTGTGCTGCAATTCTCCATAAATAGAAACAAATTCCTCCGCATTCTCCTCTCTCTCGCGTAGGCCCTTGTATCATGTGACACTGCGTCTGTCAAGTCCTACAGAAACGTAGCTGTACCCCGCTAAGGCCAGTGGCATGCATGTGTGTTTTATCCGCTTATTATAAAAGACAAGTATAAGGGTTACTGTGGATCATTCACCAGCAGCCGCACTCCGTGCAGGTAACAGCGTTGGGGCCGCGTGGGGGGGGGGGGTTTCAAGGGACGATGCTGAGGGAAAATTAAATAACTAATTAATTTTCCCTCTGCATCGTCCCTCAAAATCCCCCCCCACACAGCCCCACCGCTATTACCTGCACGGACCGCGGCTGTTCACCAGTACTAACTCAGATAAGTAACACATACCGATGAAGCCAAATATGAGTCAATTTTTTCATACATACCAATACACCTCCTCTAACATTCAATACCAGTAGATTTTAGGGATCAGATGTTCATGTTTATAGAAACCCAAATATTGTAGCTACTAAAAAAGCGTTTCATAAAGGTAAAGGTTGTGAACGTTCCCTCCAGCGTTATAATTTAATCTGTATATGTTCCCTTTCATAGGAAACTCGTGTGTGGGGATCTTTCCTGGCTCCTTCTCCTATATTGAGATCAGTTGAGCTCTAAATGTGCCATGCTCCCAGACCTTAGTTGTCCTGCTCCCTTTGGAGTCTTGTCTGCCTTATTCACAGAGGTGGCTAAGAGGGCACCTCTGTGACTTGTGGGAGGGAGCACGGTGCAGTCCGTGCCACACGTGGGGCATTGGGAGTGTGGGTCAGCATGGCAATTAGGGATGGCTGCAAATGGTGGAGAACCCAGTGTAATGAGGCTGATGCAGCACTTTTCATCAGATAGTACAGGGAGGCAGTTGCAGTGGTTGGTAATTGAGAAGCGAGTTGTAGTTAGGAAAGTGAAACCCAGAGTTTGAACAGGTATGGTGAGATGTATGATAATCCTCACCTACGCATAGCTTGCTCTTTTTTCCCTCCATCTGTATATCTAGTATCTATGCTGCATCATGGCTTTCTTTCCAGCATGGCCCTGCTTTCAGTGGACTAAACCAGGCTACTTCACATCGCCACACTATCTCCCGACTTTATTTACCAGTTGCCGTACAGGAGCAGAGATCATCAAGTCCAAGCTAAATGAAATGCTGACCACATCCCAGAAGCACAGTGGACCCAATTAGATACCTACCACCTATTGAGCTGATCCGTCAAAACAGGACAGTATCGGCAACCTCCTACATGCAAAAGTTCACTGATTGTGGCCCACTACTGCTTCTTCCCATGACCCTCACGCTATAGCTTTCATTGCAAATTCCATATATGTTTTCCAGGTCTTTCCGGCAATAGGGCTGTTGGAGGCCTTGTGTGTCATAGTTTGTCCTTGTCAACACATTTAACATGTAAGGCGTATATTGCAATTTCATGCACTGTTGCCATTCAAATAAAATGCATAATCATTTATAAATTCCTGCTATACTGTGTAAAGGAAAGACTGCCAACTACTGCCTATGAGCCTGCTGTAAAACTAGAAGGAAGCCAGTATTCACAAACTCCCAGCTCTAAGTACAATACACAGTAGCCTTCTAGGCTCCCAGCAGAGCCCTTATCCAGTTTACACACTGACCTCCATAAGCTATACCTAACCCTGCAGAAAGACAACAGAACAATCAGCAGATTTGTTGGCGTGTTCAGTGCTTGTTTAGTGATGATTTTCCTTTCATTTCTCCAGATGCCCTAACTTGTTCCATGGCAAATTGTCAGTATGGCTGTGATGTTTTGAAAGGGGAGGTGAGGTGTCGCTGTCCTTCTCCAGGGCTGCAGCTGGCACCTGATGGCAGAACCTGCTTAGGTGAGTAGTGAGGTGCAAGGCACTATAAAATGCATTTAGGAGGTGGGAGGAGAGTGTGATGCAAACGTTTGTGCCAGAGACTTTGTTGGGAATTATATATATCTTAGATGAAGCTCCTTATTTTGATGTTTCTATTGTCAACCACTAATTCCAAATTTGCCCAAACTGTTCTCAAGGGCATGTGGCATGAACAGCACTAAAACCTTAGCTGTGCTTAAAGAAATTCTAAAACCTCATAGCCTATCTTCATATTGTTTACTCGACTACATGATGCTGAAGTTCCTTATCAATTCCCTAGTCTGTACGACTTCTAGCTCCTCTTTTAGGCCTGTAGATTGGTTTATGCACGTCCAAGTCACCAAAATGCTGGCTGTGGAAGAAGTGACATCACGCACGCTTTGAGCCCAGAGGCCATCTTATGTTTGACCTCTTGTCCCATCCTCGGCCCCTAGACAGGCTTTCATTTGCTGTGGAGGGAAGAGAGGAGTGACAGTGGGGGAAACTGCTTCCTTCTTAGCACCTGAGACAAGGCATAGCACCTCGCAAAGGCACTGCCAGGAATATCAGAGGGCAAACAAGGGGTATCATTTAATACCGCTGACTAAACATAATTGGAACACATGGATTAGATATATTAATTGTTTTTTTTCTTTAAATATTTTGTTATTGAGTTTACAATTTACTTTGCACAAATATTCATACAAGCCACTGCTGGTCACTAAACCTTCATAATGGCAAATTACTTATCATGCAAATGAGTCATTACCACTGTTGACTTTAGCACAATATCAACAATCAAGATTCGATATCAATTAATGCAAATAATAGACAGATTCTTGGGAATCCAATTCTCGTGCATAGTGACCTAAGCCGAGGTCCAATGACCCACTATAAGTATAACAGCAACTCTTAAAACAACAAACAACAATTGCACCCAGTAGAGCCGGCGTGGCTAAATTTGCAGCAGAATAATGATCCTCGGTACAGGTAGATTACATATATATTCCATACCCTGTAATGTTCTAAGCTATGCCTGCTAGAGAGCCCATAAAGAGGCAGTGAGGTGTCATCCTGGGTAGGCCCTGGGTGGGAGGTGTTTTTATTTTCGTTGATCATGGTGATGTGACAGGCTGTGTGGGTTCAGAAGAGCTACTCCCTTCCTCTACATCTTCTGACCATAAGTCTGCTATGGGGTGGCGCCTCATCCCTCTTTTGTCATCCTCAATTAAGGCTCTTTCCTCTGCCCGAGCCCAGGCCGTGACATCTTTTACCCAAAGTGCAATGTTGGGACCTGAGCGGGATTTCCATCTTAACGCTATTCTTCTTTTGGCCAGGACCATTACCAGTTCTATAAATCGGGGCCCCACCTTTTTGGTCTTTGGCCTGGGAAATAACCCTAACAAGCAGGCTTCTATTGTGTAAGGAATGGTACGCGCGAGGACCTTGCGTAATAATGCCAGGACATGTCGCCAGTACTCGGGCAGGGATGGGCAATCCCACAACATATGCTTAAAATCTGCATCTATATGTGCACAGCATGGGCACTGCTGTTCGCCACTACCCAGCATTAAGTTAAGTCTGTGTGGAGTGAGGTAGGTCCTATGGGATCGTCCCTCAGCCCAACACTGTTCAACATCTACATGGCCCCGCTCGCACGCATCGCCAGACAGCACGACCTCAACATAATCTCCTACGCCGACGACACTCAACTGATCCTCTCCCTCTCCAAGGACCCCTGCGCCAAATCCAACCTCCATGAAGGAATGAAGGCCGTCGCCGATTGGATGAAGATCAGCCGACTAAAACTGAACACGGAGAAGACAGAGGTCCTCATCCTCGGCTCCAACCCCTCAGCCTGGGACGACTCCTGGTGGCCAACGACGCTGGGAGCAGCCCCGACACCCACCGACCACGCACGCAACCTGGGAGTCATCCTCGACTCAACGCTCTCCATGGCCAAGCAAGTCAACACAGTCTCATCCTCCTGCTTCAACACCCTCCGCATGCTTCGCAAGATCTACAGGTGGATCCCGACAGACACAAGAAGAACAGTCACCCAGGCCCTCGTCAGTAGCAGACTTGACTATGGGAACGCCCTCTACGCGGGAGCCCCGGCCAAGCTCATCAAGCGACTGCAACGCATACAAAACGCCTCCGCACGCCTGATCCTTGATGTACCACGCCACAGCCACATCACCCCCCACCTGAGGAACCTGCACTGGCTCCCCGCTCGACAGGAGAATCTCCTTCAAACTCCTCATCCACGCACACAAGGCACTCCACAAGACTGGCCCAGCCTACCTCAACAGACGACTCCTCTTCTACGTCCCCAACCGCCAACTTCGCTCCGCCGACCTCTCCTCGCCACCGTCCTCGCATTCGAAGAACTACCACCGGCGGCAGATCCTTCTCCCACCTCGCCGCCAAGACCTGGAACACCCTTCCACTAAGCCTACGACAGACCCAAGACCTGCTGACCTTCAGGAGGCTACTCAAGACCTGGTTGTTCGACCAGTAGCAGCACCCCCCTTTTTTCCCTAGCGCCTTGAGACCCTCGCGGGTAAGTAGTGCGCTTTACAAATTCTGTGATTGATTGATTGATTATGGAGGATATTAAATTGGGTGTATTTAAAGCTAGCGTTGCTGCTTATCTTCTGGGGCGATCTCAATGCCTTCTTCCAGTCTACTTCAGACAAATCATGTTCTACGAGAGCCTCCCATTTCTGTAGTAGGATTGGTAGAGGTTTTTCTGCCATCTCCCTCAGGGCCCGGTACAACCATTTAATGAGGTGTCTCGCCGATCCCAATGAGATCAAGGCCTGTAAAAGCGCATGTGTTTTTGGTTCTTGAGTACCACCGCCCCATACATACTGAAATGATTTCTGCAGCCCATGATAATTTAAAAATTGCCCAGCAGGCAGCTCATACTGAGAGATTAGGTCAGCCAAAGGGATAATCACGCCCTCTATATAACAATCTCCCGCTCTCACCAAGCCTGCCCTTTCCCAATCCCTCAATTGGTTCTTAGTGAAAAAAGAGGAGGCTCCTCCTCGTGGTACGCCAACCAGTGGGAGGTCCGGTGAATATAAGGGGATTTCCACGGTGCGCCTAATGCTTCTTCGCCAGCATCTCAAGGCCACAGTGAACAAGGCTCCCTGAGCTTGCACCCGCTTCCTGGGAAGTAGTATCCTAGCCATCAGTTTTCCCTTAAGATCATTACCAGGTGGCATATCCAATGTTTCCAGCCCAATCCCCTCTAACCACTGAGCCAACCACTGCAATTGAGCAGCTAAGTAATAAGCCTCAAAGTCCGGCGCTCCCAGACCCTCTCCTCCGGTGCCCTCTGGGCGGTGGCCAGCGATACTCTGTTACGTCCCCCATCCCAGATCAAATCCCTCAGCAACGTATCCAGTTCATTGAACCAGGTCCTCGGTATGACCACCGTCAAATTGGCAAAATAATAGAGTAAGCGCGGTAACATGACCATTTTGGAAAGTGCCACCCTTGACATAATGGGGAGTTTAAGAGAGCGCCAGAATGTCACTGATGTTTTAAGGGATCGAAGAGCCGGATTCAAGTTACCTTCAAACAGGTCCTGTGGGTCATGGAATATTTGAATCCCTAGATATCTAAAGGAGCTGGGGGACCATTTAGTGTCCTTTGGAAGTGACAGGGGGCAGAGGGACGCAGGGTGAAGGGGGAAGACGTGAGTTTTGGACTGATTTACTTTCAAGCCGGTTAGGGAAGCGTAGTAGTTCAAAATATCCATTGCAGCAATAACCCCATGATCCCCACTCCACAGATATAACAGGATATCATCCACGTAAAGAGAGATCATGAATTCTCTCCCATCCAGCGTCAGGCCCAGTCTACCAGACTCCTCTCTAAACTGCACTGCCAGAGGCTCCATCGCCAAAGCAAACAGGAGCGGAGACAGGGGGCATCCCTGTCTTGTTCCCCTGCATACCTCTTATGCGTTTGAAATTATACTACCAGTCCTAACTCTGGCTGAGGGGGAGGTATACAGAAGCTTGACCCAATTAAGCCATCCCTCCCCGAGTCCCATAGCGCGCATTACCTCGATCAGAAAATCCCATCTCAAGGAATCAAAAGCCTTTTCGAGGTCCACCGCCATTACCACTGCCTCGGGGTAATTCGAGAGATTGCGGTGAAACAATGCACTATAGAGATGTCTAAGGCTACCTGACGTGGACCTGGTAGGGATAAACCCATTCTGGTCTGCGTGGACCAGGCCTCGCATATAAGGGAGCAATCTACTCGCCAGGATTAAAATCTTAAAGTCCAGGTTTACATGGACAACGGTCTAAATTCCGTGACAGTGGGAGCACCCGATTTAGCCTTTGGGAGGGGTACCACCAGGGCTTCCCTGGTCGTCATTGGTAGCTGGCCACATTCCAATGAATCAGCGTATAGTTTCTCAAGGCGAGGGGCCAACTGGGAGCTGTAAGCCACATAAAATTCAGCCGGGATGCTGTCCGGGCCCGGGGTCTTCCCCCTTGCCATGTCTTTAATCGCTGCCCTGATCTCAGGTACTGCTATGACGCGCCCTAAGTCCTATTGAGCCGTAGGGTCAACTTTCTGTAGTTGAATTCTGCCCAGGTAGGTATGAATGACACCCACAGGTATTTTAGATATATTTATTGTTAATCATGTAAATCATCTTACCAAATGCAGGAAACACATCTAAGTTGGAAACCCCGGTCTCATAGCACACTTTTATATCAAGTCCACACTACCTCCAGGAGGGAACATTCATGTTTCTAGTCCATCAATTTTGGATGAGGTGGACCCCCCTATGCCAGAACCCTGTGCTTAAAGTTCCATCTAGGGATCATCCCAGTTCAAGCCTGTACCACTTCATGGAGGTCTGGGAAAATTGGAGTCTGACAAAACATGCCATTTCTGCCCTGGGGTGATCGAAGTGGTTGAACATGTAATTCTATTTTGTCCAGCCTATCATGGTCCAAGAAAAAGAGGAGTTTGCCACTTTTTCATAATTTGTGTGTGAGGAATTACAGTATTGCCCTTAGAATACTCAGAAGTAATCCATTGACCTTGCACTCTCAAGTTATTTGATGTCTATGTGAAGGTTAAAAAAAGGTGTCCCCCTAATGCTTCTGTGCACTTAACGTTTTAAAATATTTTATCCTGGTTTTACTGTAATATATTTAGACTGATCTTTTTTCTCTCTTTTATATACTTTGTATTTTTATTTTATTTGAATATGTTTTGTATTTATATATTTATCTTGCTCTTGTATGGCCTTTTTGGCCGAAATAAAAATAAATATATTGATTGATTGTTTCTAGTCCACAAGTCTGTGTCCATATCTGATGTCAGTCGTGTCTGTTCTTCCCTCTTGCCATAAAATCTGCTTGATTAGATTGGTCCTGCATATTGTGTGTCAAAACATATTGACAATAGTAGTATAGTAAATCTGGTCACTGAACTCCACGCAATTGTGGTAAATATTTTGAATTAAATCTTTGCACTGAGTTGCTCTGGCTCTTCTCGTACATTTCGTTTTTGAGTGTGAATCAGGCTTATTCCAGATTAAGATGCTGCTATTAAACCACCGTCCAGTGGTTGGGTCCAGAAAGCTTCTTCAGAATAAAATACCATTTCATTTTGGGCGTTGACTCTAGGCAGAGCCAGTCTGACTCGGATCACGTCTCTCAAGCAAGGAATCTGGCTCCCCTTCATGACCAAATAAGATTCAAGCTGGAATTCTGGATGTATGAATGGTACTTGCACCTTGGAGCTCATTCCCTTAATCTGAAAGCATCCCTGTGCTCCTCTGGTTGGATCCTACAGTCAGGGCCAAGTCCTGGCTACCATCTCCAGCCCTATCCTCTCTCTCCGGCTTCAAGGCAGCTCCAAATTTCAGAGTAAGAAAGGCGCCAATGGACCTATTTGCTGGGTTGTATGTTCTCACAGAAATTACTCATTCATTCATGTATTCATTCTTTCAATATGAGAGCTCGCTCTTCCTCTCTCAGACTCCATTGCAGAGGTCCAGAAACCATTCTCAAACATGTTCAGCAGTTGTAGTTCCATTGCCTTCTGTGAAGCGTTCGGCACATTTCAGATAAATCGCTTTTTTTTATTTCGACATGTGTAGAAGTGGTGCTAATCATAGCAAGTTTGATACCTAATACGTTTTTTACTTGGTAGTGCGTCAGGAATCGTTGCTGATGTTGTTTGAGTTGTGCATTGTAGGATTTGCTTTTTTTCCCTCTTGCACTCAGAGGCCTTACGACATTTTCAGAGTACAGATAGTGACACCCAGGCACCTCACTGCTGGTTTATCCTTCTGGACTAGTGATGTAGAAAGCGCGAGGTCGGCTTGTGTCTTACTTTACTAAGTAAAGGCACCTTTCACGAGGACGGCTGTGCTGTGGCATTTGCAGATGTTAATTAGTAACCAAATATTTTCTTCGCCTAAGATCAAGTCCTGGGCAGCCCGGTCAGTTATTAATCTTTTCCTATGAAAGTGTCATTAGCGTAATTGTATCTGAGCGAGTCAATTCACGTCCAAATTAGCTGTGGCTGGAATGTTCTGAGCTCGGTGGCTATAAACATGAACCATATGGAGCACATGCTTTGCAGATTTTTTTTATTAAAAATAAAAGCGCAGGAGGACGTTTGCCAGAAGAGATGGGTGCTTGTGGAAATATGCACGTTCCACATAGCTCAGCAGTGAGGATGGTTATCTCAGCCATTTGTCAAGAAACGGTGGTGATAGCGGAGGGATGGGAAGAAGTGAGCAGGAGGTCACTGGCTACAGGAATGCGAGCACTGGCCCTGGGCCACCCTTCAGTGGGAAGAAGCCAAATTAAGCAGTATGGAATGCTCGGGTTCGCTCAGCCAGTCAGGAGGATTACTAGTGTGCGGGCATTAATTGCTGTTGTTTGCCTGCTTTCTAACTCTTTCTCTGATGAGTGGACGAGCTTAGGAAGGGGCAGGAGGCAAGTAGGAAAGTGATGTTTGTTTGGGGGAGCGTGAGGGTCCGGGGGTGGTTGGTAATAGCCTTACTATCCACAAGCTGCTGGGCTTTAATGGTTGTTTATTTGCCTTCCTTCGTTAGGTACCCTGGTCTTAAGCTTGAGTCCATAAGTACACAACCATTAACGCCTGCACCAGAGGGCAATAACGCTGAAGTTGTGGGCAGACTTGCTGCACCAGCCTCGGACTGGCTGAGAAATTCAGCTAGGAAAAAAAAGTCCTCGCTTACCATTTCTGTACTGGGGGTAGTAATTGCTACAGAATGCAATTTCAATACGTCGGGATGCGCCACGCAGAAGCCTTCATTAGCAGTATTACAACACAGGTGCGTTTTCGGTAATGAGGTATACGTTGCAACTTGTAATCAATAATGTACAGTACACTGTTTTCTGGGTATACGATCGTCAACTGGTCCACAAAGGTCCACTGGTCCCCCTCCACCTCTGGCAATCTCCCACATTGCCCCAGTTCAGGAAAGACCTCAAGACCTGGCTTTTCAGTGACCCCAGCACTCAATGGAGCCCCCCCTCCCCTCCCCCCCCCCCAGCGCCTTGAGACCCTCACCGGTGAGTAGTTGCGCTTTACCAACCCTGATTGATTGATTGACAAAGGGGCTGTTTCCTGCTGTGCGAGGCGCCCAGTGTACATGGAGATGTGTTTGAAAAATGATCCTTATTAACACCATGTCCAAGCAAGGGGAATCCACGGTGAAATCACGTGCACCTATGAAGGAAAAGACAGGCTCCCCACTCCAAGATGAATATACTGAGGAATTCTCAGAATAACAGGGTAACTGTGGATAAGGTTTTTTTTTCACTGAAGTGTTCTGAGTGACATTATTTCACAGTGAGAGCATAGCGCGAGGTGTCTGTGCTACTCAGAACCTCAAAGGGGAAGGCTACAACTTTATTCAGTTATACATAGGCACTTTCATGTTAGATATGCGCCCGCCCCACAAACACACACACACACACTTTCCCAGCTCAGGCGAGGCGAGCAGGTGTGAATAAGCCTTGGCGGAGCCATGCATAACCTATGGTCCTGTCACCTACCCCCACCACCATTGACATTACAAACCTCTTCCCCAAGGATATACAAAACAAACATTGGCAAAGTCAAGATGTATTGCTTTTTTGATCTATTGGCTATGCTAATGATTTTTGGTGATGCTGTGCATTAGTGTCAGAAGTCAAAGTAGGTTTTTGGTGGTGATGTGCAGCATCAGCAAAAAAATTAAAATGAAGACGCATGCATGAGTCATGATGCTGCTAGAGGCCACGTCAATCAGTAGACATGCATATTCATGATGACATATGCATCTATTGGATGACACAGACGCCATTTTCTTTCTTTTTTCAATTAATGTCCAAGGTGGCGGTGGTCAGTTGGAGCAGTAAATAAAAAATAACTTTGCCGAAAATGTTTTTTTAAAAGTGGAGTGGGGATGCCAGAAAAAGCAGCTGTTGGGACCTCCCCAAAAATGTACATTTATTGAAAGACTGTGATGGGTGAGGGAGCATCAAATGAGGGGTCGGGGGTACCAATGGAAAGTGAGTGGGGGGCAATTCCAATGGGGGAATAATAAGAAAAAAAATTAAATGCTGGGTGGGGGGGGGGAGGGGGGGGACTTTGGGGAAAAGAAAGCAATGGGTAGGGTACGGAGAGGAGGGAGCAACATGGAGCACGCAGGGTTGAGGACGTTTATGGGACAAAAAACAACACTCATGGGAGAGAACAAGTGGTGGAGAAGGGAGCAACTTGGAGCGTACGGGGGCAGGTACTTGAGGAGAGCAGCATAAAAGAGAGGGCACGAAAACACATGCACTGTCATGGAGTGCTTTAAGTAAAAGAAAACAGTAGTTCCCTAAATTTGAGCAGTGGAAGTCAACCAATCAAAAGGATGGTAAAGGGGCTGGACAAACACAAGAAGAGGCAGGCACGATTTTGAAAAAGAAGCAAGCAAATGAATGTGACAATATAACCAACCAATAGTAAGCAGCAGGCAAATTCTAACCCAATGTAAGTTTTTGGTTTTCGATAAAGCCCACAAGAGCTCTTTCACAGAGAGATAGAAGCTGCCTGTGGGTGATACCTAAAAAACAATACCTGGAATCCTGCCACCCTCCCCAGCCACCTTGGTAACACTTTCCACCTGTCCAAACAAAAATCATCCTGACACCCTCCCCATCAAGCCTCCTATATACTCTCCTCATCAGTCCACCCACGTACAAATCACATCCTACCACCCTCCACACCACGCTCTGCACATTCTCTCTCCCTCCCAATCTAAAGCCATGTTGTACACGCTCACATTGATCGCGGATGGCCGATGCCACACAGACTGGAGCTCTGTGAGAGCTGGTTGTCAGCGCAGTGAGTTTTCTGGTCAAAGTGAGTCTGAGATCCGCGGTGGACACTGGAGGTGGTGGTTGCTGGCTCAGAATCATTTCTCCACCTCCCTTGTTCCCTGGAACTACTTTTCTTACTGCTCGGAGATGAGGGTAATGGATAACCTGGTTTCGAAACCTGTTTTCTCAAGTCATGCTAACAATGCGCTGTATAAACTGCAAGAATGCGTTGAGAGAGAAACATTTTAAACAGAAATAGGTTTGTTACAACTTTCATCTGAAGGATAACTTACTCTTCTGTCTCTGGTCTTCTAATACTTGGGGAAAGTGTCATTTCTGGAATCCTTGCACTAATATCGGTTAGTAGTGGGAATGAAAGTAAGGGTTTTGGGACATATGTCTGCAGATCATTTGCACGCTCTGTAGTAGGGGTCGTAGGGCACAGAAAGAAGGGAAACTTCAACATAGGAAAGGCTTGGAAGCCCAGACATTTACTGCAGTCTGCGAGGCCGGAGGGGTGGTGGTGTGTAGATGCACGCAGGGCCATTCCAAGGACATCAGTCTACGGAACTCCAATCAAGGAAAACAAAGGTATTGACGAAAGAAGACGCATTGTTTACCTACCACAATGATACAAATATGGTGCCGCTGTTTTAGAAGGCTTCTGTGGTAAACAGCCTTTACAATGAGGTTTTTACCACGTTGTACCTTTATCGCATATTTTTTACCACACGTTTTTAGAACGTATGTGCTTTTACAACGTATGCCTTTACCACACATTTAAGGTAAGTGCGGGGGGTGGGGGTGTCTCCCCATAAACACATTGTTTATATATAGATATATATATCAATATATATAAACAATGCCTGGTAAAGGCATACATTGTAAAAGCGTATGCGATCTGAAAAAATGTGGGGTAAAAAATGTGTGGTAAAGGCATGCAGAGTATTTCCCAGGGTTGTTCCGTCATACAACCTCTTCAGTGAGTGTTGTCATCTGACTCGTGCCCCCAGGCATGCTCTGTATTGTCCCACAACTGCCTCTCACTGAACATTAACTTCTCATTCCAGATGTTGATGAGTGTGCCTCAGGAGCAGCTGTGTGTCCCAGATTCCGGAAATGCATCAACACGTTTGGCAGCTACATCTGCAAGTGCCATAAGGGCTACGATTTGATCTACATCGGAGGCAAATACCAGTGTCATGGTAAGCGCAGGGTCGAAGCGTGTTTAATGCTGTCCATGGGTTATGGTAGATTTAGAGTTAGAATGGCAGCGCATGCCTCGACTGTTCCTGCGGGGCTCGAGAGGAACATTGTAGAAGACCCTGCTTTAGAGGATCCATGCTCAGCATCTGTGCACAAGTGGAAGTGAATCCCTGGTTGAATCTAATTGCAAAGAAAGCAGAGTGCAGTGCTTCAGGCTTAGCATGGTTCTTTCAAGGTCAACAGGGCTGGCGCTAGGCATGGGCAGTGTGGGCAGCTGCCCAGGGCCCCGCAGTCAGTCCTCCAACTTGGGGCCCAGCACCAATGCGACAGTCAGGCCACAGCATGAAAGGTGCCAACCTTGCAAGTGCGCCACCTTTAGGGGCAACCTCCCCTGGCCTTACTACTATAGTGTAGCAAGGGGAACCCGAGGGGAGGGTGGGCCCCCATACCCAGTTGCCTGAAGGCATGTTCCTCAGGTTTGTCCGGCAATTAGGCCTCCACACCCCACCCTCGCAGAGGCACAGCGGAAGGACTATTGCCCAGCTGTTTAGCTCCCTGGCAGTATTAACCCTCTCTGGAGATAAGCAACCCTCACACCTTCAGCCCTTGATGAGCTGTTAAGAGGTGCTTGTAGGTGGCTGAGACGGAGGGGCTGCAGCTTTAGAAGCATCTATTGAGATGCAAACAGCCCTGAATGTGTCATGTCTTTTCAATTAAGAGGGGCCTCGCACGTTCCCTTTCAGCCCAGGGCCCGATGAATCCTAGAATCGGCCCTGAAGGTCAGGCTCTAGTTTCAAGTGCCTTTGGGCAGTCGAGGAGAGATTGCGGAAGTAAAACTAGGCACATGTTGTAGTTGTCAAGCCAAAGCCATGTGTGGTGCCCTAGTGTCTGGCTGTCGGTCTGGTGATAGTGACAGAGTACAAAGGAGGTGGCTGGACAAGCTGACAACCGCATTCAACTCAATTGAAGTTTGTTATTGAATGACTTACAAAACCAATACCTCTTACAAGCACTTTGTGTACATTCCTTTCATGTTCAAAGACACTTCCCTGGTATTTGACTGGGCAAACATGACATGAAAGTCAGAGCAGTGCTAAAAACGACATATTTATCCTTTGAGCTAATACAGGCGAGATTGTAAAGTGTCAACAGGGGAAGACTAGGTGTGTGCCCTTGTTGCAGTCAGTGGATGACGGCTGAACTCAGTCTTCTAAGCGCTGTGCATGGAAGGCTTGTGTCAGAGAGTGTGCGGTGTGTCCCTGCTCCCTCGCTAAGCCATGCTCACCTAGATTGTGCTTTCTTGTCTTGCAGACGTCGACGAATGTGCATCTGGAGCCTACGAGTGCAGTGGGCTCGCCCGATGTTACAACACCCAGGGCTCCTACAAGTGCAAGTGCAAAGAAGGCTACAGGGGCAGCGGCGCAGACTGCACACGTACGTAAGGTTGTTCTGTTCTGTAGGCGGAAAGGTCCTGTGAGCATGGAGCCCCAAGAAGAGGGAAATTACTCATGATTTAGTAGTGGTTAAGAACCTTCCTCCTCAGGATCACTTTTTGCAGGAGGTATAGGTAATTAAATGTACTACGATTTGGGGGATATTCAGTGACATATAAGAATGTCCATCAAGCTGTAAGGTACCACCGTTTATGGAGCAAGATCTACAATGGCACGTCTAATGGCAGTGTTTACGGACCAGTCACAGAAGCATAGAACTTGCTTGTAGAAAAGGGCTAAGAGGCCCATCCAGTCTGGCCATTCCCCACCTGGTGTTTACTCATGACCCACCATGGTTGCCAGCTTGGACACTGCTTCCACAGTCAATAGAAAAGGCACACAACCCAAATAGCTCCCTGACTCCCAAACCCTAGCAGGCACAAGACATGAACATATATGAAGGTATTAAATAGTCAGTGCTCTCTATTGAACCTCTTTTGCAGGCAGTGCCTTTACATATTGTAACAGATCTGCAAGGAGCGAGGCTCATACTGCCATGCCACTACATTAAGTTTTTGGGTGGTCTTCCACCTCTCGGTTCAGGAGAGGCAGGGCTTGCACACTGTGGTTACTGCTGGTTGTTTGCCTTTCGCTACCATTAGCATGAGTTCCTCTCACAATGATTTTTAATGTTAGGGTTCTCACTTCTTTTATGCCTTTCTGGTTGGATTTGCCATAACATTTGAAATATTTCTCAAAGATTGGCACAGTTCTGAAGCATTTCATGTGTAAGCCTCCTTTATTCATGAAGTTGTTTTTTGAGTTAAGCTTACGGTCCCTGAATTTGTTCACATATTTTCTCGTTTTGAGTTTGAAGTAAAACATGGTGCTCTAGTCATTTCCCAAGGTGAAAAACTATTGTTTGAGGATTGGTGAAACAATACGGACATTTTTTTTTAAATTCCATAATATCCTTAATGTTTGCAGGGCAAACATAAGTGAGATATAAAGCTTACAACTTCTTGGTAATATTCAGCCATTTAGATACAATCTCAAACCCCCCCGCCCCTAACTCCTCTGTCAAACAGGCTGTAAGCTATGGGGCACACAAAGGGACCTGGTGCTGTGCAGAATCAACCAATCATGGGTTCACTAGAGTCACGTGGGTGGGTTGAATGGAACGTGTCCCAATAATATTTTCCCCTTTGACTCCTCTTCTGCCTCTCTAAATTGTGTTGCTAACTGAGTAATGGATATCAGATTTGCACATGCTTTTTCTGGGTCCTCCTATATACCCCAGTTATGGTTACATGAGCGGCCACGCTGCCTCAGACCTAATCTGCAACCAATTGAAGGGCTATGTCAGAGCTGGGAGTGACAAGGGCTTGCTGAAGAGAGGAGAAGGTGACATGGGCCTGGAAAGCACCTGCCTGTTTGTTTGCTGGTCCATTCATGTAAACTTCCAAAAGAATATCTCTAAAGCACTTACATTCACGTTAGTACTACAATTTTATATATTAATTCGGAAAAACCAAGGGATGTGATGTGAGTCATCTAAGCTCATGACTAAACTGTCACTTGGCTGTGTAAGGGAAGTTAACCTATTGTATGCTTAATTAATGTATTGTTGCAAATTGTCTTCCTGGATGTTAAACTAATCACAGGTAACCTTGATTTTCTTTTAGCTGTTCCACGAGTTTGGATTGATCCGTCCAATCCATTTGCATTTGGTCCCTCCAAGGATAACAGCCGACATGTATTCAAGGGCAATAGTACCTTCTTCAAGGGCAAAGGAGGGCAGAGCAATCAAATCCCAGACATTATAGAACGAGGCACGGCGAGGCCTCCCAACAAGCCATATGTACCTCCAATCATAACACCAAAGCCGGCACCCAGAACAACAAGGCCTGCTCCGGTAACAGCCACCAGGCCTGCTCCAGTCATCACCACAAGACCAGTGCCGAAACCTGTCACCAGACCCCCACCTAAGCCCTTCACGAGGCCTGCACCCAAACCTACAACAACATCAGCAACAAGGTCAACTCCAAAACCAACAACTAGAAGCCCTCCCATTGTAACTCAAACTTCATCACCCGCAGTGGCCATTACTGTGGACAATAGGATTCAAGTGGACCCTCAGAAGCCTCGAGGAGATGTGTTCAGTGAGTACATTCAATTTCCTTTTGTTCATTGTTTTGGAAAAACAAGTTTATGTGCAGCTAGTTGGGTGTCACATTGAAGTGTTCTGCCTGCTCAGTGGTTTTGGATTGAAAAACCCTCTCTGTTTGAGCAGAGGGTGACATGTTTGTGAGCTCTTCAGGTTGAGAGAGCCCTGGTTGTGCCTCAGTGCTGATGAGGAGTTCCCAAATGTAGCACTTTTGCGTCTGCAGCACTGGGCTTTGAAGTCTTTCTCTAATTCATGGTTGAAAATTTTGGGAAGGGATTGTTATTTCCCAGGTCTGCTGAAGGCCACATAAACATAGAGGTTGAAACATAACTGTCACTGCAGTGCCAAAACGCACTAACGCCCAACAAATTGCATGTTCCCTATGCACAGCTTTAAAAAAAAAAAATAATGTAATAATTTGCTACCTAAATGCGGGTGGTCAATGACACAGATATCAAAGCTGGTTTAATTTCAGTGTTATCGTGATGCAACAGTCTGGTGAAATTGCTCCTGGCGCTCGCAGCCAGTGTTAGATAAAGTATGAAAGGAACAGAGAAGAGAAGTGGCTGGGTGAGATGTGTTTCTTTGTTCTAGATAATTGACACTGTTCCTGTGAAATAATATTTATTGGCTGCTTTCAGCCCAGATTTTAATTAGTGAGGCAATGCTAGTGAGTGAATACTGATAACAACTGGGAGCTTGTAGAGCAAGGATCCCAAATGAGTAGCTCGGGAGCTACTGGTAGCTCACCAGCATGCTCGATGTAGCTGTCAGAGGGGAAAGCAAGGTCAGTACCGCACTCAAGGAGTCTCTGCATAGTAAAGCAGGCAGCAGTTCCCATCTCAAGGCCCTTATAGTGACAGCCAGCCAAACAAATTGCAGGGCCTCATGATAGCATGCAAACAGTGTATCAGTCTGTGGCATTTGCCACATGACCATCTGTCTCCACTCCAAATCTAGCTAAGCCACAAGGAGATTGGCAATTCTGTAGTCCCTGCTCTGTCAGTCGCTCCACGCATGCGAACAATAGGTCATTAAAGAAGAGTACCAGTAGGAGCCTAAACAACCAGTGCCAATCCATCGAAGTGTGGGACTCTATGAGCCAAAGTGAAAATGTGTTATGTGCATGATCCCAAGAGCTGTGTGTAGATCTAGAGCTGAGAAAATCAAGAGCCTCGTGTTCATCCATCTGTGTGTGTGTGTATATACATGTGTGCACCTTTATCTGTGTGTTTGACATTACATCCCTTCCTGGCAAACCGTGTGGCTCCCTGGAAGCTATACCTGGTGTCAAGGACCACAAAAAGTATATCTATGCCCCTGTCAAAGGGGTTATCCTTGGGCACAATTGTGTCTGTTCCTGGCATAATATTGCCAGTGGCATACTAATTTTCATCCTTGACTATTTTGGGCAAACTTTGTCTAGTTGTGGCATAACGTCAGTCATCACTGACATATTAAGATCATGAATGGCCTACTTTTAAACATCTGTGATATAATGGTGGCCCCTGCATAATAATGGCCATAACTGCTATATGGTGGGCATCCTGAATATTATCTAGCCTTGGAACAATGGGGATGCTGGCATAATGGGGGACATTATTGATATATTAAAGGCATCCTTGGTGTTGTGGTGTGCATCCTCAGTCTAGAGGTGTCCTACCTGGACATTTTAAGCAGAGTCTGTCCATGCAAGGCATTTGTACATATGAGGACTTGATGAAAATATTAAGCTGATATTTGAGGATTGTGCATTTCCTACAAATGAAAACAGAAACTTCCTTGCTGAAAAAGACAAAAGGTTGCAATTCAAAAACACATGTACAGCTGATAGTTGAATGATAATTCAAGTTGAGTTGGGGAGACTTACTGCTGTGGTTGTCCTTTGTGCCAGAGGGCACGTGATGCTTTGGCTGTTATTTCATTAGGCCGGTGGGGGCATTTAATACTGATAAGCTTTTTCCTGGCGCTTCTGCTGGTAAACTCGCCTGAACTACTAATGTGGTCAATATTGCTAATCCTGCTGAGAGTGCATAAAGTGTGATGTTACATAAGTGGTCACTGTTTTACAGTGATAACATTTGCTAGAAGCTCAGGAGAACTTTCCTTGAGCAGAAGTAGCTCTCACTACAGAAAAGGTTGGAGATCACTGTCATAGAGCAATCTGTCACCTAAACCTGAACGCCATCCTTCTATGCAAGCTCTGGATGCACACCTGTCACTTTTACCAAACACTAAGGCACTCTTTTTATCGACCTCTGGAGGATGGATTGACTTGTTACTGCAAGAGATCGCTGATTGCCTCTCATAAACAAATCGAGAGAGAGATCAGTATAATTTCCTTAAACCCATTCTTAGTTTCATTGTAATTCAATGTGAATGCCATGTCAGTATGCAAACAAAAATCTAAGGCAAGGCAAAGTCCTATACACGTCGCCAAGAAAACCACTAGCTTCAATTTAAAAATATAATTTTTCTACTTTGTTTTGAAATGCATATTTTCTGTAACACTAGTGGATGGACAGAAATGGAAAGAAAAATAAAACTGATTTTATTTCTGAAACCAATTCCAACTAACACTGTGACTCCCAAACCCACTACAATCCCACTCTAAATAGCAGTGCAATTTATCCGAAATGCTGTCTCAAAGGGATGTATTGCATTGATCTGCGCTCAGTCTTCAAGGGTGCATCTCAAAACAAACAAGCATTAGCAAAGCCAAAAGGTCTGGCTTACATTTTGAGTCCTGACCAAAAAAAAAACCTTTGTCAGTTTAAAAAAACGAAAGAAACTTGCATTCTGTATACAGAACATCTTTGAGACAAAGAATTTCATGTGTGATGATTCAGTGTACTTTTGAGATTTAGATTAGAGCCTCACTCATTGGCAAGTAAGCCCTTCATACATGTTGAATGATAAACCAAACAGCCAATAGCATGAGCTGAGAGAAAAAAACACTCCACTGGGAGGAGGCAAAGCCCATCCTATGTATATTTTAAAGAATTGGTAACAATAGTTCTTGTAAACAGCTGCACTTTCAATCCAGACCTTAAAAATACAGATCCTAGCCAACGGAAAGAGAGAGCTTCGAGGTGTTGAAAGGTCTGCATCGCGGATCTTAAGAATAGGGAGGAAAAGACGTGGAATTTGATGCTATGGAAGTGAGGCAAGAGGCACTGGTTGCAATAGAGACTTCAGAGGGAAGGGGTCTGCAGTTGCTGCACGTGACGCAAGTTAAAAAGTGTGGCCGTAAAGGAGAGCTTATGAGATGAAAGCTGGGGTTTGCTGGCAGGAGGGATAGAAGATTTCCTTCACAAGAAGAGTAGTAAATATGAATAGCCGCCTTACTTTTGGAGACCTGGAAGCAAAACAATCAAAATAATTCAAAAGGGCTGTCACCTGACAGAGAAGGTACTCCTAGTGAAAGAGCAAAGACTGGTTTAGAGATTTAGCGGTTTCTACAGTGTTGCATTAAGGTGGGTTTGGCTAGAGTAGAAGAGCCCGGAGAACTTTGCCAGCCTTCAGTATACCTATAGCTGTATATTGAGGGAGGTATTACATGCTTGGAAAACATTGAACATTCCATTTTGTCCTGTGACACTGACTGTGATGCTGGGACTCGAGAGGGGAGGAAGCTGTGTGAGTGTTTATCCTGCGTTGTTCCTCTAACCTCCACGGTTCAGGTACTCTCATAGCTTTAATCATAAACATACAATTCATGGGCACGGGAAGGATTACTATAGGATTGATAGTGATACATCCTAGTTTTTCCATAGATATTGTGATTTTTCGATGTTACGTAACGTTTGTGGTACTCCAGTGCACTTTGGATATGATCTGCACTATAATACACCCTTTAATAAAATAAAATAGCATAATAGATGGCTTTTGGGTATGTGAAGATTTCAGCTTAAGATTGTAACTGGGGATGATGGGATTGAACCTCTGTGCTGGCCAAAGATAACCCAAGTCATCCATGTATTCAGGCTCATCCACCATTACATTTGTAAAGAGGCACACATGCAGGCTCACTGAAGGATGCTCGTCTGTGCTTGGAAGCAGGCAGATGGTGTGGAGAGAATGCAGGCTGGGTCGCTGAATCCCCACCCAGACATAGAGAGCAGTCGGTGTGTTGAAGCTGGAGGCTAGCTCGGAAGGATCACAAGGTACTGCAATTGGTAGGGAAATGGGTAGACTCCATGGAGTTGGTGGTCTTTTTATTTTTGCTATAATTTACTACTTGTCCATGTAGGGTAGCTTGTCCTATGACAGCTTGAAGAAGCTACCTTGTACAATAGTTAGGATGGACATCTTGCCCCAAGGTTGATCACCATACCAGCAAACGTACTGCCCCCAAGTCATACAAGCAACACCTTTCAACAGTAATATGCTATTAAGGAATTAACTAGCATCAGCTATGATCAACTACTTACACACATACACTTGCTCAGCACTCGACTGCAGTATCAACTGGGGAAAATTAGTGATTATTTTGATACAGGAAACTGCACTACCCAATCCCGGCGTGCTCTCATGCTGTTAAACAGCATGAAAGAAGCATCAGGATTGGAGGGAGCGACCTCTCTGTGTTCTTAAGAGTGCTGGAGACCTGTGCTTTCTCTAACCCATCTGTGTAAGACAGCTCGGTTAGAGAAGTTTAAAATGAGCATGTCTGGCTGGCCGTCGCAAGACGGCCTGCCAAAGGGGCATGCGCACTTTAAACATAAGTGCACAGTTCCCTGCTGCCATTCAGCAGCAATTGCCCCCTCCTGACACTCTGTTTAGGACGGGTTGCTGAAAAATAAAATGGTAATAAGTAAACTTCATTAGCATTTTATTTTTTAGCTGCGCTGGGGCATTTCTTTAGCGGGGCAACACTCCTCCGCTCTCTCCTGGTGGAACACAGTACGTGAGCAGTGTTATTGCTACTATCATTTGAGGATGTAGGTAAGTGATTACGTTTTGTTTTTTATAAACCATTTTCTTAGCATTTTATAACAAGAACAACTATAGCAAGACAGTACAATGTTGTTCAGTTAGATTATACCACAGGATGTCTAACGTACGTCATTCTTGTTAGTGTTCCACCTTTATCTTTACACAAACAGTTTGGCTTTACTGTTCCAAAGAGGATTAATCGCTTAAGTATTCACTTAGCTCGTTTCACATTCTCCATATAAAGTCCTGTTTTTGCACGCACCCCGCAGGTCATACCTGCTGCTCAAGTGTCCTACAGTGGTCGAGCCTCGCTCTCCATTTAGGTACTCTTGGAGCCTCGATTGTCTCAAGGTTTGTGCTATATCTGTTTTTGCTGTTAAAAGAATTAGGGCCATGAAGGTCTTCATAGATCTGCTCATATCCAGCTCGCCTAGTATGATTTATAATGCTTGGTGTGAGTTTGGGGTGATGGTATGTTTTGTGATCATGGATCAGGAAAGTGGTTACTTTATACATTCTTTGCTGATAGTGGAGCATGGCTTCGGGTACGATGGGCATCAAGTGAAGTTGTCGCAGTGCTGTGAATGTTGCCAGGTGTATGCTGCAGGCATGTCCGCGAAGGGCGAGAGATATCTTGCAGAAGGCTCTTCTGACATTTGTGATGATATTGTATCTTGCCCTGAGCAAGTGTATGCAAGATCTCTTGGCTTTATCAGGAAGGAATTTGTTTGAAGGTGTTATGCCTATCCCAAAGCTTACCGTCAATATTTGATTTCCTTGTGCGGCATCCAAGCAAGGAATTGGGTTCTGCTCATTCTTAAGAGAATAAAAGTGCAGAACCCTTGTGTGCTTTCGTTGTGCAAATTAGATTTTAATACCTTCAAACTTTTCCCATTTATTCTGTTTTTTTCAAAGATAATTGTTCATTAGTTGACAATTTCTCTATTACAATTTTAAACTCCGCATTATTTTCGGTTTCATTTTTTTGTTTATTAACTTTACTATTTTTAGTTTTTTCCCCCAATTCCATTAATTGCATTGTAGTATTTCCAAAAAGAAGTGCCAGTCTTCTTTTTCCCAAAAAAAACAGAGGTACCTTCACTGTTTATAATGTTTCCAAAAAGAGTTTCCCCAAGTGTTTCAGGCGATCATAGCTTTTTCAGGACTGTGGGTAAAACCTTGTGTGAAGATCTGTGTTCAGTGGATATTTAATGTTTTGTTATAGTTATTAATATTCTAGTGTTTGTAGAACAAAATCCGTGGTGTGAGCATGTGACTGGCTATATTTAGATGTAGGCCAAAGAACAAATGGCTTAATGTAACTCTAAACTTCATTGATGCTAAAAATCACTGTGGGTCGTTATCATTGAACTAAGTACCATATTTTGGCTTGATATTGACATTTTCTAGATAGGGCTCCCGGTTTATAGTATTTTTTTTAAATGTATGCTTATATTTATGCATACCTATATTGCTTATCTTCATCCATATTTTAGCTTACTGTTTAAAATGAAGCTGCAACCTGTATATTGCTACTTTAATTTAAACGCTAAGTGTAAGCTCACCCCTGAATGTCTGTAGGGGTTTGGTCATGGATGTGTATTCACCAGGATGCCAGGGGTAGTGGAATGACATTGCACACCCTTTAACCACCACTGGCATACGTCTTGTCTCACGCTTATCCCTCCACTGCCTTGTTTGCTTCTCAGGGCCTAGAAGAAGAGCAATGAGTGGAAAGTGCAGAAACTAAACAGGCTACAAGAGCAGGGCTAGATTTGCCAAAGGGCAAGCCAGGTGTAGCAGTTGCTACTTCAGGCACCCCCGATGGTTTTAAAGAACTAACCATGTACACTGCAACACTACTCACGTGAAAACTAGGCCTGGGCGAGAAATTCCGCTCCACTAGCAGAGTTTGCGGAGTTCTTCCCGGTGCGCTGCGTTCCGAAAAACTCCGCTCCGTGGAGTGGAGTTTTTTCCACGCTCGCGCTTGCCAACGTTCAGTTGGGGAGCAAGGAAAATCTTACTCCAGACCACCTTTCGGCGAGATTTCTCAACTCGGGCGGTTGTGGATGGCCCCTACTGCTCGCGTTGAGAAACCTTCCGTTCATGTTGAGGAAGCTGCTGCTCGAGTAGAACATCAACTTCAGCGACAGAAAGAAGCAGCGCCCTCTTGCGCTACGCATGGTGCAGTTCGTGCTGATTTTCCAGCGCAGGACAAACACCCGGAGCTAAAAATCAGCTCAAACAATGTGACCTAACACACTTCGCAGCTCGTGGAACTCCGCGTAGAGCAGCAGAGTTTTGGGGTCACTTCACAGAGTTCCGCGTAGCGGAACTCCGCGAACTCCACCCAGGCCTACTGAAAACATTAACTATGAAGTGCAAACATGTGTGCTCATCTGCACATATGCAATGTTCTTAAGAAAGTCTTGTTTCTTTTCCATACATTCCTACGCTCTCAATATGCAGAGCTTCACGCTGGCCGTCATGGTCGACAGCACTAAAAAAGAACTACGGTTTGTTTGTTTTTTCCATTTTAAAAAAGAACTACAGACTGGAAACAAATCGTTTCCTCTTTGTATTGATGTGTAAAATAGCAGTAAAAATTGAAATCTGGGAGCCTTACCTACATTTTAACACTTTGAGGTTGTTTCTTTAAGGAATTCTCCCGTATCCATTGTTTCACTGGCAGCAAGTTTCGAAATTACGAGTTGGGAGTCAGCAGTCGGTGAAGGGTCAGAGTGAAAAAACACACTCCTGGTGGAATATGTCTATAGGAATAACTTACTGATACTGGAACTGCTTGTCCTGTGACTTTAAACAAAGTTGCCTGTTTCTACTTCTGAGTCTACACGCAGAGGCATCTCTGTATGCTACAGATGGCTTATGTTTAATTCTGGAGCACGAATTTCAGGCAATACCATTGGCGGCTGGCATGGCTCACGGGTGTCTCTGCTCCTGCTCTCCTCTTGCACATTGAGGAATAGGAAGCAGACCCCACAGACCCATCACAGGGCTGCAAAGCAGCGTTGTGATTGGTAAGCACCCAGGCTCCCCTGACCAATCACAACACTGCGTTGTGATCGGTTTCGAGCGTCCTTGTTCGACGCTCAACCAGGGAACGGGGTGCTGGGCATGTTCTCCATGCAGGCTGTAATGCAGCCTGCATGGAGAACGGGAAAAGTGCGCATGACTGGTTTGGGCGGCCCGAGAGAGCCGACCAAACAGTCATTGCTCACTTAGTAGTGGGCAAACCACTCCTCCCCTACTCCAAGAGCAGAGCAGCCCCGCCCGCCCGCAAAGCAGCAGGAAGCAGCATAAAATGATAACGCAAAGTTATTATCATTCAAGTTTCTGCTTCCCACTGCTTAAAAGCAGTGGGGCGACGCTCCTCCGCCATAGCAGAGGAGCCGCCACTGGGCAATATGGGAGTTGCCGTACAAGTGGCTCTTAGCAATTTTTGCAATTTGTAGTAACGATTAGGTTGGATACTCTGGAAAGGCCTCGTGAATAGCTTTTCACATGATCTTTTGATGAATTGGAGGGCACCTTGTAAGAAAAAAATACATGTCTGCTCCAATAGAATGCATGCATCCCAGGTGAAGGTGTGATTTCATATTGCATTCTATGCATTCTGGGTCTGATTTGTGCCTTGGAGCTTCTCTTTGGGTTTAGGACTCTGGGGAGTAAACAGGCAAAGGATTGGTAGTCAGAGCAGAATGGAAGGATAGGGTAGTGAAGAGAAGTTTATTCTTGGATGACTAGGATAAGATGAGGGCTTCAGAAACTAGCTTACTGTCACATATTGGCATCATTCCGACCCAGCTTTGTCCTCATACAGAGCTGAATTCGAGGGACAGGATTTTTCTATTTGACGTCCTCTCTCCCTCTGCCCCTACAGTGCACAAAACGTCATTACCAGAGGCAGTGGGAGAGGGGGGTAGTGAATAAGCTGCCTTTCCCTCCCACTATCGATACTTGTTCTTTAAAGATGCATCCTGCCTTTGGTCACAAAGCAGTGAGTCGCTTGTTGGCAAACACGGAGCACTCCTGGGCCTGTTGCCCACTTGCTAACCCCTGACAATATTGTGCTCGCTTTCGTGTAATAGATATGGAAATTCGAAGCCTCTGGTATTTAAACCACAGTTTTCATCTTGGACGGTATTTTCTTCCCCAGTACACACTTCCTTTTGAAAACTTTTCGAAAGACACTACATACACTGGACAAGGATCGAGTTGGTTGTTTTACCCATTAGGTTTACTGGTGTAAAATTGTTTGCACAATATGAAAAATCACCATAAATAACTCCTAATTCAATCCTGAGAGTAATGAAACGGACTCTTTGCAGTTTCTTTCCTTGATGAAAAAAGGCCTTATACATGGGAGTAGCTTTGACATTCGCTGCTGCCCAGAGCATTAATAGGTTGTCAGATGGAGGATTAAATATGCTGCATGATTCATTTTTTCAGGCTAACCTCGTTTCTAAATGTAGGTCTCTTTTTTCGCCAGTGATTTTTTTTTTTAAAGATGTATTTTTAAGCATCAGTACATTGCCCTGACTTCTGTTTGCACGCTGCTCTCATCCATCTCTTGTGGGGCGTTCCGTCAAGCTCCTGCAGAATCCAGTGTATAAATAGTGTCTGGACTCCCTGGTGGGACTGCGCTCACAAAATGGACACCCAGCTATAGACGCAAGGGAGATGCCTCGGGCATGAACAGGTGCCAGCAGCCACAGGGATATTTCTGAGTGGTTCTTGGCACACCTTACCACAGGACATACCAGAAATGACACGCAAGGACTTCACTTACTCATGCTTGGCAAGAAACCTGGCTCCTCCTATAAAGTCTGTGCCCAGGATGTCATTTATTATGTAAATATCGAATTACTCACACAGGGCTTCATACTAATATTTAGCCCATTTGCAAACGCTCACATTTTTGGCAGTCCTGAGGGCTGAAATATCAGCAGTTGAAGAGAATTGCCTAGGATCATAAATTGTGGCCGGGGGTGGGCTCTGGAATTGGCACCCAAACCACCTAAATCCACAGTCATAAACGTAACCACTAGCATATTATTCCTTTTTATTTTAATGTAAAATTAATTTTACTTGATCATTGGTAAATGCACACGCAGTAAACACTCAAGCACATACATGTTCCTGCCTCAATTCTCCCTTGCTCCCCCTCTTGCCCCAAATGTCGCATATCACCAGTCATGGATGCTCTTCGCGCCTCTTCCGGCATGTGCCTTCTTGGTAACCCTACTGTTAACAATGACACTATGGTGGGGTCCCTCCTTCTGAGGGGTCGTGTTAGCTGTCCGTTAGATCATGATAGGCCCTCCATTGCTTCAAACTTTTCAGAATTTTCTGGCACAGCCATGGCTTTTGTAGACCACTCTTTCTGCCTCCATACATCTATTCATTCCCTCTCGCCACATGTCTCTTGTGGGAGTGCATTCCCTTCCCCACAGCCTGACTACATCTCTTTTAGCTCCAACAAAGCCCAGTATCAAAACAGTAGTTGCTTCTTTGGGATATCTACATTATTAGGTAAGCCTAGTATAATCATTTGGTGTCCTTTAGGAATGGCAGTCCCCACCACGGCTTCCAGTTCTGTTACAATTGTTTTCCCAATGCTCACACACCTTCTGACAACTCCAAATCGTGTGGAAGAATGTGCCCTCATTCGCACCACACTGGAGGCACACAGGACTCTCAGCTTTCCCCATTTTGTGGAGACGGGACTTGTTATAGTATGACCTATGAAGTATGTGGAACTGGATCAGGTGCAGCTTTGCTCTAATGGCAAATCCCCTAGGGTGATTCAGGGCTGCCTCCCAGTCAACGACTTCCAGATTTCCCACATCAGCTGCCCTCAACTGTTACCACCTCCTCCGAAAACACCAAGAAGACCGCCCTAGCCACCCGCATCAATGACCGCTCCAACAACTCCAAGGAACTCTTCAACATAGTCAAGGAATTCACCACCCCTTCAGCAACAGAAAACATCACACCCTCGCAAGATCTATGCAACACACTGGCTGACTTTTTCCACAACAAAATTAACACCATCTACCAAGACTTCACATCTCATCCCCGTAGACAGCATCAACTTCCTCACACCGACTGATGCCCACCCACACCAGCTCACCTCTTGGAACCCCCTCATGAGAAGGAAACGGAGACCATCATGAGATCCATCCACTCCGGAGCCCCTGCAGATTTCTGTCCCACCTCGCTTTCAACCTAGGCAATCAACTCGTCAGCAAAGAACTCACCAAGGTCCTCAGCTCTTCGATCACCACAGCCCACTTCCCCCAGAAGTGGAAACACGCCGATGTGAAGCCTTTGCTGAAGAAGCCATCTACGGACCCAGGAGAACTGGAGAACTACTGTCCCATCTCTTTGCTCCCTTTCCCAACCAAGGTCATTGAGAATGCAATCAACATCCAGCTCACCAGAAATCTGGAGAACCACAACCTTCTGGAGCCCTCCCAATCCGGCTTTACAACAAGCCACAGCACCGAGACGGCTCTAGTCGCCGCCACAGATGACATCCAAATGCTGCTAGACCAGGGAGAAACAGTGGCCCTCATCCTCCTAGACCTCTCAGCAGCTTTCGACACCATAACCCACCACACACTGATCAACAGGCTCAATCAGATCGGAATCCAAGAAGCAGCTCTCAAGTGGATTGCATCAGACCTCACAGGAAGAACGCAGAGAATCATCCTCCCTACCTACTCCTCGCTCCCTAAGAACATCACCTGCGGGGCACCTCAAGGCTCATCCCTCACTTAGCCCAAACTTCTTCAACACATACATGACCCCCCCTACCCAACATTGTCAAAAGCAACAGAGTTAACATAATCTCCTACGCCAACAATACCCAACTCATCCTCTCTCTGACTAACAATCCAAGAACCATCAAAGACTAGTTCTAAAGATGCATGAAAGATGTTGCTGACTGGATGAACAACAACTGTCTCAAACTCAACACTGACAAGACAAAACTACTTATCTTTCGGAAAGGCAAGGACACACACTGGAACAACAAATGGTGGCCCCTGGAGCTGGGCCCAACCCCGATACCCACCTGACATGCCCGCAAAATGAAAATGTGGAGGTGATGGTAGTATTTTCATTCTTTGTGATCTTCTTTGTAAAGCGTCCCTCCTCCCCCTCCCAGTGAAAGAAGGATGTCCAACCTCCTTCCTTCTTTCCAAGAAGGATGCACGCTCCTTTATAACGGAAAAAGACTCCAGCATCCCCAAAAATGAAGTTGAGTCACTTTTTGGTGTACAATTGGTGGCAGAGAGTTTGCATCCTAATAGTTTCTCTCCTGGCAGCAGGGTATGTTGTTTTGGAAGGTTTCTTGGCTTTTCCAGCTTTGAAAGTCTACGAAGTAGAGTAAAGTCGATATATAGGGGAAGCAGAATAAAGAACACTTGAGGATTTTATAGTAACTGTAGTTTTCAAATTTTGCAAAACTTCTTTGGAGGATATTGAGAGCAAACTCTTTCAAACGGGAGATCCATTGCTTTGCCCTGATTATCACCACACAGGTATGGTGTATAACGCTAAGTATTTCCATTCCTTTGTATTGGAGTTGCTTTTGCTTAGTTTCTCACACCCTTGATGAGGTCATGAAGTACACTTGGACAGGTAGCTCACTACACTGTGGGGTACTATGGGTGAAAAAGTGTGTGTCATGTGGCGTGAGGCCTGAGCAATTTGCCGTTATGGCGGTGATGGATACCGTGCAGCATTGAAAGTTGGACCAGTGGTTTGAAACCGCTGGTCTGACTTTCAGTGCAGGGTGAACAGCCGCAATTTGGGAGAGGGATAAGGAGATGACTGTGGGCGTCTGAGACACCGGTTTCACTGTTCCCTTTCCCAAGGCACGCCCTGACACTGTGCCACTTCATATGAGGAGTATAATCCGTGCACCTCCCGACATCCTGTTTGTTCCTGGGCATGGGGTAAATGCTTTCTTACAACACCATACAAATGAAAGAACACTCCTTTGGGACCACACCCGTGCAAATTGTGACCCACATTACAGCAGGGGCTGCTCGAGCATCTGCAGCCGCTTCTCTAATACCAAAGTGCCCAGAAAGTGCAAAAACGTATGCAAATAAATGTCTGTTGTGCCTCAGGAGCACTTTCTGTAATAAGATGCTTGATCTATCAAAGATATTATCTTTCAGTTTTCCAGATGTCTAGCTGGCACCTTTCTTCACCACTATAGAATGTTAAATTCTTAAATTTCAGCCTTCCATGAACATTTCCATTGCTTTCTTATGACAATATGCTATAGAGAGACAGAAGTTAAGACCACAGTGAGATCTGCTGCAGAGCTCCATGTGTTCATGGGCTACAACTCATCCAATATATTTGGACTTTGATTCTGCGCCTGATTGTTTTCTAATTCAACTGTTGCCTGGGTCCAGACCTCTGCATTGGCCAAGTCCGGAGAAATCAGCCCTGACTGCAGCTTCCTTTCTTCTTTGCCCACAGAGAATCTTGGCTTCACTTCAGCAAAGAAGAAATATCAACCACACTACATGTTGGAAAATAGGCATCAAACCACGTTGCAAACAGCTTAGCTTCGCAATAAAAACAGGATTGATGTTTGGCATCAAGCTGACATTACAGCGTAGAAGAAAGGCAAGGAACTGCCCTTCCAATAATTTGCACAGATATCTGCCAGCTGGCGCGTTGAGACATATTTTTGTTATATTCAATTCTTGCACATTTTTTTTACATTACTTGATAATAGCACAAAATATTAACACAAAGTAAACTAACATGAAAGTCTGTTGGGGAGACAGTTACACCATACTGTCCTTCCAGACATCGCTTAATGCAGCAGAGAAACTGTTCTGCTTTGGTTTAGGGTTCCACTCCTTGGGGAGCTGTGTGAGTCTGAAGGATTATGGTTGCACTCTGTGGTGGAGCTGATTGTTCTGGAATAGGGTTGCACAATTTGGTGGAACTACGAATCGTTTGGATTAGGGATGCACTCCTTGGTGGAACTACGACTCGTTTGGATTAGGGATGCACAACTTGATGGAACTACGACTTATTTGGATTAGGGATGCACTCCTTGGTGGAACTACGACTCGTTTGGATTAGGGATGCACTCCTTTGTGGAATTACGACTCGTTTGGATTAGGGATGCACAACTTGATGGAACTACGACTTATTTGGATTAGGGATGCACTCCTTGGTGGAACTACGACTCGTTTGGATTAGGGATGCACTCCTTGGTGGAACTACGACTCGTTTGGATTAGGGATGCACAACTTGGTGGAACTACGACTCGTTTGGATTAGGGATGCACTCCTTGGTGGAACTACGACTCGTTTGGATTAGGGATGCACTCCTTGGTGGAGCTGCAGCTGTTGGATTAGGGTCCCCCCCCTGCTCCCCCCCGGTGGATCTGTGGCTGCTTTTGATTACAGTTGCACCCCTTTGTGGAGTTGACTGTTTTGGAGTAAGGCTACATACATACCTTGGTGGGGCTGTTAATTGGTTGTATTAGAGTTGCCCCCCTTGGTAAAGATGTGACTGTTTTTGGCTAGAGTTGCACTCCTTCGTGGAGCTGTGACTGTTTTCTTTCTGCTGGATCACGTGACCCCGCAGATTACAACGTGCTACTGGTTCTGTGGTCGTTTTGAAATGACTCCAGCCTAAATTGATGCTTCATTCAGGGATGTGGAACAAAGGCCTTTACTTTCCTAGAGTTGCCCGTGACAGCGATTTGCCTTCAGTTTTCCCCTAGCTCACCTACTTTTCAGAATGATTGTGGGATTTTCCTTGGCCTCTCAAAAGGTTGCTTAAGCATCGTTGAGGTAGTAACCAGTTTCTAAGAAGGGTGCAGGTGCTTCAGACCAGTAGATATGTTGCTCTGAAGCATTTCGTGCAGAATTTAGAGATGGGGAGCCTTGAGGCACAAAATTGCATGTCATTTTAACGTAACAAACTGGGGTGTTCTTGATGGGCTCCCAATTGTACATTTCGGAAATGTCTCGGCCGACTATTGTTTAGTTTGTCATTTCTGCTGAGGTGAAAATCCAAGTTACAATATTTAAACAGGCCTTACCATGGTACAAATTAACATTTCAGTCCAGTTATTTCAGCGAAAAGGCATTTACCATAAACAGCTCTGCTAATGTCCTCCTGTAATTGAGTTCAACTTGGGTTTCAGAAAAGTCCCTTAATTCGGCTTCAGACACATCAAAATGGAGTGCCATTCTCAAAAATATTCACAAGGCCTTCCAGTGGAACACAACTTATAGATCAGATTCCACTGGTACCAAAACCAAATGTCAGAATCTGTATACCATCCTTGTATTGTCTAAGAAGTATCCTCCCATCAAAACCCCTTGGCTTGTGAGGGTCTCTGAGATTTTCTTTAGGGTTTTGAGGCTAGTCTGGGCTTGTGAACCTATAATATCTGGGAAGGTCAATGGGATGCTTTCAAGGGTACCAGGAGATGATGCGCACATATTTGATATTCAGTTGAGGTGCCATCTGTTACTGATCAAAAATCCTTAGTAAATAAATGCAAACACAATGTTTATAGAGCAGTCCTGCCCAAACATTTTAGAACAATGACCCAATTTTTAGAACGACAAACTTTCACCACTCACCTACCTTTAATAGACATGAGGCAGGGTGATTTTTTTAATGTAACTAAAGCATCGTGTGGTAGCGCATTGCCATTTACAGACAGCACGTTTTCCATTGAAATGGCAACTAAATTTGCACAGACATGCAGCTTTATTCATAAAACGATGTAGCACACAAATGATATGTGGAAATTGCATTTTTGTGAATATTTATCGTTTTTGCCTCACCAGGTAAGTAAAATGTCTTGATTTGTTTTGATCCTATCACAATCTCTTGTCCAGCACATTTCAGAATTATAAACAAATGGGCTTCATTTTTGCTTTCCTGACTGCTGAATTCATACAGTTAATTTACAGGGATGTATATGTTGTCGTGTTTTGCAAACAAACAACATCCTACAACCTTTCCTTTCACACTCCCTGTACTCAAGCAGGATTGTCAGATAATTCACTTTAAAAACTCCTCTCACTCTGCAGTCTAAGAAAAGTAAACACCAATCCCAATGTTAAAAGAATTCGCGGCAATTTGATAGAAGTCATAGCCTGCCATTGGAACTCTGTCTTTGAAGTACCCCAAATGTGACAAGATAAACACAGACCTTAAAGGCATCTTTACCTATTGCTCAGACTTTGCCAACCCACCAAAAATCGGCTCCTGACCCACAGTTTGAGAAATGCTGATATAGAGGATTCTTACAGAGTAATAGTGCATTCTGATCTAATAATGCCATAAAGGGGTTCAGGTGTTGGAAACCATAAGACTGGGTCAGCAATCGCCTCTAAATGTCACTAGTACCCGGCGATGGCTTTGATGGGCTGCAACGCATGTTACCGATTATGTATTTTGTATACTTTTTTATTTTTTTAATCTTTTTATTGAAACATAAGCAGCAAAAGAAACATAAGACATTAATATTGTGCCATGCTTGTATGCAGTTTCCAGTATATAATTATTTAAGACAGGTGAGAACAGTGATAATACAGTGTTAATCAATCAGACACAGATATATTTCTATAGCGTTACTCCTTTGGTGCGGGGGTGTATTTTGTATACTTTATGCTTATTTTGGGGCCGTTAGTATGAAAAATGTGTTCTTTCCCACTGGGAAAATATTTTTTTTAAAACATAATGGAAATTCTGAATGACACTATTTGTCTGCAAAAATGTTTAATTATGTTATTCAGAAGGTATGGTTTTAGTTAAGACGTGCTTTGCTCTGATTGAGAGGCCAATCTGTCTTTAGAAGTGAGATGTTTTTGAAGCTGCTGTCTGCAACGTTCTGCTAACAATGAGCTTGGATTCCAGTTACAATATTCAGGCTTTTAACTTTAATGAAATAGTTTTGATTAAACGAATGCAATGGTGAAAGTTGGCTGAGCTGTTTGGTGGTTTCATTATGTAAATACATTTAATTGATTGTAGACTAATTAGCTGGTGGCAGGAAATAAAACCTGAACCTTAGAATGATGCAATGTCCTTGAATACCATGAACCCAGCTTTAGAGTTTAGTAAAATTAGTCAAACCTAATATTTCATGGTATTGCATAGTAGTATTGCATAGCCCAGGTTGTTGGGGGCTTCTCTCTGAATCCTGGTGTCATTAGCGGGCTCTGCCAGTATCCGTGGAGGACACGTTTTTGCCACAGCTGCCTTTGGGCCTGACATAATATTGCACTACAGTTGGACACCTACGTTATCCCTTTGCACTCTTGAATCTACAAGTTACGTCAAACAATCAAGGGTTATTGTAATAGGTGCTAAGGTTTTAGAACACAAATATCTTTGGAAATAGTAATCGCACACAATAAATTCAATGTCCAGACAGATATTTTTTTTTTTAAGGATTAGGTCTGTATTGACAAGTAGAAAATAGCAGACTTAAAATGAACTGCATAAAAAGTCAAAAGCCACACAGTACCTTGTGAAAGCCTCTGAAATATTTTTGGGCTTCAAAACTATAGCACGTACAACCAAACATCTGCATTGCAAGAGGTTATGCTGTGTACACAATTCTTTTTTTAATGTGTTTATGTACCACATTCTAAGATGGAAATATCACCGGAACCCTGAACCACAGAATCAATCTGACAGTTCTCTAATTAAAAAAACTACTATCTCATTACTCTGCTCCCTGCTGTGGGGAAAATCTTGGAGAGAATTGTTAGAGAGCATCTCGAACTTTGTGGAAGAGAGGAGATCGCTGGACCCTTGAGAAGTGTTTTTGTTCAGGCAGAGGCACAGAATCTACCTTGACGCTAGCCACAGATGACCTTAGGAAATCTCTAGATAGTTGAGTCTCAGTGGGAGTTATTCATCTAGACCATCTTCATCTGCGGTCAAGAGGGCATCTTCAACGATGTCAGATGGCGGTCTCCATGCTATAGCATGATCTGAAGCCAGACTAGCAGTCATGCAGGAGATGGTTATCATCAATATGATCCTGAAGTTGAACATGGACTGCTTTTTCAATGATCTTGCTGATGAGTGGTAGGTGAGTGAGGGTCCGGTAGCTGGCGAGCTCATCAGGGTCTAGTATAAGTTTCTTTAAAAGTGGGAGTATCTGGCCAGTCTTGAGAACTTCCGGGAAGATGCCTTGCGTAAGGTAGGCATTGACAAGGATAAGTATGGGGAAGAGAGAGCTTTGATGGACGAGGATGGAAATATCTCTTCAAAAGAAGTGTCTTTGAGGGACTTGAATATGTCAGCCAGATCTGGGAGAGATATGACTTTGAAAACTGACCATAGTGGAATTCTACGGGTTCTAACAGATCTTCTTTATTTTTTTCAATGAAGAAGAGGTTGATGGCATTGAACTTTTCTGTGGAGTCAGGAATAGGACGGTCAGGCAGGGGTTTGTTGCAGCCCTTGATTGTCCTGAACAGCGTTTTGCTTCTGTTGGTGGCTGGATTGATGGTTATGGTATAGAACTTTGCTTTGGCTGATATAATGAGCTGTCTGCATGTTGTGTGGAGGTCCTTCTCTATCAAGAGGTCCTCAGGAGTTCTATTTTTCTTCCATATACTTTCTCGTTTGCAAAAGGATTATTTATTGTCAGCAAGGTCTATAGAATACCAGAGTGCTGAAACCTCTGGCTTGCACTTTCGTGCTGTAATTGGGGTGTGGGTGTTCACATACCTTTCCAAAAAATTGTTGAAGTTGTTTAGAAGGGTGTTGGCATCAGACGTGGAGTTGATGGGGACAGAGATGAGTTCAACATTAGGAGTCTATGGAGACATTTTGAAGGCTCTGAAGGTTTGGTCTTCTTTTTCCTTGTTGACCTTGGTTTGTTGGTAGTATGCCGAGCAGGGAGATAAGGATGGCAGAGTGGTCAGTCCAGTCGAAAGGTCTGGGTGGTTTGCTTTGGATTGCTGGTGATGTTTAGAAGATAAGATAAGAGGATGTGGCCTTTGAAGTGTGATGGTTGTGTGACATGCTGTACCATGTTGAGTGTTATCAATTAGGTTGAAAAGGGTGCACCTTGTTTTCTTTTTAGCTTTCATTGTTTGGGAGGTTGAAGTCACCCAAGAGGGTGATAAGGGCATGTTAGAAGGATGAAGAGGGGAGGATTTGTAATGGTGCAGCACATAGGTCCTGTTCATCCCTTTTCACCACATTTTCTTATGACATAAAATAATCTTAAGGTGACTTAAGACCACTTCGATGATGGCTGAAAGCTACCTGGCTCATCCCTGCCTGCTATCTCACTACCACTAGAAGGGAGACAATTTTTATTTCAGACTCTCTGTATTTACATCCACTCACTCTTCCACTTGCTGTGCTAGAAAGTAAAGTGAAGCGGATGTAAAGCAGTTTGTGCATTATATAAAACCCCCAAAATAACATAAACTACACTCTCCTTGCATATCCTCTTCCACAATCTTGCTTGTTTTCTGCCTCTTACTTTTTCACTCAAAACTTCTCTTCGTTCTTCATCTGTCTGAGCCTTTTATATTTCTTTACGTTTTATTTACAGTGGTTAGAAACAGCAAAAATGCAGGATGAAGCAAAATATAAAAAACAAAATATTATTGGTGTTGCTTCCACTGTCTGCCTCACTTTTTGACTTGCTCGCCTGTGTCAAACACCATCTGGGCAAACACAAGGCAGACAAGGGCTACTGAGTTTCAACCGTGGTGATTGGGGTCGTTTGCCTCTGGCATCAGGGGTCTATCCAGTTATGGCTCTGCAAACTAGGTCGAGTACACCCGTTGCGCAATTGACCCTTAAAGTAGCTAGGGAGACCAGTCAAAGATTCATCAAGGAGGTAAAATGGTGGGCAAAGACTCAGAACTCAAAAATCAACCAACAATCTTAATTCACTGCCCAGCCCAGTGCTTGTCTTAAGAAAATAGAACTAATTTATTTGTATGTTTTGCTGTTATATTAAAGGTGCTAATGTGATTCAATTCAGGGTTTGATATTCCTGACTAGTTGTTCCTGAAAGGCGCCCCTAACCTCTAGTGCCACCTTCCCCATTCCTATGGGTCTCCCCAAGGTCTAGAATGTCAAGTGGATAGTAGGGTATAGGCAACAGCACAAGTGTCAGTTCACAAAGCGATCACCATGAAGAGTCAACCTGTAGGTCATTTCTGAGCTAAAAGAGTTCATGTTGTTAACACTATGCTTCTAACAGCAGGCGGGTCTTTACATTTCAAGATACAATTAGTCTTTTTCTTTCAACTCCCAGGTTGCCTGTTTGTAGGGGATGCTGCTCTAGCAAATATGGTTGCTGCACTTTTTTTTGCACTAGTGGTGTCTTCTGAAGTGGCTCAGGACCACAGACAGTGGCCTTTCTCCTAACTGGAGCATACTTGGAAGCCCAGTGCAGCTGCCCTGGTTGCCAGGTGTCTTTTCCTTGGTCAGTTGCAGCATCTAGGCTGTGGGTGGGGTCCCTCTATGCAGATGATGCATTAGTATTTCTCCTGAGTGCTAGATGCTCTGTCCCCATAATGTTGGCGATTTTGATAGAATTTGGTGAACATATGGGGCTATGTGTCAGCCACACCAAGTCCAAGCTGTTTCCCCTAGGGGCACTGGCAGGACGGTATGAACTAGATCTGCCGCCTCTTGATCTCCCTTGGGAGACTGGGGTGGTCAGATATCTGGGGATCCGTGTCACGCATGGAGCTCAAGACTTTGAGGAGGCAAACATGGGCATGATAGTAGATGGCTTGAAACATAGCATACAATTCTGGAACACTTTTCGACTATCATTGGGTAAAATCGCCCTAGTCAAGATGGTTATCCTCCCCTGGGAACCTCTTTCAGGGAACCCTGTTTGACATACCTACACGGGTCTTCACAGATCTGGACAAATTGATAGTGGAATTGCTCTGGGATACTGGGAGGAAGCGAGTCAGCTTGGCCACGTTGGAGTGTACATCGCGGAGGGGTGGGCTGGAAGGCCCATGCTTGGAGTACTATTATTTGGCCTTGCAACTCCAACACGCGAATCACTGATTGGACAAACACGAAAATTGGGAACGTAGACTGCTGCGGGGCTTGAGTGGTGAGTACTCATTACCTGAGGTCCTGATGATGGGGTCTGAGGCACTGGCATGTTTGCCATACATAGTCCAAATGGTCTGCGGAGCATGGGAACGGACAGTCAAGACGGTGCTGAAGAAGGCTCCATTTGCGCCAGATATGAATATTTGGGCACTGCACCCATTCAAAAGTTTTGAAAGATTCATGTCCTTACGTAAATGGCACGAGGGCGGCTGCAAGTTGCTGGGGGACTTATACCCCAACAACCAATTCATAACTCTGGCGGATGCCTCAGAGGCGCGAGAGATCTGGGCGACATTCCCTGAGGTACCACCTACTTCCCGGACACTGGAAGTTCTACTAGTAATGGCTGGGGGCAGGAGACTGATTTCACTTCTTTACAGGGCCTTGAGGGAGGACGCACACACGACCCCACTAACAGTGCATGGCAAATGGGAGGCTCATCTTGAAACTCTTCTTGCCGCCAGTGCTTGGGAGACATTCCACGAGGGGGTTAAAACCACCTCCACCAATGCACGGTTCAAACTACTCCAGTACAGCATGATCCATCAGATATATTTAGCTCCTAGAAGGCTGCAGGCCATGAACTCGGTGCGGTCGGCGGATATGGGGGACAGTCTGCTAATTTTTTGCACATGTTATGGAGTTGCCCCGTCATAGATGGATTCTTGCAGTCCGTCATACGGAGGCTTAACTTGGTCACAGGGTGGGGGATCCCCTGGGAGATAGCCCAGTGCCTGTTGGGGCACGTCCCGTTCCACAAGAAGAAAAAGTTGAGCTGGAAGTTCCTTATTTTGGGGTTGCTTATGGCCAAATGCAGGATTGTGATAGGATGGTTGTCCCCAAGACACCCGAAGGTTGAGGATAGGTTGAGAGATATGGCTGAATGGATTAATGGTGAGGTGTGTCACATGAAACAAAAGCGCAAGGATGAAAAGTTGGAGGAGGACATGAGGGCGTGGACGGCAATGCTCATAGAATTATTGACGCCGCCAGATGAGTTACCCCCATAGATCAGGGGGGTGGAGGAAACTTGATACAAACGATACGGAGCCTTATCAATGCAGATAGACCGCTCTTGATGCCCCCATTTAGACCATGTGTGATTATGGTCCACCTGGCCCACTATTAATGTTCCTAATGCAATGCTGTACAGAATTACTTTTTCTCATACGTGGAGACCTGAGCCGGGTGGGGGAGAGGCAGGGAGGGGGGAGTCGACATACTGTGTAAATGTACTAATAAGCAGAGATTCAATACATGGCTCCCAGACTTCAATGTTTGTTGCTTTGTTCTTAAAATGCTAATAAAAACTATATTAAAAAAAAATCTAGGCTGTGGGTGTAGCCTCTCCGCTACAGCGATCATCTTCAGTACGGCAGCACTAGTCCCTCAGGGTACAGTGCATGTATGCCAGATAGAGTACAGAGATCAAATTGTCTTTATACATTCACCAAGTGAACCATGTAAAGAGACCGGTGACCTCTCGCGTCACCATCCATCTTTTGCTCTGCTAAACCAAGGGCCATCCAAAATGGATCCCACAGGACCCAGCAAATATACTCACATGGCATGTATGTGCCACACATACATAATGTATACATGCACTCAATGTGCATGGGGGATATTCGCACAAGGGTTTTGGTGTTACATTGAAACTTAATGTTTACATGTATGTTTCTGGAGGTCGCACTCCCTCCCAGAACAGAAAAAAAGGTCTGTTCAGGACTATTAATCCTCACAAATCGGTATTCTGACACCACTGATTTATATCAGCTGCCTAAGAAATGGACAGTAGTCCCATGTAATAAAAAAGAGAGCATGCTTGGGGCACTGTACTAGGTCATAGAACAAAAGTGTGTCTTTCCACCCCCCCCTCCCGGGAGTTGGGGGCAATTAACCCCAATCTGCACCCCCTGGGAGGCAGATAGCCCACTAGACAGCAGTGATGGTAACAAAATTTTAAAAAAAATAACATATGGGGTAGGGGCTTCCCAACGTGGGCATGGCCATGCTGCTACCCCAAAAAGGACTCAATCTTTCTGCCTCTCCTGGGGAGCAGATGATGGGCATTTAGCCCAATCTGCCCCTATGGGGCAGAAATACCAGTAGACACCAGGGAAAAGTATTAGAAAAAAACGTAGGGGAGGGGGCTGCCCACCATCGGCATAGCCATGCTGCCACACCAAAAAGGGCCAATAGTCTTTCTTCCTCGGCTGGGGGGCAGATTGGGGACAATTACCCCAATCTGCCCCCCCGGGGCAGAAATACCACTAGACGCCAAGGAAAAGTATAGGGGGTGGGGTGGCCATGGCCCCACCCCAAAAAGTCACAATCAGTCTTTCAGCCCTTTGGGGGTAGATAGGGGTAATTACCCCCCAATAGGGTGGGGCAGACAGACCACTAAACGTCAGGGAGGAGTTAAAAAATAGAAACTATAGGGGTGGGGGCTGCCCGACCTCTAAATAAGGGTCAGTGGTCTTTCTGCCACCCTCCGGGGGTCATATGGGGCAGTTACCCCCAATCCTCCCCACCAGGGAGGCAGAAAGTTCACTATACTCCAGGGATAAAAAATATGTACAAACAAGAGGGGTGGGGGCTGCCCACCATGGGCAAGGCCATTCCGCTAACCCAAAAAGGAGCAAGCAGTCTTTCTGCCCTCCCTGAGGGGCAGATTGGAGGTTTGCCACAATCTGCCCCCCGGGGAGGAGGAGAGAAAGCCCACTAGACACCAGGGAATTCAAAATGCTCCCATTTTGCCCCTGGGGGGCAGAAGCCCACTGTGTAGCAGGAATATACATATTTTTATACCATAATTGGGTGGGTCTGGCCCATCCAGACATCAGTCATCACCCCTAATGCTTCAACACTCTTTCTGCTCCCCTGCGGACTAAAACATCCCATCCCAATGGCAAGTGAGAGGACATTTAATTATTTTGGGTGTTGTTTTCAGATATGGGCCAGGAGAGTGGGGCTAAATCCCAATATTGTCCCTCTTGTCATGGTGAATGGCTGCACATTTTGGGCTTGGATAGGTTGCTACCTGTAGAAACCTACCAGACCCAAACATTTCTGAAAACTAGACACCAGGGGGAATCCAGGGTGGTGTGCTTCACTTGAATCCCACACCATTTTCTTACCACAATGCCCTGCAAACATTAAACTTGCCTAAAATAACACATTTTCGTTACATTTCTGAGATGGAAACTGTAGAAATCTTCTTACCACAATGCCCTGCAAACATTAAACTTGCCTAAAATAACGCATTTTCATTACATTTCTGTGATGGAAACTGTAGAAATCCACAGGGATCCAGGAAATTCCTACCACCAAGCATTCCCCACTTGTCCTGATAAAAATGCTACCCCACTTGTGTAGCTGGGCCTAGTGGCTGTGACAAGAATGGATCAAACCAGTGTCAATGGTAGCCCATGCATGGGGGAATGCTTGGTGGTAGGAAACTTTTCCCACAGAAATGTGAGGAAAATATCTGTTGTTTTGTCAAAGTTTGAGATTTGCAAGGGCTTCTGGGTAGGAAAACCTGGTGAGAGCCACGCACGTCACCCCACCCTGGATTCCCCTGGGTGTCTTGTTTTCAATAAAGTGCAGGTGTGCTAGGTTTACCAATGTGGTGACTAAGCTAGGACCCAAAACCCACAGCTACTCACATTGTAGGAAAAAAAGGGACTCTTTACAATGGAAAAATGTGTCCATGTTGCAATTTGGTCCTTTCCCCTCACACGCACTAGGCCTACCCACACAAGTGAGGTACCACCTTTATTTGGACACATATGGGAACACAGAATAGTAAAACGTTTGTTATTTCCAATTGAATTTCAGTGCAGTTGTGCCTTCCAAATGTAAGCTAGCGTGTTAAAAAGAATACATAGGTTTCCTTAATACCCATTGTTCACTCTATAAATTTTACCATATCAATTGGTCTATACTCTGTGCACAATGAAAACCCATTGTAAGGGGCAGCTCAATTGTTGGCTCTGGGTAACTGGAATTCTTGAACAACCTACAAACCTTGTGTATCCCCGCAACCAGAGAAGTCTAGTGGACAAAATGGTATATAGCTTTTGTAAATCGGCCATCGTGACAAAAAGTCACAGGTGAAATGTTTGTCACAAATGGCTGTTTTTTCCTACTCATTTTCAATTTATTTTAAATTCAACAGTTAGATTCTTTGGGAAACTCTTGAGGGATCTACACAAATGATTCCTTGCTGAATTCAGAATGTTGTCTACTTTTTAGAAACCTATACATTTCTGGGATCAGCTATGGGTTTCACACCGGTTTCCACCACAAACTGGAAGTAGGTTGAAAGTACAAAATTTTGGAAAAATGAGCTACCTCTTATAAAAATGCCAAAAATATGATAAGTTTTTTTCATTCAGCTCTGCGTGTTCCTGAAAGCTGGGAAGATGGTGACTTGAGTACAGCAAACCTTTTGTTCATGTCATGTTTAGGGGGGAAAAAAGAGAACCTTCTTTGTGGATCACTTTTTTCTGATTTTTCCCAAAAAGCTCAAAATGTAGCTATATTTTGCCTATTTCCTCAGTCCCCTCCATGGGAATCCACAAACCCTGGGTATCTCTAGAATCCCCATGATGTTGGGAAAAAAGGTGCAAATTTGGCGTCAAAGCATGAAGTACCCCAAATAGGCAACAAAAATGGACTCCGCACTGGGGTGAAAAAGCCTGAGCAGTTAAGGGGTTAATTTTGCACAAGTTCCACTTTTAAATATCAGACCCCCTACCTTGTGGTCAGTAAGGTGTCCATACGGGTGACTTTTTAATATTTAAGGGTTATTTTGACAGATTTTTAGTGTGCTGTAGTCAGGCTACACATTGTAGGCCACGAGCCATGTTTTACAGTCCCACTCTGCAGTGGTGTAATGAAACTTGAGGGGGCCCCACTGCAAAGTACATGCAGGGGACCCCCCCCCCCGCTCCAGACCTCTCAGGTCAGGGACCGGCCAGTGCCTGGAGCTCCCCGCTCCGCAGGGGCTGCGGGGGTTCTTGTTATGCCACTGCCACTCTGTGGATGACACAATAAGTGCTGCAGTCCCCATGAGGCATTTAACTTCCAGGGCCTGAATGCATTTACTACATCATATACTAGGGACTTTTAGGCAAATTAAATATATGAATCAGGAACAAGCTAATGTAACCATGTTTAAAGGCGGAGCACAGGTACTTTACTCCTGTTTAGCAGGGATATCAATGCACAGACTTCTACGTCCAGCAAAAATAGGGTCCTGAAAAGGTGAAAATCTGTGGTAACCATGCAGAAAAGGACTTCCTATGCCCATCCATGAAAAGAAAGGATGGCACAAGAATGGACAAGATTTGGCAGGTTGTGAGGGGTATAGGATTCTTCATTAGGGAAGCTAATGATATGAGAAGTTGACAATAAAAATACGCGTGTTCTGAGAGAGATGCTTTGAATGTTGAGAAGGGCCTACTGAGCCCCCACTCCAATACTACCCGGCAGTTGGACTTACAGGCATGCGCAGATAGGCGAAGATTCATACTATCATAAGTAATGCTATTATGAACTTTCGCAGACAGTGATGGACACTACTCCACTTTTAATTTGACCGTTTTGGGTTCATAAACGTGAGAACCTGAAAATAACGTGTTTTTTTAAAATATAAAGCAGAATTGCCATGTTAAGAATACAAAGGATGTTTCACAAAACACCATTTAAAGTCTCAGCTCCTGGCTTACCAAAATCTCAAAACATGCGCAAAACAGCTAGTGTTTTTCTTTGAAGAAGGTGGCAAACCCTCACTCCTAGTGGCCTCTCTTTGTTGTAGATCTACCAGTGCACTTCAGCAGTGAACTTTTCCTGGCACGAGGAATCGCAGCATGTTTATGGAGTGGCGGGGGGTGCTCAGAAGCTGCCGCCACATGGACTGGGGCTAATGTTTCATCTCCCAGAGAGCAGAACCACTTAAAATGGCACGTTGCATATTTATTGAGTTTTTTACTGCAGTGTCTCAGACACCGCATTAGCCACATTTCATGGCTAACATCACACAGTATTCCCCTCTAAACGGGCATGAAATTGCTCCCTTTGTTACTTTTATTGGTATTCAGCAGAGCATGTCTCCAAGCCCACATTATGCTTGGGAGAGAACTGAGCTAAATTAACATTTGGTTGGAAGGAAAACTTTAAGCGGTAGTGTAAAAGATTAATATAAAGTGTATATAAATATAGTTCTTTTATTATGTATGCATATTGACGTAAACAATTTTACTATAGGTTTTATAGCAAATCTTTGGGGGTTTAAGCAATGTGGAACATATTGCCTTTTTAGACTTTTCGCTCTGTTTTTGTAATTTCCAGAAGTGCACTGTGAAAGTTGTATTTCAGCCAGCTCTTCTGTGTGGCCTACCACTTACTAGGTTCCAATGTCTTGTTTTCCTTCCAATTCACAAACTACTCTGTACTTTTTCAACCACTATTCTAAAGTAAATTTTCTGTGTGGTTAAGTCGTAGAAAATATGACAGACTTCCTCACCACATGCTTTTTGGATGTCTATTGAATTGTCTGTGCTTCCTTGGTTTAGTTTGCTAGAACACTGTACAAGAACAATAGGGGAGCCGCAAAAATCCCCAAAATGATTGCCCCCCCCCCCCATGCTAAGCCATTGCTTGTAATTCCTTCTCCATCTTTGCTGAGTCCATAACTAAGTCTGTGGTTGCCACTCTGTCCTTTTCCACCTATCGCCTGCTCCAACATCACACAGGCAGTCCCGTGCACTAGTGTGCATTTATACTGACGAAACTAGACCCGCTATTAAGTAATGGGATCTCTTGGTATGCGTTTCTGCTTGTTCTTAGCCTTGAAGGCGAAGGATCTGTTCGCAGGCCACTCTTAAAAATGGGAACAGCACTTAGGTATGAGCAGAGGGATTACATTTCTGTCAGCATATGAAGCCTGAGCCCCTGTCACAGGGCATAAGGTGGAAAAGTCACATAGCAGTGGTTTGTTTTGCTAAAGGTGTCCTGTTAGCATGGTATTTGTCACCCAGGAAGAGGGGGGGAGTCGTTTCCTGCAGGTGTGCACATTAATCTGTGTGCAATCTCCATGCTCAGACTGCTCTGCAAAGATCTTAATAGCCGGGTGTAAACTTTTACTGTTGTTATGGGGAGTTCACCTGTTTGTAAGTTGTGCATGTATCAATTAAGGAAGTTCGTTTAAGGTTTTTGGCTTGAAACAACAGGACCCCCTTCCGTTTCACCCTGTTCTGGAATTATGCATGCATCATTCCGTAGTTGAAGAACTGGTAGTGTTTGTGTCCCTCTTTACCTGATTCTGCCGCCACTACAATTTTGCCACTACTTTTTTTTATGGGAATTGCAGTGACCTGCTAAAATAAAGCTCTTTCTGTCAGACTTTTGTCTTTAAAGCACGTTTTGTGATTTCAGTTGCAAAAAAAAATAGATCTTGGGGACAATTTAAAAGCATACTATAGGATTAATGATGAGGAAGCCAAATGGAGGATGCTGGCAGATGAAAAAAGTAAAAGTGAGTGGAGAGACAATAGGTGGTGAACCTTCAAGACCTAACTTGAGGGCTACAGACTGGGGCTCTGGCATCCCTTATCCGAAAATACTCGCATTTACTCTTGAGCGCTTCACTGCGGAGTATCTGCGGCAAAGTCATGCCAATGGTTGAAGATTGAAACAAAGCAAAACGAAGGGCCTGGACAATGAACAGGGAGTTAAGAGGGATTCGAGCAAAGATGATGGGAGGAAAAAAGTCAAGGTAGAGGTTTGATAGAGCGAATGTGGTGCTTTCAGTGGAATCACAGGATCAGCTCTTCAAAGCAGTAACAATGCCAGACATACAGGTCTCGGACCGCCATGATCATGAAAAGAGGATAAATAAATGAACGTGAGGACCATCTTGTCATGGCAAAAGAGCATTGTGGGCATAGACAGCAGAGGATGCCCTCTTCGGTGGAGTTATGTGGCAAGCCTGACAGAAGGTAGAGTAGACCGCATGTGGTGGAGTGACCTGAAGGTGACAGTACCCACGCTTATCAGTGGAGTGGAGTGGAGCTAAAGGGAAATGGTGCAAATGTCCTAGGCTGTAGCAATGAACCCCATGATTCCCATCCAGTACTGCAGTAAGAGGGGATATACCAACAAGAAGAGGGGAAGTGGACAGATTATCACTGTTTGGAGCCCACAAAGTCTAAGTCCAATAAGAGATAGGGTATAACACCACCAGCAAAAATGTCACAGGCATTAGACCCAGTGCTCCACGCACTAGTACAGATAAAATAGAAAATCTCAGATATTGGCCACTCAGTCAGTAGGATGCACAGAAAACTGAACAAGTCCGTGGCTGGTTAACATTGGATGGTGTGGTCGAAGTCCTCGAGTGTGCATTTTCTTTTTCCTTCCTGGGTTTGTCTCAGAATGCGGATTTTTGATTTAGTCTTTTTGGATGGGTATGAACTTTATGGCTTTGTGACTAAAAGATGTGTTTTTTTCTGATTTGTGTGATGCGCGGTAAGGCAATGAGAGGGCACGTACCCCAAACTCTGAGACTTATTTCCTCCTTGGCCCTAACAGTAGATGCTACTGATACCCAACCCGGTGCTGTTTACGTAATCTTCGTGTGAAGCATAAATGAATCTGTTAATATGTTTTTTCAGGTGACACAGATATTTCTACAGCAGGTGTATTAAGTCACACAGAGCTAATTTCCTACCACCAGAGATGGTGTTAAGTGCTGGAAATGTATGATGAACTGAAAGGAAATTGGTTCATATGCTTAACCAGGATTATTTGTAGCTAAAGGAAACGTCTTGTCTGATATATTGGGGACAAATTGATCGTTTTGCTGTGGCTATTAAACAGAAGTCTTGGCTGTGACAGTAAAGTGATGTTTACATTTATCAAAGTGCTTGATGTTTCTGTTAGCAGAATGGCTGTGAGATAAGCAGCACACGCGGGAATTTGAAGTGCCGAGTGGTTTATTAAGTTAATTCATAGCACACTCCCACAGAGCCTTTCTGCTGCCTGCTCCCTGCCTGGCTGAAGAGGTGACTTGGCTTCTGACCTTGTATTCCAGAACTACACTGAAGGATTCCGCACCATAACTTTCCACACATGGTAAAGGCGCACACACACACACAAGGCTGGGCAGACAACACGGAGCAGGACAAGGGAATTTGAGGACACTTTCTGTCTCACACAATTCCACAGCTTCTGAAATGAAGTCGGTGCTGTTTCCTTGTAAGCGCCAGAAGAACCATAGACTGCCTCTGGAAGCATACACTCAGATAAAGAGCGTTTGTATTGGTAACTATAGTGGACAAATGCATCTGATGGGCTTAGACGTGAGGCTGGAGGTGCATGTGCAAGTCTGGGCATGCGTGTACGTCAGACAGGCATATGCAAACCTTAGCATGCTTGTGAATCTGATCCTAGGCATCTGCAAGTTTAGGAGTTCTTATAAGTCTGCCAAGCATGCACAAGCCTTGTTGTGCTTGTATGCCCCACAGGCACTCACACAGATTTGGCGTGCTTGAATGTCTGATAGGCGTGCACAAGCCATGTAGTGCTTCATACCTGGATATGCATGCCCAAGTCTTGCACTGTTTCTGCGTTTGATCGGCATGTTCTAGCTTTAATGTACTTCTAAGCCTGATGGACATATGCAAGCATGGGCGTGCTTGTAAGTCTGGCAGGCATGTGCAAGCCTTGGTGTGCTTGTAAGCCTGATAGGCATGCACAAGCCATACAGTGCTTCTACGTCTGATCTGCATGCGTAAAGCTGGCAAAGCCTCTAAGTTTGATACACAAGTGCGCGTCTTGGTGTGCTCCTTAGCCTGATAGGCGCATGCAAGCCATGGCATATTTGTAAGTTTGATAGGAATGTGCGTGACTTGGTGTGCTTGTAAGACTGATGGGCATGAATAGGCTAAAGCGTGCTTGATCATCCCGTGCTGTGTTTGTAAGTCTGTGAGGCATGTTCTTGGTTGGGCCTTGGTTGTCGGATAGGGATATGTAACCCTTGAATTCCTTCCAAGCCTAATAGGCATGCGTAAGTCTTGGCATACTTGTATCTCTGAGAGGTATGTGCATGCCTTCGAGTGCTTGTAATTCTGAGTACCATGCACAAGTTTGGGTCTAGTTGTGTGTAGCAGAATGAGTTCTATCTGATATAAATTGTAATGGTCAAGGTGGCTTGCATCTGTAGTCCTATTCAGACATTTGCTGATAATTATCCAAGGTTCCCACATTAAGAGGTTCCCACATTAAGAGCTAATCTTCCAGAATATCGGATTCAGCCTTTCACTTTGAGTTGCTGTTTCAGTGTCAGGTGATGAGAGGTGTTGATGGCTTTCCTGTTATCCTCCATTTGACGATAAACACAACACCATTCCTTTACAGGCAGTGGGGGGAATCCCATTGGGTAACGTGGTATATTTTCTTAAGGTGTGTAAATTGCTCGGATACCTTACCTACCTGCAAGTATCTGATGCTTTGACCTTCTGCACGGATTTTCTCGTTTCCACGCTACATTAAGGAAGTGATATTTCCCTCTTTTGTTGGGTGGAATGCACAATATCTGTAAGCCACAGAGCCTGGCACGAGCTGTGGAATGTTGGCTCCTTCAGTAATCTCCTTGTGTTACTGAGACGGTGAGAATGGCCGCTCATGGAACTTGACCATGGTGTGAGCTGTGCTGTCTCACGGGTGGGACTAGACAGGACTTTGTGCGAAATATGAAAACCTGTTGTTGGTCTTGCACCTGGAAACTGCGTCTGAAACAATGACAAGCTACACCTTAGGTACAACTGACTGAAACGTCATTTGACGTACATAGCATGTGTTAGTCTGTTAACCTGGTGAACATGTTCAGCCCTTCCCTGCCCGAAGAAATCTCACCCCACTGTTATTTAGCTGTACATTGAGTTGTATTTATTATGTTACAAATTGTGGCGCGTTTTTATGCAGAAGTCATGCAGCGCAGCAAGTCACCTTGCGCTGCGTGACTGGTAAAGAGCAGGAATGTGCTGTACTTAAAAGAATATGGTGCATTCCTGCCTTTGTCCCTGAGCTTGTGCCATTTTAGCTGCCTAGCTGCAATGCCGGCACCCTTGCACTTTGGTGCAAGGGTGACTGCGTTGTAAGGAGGATTGTTTTTGTGCAGGAAGGGGCAACTTCCTGCACAAATACAATCCTCTGAGGCATTTTCCACTTTTTATGTGTGCTGCAAAATGGAGTACACATAAAAAGAGGAAGTAATGAGGAGAAATACAGATATTTCTCCTTGTTATGCCTCACCTGGGAAAGCGTAGCATTTTGGTATATTTCCAGGTCTACCACGTTTCGTAAATATGGGAATGCATCAAAATCCATGGATGTTGCGTTGGAACACCCACGCAGTACCCATGGAACACCTCCCTGGTGAACACAGTCCGGCGCATTCCTGCCTTTTCCCAGAGCTGGCACACAATGTGCTGCCTAGCACTAACGCAGGCACTTTTGCACCATGGTGCAAGGCTGCCTGCGTTGTAAGCAGGATTGTTTTTGTGCAGGACAGGACACCTTCCTGCACAAAAAAAATCCCTTGAGGCATTTTTCTTTTTCTAGGTGTGCTGCAGAATGCAGCACACACAGAGCAGAAAACGAGAAGTAATAAAGATACTTCTTCTCGTTACGCCACACCTGGGAAGGTGTAGCGTTCTGGAGCATTCCCAGGTCTAAAAGTAATGGTAAATCTGGGAATGCGTCAAAAGACATGGGTGTTGCATGGGAACACCAACGCAACACCCATGGAACGCCTCCCTGGGGCAGAGTAACGCGACACAGAGATTTGCGCTGCATTGAGTTACACCTGATTTATCAAGCCACTCAGCACCACGCAAAATAATAAATCACGTTAGGTTGTGTCACGCATGTTGCGTGATGCAAAAGCGTAGCAACCCGTACATAAATATGGCTCTGAGTACAGAAAGTGAGAAAAATATCTGTAAGATTAACTCCGGCATTTATTTAAACATTTCAAATATATCATACAGGAAACATAATTGTACAGCAATATTGCAGAAAAACAGCTAAATCAACAATTTGAGTTAAAGTGCCTACACTACCCTTGATCGCATCATGGGGGAGGACCCAGGGGGAATTACTTGGTCCATAAGGGTTGCCGTCAGATAGCTGAGGGCAAGTGCCCATTGCACCTTAAATCGAGAAACACTGTTCCTGGCCCACATCTGAGCAAAAACTATGCAAGTTATTAATCTTAAACAACCCTAAATCGGAATGTTCAATTCAAAATGAGGAAACTAGATGCTCATTTCACAGTTTAACGTTAATGCTAACAACTCGAGCCAGTAAAGAGTGAAATACTGAAGCCAATCTGGGGAATCTATTTTCCCTATTTACTAAGATTGAAACAGAGGCAATTTTAGGTGGGAGACAGTTAAAATAAAGCCACTGCTGGCTTAAAAAATCGAGAGTCTCCCGCCTGAATCGGATCTGTTGCCATGTATGGTTTAACAAATTCACAGAACATAGCACATTACTCTTCGATAAACAGAAAAAAAAGAACAGACAAAACATACCACAATAGACAATTAGAAATAAGGCTCAAACATCCCACATTCTTTGACTGACAATAAGAAACAAAGTACTTGTTCGATAAATAAAAAATACGATATTCAACAATACAGGTCACTTCCAGCCTCTGTAGCTGTGACCATGGAGTATTTCCTGCTGGACTACAGCATCAGAAAATGACCTGCAATGCAACTTCTGGGCCAGTGTCTGGGGTTGTGGCAGCAGTACTGGGTGTAGATGTTCATCAGGTTTAGCTTAACTGCGCTGCTGGGGAGTGCGCAACAATTCTTGCTAATATTTACGCTCCATCATCATTATTTCTGGACTCAGCGAGCAGTATCTTCGGGATACGTAGCTGCATAAAAGGATATCTGAGCAACAGTGGTCATCGTTTGAACTACACTGCGGACTGTGAGCAGCTCAGGAGCATTGTACAGCATGTGCGTACCTGCCAAGCCCAATGTGTCTACCAATGTCCTCTCTGTTCTCTTTGTCCAGTAGTTGCAGTATAATTTACTTGTAACTAAAGCTTTAATCGCCCTTCCTCCAACAATATAAAGCATGTGCTGTGAAGCGTCCAGAGCTGGCTGTGTTATATCGAGTTTAAAAAAAAAAAAATTACTTTCATCCATGCTGCATGGCAGCTGTCCTGCTATACAACATGGCTACACATTGACAAAACCAATAGCTTTTATCTGGTAGGTGTGCCCTATTGACTTTGCCAGTGATTCTTTTGCCATTCTTCACTCTTCGGTCTTCGTCCACAACCCTGCCTTGATCAGACATGCGGGTTCTCCTATCCCAGGTAATCATCGAACTGGCCTGGATGGGTATGTTCCGATTTGTTCCTGTGGATGATATACTTACCCACACAATAACCAGTGGTCTAATAAGCATTCTGCTGGGAGGTGAAATGTTAAATGTTCTGTGGAATGCTGAAATAAGTTGATTATGGCTCACCAGTTATATTCAGTTTACAGAATGCTCTTCCCTTATACAGTCGCCAATAGGTGGTCAGATCATACGCATCCATGGAGGAGGACCACTTGGACTTAGCGTGCTTGGTATGTAGTCAGTTGGTCGGGCTTACCACAGAATAGATTCCTAGACTGAAATTCTACCCCTCTTCATATGGACCATAAAAGGGGGAGGGGTGCTTTTTCATCTCCTCCGTCTGCCTAACCAAGTTATGGGAACTACGTCAGATCGCCATAGTCATACACAACCCCCCAGGATCCTACTCCATCCTCTGGCTGCACCTTTGTACAGAGGCAGATCTAGAGACTCTCTGTATCATCTTTGATTCACTTTTGCTGAATACCAGAGAATTGAGGAAATTCTACTGGTCATATATGTTCCAAGCTTCAGTGCCAGTCCGACAGGATTAAGATGGAAGAAGACCAGTTAGGAGACCATGGGAGATGACTGAGCTGAGAGCGGCCAGGTACTGGAGCACAGGTGAAAGTGGAGTAAGGGGAACCAATAGCAGCCATAGTGCGTAGACAGAAGATGTATGCGTATACCCAAAGGAATTAGAATGGTGTTAAAGTTTTTGGAATAGCACCTATGAAGAAAGTGCGAAAGAAGCGGAGAGAAACGTGATTTGCCAAAGAAGAAGTTGACAGTGAGGAGAGGAGCTATGAGGCAGGGCAATGCGTGCGTGGAGGCCACGAAAGAGCGCTTGGCTGTAGGAAGCTGGCTCTGTATATACTATACCAAAGTGAGGTATAGTGTGCACAGAGTCCAGTGGATCCCCAAAGGTAGGCAGAGGTAAAGTTAGATAGCACCTCACTCTCTATTTGTGGTAGTGTGGTCAAGCATTAAGGCAGTATGAGAGGACAGTGTTAAGCATTTGTTGTACACACTCAGTCAGCAAATGAATTCACACACTCAAAGACTGAACTTCAGACCAATTGTTTTTGTATAAAAATATCCTTTTAGTTATTTTATTTTCTAGAACCAAGCAAGCCTGGCACAGGTAAGCAATAAGTACTTTACAGTAGTAATGCAATTGAAATACAGTTTGAATGATAATTGTATATGCACTTTGAATTGATTTATAGTATGGATGCAGAGAAATGCAATACTTAGTAAATGCAGTACATAGACTTGAATAGGCTTTTAGTAAAACAGCAGGTAAGTAACTTTTGAGATTACTAGGCTTACACAGAGCAGTATACCTAGATACTACTCTGGGACATTTCCTGAAAACATGTAAGTAAAATCGTTTTTGTTAGATTATGCAATTTTAAACAATTTCTTTAGTTTCTCAAACTCCACACTTAGAAACTTTTCACAGAAAAACAGTCAATGTTATCCTATGGAGGAAAATAGTGTTATCGGTTTTGAGGTAAGTATTTGGTAGTGGGAGTTAAAGTTCTGGGGGTAGACTCAGAGGTCCCCCAGGGTCAAGGATGCACTCTTGTTGCACCCTCAGTGGCACGAGGGCGGCCGGGTGCAGAGTGCTGAGGCCCAATGTTATCCAATGGGGGATAGGGGGCCTCAGGTTGGTGGCTGCTGGCAGGCAGGCCACTGGGTTCTGGGACCAAAGCTCCTGGACTTTCGCTCAGGGCAAATGGGGAAACAAAGTAGCACAAAAGGTGCACCCTCAGCGGCACTAGGGCGGCCGGGTGCAGAGTGCTGTTTTGATGTCGGACGCCCTGTTGTTTTCAACGGAGAACCTCCGGTTTGGAAAGACACTGCAGGAATTGGGTACGAAGTTCTTCTGGGTGCGACCACCACTTCGAGAGGCAAATTGGGAAGTTAGGGGTTGGTTAGGCACCGTCGGTTTGGGCACACAAGGCTGTGGGGCGTCGGGTGCAGGGGTGCCTTTTGGGGTCGGATCTTCTTACCAGCTCCTGGTCGCGGTTAGGGGGGCCTTCTGGATTTAGGCTGCAGGCGTCGGCTGGAGGCCTGAGGCAGGTCAGGGGTCGCCGGATCTCGGGTCAGGATCGCCGGGGTGACCTCCTCGTGGTGTTTGCCCACTCGAGCTCGGGCCGTGGATGGCGGGTACAGAGTGGGGTGGATTCGCGTTGTCCGGCTGGAGCCAGAGGTTGCAGGTGAACAAATCCGGTGTTCACGGGAGACAAAGTCTTTGTGCTTTAAGGCCGGCAGGTCCTCTGGGGTTTTTGAGGTTGCTGGCTGCAGGACACGCCGGGATTTCGCAGGAGCAGGTTCGAGGTGGAGACAAGCCGGTAGGGCTGGGGCCAAGTCAGTGGGCGTCTTCCTCTTGTTAGCTGCTGCACGGCTGTTCGGTCCTTCTCCTTCTTGTTGCAGGTTCTTGTCTGAGGAAGCAAGGTTCAGGGGTGCCCCTAAATACTAGATTTAGGGGCGTTACAGGTAGGTAAAAGGCAGGGGCCAATGGGTCCCTTCCCTGGGGTGGGTACACCCCCTATTATGCCACCCTCCAGTGGGAGGCGGGCATGACCCTGTCCCTGGTTGGCTGAGTCCCCCCCCCATCTTCAAGATGGCGTGGACTGAGAGTTGTGCTTCACCTCGCCTCCCCCACCTGAGGGGTGGAGTTGGCAGAGGTGGGCACACCTCTCTTCCTCACTTGTTTTTCCTGCCGGTTCTCCCGCCCAAAGTGGGGGTCAGAACCAGTGGGGACCAGTTGCTGAGAGCAGCAAGTGGCCTGGGGAAGCTCACAAAGGCGGCAAGCCTTTGAAGCTTTCCCTTCGTGAACCCTGCCCATCCTGGGGGGGGAAGCTTGGCACCTCGTCCCAGGATGTGCATTGTTTCAGGCCCCAGAGAGCAGCAGGCTCTCGACCCAGGGGTCCAGAAACATGTCTGGTGGTGGCAGCTGAAAGCAGCCACTCAGCCTGGACACTAGAGGTGGATTCATTTTCAGGGGGCATCTCTAAGATGCCCTCTGTGTGCATTTTTCATTAAATCCCACACTGGCATCAGTGTGGGTTTAATGTGCTGAGAAGTTTGATACCAAACCTCTCAGTTTTCAGTGTAGCCATTATGGTGCTGTGGAGTTCGTAATGACAAACTCCCAGCACCATATACTCTTAATGGCAGCACTGCACTTACAATCTCTAAGAAAGAACTTAGACACTGTAGGAGTACAGGGCTCATGCACCTGTACCCTCACCACTGGTATAGAGCACCCAGCTAGAGTGGTGACTGATCTATGCCAGGGCAGTGGGTTGTAGGCATGGCACACAGTGATGTGTGCCATGTCGACTCTTCACTTTGTTCTGCACCAAAACACGCAGCCTGCAAAGGCAGTGTGTGTGTGTAAGGGTACAGGACCTCTAGGGGTGGCACAATAAGTGCTGCAGCCCTTAGAGGCCTTCTCTGGTCACAGTGCCCTGGGTACCTGTGGTACCATTTACCAGGGGCTGACCTGTGGCCAGAGATGCCAATTGGGTTTAGGCTTCAATGCAGTTTTAGGGAAAGAACATAGGCCCTGGGTACCTGATTAGCAGGAGCCCAGGGCACACTCAGTCAAAGTACATCAGCAATTCAGCAAAAAGTGGGGGCAACCATGCAGAAAAAGGGCACTTTCTCACATTGGCTTGTAACAAAAGATATACTACACCTCTTCCCTGAACTGTTAGGCAACATATTCCTTTTAAGATTTACACGTGAAAAACAAAAACAGTTGATTGTGACTAGGTTTGTGCTGCATAAGTCACTGAAAATGCATTTATATGTGTATCTTTAAAGTATATGGTAAATTTACACAACTTCGTCATTTTATTTTTCAATCAAGAGTTTTAAAAAAGCTGCGAGGCACCGTTCTAAGCAGAAAGAATCACTTACTCCTTTTGTCTCACAATTGTTTAGTTAACTTTGTGCTTGGACTGACTACTTCCACTCATTGTTAGCATATAGGTGCCCCCTATAGAAATGCAGGAAGGCTCCTGGGCCACACCCAGTCATTGCCAGAAGCAGTATATACACATGGATACCATGGGATGGACCATTGGATTAAAATGTGACTGCCAATCAAAGGGTGACTTAGAGAACATTAGAGCCACTGTCAATAGAAGGGCTGTGAACTGGGTGTGATTTTCAACAGAGGAAACAGATGCTGTGGGAGGTAGCCTATGCATGCTGCGGGAGTCGATGTCGCACTGGTGTGGTGAACTTGATGACCCAGGAAAGCCCCGCCTAGGAAAATGGCAGTGTGCTCGGCAGCGAAGCAATTGTGCCTGTGCGTGTGTTTTCGGGAACATGTTTGTGTAATTTAGGCTGATGGAGAGGATTTGAGCTAGTGTCGGCTTATACATGATAGGGATTTTACTCGGTTGTTCAACGATTCACTTGATCTTGTTGCAATTTTTGCTTGGAATTCCACCAAAACCAAAATAATACTGTGCATTGCAAGTTCAAGATGCAAACATATATTGCTAGCTTTTAAAAAAAAAAAATTATTGGTGTTTATTGACGTAGCAGCTGATAGAATTTTACGGTTACTTGGCAGAATGGGGGAAAAGTGCGGATATCTTTTGAAACAGATGACTAGCACACCCTCTCAGGACTGTTTGAACCTACTGAAAAGTGATAGTATCCCACATTATACACCTTACTAGGATCTAGCCTGGTATCTCACCCTTAGGGGCATATTGATGAGAGTTTCGCTTCATACTTGCACCACGCAGCGTGATACATGCATGATGCAAACCTCTAAGTCAGATTATGAAGCCATGCAGAGCTGCTGTGTGTGGCTTTAAATGGCTTCATAAATCTGGAGTAATGCACTGTAGCGCAAATCGCTGCGTTGCATTACTCAGCGCCAGGGAGGGGTTCCATGGGCGTTGCGTGGGTGTTAACATGCAGCTCCCATGGTTTTCAATGTATTTCCAGATTTACCAAACCTGGTAAATCTGAGAATGTGCCAAAAAGATACACCTCCCCAGGAGAGGCGTAACAAGAAGAAATGTTTATTTCTCCTTGTTTTTTCCTCTTTCTATGTGTGCTGCATTCTGCGGCACACATAGAAAGAGAAAAAAAGCCTCTCAGAATTGTTTTTTTGATGGAAGGTGCTTCTTCTGAACACGGTAAATATTAATTATATATATATGTTTATTGGAGCTCCTTACATTAGCTTCCAACACTATTCATGCCCTGAGCTGAACTGCTGTTCTTCTTTGAAAAACCCTTCTACCTTCCTTTTAGAACTTCTACCATGACACACTTCTAAATGACATCAGTCATTATACATCATTACATTCTCCCCCTCCCCCTAAAATGAGTAAAACAATAAATTAAAAAAATAAAAAAATGAATAAGTAAATCAACAGTGTTCAATTAGTCTCTCAGGTCTTCTTGAGGTTCTTTCAGATCTTCTGTGTATCCATTCACTCTGCTGGTCATTTGAGTGAAATTTTTGTTCAATATTTGGTGTGACATTTCTGAAAAAGGATTTGTTTCTTGTTATTATTTTATTATCATTCTCTGCCGTCATTGCCGTGCCTTGAATTCTTGTTACTTCTAAAGGTACAGGATGAAACCTAGTCTGAGATTTCCTCACTTGTTGTTGCCGAACTAACACAAGATCACCAACTTGATAGTCTTGACTTTGACATTTTTTTCCTTTTTCAGCATAATATTTCATTTTTTCTTTTGCTTCTTTATCTTTTTCTACCACTTCTCTATGAACTTTTGGAGGAATTAGTGGCAGATGTGGTAAACGAGTTTGTCTCGATTGTCCAAACATCAGATCTGAAGGACATTTTCCAGTTGACACATGTGGAGTATTTCTATAATCTCTTAAAACTTGGCACAGCGCTTGGTTTATTGAAATTTGTGAAAGTTTTGCTCTTTGTACAGTTTTTTTGATTGTAGCCATCAGTCTTTCTACTATTCCATTAGCTCTAGGCCACATTGGAGTTATCTTCCTATGTACTATTCCTAAATAGTTCATACATTTTTGAAATTCATCTCCATTAAATGGTGGTCCATTGTCTGTTTTCAATATATTTGGAATTCCCCAAGTCGAGAATATTTCATCTGATACCGGAAGCACCATTGATGTAGATGTGGACGATATTAGCTTTACAATGGGAAAACGAGAATACTCCTCTATTATTGCTAATAGGTAATGTCCAGAATCTAATGGTCCATAAAAATCTGCTGCTACATTGGACCACACAGCATCCGGTAACTCAGACATGTGTAGTTCTTCAATTCCTTTTTCTTTTGCAGAACATTGACATACATAGCAAGATTGAACAACTTCTTCTACTTGTTTGTCCAATCTTGGGAACCACAATTTTTCTCTCAGAAATGTTTTTGTTGCTGAGATGCCTCGATGACTTTCATGAGCTAGATCAACTACACGACGTTGAAGACTTTCTGGTATCACTATTTTATTTCCTCTAAGTAGTATTCCTGAAGAGGTCACAGACAATTCTGAACTTATGTTTTTAAATGCCAATATATCATTTTTGTTCACACTTGGTTGAAATCGACTTCCATTGGTTATTAATCTCCATTTGTTTTCAAGTATGATTTCTTTGACTTCTCGCAAAGTATTATCTTTTTGTGTTTCTTCAATTAACTCTTTTTCTTTTACAATTCCTGGAACTGCTGATCTAACTATGAAGCATATGTATTCCTCAACCTCTAGTTGTTGCTCATCATCTGTCTTAGACGGATGCCTAGATAAATAATCTGCTGGATTATATTCTTTTCCTGGTTTGTGGATGATTCTAAAGTCATAATCCATGAGTCTCATTCCCCATCTTTCAATTCTTGGTGGCATTTTTGTTTTTGGATTTCCAAAAATGGAAACTAGAGCTTGATGATCAGTGATGATCACAAATGATTTTCCATAAATGAAATCATGAAAATGTTCGCATGCCCAAACGACAGCTAAACTTTCTTTCTCAGGTTGAGAATACCTCCATTCCATCTCAGATAAACTTTTGCTAGCATGTGAGACTACGTACCTTGGGGTTTCTCTTCCAGGTTTATGCTGTACTAAAATTGCACCTAAACCCACAGGACTGGCATCCACTATAAGCTCTGTACACAAGTGTGGGTCAAAATATTTTAAGTTTGCCGCATTTGTTATTTCCAACTTTATTTCTTCGAATGCTTGCTCATATTCATTACTCCACTGACATTTTTGTCCTTTCTTTGTTAGTTCTCTCAGTGGTGAACTTACAGTTGCAAAGTTTTTTACATATCGTGCGCAATAACTTGCCATTCCAAGAAAAGATCGTAGTTCTGTTATATCTTTTGGTCTTTGCATTGCATTTAAAGCTGTTATTTTAATAGGATCTGGTTTCATCCCTTTTTCCGAGAATATGTGTCCAAAAAATGTTAGTTCATTCTTATTTATTTCACTTTTTTTTTTATTTAGGGTCAATCCAGCTTCTTGAAGTTGACGACATACTCTATCCAGTGCTTGATGATGTTCTTCTTGTGTCTTTCCAAAGACCAGAATATCATCACTGTAATTCATACAGTTTTGTACTGGCCTTATGACATTCTTTATAATTTCTTGGAATATTTCAGCCGCTGAACAGATCCCAAAATGTAATCGTTTATATCTAAATAATCCCAAATGCGTTGAAAACGTTGTTATGTATCTGAACTGATGATACCCTTTGCATAAATCGAGTTTTGAAAATACTGTCGCCCCATTTATTGTGCTTATATCATTCAGATGAGGGCCTGGGTATCGTTCTCTTTCAATAGCAGTATTAGTGATCCTCATGTCCACACATATCCTAATGTCATCAGTATCTTTTTTTGGAACAATAACAATAGGACTTACCCAAGGTGTTGGACCTGTTACTCCTTCAATTATATCTTGTTCAAGTAGTAGTTTGATTTCTTTTTCCACTTTTTTTGCATGTGAACCGGAACTCTTCTATGTGTTTGTGCCACTGGTTTTATTGTTTCATTTATGTGCAAAGTAATTTTTTTCCCTTTTAATTTACCTAGCCCCTCAAATAGCTTAGGATATTGTTTTAGAACTGGGTGATCTGTCGAGATATTACAATTCATTGCTAATAAACCCATGAGTTGAGCAGTTACATTGCTTAGTAAACAGGGGCCTGGTACTTCACCTTTTAATATATGTATTTCTTCCTTACTTGTTATATTTCCATATTGTAATGTTTCTTCAAACTTTCCTAAGCATAGAAGCGGATGTTTGGCACCCCACTGAAAAACACTAACATTTGACGGGCTCAATGTGGGTTGTTCTTTCATTTTCATGTATTCAGTTATACACATTATGTTGCATGTTGCTCCACTGTCTAAAACAAATGGAACTTTTTGTGATCCAACCATTAAATCCACGGATGTGGTTTTTTAAATATTTTCTCTTTTAATCATATTGAGTTGTTGGAAATCACTGTTTTCTTGCATCATGTAGAGCTTTTCTGATTGTTCAAATTCTTCATCAGACTCTTCTTCAATTTCTTCCATATGTCTTACATACTTTGTGTTTCCAGTTTTTTTTGTATTTGGGTTAATTTACTTCCAATTTTCTTTTCTTGTTCCAAAATCTTTCTTCTCTTTTTTAAATTTGCACATGCTTGCAAAATTATTGTATCTTCCACATTCTTTACATTGTTGTCCTATTGCTGGACATGTTTTTTGATGTGGGAACTGAAATCCACACCTGTAGCATGATCTTTTTTCTCTAAATTGTTTCAGTTTTTCCTCCTACATTCGTTTCTTTTTACATCTCTCTAATTTGTTCAATTGCTTTAATTCTCCCTTCTTCCATGTTTGTAGCATGTTTTTGAGCTTGCATTTCTGTTTTAGCCATGCGCAGTATTTCTTGTAAGTCGTACGTCTTTTCTAATAATTTTTTTCTAAATTTTATTGAGTTACATCCTTGTATTACTCTTAGTCGTATAGCTTCTTCGTTGCTAAATTTATCAAATTCACAAAATGTGATTAACTTTTTTAGTCTTGTAACATAGTTATCCATTGTTTCATTTTCTCGTTGACATGCCATATTAAAATTATATCTTTCAAAGTCTAGATTTCTTTGAGGGTCAAATTTTGCATTCAGACATTTCATAAGTCCTTGATAAGTACTTCTTTCATGCTCTGGGAATGTAACTATTAAATCTTCAACATCATCTCATACAAGATTGAGTAGAAGGTCTTTTGCTTGTTCATCAGTGTGTTTTTTACATGTTGCTTTTAGAAAATGTTCAAACCTCCTTGTCCACTTTTCCCATCTTTGTGCAACATTTTCTTGTTCAGATAAATTGAAAGGTAATGGTCTTCTAAATATTGTACTTGAAATGTTCTAAGTATCCTCCTCATTGTACATGTCTGAATTCATATTTACAGCAATTTCATTGCTTGTGCCCTCTGTAGTCATATTTTTCTCTCTTTTTTTTTTTTTTAATGCTGTGTACTTCCTTTTAATATGACAATATATGTTTATTTGTTAAAATGATATTTTGTTTCGTTCTTGAAGAACAAGGTCTCTCCTCAAATTCAACTTTCCAGTCCTATATGCGTGCGTGTTGCAGTCTTTCTGTTTGACGCGTGCGCGCTATGTCCTCAGAGAGATTTGTACCTGTCTCTCTCTCGCGCTTGCGCACGCACACAGTTGTTCTCCTTCAACGCGGCGCTCGCGCTCACTTCACTTGTGACTCTCGCGCCTGCGCACGCACACAGTTGCTTTCCTTCAATGCGGCGCTCGTGCTTACTCGCGGTTACTTTAATTTTTAATAAAATTCGCCAGTATCATGGTTCAGCCTCGCCGCAGCCTTGTAGACGGCCAGCTACTCACTCAGAGACAGCTTGTAGCAATTTCATGAAGTTTCCTCACGACGAGTTCTTTCAAAGGCTTTCTCACAGCAGGCTAAACGCTGGCAAGTCTTGACGCGTGTTTCTTCCAAATCGTCGCCATTGTAAAGAATCTTCTGAACACGTTAAATATTAATTATATATATATGTTTATTGGAGCTCCTTACATTAGCTTCCAACACTATTCATGCCCTGAGCTGAACTGCTGTTCTTCTTTGAAAAACCCTTCTACCTTCCTTTTAGAACTTCTACCATGACACACTTCTAAATGACATCACAGTCATTATACATCATTACATTCACAACAGAGGCACCCTTGCACCATGGTGCAAGGGTGCCTGTGTTGGTGCAAGGGTGCTTGTGTTGTCGCTAGGCTGCGAAAACGGCACCAGCGCAAAGGGAAAGGACAGGAATGTGCTGTATTGGATAAATACAGTGCATTCCTGCCCATTCCCTGTGATTCAGGGCCTGCGTTGGTGCAAGGGTGCTTGCGTTGGTGCAAGGGTGCTTGCGTTGGGGCTAGGCTGCGAAAACGGCACCAGCGCAAAGGGAAAGGACAGAAATGTGCCGTATTGGATAAATACAGTGCATTCCTGCCCATTCCCCGTGATGTAGGACAGCTCAGCTGCACTGCCCTATGCCACAAATCTCATAAATACAGCATTCTGTATGATCTGAAGTCTCTGTAGGAAGTGTGCGGCAATTCCTACGCAGGGGGCATTGCCGTAGTCCAGTCCACTGGTGATTAGGGCCTGTGTCACTGTGCATCTCGTGTGTAGGAGTAACCACTTGAAGATCTTAGGTAGCATGCGCAGAGTGAGGAAGCAAGCGGAGGAGACGTGTTGATCTGTGATTTCATGGTAAGCTTGTTGTCAATGATGATTCCCAGGTTTCTGGTGTGGTCCGAGGGAGTAGGTGCAGGTCCTAGGTCTGAAGACCACCAGGAGTCATTCCATGTGTTGCTGTTGTTGCAGTAGATCAGCACCTCTATCTTGTCTGTGTTCAGTTGCAGGCAGTTGTTCTTCATCCAGTTGGCGATGTTTGTCATGCATCTGTGGAAGTTGTTTTTTGTGGTGGTGGGGTCGTCGGTGAGTGAGAGGATTAGTTGAGTGTTGGCTTCCTAGGAAATTATGTTGAGAACTTGGGAACTGATGATGTCAGCCAGGTGGGTCATATATGCGTTGAAGAGCGTGGGGCCGAGGGATGAGCCCTCGGGGACACTGCAGCTGATGTCCTTGGGTTCGGAGGCGGAAGGTGGGAGGTGGATCCTCTGGGTTCTTCCGGTGAGGAAGGAGGTGATCCATCTGAGCACGTCCCCTTGGATGCCGATGTGGGCGAGTTTTTCAATCAGCATTTGGTGGGATAAGGTGTCGAGTAACTCCAGGTGTGTCATGAGTTGCTTTTTGATGATCTTTTCCAGTACTTTTGCTGGTAATGGAAGCAGGGAGATTGGCTGGTAATTTTTGAGTTCGCTGGGGTCGGCGGAGGGTTTTTTGAGTAGAGCCTGACTTCAGCGTATTTCCAGGCATTGGGAAATGTGTGGGGGTGATGGAGGTGTTGAGCAGGGTGGTGAGTTCCTGGCCGATCTTTTGGTTTCCGAGATTGAAGATGTGGTGTGGGCATGGGTCTGTGGGAGCTCCTGAGTGGAGAGGAGGTTCCAGGGGGGGGGTCAGTCTGTAGGTCATGTTGACTGCGGTGGTGGTGGGTCTGTCAAGGAAGTCCGTAGGTCTGGGCTGGGGTTTGAAGTTTCTGTATATGTTTGCGATCTTGTGAAAGAAGTCGGCGAAGCTGTCGCACAGCTTCTCTGAGGGTGTAATGTTTTCGCTGGTAATTGGGTTGGAGAATTCCTTAACGATGTTGAAAAGTTCCTTGGTGTTGTTGGTGCTGGTTTCGATGCATGTAGTTAGGGCTGTCTTCTTTGTTGCCCTCAGCCGGAGGTGGTAGAGGTTGAGGGAGATCTTGAAGGCTGCCTTGCCGGAGGTGTCCTTGCTGGTATGCCACTCTTTTCTAACTGTTTGTTCTCCCATTTCACGGTTCTTAGTTATTGGGTTAGCTGGCCTTTTTGGAGGATTTTGTCTGGTTGTTGCTCTTGATGGGGATAATGCTGCCTGTGAAGTTGGTGATCCAGGTGTGGAAGTTCTTAACTCCTTGTTTGAGGTTGGTGGTGGTAGCGATTTTGGAGGTGTTGAGGGTGTCCATCCAGATGGTCTCTGATATTTTGTTCCACCTCCGGTGGGGGGTGCTGATCATCTTGGGGTTGGCAGTGAGGTGGCTAGAGATGCTGAAGTGCACAATGGAGTGGTCGGTCCACGTGAATTCTGTGATGTGGCTTTATTTGATGCGGTTGCTGGAGCTGAAGATGGGGGTCAAGCATTTGTCCTGCAGTGTGTGTAGGGTCGTAGACGATCTGGATCGATCTGAGGCTGCTCATATTGTCGAGGAGTTGTGTGGTGATGTCGTTGGGGTTGCCGATGTGGAAATGTAGATCGCAGAGGAAAATGTAGTCCTTGGAGTCAAAGGCGAGGGGTGCAATGAAGTCTGCGATGATGTCACAAAAGCTGGCGTGCTGGCCTGTGGGTTGGTACGCGAGGGTGCCTCTGATGGCTGTTTTGTCATCAGTGTGGAGCTTGAAGTTGAGATGTTCCATGGGGGTGGTGGTAGTGGTGTTGGTGCAATGTATGGTCTTTTTGTGTGTTAGACCTGGCATCTTTGGTGTGTTTTTCCCATCTTTACTTCTGACCTCCTGTTTTTGACTGTGTGCTGCATTTCATTTTTGCTGGTTTTAGAACTCTGGGCACTTTACCACTGCTGATCAGTGCTAAAGTGCAAGTGCTCCCTGTGTAAATTGTGATTATGATTGGTTATCCATGATTGGCATATTTGATTTACTAGTAAGTCCCTAGTAAAGTGCACTGTGTGTGCTCAGAGACTGTAAATCAAATGCTATTAGTGGGCCTGCAGCACTGATTATGCCAGCCACATGAGTAGCACTGCAGCCATGTCTCAGGCCTGCCACTGCAGTGTCTGTGAGCGCAGTTTTAAACTGCCATGTCGACTTGGCAAGTACACCCACTTGCCAGGCCTAAACCTTCCCTTTTACTACATGTAAGTCACCGCTAAGGTAAGCCCAAGGTAGCCCCATGAGCAGGGCGCAGCCTACTTAAAAAGTGGGACATGTACTGGTGTGTTTTACATGTCCTAATAGTGAAATACTGCTAATTTTGTTTTTAACTATTGAAAGTACTGTCTCCTCATTAGGTTATCATTGGAGCTGCCTTATAACCTCTTACAAGTGTTACTTCCAAATAGGAAGGGGTAGAGATTTGGAGTTTGGGCCAGTGGCGGCCGGCACGGATTGGGGGGGTGAGGAGGTTAAAAAAAAGAAAAAAACGTACCTGATTGCCACGTCCCTCCTCGTCTCTCCGCTGTCGTCTCTTCAGGCTGGAACAGGGAAACAAGAAGCACCTGGCTCCCCATAGCCAATCACAACGCTGCAATGCAACGTTGTGATTGGTCTGCGTGCCGTGGTTAGGGGCTCAGCCAGGGACTGGGGGCCTGGGCATGTTCTCCACCCAGGCTATAATGCAGACTGTGTGGAGAACATGCAAAGTGTGCATGAATGTTTGGCCGGCCCGAGGCGGCCCGCCAAGCACTCATGCGCACTTGGAGTGGGAAAACCACTCCTCCCCTCTTCTGAGAGCAGAGCAGCCCCGCTCCGCCCGCAGAGCTGCCACAGCAGGGAAACATAAAATGATAATAACAATGAGTTATTATCATTTAATGTTTCCTTTAATTACACTGCTAAAAAAGCAGTGGGGCGACGCTCCTCCGCCTTAGCAAAGGAGCCACCACTGGTTTGGGGTCCCAGAACTCACAATTTAAAAATGCATCTTTTAGTGAAGTTGGTTTATAAATTAAGTGTTCGAAAATGCCCCTTTTAGAAAGTGGACATTTTCTTGCTTTATCATTCTGTGCCTCTGCCTTCCTGTGGAATCCATGTCTGGTTTATACTGACAGTTAGGCTGTTTGTGCATTCACTCTAGACAGTCACACAAAGGGAGCTGTGGTGTGCCGTGCATATCCTGATGGCCCATCACCAGGCTGATGGGTCTCCCTGAGCTAGAGTGGTGGGAGGAGTTGTCACTGACACCTGATAGGGCTGTGCCTGTCCTCACACAAAGCTGTCTCCAGCCCCGTAGTGTGTTTGGAGCCAGGTTAGGGAATGGCAAAGTCTTGTGCACTACAGAGACTTTCATTTGAGGTTTGCCTACTTCAAAGGCAGAAACGGGTATAAGTACTGGAGATATGATCCTGCATTTTTAGAATACTTCTGGGCTGAGGACTCTGCCAAGAAGAAATGTCAGGAGGAGTGCTGCCGCTTTGCTGTGTTGCTTTGCTGGGTTGGCCTGCAGTTGCTGCTTATGTCTGTGAGCAGTGAAAAAACTGGACTTTGCTGTTTTGATCCTGCTTTCCAAGTTTCTCCAAGGGCCTGTGTGTGCTTGCCTCCTCTTAAGAAGTCTCAGGCACACAAATACTTCACCTTCACCTACAGCACCTTCACTCCACTGCTGGGAGTTCTGACCTGCCAAGTAGTGCCAATTTCAGTTCTGGGCCATTGTATGTATTTGCTGGGCTGTAACTTCAAGAAAAGGATTCCCAACACCTTCACTGACGCCGCTGCCTGCACCAACAACATGGTCACCTCCTTCTGGGACAGCGCAGCACCAACCTCTACGACACCGCAGCCCTGGTTTCACCGACGATGCTGTGTCTTGCTGCCATTTACATCGCTGCCTGCACCATGGCCGTGGGCACTGCCTCGTCGCACAGACTTCAACCGCACCGCAACATTGGTCTCACCGACGACAACGCCTAAGCGCCGTCCCCAACTCCACTGCTTGTACCGCAGCCATGGTTATCGCCTCGCCGCACTGCCCTCGACGACACCGCAGCTTCGGGCTGCTGACTACAGCGCCATCGACTCCAACGCAAGAGCTCCAGCATCGACGCCATGCCGCTGCCTGCACCAAAGCCACAGACACTGCATCGTGATGAGCATGACGCACCTCCCACGATGACACCGCAGCCCCAGCTCTGCCAACGTCAGCGCTCCTGACTTCGACTGCACGGAGTTCGACCTGCAACAAGTGTAACTTCGAGGACTTACTGACTTCTGCTCTGACGTGCCGCACCAAAGCCTCGCGACTCCAGCAATGCCTCACTGCTACACTTCACCGCAAGGTCCTCAAGCCTCTTCAACTCCAAGGTACTGTTTGCGGGTCTTCCCCAATGCTGTAGCCGGTCTTTGACTCCATCGAGGTCGGACTTAACTGTTGGATTTGTTGGTCACGACGCTGCGATAGCCCCGGTTGGCGCTATCAACTTCAAGGGAATGTATTTTTGCTTTATTCTTTGAAAATTCATATCTTCGCTCGTGTATTTGATTTTTTTTCCGTTTTAGTCTGGTTTGGTTTAGATAGATTGGTTATTTTTCTAAACTGGTATGGTGTCCATTTGTAGAGTTTTCACCGTGTTACTGTGCGTTCTGTACAAATGCTTCACACATTGCCTCTGAGATAAGCCTGACTGCTCGTGCCAAGCTACCAAGGGGGTGAGCAAGGGTTTTCTTAGTTGTGTAATTCCCTTACCCTGACTAGAATAAGAGTCCCTACTTCGACAGGGTGCAAACTACTGCCAACTAGAGACCCCCATTTCTAACATTGTGGATGATTGCTGTTCTTCCTCTGGCTTGTTGGTGCGGTCCTGGTGAGTGATTTTATATCCATTGGGAATTGCTGTGGCAATGTCCGGGGCAGATGTGGGGTTGAGCCAGGTGCAAGGGTGCTGATGAGGTCCAATAATTCAGTGTAATGCTTGTGCTTGGAGCGTGTGTTGAGGACTAAGCAGTGGAGTCTGCATGGTGTTTCTGGCGTGGTGTGATGAGGGGTCGGTGATATGTTTTGTTACATGGCGGTGGTTTTGCTGGTGCAGGAGAAGGTGTATCTGGCGAAGGAGAAAGGTCCTACCACAGAGTACGGTGTGGGGTGGTAGCAGTGTTCACTGCGTCATCCAGTGTTCACTGGGTCGTACTGTGTTCACGGTATGGAGGGTAGCGGTGTTGTATTTGCGCGTGGGCCAGCGCCTCCAGCGCCAGGGGTCCTGGCGCTGGGGGCGGTCTAGGAATGGACGGGCTTTCCTTTAGCATGCCTTGGCCGTGCCGGTGGCATGCCCACTGCGAGATTCCGCTGAGCGGTCGAGCTGCGGCCTCCATTAAATAGGTCCTGGGAGGAGGAGTGCTGCTGGGAGGAGGTGGGCGGGGCTAGGCAGGAGAGTAGGTGGGAAAATGGGCGGGAGAAGAGTGAGTGAGATCAAGGAATGAGCAGAGATCTAAGGGAAGAGCAGAAACGGAGAGAAAGCGAGCAAAAATCAGAGCTTGAGATCTAAGGAAAGAGCAGGAATGGAGAAAAAGCTAGCAAAAGTCAGAGCTTGCGATCTAAGGAAAGAGCAGAATCAGAGAAAGTGGGCAAATAAAAAACAGATTACGGTCCCAGAAAAATACAGAAACGGAGAGAAAGCAGGCAAAAAGACATCATAGCAGAATTGAGTGTGCAGTGCACAGAAGTCAAAGATAGTGAGGTCAGAAGCAAGAGATCAAGGAGCAGAGGCAGCAGCGAGAACTGGCAGCACAGCTGGCACATGGGAGACCTGGCTGAGGGACTTCACACAACCAAACAGCAGGCCATTGTTCTTTTTTTTTTTTAATGATTTTTATTGAAAACTTGAGCAATCAGCAGGCAATTTAACAATTCTTGGTAAAAGACTTCAACAACCAGTCACTAAACTAGAAAAAGCTTACGTCTTAGAGGGTCTTTTAGACTTTAGAGGTGAGGACCCTATTAGGCAATCCGCTATCTTCCCATGAAGGACCACTCATTGTATTGAATAGTCCTCACCTGCATAACTGCAGAAGCATTTTTGCCAAAACTGATTGCCAGCAGGCTACCATGCTGTTGTGGCCTGCTTGGCATTGTTTTTCTGTTTCAGAAAAAAACAACAAATAGGGATTTGTTTCTGAAATAGAAAAAAACAAGGATCCTGACATGTAAGGAGTTATTTTCAATGTTGAAGTCAATCAATCAGGTTTCATATAAAGCGCGACTACTCATCCGTAACGGTCTCAAGGCGCTGAGAGGGGTGGGGGAGGAGGGATCTGCGATTCAGTCGAAGAGCCAGGTCTTGAGGTCCTTCCTGAATTGCGGCAGCGATGGTGATTTCCTGAGGTGAAGAGGCAAGAAGTTCATTGGAAAACAAGAACACCGGGCACAGTGTATTTGAATTGAGGTTGGCATGTAAACTCTAGACTGTCTTGACACAAACCGCCAGTTTCTGCATATTAAGCCATTTGTGATTTATGAGCTTCTTTGCACATCTCTTTTTTAATTATATAGAAAATCAAAAATAAGGAACATAGTTATGTATGTAAATGAACTGAAAAATTTAGATAATGGTGTTATTTGATATAAACAGTCATGAAATCAATTGAAATGTAATTACTGTTTAAGGAAAATGATCAAGTAAAAGCATACATGTGGTTTACAGAATATTATTAAGAGTGTAAATTTATTTATCATTGTTTACATATTTATATAAAATATATGTTCTATTTGAAAAAGATACAAGTATATTCAAAAGAAAATAATAAATTATTCATATGTCATGTATAATTGTATTTATGTCTTGTTTGTATATATAGTAAGTTAGTCTAGAGTTTACATGCCAACCTCAATTCAAATACACTGTGCCCGGTGTTCTTGTTTTCCAATGAAGTAATTTCCCTGCCAGGGTTTGCATCCTAATTTCAGGGGGCCCCGTTCTTTTTCCAAAATAGAAGAGGCAAGAAGTTTCAGGTCTCCGCAGTGAGGTAGGAGAAGGATCTTCCTCCAGCCGTGGTCTTGCGGATCAGTGGGATGCTAGCCAGGGCCAGTTGGGCGGAGCGGAGATGTCTGGTGGCAGTGTAGAAGGAGAGGCAGTGGTTGAGGTATGCAGGACCGGCATTGTGAAGGGCTTTGTAGGCGTGCGTGAGGAGCTTGAAAGTAATTCTTTTGTTGATGGGTAGCCAGTGAAGGTCTCTCAGGTGGCCGGTGATGTGGCTGCGACGTGGGATGTTCAGGATGAGTCTGGCGGAGGCGTTCTGGATGTTCTGCAGTTTCTTTAGGAGTTTATGGGTGGTGCCGGCGTAGAGTGCGTTGCCGTAGTCGAGTCTGCTGATGAAAAGCACATTGGTGACCGTTTACCTGGACTCGGTGGGGATCCACTTGAAGATCAGGCAAAGGATTCAGTCTGATTGTACGCTGCACAGTGGACAGCTTCTCAGGTTTTTTATCTCCATGGTTTAAAAGCTCATTAGTAAATACATAGAATAAAAGATTCACAGAGATTTTTGTTATAATGAGCAATACCGCCACCCAGGTTTGAGCCATTCCATTTCATTTGTTACGGGTGATGTAGGAGTAGCACAGCAGCGGCTCCTCTAAGGCGGAGGAGCGTCGCCCCACTGCTTTTCAGCAGTGAAAAATAAAAAATAAAATGATACTAACAAAGGTTATTATAATTTGATTTTTCCTCGCTCACTTCCTGCAGCCGAGCGGAGGGCGGGGCAATCCATTCGAACACAACACAGCTGCAGAAAGGAGGAGGAGTGGGGGCACTGCTTCAAGTGCGCGTGACAGTTTGGCCGGCCGTCTAAGGCTGGCCAAACTGTCATGCGAACTTCGATCTCTCCATCTGAGCTGTGCTGAACAGCCGGGTGGAGAGCAAGCACAGGGTCATAGTCCCTTAGTGAGCACTTAACTAGGGTGCTCACACCAATCACAGCACTGCTATCATACTGGGTAATACCAGCATGAGACCAGCGTCTTGATTGGCATAGGGGAGCCTGTGGCATGGAGGGAAGTGAGGGCCAAAGGCCAGAAGAGCACCGATACTGCAGATGGCAGGTAAGCATTTTTTTAATTCTTTTCCCCGCTGCCCCCCTACGCTGCCATGCTGTAGCACATGGAGAACTAGGGGAGGGGGGCCCTCCTATGGGCCCAGTTGCAAGGAGACACATTCTACAGGTTTGTCCTGCAATCAGGCCTGCTGCCAATACAAATGCACCACAGGACACCAATTGTCCCACAGTTTAACCCTCTCAGACTACTGGCAACTCTCACATATTCAGTCCTTTATGAGCTGTTAAGAGGAGCTAGTAGGTGGCTGAGAAGGAGGGGCTGCAGCTCAGGATGATTCTGAATAAAGCAGCTTCAGGAGCAGGGTCGTATTGATATGCTAACATCCCTGAATTTGTCACCCTCTATGCAGATTAGTAGGGCCTCGCACATTTTCTTTTTGCCAGGGCCCCCAAAATCCTAGAACCATCCCTGCCCAGACAGATAGCATTGACTGGTATGTTTTTTTTTTTTGGGGCAGGTTTATATAGCGCAAACATGACCCAAAGGTATTGGAGCGCTTTACAAGAGGACCAGTTACATTACACAAGCATACATTCATTTATTTATTTATTTTGGTAGGCACAGGGAATTTAAGTGATTTGCCCAGAATCCCACGATGTTGAGCCAACGCCAAGACTCGAACCTGGTTCCCTAGTTCCAAAGTCGGCAGCTCTGACCATTACGCCTCATCTTCTCCTTATAGGCTGCTTTGGTGTCTCCCATTGTTTGCCAAAAGCAGCATGCCACGTGAAACAGGGCCTGTTAAATTCTGATGATCGGAAAGCTGAAGGGAAGTTTTCCTAACAGTACACCAATTTAGTATGTTGATAGTCTTAACGAAACATGCACTGTCCTGTAACACTGCTGCAGTGGTTGGTACTTGGTTCTGTATTTTGAATCAAGTCATGGACAGTGATTTCCAAAAGTGAAATCAAAACACGCTCCCTGCAACCACCTTTCTTTGTTTTGAATATTAGGGCTTTGTCTGGCGCTTGCGCAATGTTATCTTCTTGCTTCAAACCAAAACCTCTATTTTTTTGGCCCAATGGATTGTTTGGAGTGTTGTGTGCTGCTATGAACCAGCACTCAGAGCACAGACAATACCTGCAGTATGTAGAAGAACCAACTAACACTGTGCACATTTGTAACTCGTTCTTAATGAGTAATCCATGTAAGACCATGGTGTCTGAAGCTACCTTTAAGTAAAGCAAATGCTTAATGTGCCATCATACATGAATACACTTGTGTTTTGTCAAAACAGGCTCAAACTCATCAAACCACTGAAATTCTCCAGTTATGGTTAGCAGCACGCTCAAAATACAAAACAATTTGCACCACATGCTATGGTGCCATGTTGTTCTCTTGCTCACTCTTTTGTTTATTTCTGCACGGGTTGGACTGTTCCCATGAGGAGCAGGGTCAAGACTGATTTGCATATGGCTGGGTCCAAACTGTGGTGGCATGGTGAGCAAAAGGAGGATAGGTTGGAATGCTAACCCGAGCTATTTCCAGTGGTTAGATTTATTGCAAGCAGCCTCCCATCACCTTTTGTGTGTTTCATATTTCTGTACTTTTGTCAAATTGTTGTTTTGTAGAAAAAAACAACAATTGTTCCCTTGGAAGACGTTTATAAGCCTAAACTTCTAAAGCAGGAGAACAAGATGTATTACTCATTTATGAGATTAAACAGCATATTTAATTATTGGCAAATCATATCAGTTAGACAGAAACATATCCAATAGGTGCTCCATGAAGTGGTGCAGTGAGTGATTGGTAACAATGGTGAATACAGGTGCGCTGGTGCTAAATACAAAGGGCAATCCGTCAGCATTGTTGACTGAGGAGTAACAACTATTTCCAAACTAGAGGACTCACATTTTTAGTACATTTTGGGAACTACACTATTTAGCAGTCAACAAGTTAGTACGTTGACATTTCATTCCCTCTAGTAACTCAGACGGGTCTTGATCAGGACAAAAAAAAAGAGGAAGCAACCTATGAAATTAAAAAAATCAAAAAGCAATCTATTATTTTTGCCTGTATTCACAGGGAAGTGAAATTATCCAAGTGTATTCAGTATTGCCTTACTTCACTTGCATAGAAAAATCACGCATGAGACCTCTATGCTTAAGTTACAAAATCTGAGGATAATAAATAGCACAGTTATGATCCATGCAGAGGGATGTGAAATCTCTAAAGATTCCAATATGTCTGCTTCAAAACTCTTATCTGGTAGGTTAATTGTGATCCATAGAGAGGAATTTGAAACCATTAAAGAATGCAATGTGTCCTATATTCTTCCCAGAAAGCATCAAAAAGCTTACTTAGAATTTGTTTTATGTGAATCAGTAGAATTAGGATAAGTGTACTCATCATATTTACTCAGGGTTGTGATCAGTCCAGACACCTGCAGTTAAGGGGTTACAGGTCAATACTTGCATAGACCAATCGCAAAACAATCACCATGCAGCAGCCAAGAGGGCCATATTATAAGGTTATAAAAGGTCTGCATAACCTCACCAGTCTGCACAAGTCAACAGGTCCTTGGTCCCCATAAGACAACTGCTGGGCATCTTACGCCTGTTCATATGTGTAAATAAAACTTGCCCTATTCGAGTTATATAGGATCATATAAATAGTCGGAGTATGGCTAAGAAACCATATCATTCTCACAAGTGTTCATCATTGAAACATCAAGAGATAATTACAAAGTCTTTGTTTTAGGCGGTATGAGAGACACCTTCTATTTATTCAAAAACAGGGGACTCAGCCACCTAGAAATCACAGTTTGCAAAATATATTTACTTCAACAAACTCCAAAGAAAGGGAATGCCAATTAACTCACCTGTTGCAGTGAGTATTAATGATCAATTTGACACAGTTCTTCATTCTACGATAGAACGATGAAAAATTAATAAAGATGATGTGTGTCCGAAAGTGAAGGGGATATGCGATCTATTGGACTCTTTCGGTACTTACTCTGGCCGCAGCAGTCGCTTGCAAACACTGAAGAACAATGGAGAGGTTCATGTGCACATTGAAATAGACTAGAGGTACGCACGTAGCATGCACGCTGTCTTCGAAAAAAACAGAAAAAGTCACCGAATTCAATGAGCCATATTTTTAAATATCCGTTTCTAAAAATGCACAAATAAATATAGAACCTCAAGAAATAAATTAACACTCTGCTACGAATGCGCGTACGAGTGTTAGTTCTTAGTTTCAGATGAACTACAATAGTCAGCGAAGAAAGACTTTCTTAAAACATGTCTGCTCTTTCCGGAACAGATCCCAAGGAGAAGATATGTTATGTTATGTTATGTTAAAGTTGCTTATTGAGCACAACGAATCACCCTGAGTATGGTCTCTCGGCGCTATTGCAGCTCTTCAGGTCCTGGGCCAGAGTATAGAATAGATACATGGATCTAGTGAAGATTAAAAAGCCAAGTTTTGAGAGACTTTTTAAACTGTTTAAAATCTGTGCAAGCACATAGATGTAGCAGGAGCTGATTCTAGTACTGGGGGGCTAAGTGTGAAAAGGAATCCCCCCGTATCTGGAAGTGCAGATGCGTCAAGGATGTAACAGATGTTTCCCGCTGTATCTGAGACTCCAGGTGGGAGCATACAGCTGCAGTTTACCCTACAGATAAAGAGGCCCATTTCTAATTTATGCACAAGACAGAGAAGTTTAAACAAAGAGCGCTTTTTTTGTGGGCAGCCAATGAAGAGTTCTCAATCAATCAATCAATCAGGTATTTGTTAAGCGCGACTACTCACCCGTGAGGGTCTCAAGGCACTGGGGGGGGGGGGTGCAGGTTCCAGTCCATCAAGGAGGAGGTCTATCGAAGAGCCAAGTTTTGAGGTTTCTCGTGAAGATGGGGAGTGATGTCTGTCTGAGGTGGAGCGGTAGGGTGTTCCAGGCTCTGGCCGCGAGGAAGGAGAAGCGGCCTCCCGATCTGGTCTTTCTGGCACGGGGGACCACGGCGTAGGAGTCTGAGAATGGGTTCGGAGGGCGAACGAGGTGGGAAATGACAAATTAGATGTGCCACAGTATTTTGAACCACCTGGGGTTTGGGGAACTGTTCTTTATTCATGGCTACCATTAGTGTATTGCCATAGTCCAGGTGGCTGACTATGAGGGTCTGCACTAGGGATTTTCTTGACTGAAGCAGTAACCACTGGAATGCTTTCCTTAAAAGATGTAGGATTGCAAACCAGGAACCCAATATGGCATTTACATGTTCCCTCATGGAGAGCTTTTCATCTACCATGATTCCCAGGTTTCTCACTACTGCTTTTGGGTGGGAACTGAACCCAGGCTCTGGGGCCCCCAGTCCTCAGACCACACAGAGTGGGCCTTCGCAAAAAGCACAATCTCAGTTTTGCCTGTATTCAGTTGAAGACAGTTGAGCTGCATCAAAACGGCTATCTTTTCCATACAGTCACAGAAGTTTTCTTTGGTAGACTCCGGGTCAGGTCCCATTGTGATGACAAGTTGTGTGTCATCAGCATAAGAGATGACATCGATACCAAAGGATTTTATCACTTGTGCCAGTGGGGCCACATATATATTGAAAAGAGTGGGTGGGGTTCAAAGAGGATCCCTGTGGCACTCCCCTGTCCAAGGCTATGGTTCGAGAGCAAAAGGACTCTGACTTCACCATATGGTTGTGCTCACTCAGTAAAGTTCTTCAACCAACCCAAGACTTTCCCACCAACACCTATCTCCCCCAGTCTTTGGATTAAGACAGAATGAGAGATGGTGTCAAATGCTGCAGAGAGAGCCAACAATACTAGCATTGCTGAGTGCTTATCATCCAAAGAGAGACTTATGATATTTAGGACTTCCACCAGTGCCGTTTCTGTGCAGAAGGAGGCTCGAAAACCCGACTGGGGGGGGCATCAAGCAGAGTGGCTTTCCAAAAAAGCTGTAAGTTGGGTGTTCACTTGCGTTTACATGACTTTTTCTAGGAAAGGGAGCAGTGAGAAAGGTCTAAAATTTGCCCGTTTTTTGGGATTTGCTGTGGGCTTTTTAGGTCGAGCCTAGAGTAGCGCGCAAGCGCTGCTCTGGCGAAGACTTTATGTAGGGGGCTTCAAAAAGCTGACCAGACGCTCGTGCGTCATGGCCTTTTCCTTGCGGTTACCCGCACGGCCGCCATCTGTTTCCAATTATCGTGCCCAGACGCGGGCGTGATAATTGAAAACACATGGTGGCCGTGCGGGTAACCGCAAGCAAAAGGCCATAACGCACGAGCGTGTGGTCAGCTCAGCAGGCTGCCGCGCTCGCTCGCCCCCGCTCCTCTCTTCCCCGCTCCTCTCTTGTTCCTGCTCTTGTATGCGGTCGGCACTAAGGAGGGCTCACGCGGTGCCCGCAGTGATCCCGAGGGCTGGCTTTAGGAGCCATGGCCCAGGTCCGGGACTGGCATGCTCTAAAGTCTTTCGCCAGCGTTTTTTTTGTGGCAGTACCGGTGACTGTAGCTTTCCTTGACCGCGTTGCCTGCATAGCTCGGGTGGAGGGTAATTCTACGCAGCCGGCACTGAACCCCCCTGGAGCGGCTCAGGATGTGGTGCTTCTGAACCGTTGGCGGGCGAGGAGCGGACAAGTGCAGCGCGGGGACGTGGTGTCGTTGCTCTCTCCCAGGGACCCGCGACAGAAGCTAATCATTTTTTTTTGGTACTGATCCATTTCGGATTCTTTTTTTTTTAAATGGCACCTATGTCCTTTTGTAGGTGCGCATGTCTGCGCCTACAAAATGGCACTTCCCAGGGTTGTGTTGTTGCGCTTAAAAAAACAAAAAAAAACTGTCCTGTTGCACAGCATTTTACTGATGCTGTTCAGCATGGCTAAGGGCATTGGCAAAGCCAGTAGTTAAAAAGTGAAACCTATTGGCTTGCCAGTGCTTGTTTTACTTAATCGTGTCAGGTTCTTACTCCTGGAAAGTGTGTACCTTTTGTTGATGATACTCAATTGTACTTTTGCTTCGTTATATATAATATATAATATTCTATGGGAACTGTATTTGTCTGTTTTTTGGCCTCGTAAAGTGCTGTAATGCCCATGGGCCATGGTCATATTTTATGAATTTGCATAAATTACTGAAGCCTAAGTTTGCAGCAAAATGTTTCTTGCCTGGGGGCAGCATCACACGCATTCATTTATTATATCTTTTTATTCGGGTTCATTAGATTGGCTGCATCTGGGGGATTTTCTATGAAGACGGTAAGAGGAGGCTGATGGGATAGTGGGGTGTTGTGTGGAAGAAGTAAAACAATGATGAGGCACATAAAATCGAGTTGGTGTCAAACCTTAGACATCAAGAAAATGAACTCCTATGCAAGGTAATTGTGAACATGTCTCATGTCTTAGGTGAGATGAATTGAATATTATAGCGCTCCTTGTGGTAAATTATTTTCTTGGAGAGCTCATCATGAATTCCGCTGCTTAACCATTACCAGTGACCAGTCTATTATGCAGACCAAAATCAGTAGGCTGATATCCCACCACAGGCGCATCTATTTCTTTTACTACTCATATCTTTGGGTTTGAGCAGAGATTTGCATCAAACATGGCTTTCGGTTTGTAATGCATTTATTGGTATCCTTGGAAGGTGCTATAATAGGCCAATAAGATTTAAACAAGCATTGGCATAGCCAATAGGTCTCGCCTTTGGGACCTTATAAGTGTTTAGCCATGCAACAGTTGATGTTGTTGCACCAAGGATATTGTGCTGCATAACTAAATACTTATAAGGTCCCAAAGGCGAGACCTATTGGCTATGCCAATGCTTGTTAAGAATGGGTTTGACCCTAGCTGCTTTCCATTTTGCAGGGAAGGTTTCCAGGCTCAGTGAAAGATTGAAGAGTTCTGTGAGGGAAGGGAGAAGTGTTGGTGGCAGAGTTGCCATAATATAAGGTGGTGCAAGCTCATCTGGTGATACAGACTTAATTTGATTAATCAATGCATTAACTTGGTCCAGAGTCACCATATTAAACTCTCTCAGAAGGGCAGAGTAAGCCGGTTCCAAAGCAGCAAATGCAGCCCTATGTTCCTGTGCGGTCTCTCTTGCAAAAGTGTTATAAATTCTGGCTATTTTTTCCTCAAAATAGTTGGCAAGGTAATTTGCAAGTGCCTAGGAGGCCAAGACAAGTTCCACACAGGCTGTAGGACTGAAGAATTCCTTGAGAATCTTATACAATTCTTTTGAGCAATTACCCGCATTATTGATTCTATCCACAATATGGGATTTCCTTGTTGCTCTAATTTTGTTATGATAAATTCTTAGGGCCCTTATGTAGGTTGATCCATCTTCAGAGGTTTTTGAAGTCCTCCATTTGCATTCCAATTTTCTACAAGCTATTTTTTACTTATTAAGGAGTCCAAAAACCACAGGGTCAGGATGGACTTTCGTTTAGGACACTTCATCTTGGTGGTTGCGACCTTATCAAGTGCTTAAGTGATAGCACTCTTGAAAGCTGCTAAGGCTGTATTTATATCAGTCTGATTAGTCAGAGAGGGGGCGAAGAAAATGAGATCTGAAGGAGGAGAGCGCCACTTTGCTCCATGGCCTAATTGACCTACGTGCTGTAGCCCTAACTTCAGGGGGTTGCATACTATGCAAGATACACTTGCCTAGTATGTTTTTTTAAAATATATTATCCATGTCTGTAATAGTGCAAACCAAGGGTTACATAGAATCTTTCAAAAATGGGCACTCAACTTCTACATCATATAGTCATGCATGAAGCAACAGTACAAAAATGCATCCACTTGAATATTTCTATATGGTTAAAATAGTGTCGCTTATCTCCAATCTTCAATGCTATTTAGTCCATTAGTAATAAGGTCTGTTGAATCAATCCATTTCAATTATTTTCTTAATAATACATTGTTTGCCTACTCTTCTTTGGTTATGATACACACATTCAGTCACTTACCACCAGATCTCGTCCGATATGTGTTGCAATTGTTGGTAATGCTGTACGAGTGGTGCTCCCATGGCCTTGCATTTGATGCGGCTTCCGTGCTGTAGAATGTGACTTTTAACCTTTTGAGTAGTCTGCCTCATATAAATTAGGTTGCAAGCACACCATATAGCTTAAATTACATCTTTGGTGTTACAGTTCTTAAAGTCTTTCAGATCAATTTTAATGGTTTGGTGAGTGAAATTGTTTTTACCAAGCAATAGTTACAGGCAATAAAATGGCCACATTTAAAAATTGGTGTTTTGAGCATGGTGGGTCATGGAAGTTATGGCAAGTGTTGTGTGGGTTTCTAACCATAACTTGGGAATTTCAGTGGTTTGATGAGTTTGAGACTGAACCATAACTTAATTTCACAGCCTGTCTGAAGGCTTGAATTTTTTAATTTCATCTCAACTGTTAGTATATCTATGAATTTTGAACCTTAAGTTCTCCAAAACTTCTAACATATTTACACCAGATCACAAAAATCATGCTTTCTAGGCAAAGATCTAGCTTTCTTCCAAATTTAGTGTAATTCTGTTCAGCCTTTTAGGCTGTAGCGCTGTCTAAAATTCCCTATGGACATTGCTTGAGGAAAAAGCGTATTAGACCCCACTTGACGGATCATGCTGAAACTTTCCAGGAAGGAGCTGATGTGGATGAACTTTTTTTGTAAAGTTTCATGAAGATTCGTCAAACGGCACGAAAGTTATTAGCGAAACAAAAAAAGCTCTTTCTATAACTACACAGTGGTAGCTGGTACTGTGTGTGTGTGTGTTTGTCTGTCTGTCTGCCTGTCTCCAGGCTGCCTAAGGCAGATGGCCATGCACTGCAGGTGTTGGTTGCCCACAGATAGTTGGACACAGGTGATGGCATGAGGTAAGGCCTTGTGGCTAACCGCCTGCTGCAAATTGCCAAAAGCCGTAAGTAGCAGAAGCTGGCTGCCCACGGAGGATTGGGCGCTGGAGGCTATGCCCTGCGGTCAACCCTGCGGCACTATTCTGAAGGCAATGCGCTGTGTGTGTTGGCCACTGTAGTGAACTGGATGCAGGGGCTGGCCAGAAGCCAGGTATTGCAGCCAATCTCACCGCACATGACTGAAGGCCATGTGCAGAACTGGTTGGCTGCTTGCGGAGGATTGGGCACAGGGCCTGGAGGCCTGACGCTGTGGCCAGCCCAACTGTTCAGGGCCTTCATCCATACACAGTGAAGGTTGGCTGCCCATGGAGTGTTGGCCAACCAGGCCCTCTGGCCAGCCTCCACTGCATTAGGTTAAAGGCTATGTGTCAAGGGTGTTGTCGAGCCATGGTAGTTTGGAATCGGGCCCAGCGTGAGGCCAAAGCCTGTGACCAACATGCACCGAGTGCAGCAGGGAAAGCCACCGGCAGCGGGTGTGGTGCAGAGAACTCTTGGAACTTAAACATTCACTAGAAAAAAAAACCGTTAAATTAAAGTTATGGTTAGCTTTGGTTAAAACTCCTCAAAATAAGATTTTTAAAAGTCTGAGAAATTTGCCTAAAAAAAAGTTAAAGTGCAGTTTTGGTTACTGAAGACTGAAAATACAATAAAATTCGAAAGTTACGATTATTATCACAATTCGGAACTCGCACAACCACCATGCAAACTATAACTTGCAGACCAAATACAATGCTTAACACCTCACAATATTAATAAGAATGATTAACACCTAAAAACTAATGGCCTATAATAATGACGTAGCTGCTGCCACTTATGGTGCAGAATTGTGGGGTTATGTAGACACCAAAGACCTTCAAATAATTGAAAACTCTTTCCTCAGGTCCTTTTTGCAGCTGCACCCAGGCTCTTTCCTGGCGGCTTTACATCTAGAACTGGATTATTCAGCCCATTGCAGAAATTATAGTACTTGCTTCACAACTATATTGGATCTGTTTCTACCGGAATTTAAATGCAGGAGTGTACTAAAGTGTGCTGCAAGAAATCGCTTCCTACAGAGGGTCCTCTGTCAACAAATGCCAAGATTATGTTGTAAATACTCTGAAGAGCTAGGCTTTGGAAATCTCTGTGATAATCCCTCCATGATTAAGGGTTACATCATAGGTCGAAGCAAAGAGTAGTACTGACTCTCTAGATATGAGAAAAGCAATTGCTGCAGCCAAAGCTGATTCACTGACTTATAACTATCTGTGCCATGGGTGTGCCATCGGTTTTGAGGCATAGCGAGATTGGATGCCGCCTGCTGCATGATGCACTGTGTATCTCACATTCAGGCTTCGGGTTTGTCCCACTAGAGCTTACAAGCGCAAAGGGGATTCACTCAAGTGTAATCATGGTTCTTGTAACTGTAGTGTTTGGGGGTTCAAAACAATTTTGCCCTTTATGCTCCTCTGCAGCAGATGAGCTACAACCCGTAGTAGGTGGCTTGTACCCATATTTGCCCTTTAAGTAACTCAAGTGAATTGGCGCTCTGGCATAGAACCGATTAACCATGAATATATTTTATCCGTGGCTACATTCATCTGGCCAGGGTCAGCATGATAAGAAATTATTTACATATAATACTACGATGCTTTTATCATTACTGCACACACTTTTTACACTTTACATTGTTAACTTTTAGAGTGGCTGGCGTTAATGATTTTATTTTTTTATCTGGGGATATCCAGCTAGTTACAATGTATACATTGTTGTGCCTCTTGTATGTAACTGGATGGAAGTCGGCCAGATGGTTAAATGCAGATTTTTAATTATTACTTTATATTCTTATGGCTGTACTGAAAACAGTAAAGCTTATTACTACTACCTCATGCCTTTTTCTTCCACCACCCTACGCGTCCTGTCGCTGTCTCATTCCTACAGGTTCTTTTCATCCCTGCTTTCTCCCTTTGTCGCTGATTTCCTAGTTTTCTTTCTTCTTCATCTACCCGTCTCTCTTTTGCTATGGACCACACTCTGAAGAAAAAGATGTCCCAAAAATGAGTACCGCTGCCCACCCCCTGCAACCACCAGTGCAAATTAAGCACTGCAGTGCACCTTTGCATGCATCATTCCTCTAGTACAAACCCACAGGTGCGGCTATTAAGGCTTCATCCTTCTGGCCAGCGGCCTTCCTGCGGCATGGGGCATGTGCAGGGAGAGGCTGGTAGCCTCGCATGTGGCGCTGTACAAAGCCCCCGCAGCTTTGGAAAATACGTTTTTCAAAGTCTTAGTGAAGTGTGACCTCGAAGGTCATGGGCTCTTCAGGTGAAATGTAATTATGGGAGCTCTCTCCAGACCCTGTGCCCTGGGGCCCTGTTGAACACACTGCTTTAAAAGGTAGGGGTATGACCTATTTCCGTTTTCATTTTCTCTCTCCTCATTTTTGACATGTGTCCTACTTTGTCTTTCAGTCCCACGCCAGCCTGGAATACACAATGACCTGTTTGATATATTTGAGATTGAAAAGGGGATAAGCGCAGACGAGTATGAAGCCAGAGATGACCCAGGTAAGTCACCCCTACCTACTTACAATAACAAAATGTGAGCACTCCCATGAAGCCTGGTTTCTTGTATCATGCAGCTTTACATGCTTCTATTGAGCTTAACATGCTATAGCAACTTATGGCTGTTGGCTTGTGTTCGCCATACCTACCTCGCAACTCAAGGATTTCCTCATTGACCTGTGAATAAAGCAAAGCAGAGACTATAAATACAATTGTACTTTTAGTTGTGCCACAAAATGTCGGTAGGTTAAACAGTGGGCCTAGAAATAGTTGTATTTGTTGTAGGATTCGAATTCAAAACTATAATAGGGAGCTGGTACAGTGTTGTACAATAGTCATTATGTTAACAAATGTGTGTTTCACTGAAGTGTCCCACCGTATGAAGAATTCTCAAATAGTTTGACCTTTCAATAAACTTTATTCGGTGTAATTAGATAATAAAAGTGTAAAAAAAGTTATACAAAACATCAATTGGACAAAAATCCTCAAATGACAGTGTTACAGCGTCAGTAAACAGAGACCCGCAAGAATAAATAATCAATAAAAACACCAAAAAATAAGAACCGTTTTAAAAGGAGGATTAGTTTGACCTGTTTAGAGTATTTATTTAGTGTCAAAATGTTTGGAAGCACAAGCATGCACACACGTCCGAGCCAAGGACAACACTGACTTGCGCACTGTACTTGTGCTTCACTTGATTTGGCTGCTATCTAAGACAGGGACTACAGTTGGTATTGTTAGTTTATAGTGACTGGGTTAGTGCATCTGTCTCAATTGCTTGGAGGTTGAGCTTTTGCCACTCAAGCATTCGGGAACCCTACTGTATCTTATGCACGACTTATTGCATTTGTAATAGTATCCTCCATTACTCAGCATTCACTGTCATTTATTCCAGAATGTGTTTCGATGTGAAACCATTTATAGTACTCCACAATGTTGTAGCTTCGGAGTTTGTGGTCGGCTCGTTTTGATGGGCTTATATAGAGTTCTGTAGCCTACTTTTCCCTGACTCACATTCTCGTTTACCAGCCGGCCTCATGGCATCAGGCCCCAGTGCTTAATTTGAGCTGGTGGTTTCCGGTGCTCAGCACCTGCACTTAACTGTCAACAGTAGCGCTTGTGACAGTCTGCCACAAGGTGGCGCTCTCTGGCTAATTTAGAGATGACCACAACAACAGTTAATAATTAATTCAGTGTATATTAAAAATGATTATGACCTGCCGACCAAGCCATTCTTATAGCTTCGGAGGCCTGAAATAGTCTGCATTGTCACACTTGTAGGAGTGTGATGGTTAGTAGTTGTGTTGTTACTATCGTTGGCAGCATAGCAGTGGCAATGTGTGGTGCAAACTGCAGTGGCCTCCTGACGAGAGCCCTGGCACATTTTTTTTTTTTACAAATTAAGCACTGTGAGGCCCACCTTTAGCCAGACCTTGCTGGTTGGCCAGCAGCAACTAGTAGTGCCCATGTTTTTTGGCGCATGTATGGCATGAGCCAGCATACCAAGGCCCAAATTTACTAAGGTTTCATGGAAAGCCATGCAGTGTCAAATTTGCTGTGCTGCTTTTTGAGAATGGGAGCACTCTTTTTTTCTTTTTTTTCTTTTTCCCTTAGCAGTTGATTAGTAGGAATATGTTTACCCCAGCACTGGCAGGATGATTTCACAATCAGGCTTGGTTCTACGCTCTTAGACTACACTAGTGTTGCCAGAGATCACAATCTGCTCTTCTTTATTCAGGGGACCTGGTTCACAGTTGCAATTTCGACAGTGGTCTCTGCGGGTGGATCCGAGAGCGAGAAGACGACTTGCGTTGGGAGCCGGCCAGAGATCCATTGGGTAAGCCATTATTAGATCTTTTCATGATAAGGTTTGGAAGATGGGCTCATCAAGGAGAGAATAGCTTCTGTGGAAGTTCATACCTCAAAATGGAGCAAAGGAAGTCCTATAGAAAATTCTAAAGAATGCACATTGATGCTTAGAGATACCCAGTAGTTTATTTGTTCGAGTGGGGGGTGTTGGACCCCATCAGCACTTACTTGAGGGACTTGGTCTCACTGAGACACTCCTGCGGGCAGCAGTCTGTTAAAAAATATACGTTTAAAAAAAAAAAAAAACTTTATTTGTCATTTTATAAACACATGACAACATAAAACAAAGCACTGCCTCAACAAGGTACATTGTAATAACATCAGAGCCACTCACAGCTTTTATCAAAGTAGGTATTACAGTATTAAGGCACATCAGGGAAGGCAACTGCTGCATCCACTCACTATAGGAAATAACACAAGGCCAATGTATTAAGTTCCTGCCATTCAATCACACCTACACCCCCCCTCCCCCAGCTATAGTTACCCCTCACTACCAGGGGAGTCATCCCCCGAAGCTTCTCCTTCCAGGCCTAAAAACGTTTGACAGAGCATGCCCCAGGTTTCCAAGTCAACTGGAAGTTTGACATCCGAACAGGTAGATCGCATTTGAGTTTCTTCCGCTACTGATCATTCTGAAACATACCTAACCATAGCCCCTCTGAGAGAGCTCTAACCCCCAACCATATGATGGCTACCCGCCTCCTTGCCAGCACAAGTGGCAATTGCAAAAACAGGATTGTCATTTTGTGTTTCTTGGGGAGGACAAGTTTGCCCAACAGGCATAGCTGATCCGTGAGCTCACAAGACACAACAGCAGCCCGATTCAACTGCACAAGTACTCTCTCCCAGAAGGCAGGCACACCCAGGCAACCCCACGCAAGGTACATATAGTCTGCCTCTACAATTGCACAACGGGAACATGCCGAAGTGCGCTCTGGATTAATTCTTTGCAAGCCCATGGGAGTCATATAGGTGTGATGTTCAGAATTAAAGTGAATTAATTTGAACTGGGCATTGCTGGACACAGTCTTCAACAACTCATAAGTCCACATCTGAGACTGGAGCCCCGAAATCTGCCTCCCACACATGCCGCACTGTCGGAGATCCTCTAATCGTATCCACCTCTATTGGCTTGTAAATTAGCAAAATGAGGTGTCGTCCACACCCCAGAACCAATAGCACACCCAATGTAGCCAAGGCAGTTGGCACCACAGAATAAGATGTCTAGAGCGCCCTTACCGTATCCGACATACCTGCATAGTGCAGTAATTGCCCCGGACCTATTCCAAACCTATTCTGAGCTTCCTCAAAAGGCATAAATAAGTAATTCAGATACAGGTCCTCCGCCAACTCACAACCCCACTCACGCCAAGGTTGTTATGACATAGCCTCCTCCTTCTGGCTGAATGGAGCCAAAGTCCATAGTGGCAGCTCCCTATGAAATGGGGCCTTCCTGATCACCACTGTCACCAGCCTCTGCCATACCACAGTAGTCTGATGCACCACATAGGGCGCCGCTGTGGACTCCCCTTAGCCTGCCATCAGTAATGCAGGGAGTTCGGTCCCCTCCACCATGCCCGCCAGAAGATCCTTCTCCCAATTGTTTCACTCCTCCATCCATTTCTCCGCGTGCTGCATATGGGAGGCGTAATAATAATGTTCCAGATTCAGCACACTGAGTCCACCATCCCCATATTCCCTCATTAAAGTCAGGTGAGCGACCCTACTCCGCCTCCCTGCCCAGATAAGTGAGGTGAGGAGGGAATTCAGTTGATGAAACACTCCAGCGCGCAGGGGGCACAATGAATTCTGGATCACATTCAGGCAGTGTGACAGAAGCACCACCTTAGACACTGCAACTCTACCCATAAGTGATAATGGTAAAGTGTTTCAGAACCGTACATAGGCCCACGAGGAGCCTATGAGCCACTCAACATTGTACTGTATTTGTTTCTTATGCGTGTGCGCCACCATCATACCAGACATCACCGGGCTCAGATCAGAGGCCAAGAGCTTACATAATATTTTGATATTAGAATTTATCATCATGAGCGGCTGGTACGAAGCAGGATCTGAAGTGTTCATCCTCGGCTTAGGCAGCATACATATAAGGCCTTCACACGTAATAGGCAGGAGTACCCCTTTCTCATTGGCTTCCAAGAAGATCTCTAATAAGGGCTGAGTCAGTGCCACTGTAAATCCCTGAACAAATCCTGCTGGGAATCCGTCCCCCCCTGGGGCCTCGTTCTTATGAAACAAGTGAATGGCTGCCCTAAGCTCCTCCAGTGTTATTTGTGCATCCAGTTCCCCCACTGCCACTGTGCCTAGTGGGGCATAGCCAGAGGGGCCTGGAAAGCCCAAATCTGATCCACTGAGCTACGAGTGCACCCCCCTATGTACCCCCCTCCAAGGGTCGCGGAAAGGCTGCCACCACTCCCACTCACGAGGCCGCCACCACTCCATCCGGTTGGATTAGATGAATCATGGGAGGCGGGGCACTCTCTCTTCGAAGCAGCCAAGCCAGCAACCTGCTCGATGTATCGCCCTCTCGATGCAAGCGGTGCCGATGGTGTGTAAGGGTATGTGCATCTAGCCTATACCACTTTTCCGCTATACTCCTACGAGCCCTCAACTCATCTAACTGGTCATCTCTAGCCGCTGTTAAAAAAATATTCTCGGCCTGCCTTGCTCAGGCTGTCTTTTTTTCTAGGCACACTAATGCCAGGCATTAATTCTATGCTCTTTGCACCAGGCTGGATACAGTGCTGGTGACATTATAGACTGGGAGTACAAGTGCCAGGCGCCCACTCATTCTGACCAAGTAGACTTGTTTTAGTGGTGCGGGACGCGCAGCCCACCTGTCACTCACCTCAGCAGGCCTCTGCTGCCTGCACTACTGAAGCTGGTTCAGGTGCGGTGAGGACGAGCCATGCATGTGCACTTGTGTGCGTGGCTGTAGAGAAAATGCCAGTGATCCCTGGCTCCATTCTCATGCTGTGGACCATGAGCTACTTGGAGGCAGGCAGTGTCTGAGCCAAGCTCCAGCAGCAGCTACAACCTCTGCTCAACTCTGCACTAGCTAATAGGCTAAAAAGGTTTAGTGTACCGGTCATTGATTTTCCACCAATGGCCGGCAGTGCTTACGTGCAAGTGTGTTGCCATTGTGCAGTTGGAGCACACTGCTGCCCCCAACTCTGGGCAACCTGGTTACTATAGATTACTCTGTGTTATTAATTATAGTATTTTACATTATTTAATGTTATCTTAATCATATGTTCCCCGGGTCTGAGACTCCATCAAAGTCAACATGGTGTTGAGATTGGCTCAGTGGAGAGACTGTGCTCCTAGAAGTGAAACTTAAAGCAAGTGTCAGCGAGGCACAGTGTCTTTACCAGCATGCACTTTGAGGTCATGCACATCTGGACCTGTGGTTCACAGGCCTCTTAAGGCTTTTTACACCAGTGGGTTCTGCGCAGACCGTAGTCAGATGATCCATCATTATGGGGCCTCAGCTGAGAATGTACTCTACTCATAGAGGCGCAGCAACATTTAGGGTTGAGCTACACATAAGCACCTCCTACCCTGGGTGGATAAAAGAGAAAAAACCTTGGTGGCCTTAGCTTAAATGACAGGAGTTCTTCTTTAACTGCCTTTTACTCTCAACACTCCTCCTGCACCGCGTTGGCGCAGTACGCAGTAATGCCACAGGACACAGAGTAACGGAGTAATATGTCATTACGCAGTAATTACATATGACACAGAGGAAGAGAGTACAGAGCCCCCACACTTTCTCTTCCTTCAAAAGAGTGATGCAGTGACCAGTACTGTCTACTATACTGCACCAACCTCACGCAGGGAGATAAGGAGTGTCCAGGCGCACTCTTTCTCTCTCTGCATGAGGTCTATGCCATAACCTGTGCTGACAGAGCTAGTTTTGCAGCGTGAATCTTTCTGGATTCACTATGCTGTGCATTATTCCGCCATCTAGTGGTTGGGTCCGGAATTGTCGTATTCTTTTCTTTTTTTCGTGGCCCAGGTGGGCGTCGACATACCACCATTTGGTGCCTCTTCGTGACGTCGACGCGCTTCCTCCGGAAGCTCCCACCTTTGGTCGCCATTTTCAGATTCTTTTTTTCCGCCGTTGGGTCTGGATCGTCAGTGAAGGAGCTCCAAAACTTTGGAGAGAAGAATCCACGGAAAACAGCAGGAAAACGACGAAAATCACCTTACAACATACCGGACTACGAGTTGGGTAACAGGGACGACGAAAGAGGAGGAAAACATCGAGAACTTCGACGTTCTGCGGAGAATGCGCACACAGGGGGCTCCCTGGGCGCGGTGATGGACAAAACACCATTTAAATTCTGCGCCAACTGCCACCACAAGTACGCGCAGAAGGACCAACACCCAGTTTGCAATCTCTGCCTGCCGCTCGACCATTGAAGTGAGGACTGCAGCACCTGCGCGGCATTTACACCGAAGACCCTCAGAGTAAGAGAGAGGCAAAGAAGGGCAAACTACAGCATGCAGGGGCAGGGGACACCTCCATTGCTCCGAGATTTGGGCCTCTCCAGTGGAGAAGAGGACAACATCGCCGAAGGACCGGAGGACGCCACAGTCGTCGAGGTCGAAAAGAAAACGCCGAAGGAGGTAAGTCGTTGAACCCCAGGCACTCCACTAATACTCGAAAGAGTGAGTCCAAGTCCTCCAAAGGAGCAGTGTCGTCGAAACACTCGACGACCGCAACTGCATCCAAGGACAAATAGCCCGTCGGTTCCTTTGATAAGGACTCCCAGACGGCGAAAAACCCAAGATAAGGCAAAGGCGTCGAAGAGCGGTCACGAGAGGGACTCTTCGACGTCGCAAAATGAAGGGTTTAAAGCGACTACAACTTCGACGTCCACAACCGCGAAGAGAAAGGCAGAAACTCTCGATGCCGACCACGCGTCCGAGATGGAGAAGAAGAAGAAAAGGCTCGAGGCCGAAATGGCGAGCATCTTGCAACGCAGGAGGGACTTCGATGAGAAGATGAGGCAGTTCACTACTCCACCGAAGCCCACGGCCGAAGCACAAAGGTGCGCCGAGGACCTTCAACCACCGACGACACCAGAACCAGTCGAGGAACAGGAGGAGGAAGACCTATATTACGGCGATGCCGAAGGTGAGGAAGACTAACAAACTTACCAAGGCTCGACATCCTCGGAGGCGCAAGACTTACAGTGGCAGGATCTCGACGCCGAATCCCCAGAAGAGGGAGTAGAATCCTATCCTTCGAGGCCTTCGCCGCCGGACGACATAGGAATATAACCAAGTCATAAAGAAGGCTGCAGACACATATGGAGTGCAGCTAGAGGAGGAGAAACCTCAATCTTGCTTCCTGTTGGAGACATTGTTACCATCCCAGACAAGAAGCCAGTTCCTACCCATGCTCCCAAGTGTGCTGGACCAGGGGAAGGAGGCCTTCAAGGAACCTGCTATGTGTAAAGCAGTAACTCCAAGGACTGAAAAGAAATACAAGCACTCATCTAAGGACCCTATGTGTATTAGGGGATCAGTACCAACGGATTCAATCATAACATCCACGGCTAGGAAAAGGGCCAATATACCCACAAATACAGGACCACCTCCAGACAAGGAGAGCAGGAGAATGGACCTAATGGGGAGGAAACTGGAAAGGAGTGCGGCGATCCAATGGCGCATCGCCAATTCTAATGCGCTCATCAACAGGCACGCATACCAGCACTGGGAGGAAGTGGGCGAACTCCTAAAACATCTGCCAGAGCAATACCAAAGAAGGGCGAGCCACCTGGTAGAGGAAGGAAAGAACATGGCTAATACATGTCTGAACTCGGCCCTGGATGCAGCGGAGACATCCAGCAGGCAGATGATGCTTGGGGTAACAGACAGAAGGCATGCCTGGCTAAGAATTTCAGGCTTCAAGACAGAAGTGCAAAACAACATCCTTCACACCCTTCAACGGGGAACAGCTTTTTGGTGCTCCAGTTGACGAAAAACTCAATCAGCTCAAGAAGGACAATGAGACAACGAGGTCCATGGGGGCCCTACAGTTCAGAGGAATGAGAAGAGGAACACCTTCAAGAAGACCAGCAGGTAGGGGGAGCCACCAACCTGTGGCACCACACCAAACCTTCCAACAGGGTTATCAAGGAGGTAACCAGGGCCAACAGCAGGGACCTCAGCAGAACTGGCAGTACCAGCCCAGAGGACAATCCTTTCGAGGGCGCACACGAGGAGGAGGAAATGGACAGAGAGGGGGTCAACAACCCACATCCAAGTGACTTCGCTGTAAGACCAACGCACACCCAGTCAACATCTCTAGGGGTGCAGCAAAGGATAAGACAAGAACAAAAACTAATTCAAAACGAACAACAGTTCCTCCAGCATATAACACCAGTAGGAGGCAGGATAAAACACTTCTTCCAGGAGTGGAGGAAGATCACATCAGACAAATGGATACTAAACCTCATACAATACGGTTACTGTATAGAGCTAGAAAAACAACCTCCAAACAAGAGACCGAACAGCAGAGTACACTCAGCAAAGGAGCGGTCTCATTTGCTACAAGAAGTACAGGAACTTCTAAACAAAAGGGCCATAGAAATAGTACCATACAAGGAACGGAACAAGGGGGTTTACTCCACCTACTTCCTCATACCAAAGGTGGACGAAACCTTACGACCAATTCTGGATCTAAGGTTCTTAAACAAGTTCATAAAAACTCAAAGATTCAAAATGACATCTCTTCAAGAAGTAATACCCCAGATACAGGAAGGGGATTACATGGCAACTATCGACTTAAAAGACGCTTACTTACACATCCCCATCAACAACAAACACAAACATCTACTAAGCTTTATGATCAACAAGACTCACTACCAGTTCACAGTGCTGGCATTCGGACTTAAAATCCGCACCAAGGGTTTTCACAAAATGCCTTGCAGCAGTAGTAGCACACTTAAGGAGGCAAGGAATACATGTATACCAATACCTCGACGACTGGCTGGTAAAAGCAAGCTCATACAACCAATGCAAGCGGCACATGCAAGAGGTCATACAAACACTAGTCCAACTAGGGTTTTCAATCCATTGGGGCAAATCATCAATAGAACCAGAACAGGTGAAGATATTCGTAGGGGCGGAGATCAACACCATACAGGGTAAGGTGTTTCCGAGCACGAAAAGAACATTGGCAATATTGAAGGAGACACGTCTTTACCACAAGGGGCAAGCTCTGACAGTGAGGACAGTGGGCAAATTGATGGGAATGATGGCGTCATGCATACATTTGGTCCCAAATATCCGCCTCCACATGAGACCATTCCAACAATGGATCCAACAACAATGGTCACAGGCAACAGGGAGTTGGGAAGATCTAGTGGTTGTCACGCAAGCAGTACATCAAGAAATAGCGTGGTGGAACAAGAAGAACATAACACAATGGAAACCATTCACACAACCAACTCCTACAGTGACCATCACAACAGATGCCTCCCAGCTGGGGTGAGGAGCACACACAAACACCCTCAAGGTAAGGGGATTGTGGTCACAACAGGATGCGATAAAACACAACTACCTAGAGCTGAAGACAGTGTTCCTGGCCTTAAAAGCCTTTCAGAAACAGCTGTACGGGCACAGGGTACTAATCCAAACAGACAATACAACCACCATGTTCTACATCAACAAACAAGGGGAAACACAATTGGTGACACTATCAGTGCTAGCACAGGAGATATGGAGATGGGCAATTCCAAGGCAAATAGACTTGCTAGCAATACATCTACCAAGAAAGGACAATGTGGAAGCAGACAGGCTCAGCAGACTGACATCAGCATCTCATGAGTGGGAAATCAGTCGACAAGAAATCCAGAAGATATTCGACAAATGGGGAACTCCGCAAATAGACCTATTTGCAACACACCAAAATGCCAAAACTTCGCATCCAGACAACCGTGCAAACGGTCCCTAGGGAATGCGCTATGGATAAGCTGGTCAGGGACATTTGCCTACGCTTTTCCACCGATACCACTGCTACACAGGGTACTAAACAAATGCAGAATCAGCAACATGATGCTAATACTGATAGCACCTCAGTGGGCCAGACAAACCTGGTTCTCACAGATAATGGAGATGGCAGAAGCACCTACACACAGGTTCCCCACAAGAAAGGACCTGTTACCGATGCAAAACGGAAGAGTGCTACACCCAGAGCCAGAGAGCCTCAGCCTAGCAGCATGGCTCCTGAAGACTTAGAGTTTGCACACCTCAAACTACCAGCAAGCACAATGGCGGTGCTAAGAGAGGCAAGGAGGCCTACCTCAAGGAAGTGCTACGTAGCAAATTGGAAAAGATCCTCCGAATGGTGCATAAAGGAGAAACTACAAAGAAGGATTACCAAGGAATCAACAGTACTGAAGTACTTGACACATGTACTAAAAAATAAACTAAGCTACACATCACTAAGAGTGCACTTAGCGGCAATAGTGGCTTACACAAGAGGAGAAACAGGGAAAAGTTTCTTTACTTCACAAGTAGTAAAGAGGTTTCTAGAAGGGGCAAAAAGGAGCGCACCGCCAAACAGAATGCCACCTCCAGCATGGAACCTCAATGTAGTGCTGACTCAATTGATGAAGACACCATTTGAGCCTATTCATAGAGCAACACTGCATATGCTCACGCTAAAGACAGCCTTCCTAGTGGCTATCACATCACTGCGAAGAGTAAGCGAATTACAAGCGCTAACACTGCAAGAGCCCTACCTACAAATACACAAAGACAGGATCGTAATGAGGACTGACCCACATTTCATGCCAAAGGTGGTGTCAAGGTTCCACATAAACCAAACAATACAAATACCAAGTTTTTTCCAAAAACCAACCACAAGCACAGAAAAGGCGTTGCACACACTGGACGCCAGGAGGGCAGTAATGCACTATAAAGAAAGAACAAAAGAATGCAGGAAAACAAAGCAATTCTTTGTGTCTTTTGCCAGCAGTTTTCTGGGACGACCAGTTACCAAAAATACCATTGCACGATGGATTGCACAAACCATACAATGCTGCCACAAACAGGCAGGGCAAGAATTACAAGGAGCAACACATGCTCACTCAACAAGGAAGAAAGGAACAACAATTGCGTTTCTAGCAAATACGCCTATTCAAGAGCAGCAACATGGTCCTCAGTGCACACGTTCACTAAGCACTACTGCGTAGATATTAAGATGAACAAGGAAGCACAAGTGGGACAGAAGGTCTTACAACACATATTCAGTAACCAACGCTCATCTTCCACCCAGCCACCACAAACCTAGCAAACCGCTACAAAGTCTATGCACAGCATAGTGAATCCAGAAAGATTCACGCTGCAAAACGTATAGTTTCTTACCTTTCGGTGTAGTTTTGCAGTTTGAAGACTTTCTGGATTCACTAGCGATCCCACCCGCCTCCGCCAGAAAGATGAGACAGGAGGAAGACTATTAAAGGACAGGAACCAATAAAAAAAAAAAATCTGAAAATGGCGACCAAAGGTGGGAGCTTCCGGAGGAAGCGCGTCGACGTCACGAAGAGGCACCAAATGGTGGTATGTCGACGCCCACCTGGGCCACGAAAAAAAAGAAAAGAAGAAATACGACAATTCCGGACCCAACCAACAGATGGCGGAATAATGCACAGCATAGTGAATCCAGAAAGTCTTCAAGCTGCAAAACTACACCGACAGGTAAGAAACTATACGTTACTATACTACCCTAACCTCAGAAAGAGACAGAAAAAGTGCAAGGCCCCTGCATTCTTTCTCTGCCAGCAAGAGGCTGGCACTGTCACCAGTGCTACCGGTCCCAGGACTCTTTTGATAAGGAACTGACTATATTTTCAAAATGTACTGCGCTGAGGCGATACACAACCTGCCACCAACTGAAGCCCTGTACCCCACTCACCATTGGCAAGTGCTTCCTTCAGGTGTGCTCATATATGATTTTGATCAATTTAATTGTTCTTAGTGTGATTTAAGCTTTTTTTATTTCTAGTGTTGCACAATATACACAAATGTAATCTTTTATTTGAATTAGTGGTACAAAGGGCAGAAAACCTTGTCACGTACCCTACCCCATGCCCTCCCCTCCAAACAAAACCATGGAAGTCCAAAAATATTTCATGAGTGCCCTCTCAGCAAATTGAAATTGGGCTATAAAAACATTATATAATGCATTTTTTTCAAAAATTCTCTAAGGTGGAGCCCCTAAGCTCCTAGAAAACGTTGGGCTTGCTTGTTTCACTCACTCACTTTTTTATGGCTTTTGGGCATTGCCCATGCAGGCAGTAGGTGGCACCCTTGGTTGGGTAGGGAGGGGAGACAGTGGTGGCACCAGTAATAGAAGTCAGCACTGGCCTCTTAAGAATAATTTTGGCCACCACCTGCTATTTTATATATTACAAACTGAGCACTGGAAATGCCCCTTCTTCAAATATTTTGTCTGAATTGGACATCTATATCATTTATAACTGAAAAACTCTTTTGGAGGTGAATGTTCACAGTTGCAAGAGAGCGGTATGGTATGCAGGTCGAGTGAGTGAGCTTGTATGAGCGGTTGATCTAAAAAATAAAATAGATGTTCAAAGTACAGTTTTTGGGTCACAGGTCCTCTTTCTTCTTGTGTCTTTGTGCCAAATTGTAGTCCTTTATTTGCTAAGGTGCGCATTAAAAAGTCATAAAATGCAGAGAAGACTCCAGAGTTGTCTTGTACAGATGTCTTCAGAGAGAAGGCCTTGACTTGGGGAGGTCCCATAGTCATTGATAAGAATTCTTATCCTGGCAGTGGGTATATTGAAGTAAAAGAAAAAAATAGCCTCAAATTACTTTAAACTTGCCATGAATCCAAGGTCCAGACTTAGTTTATGCTCATAGGAGGCTTATTCACAAAGGCATTATTGTGTACATAAAATAGTACTTCTGTAGTAATCTTTTACATACTCTTACATGCCTTTGTGAATAGGCCCGAAAACAACTAAAATAGAAATAAAATGGATATATTCATGTACAATTATCACAAATAGAAATGACTGTGCCGTCCTTGCACTTTTACTTAGAGAATTGGACGTTTCAAGACTGAATCCCAAAGGCATGTAAAGGAGTACTGCTGTAGTACTAGGCCCCATATTCCTAACATTTTTCTGTATTGGCCCTAAAAAAAATTCATCTGCTTCCTGTAACAATTGCATTGTTCTAGTACTTTCTTGAAATTGCTTCAACAATGCAGCTATTAATCCTTTGAATGCGTTAAAACCTTGTGTCTGACAGATGTGATTTGAGTATCCATGTTGGATGAGGTAAATGCAACACGCACAAATAAGATGACAAATAGCGCCCTGTGTGGAAAGAAATGTGGCACCCTTCCTGCAGGTGGTGATTAAAATTTGGTAGCAGGGTGTCCATTTTGTGTTTACAGGTCATTCACACATCAAAGCAGTAACTGACCTCTGATCTCTGACCACAAACTTCTCAGCACCTCTCACAAATATTCTGATTCACTTGCAGTGTAGCTGGATCCACGCTACTGCCAAGTTATTGGTGCGAGTGGTGGTGTTGGTGGGTGTCGGCAGGGGGTGAGAGTGAGATGGAAGGGTAAAGAAGGGGGTTAATGGGGTGTAAAACGGTACCTGCAGCAAGTGAAAAATTAAAAGCAGTTCAGTCTGAATGAGTGGAATCAAGTAAGAGAGACGCTGCTGTTGGCAGGACTTAAATGGAGCATCTCCATGCGCCCATACGGTAATTGGCACCATGGGCCTTGGTCCAGCTCGCCCACGCCAAAGACCGGCCCTGATTGCAAGCTTCAGTATTTTGTGTCAACGCGTTTGCTTGTTCCGCCCCTTCTGATACCCAAGGTGAATGTTTGTTATTCTGCATGCCCACCTAACACTACAAATCATGTAAGCTGGCTTCCTTGGTGTAGTGCCTGTTTGCGCGTGTGTTCGCACGTGGAAGGAAACCAAAGCCTTTTTTTCCCCCTAGTATGTCCCCTCTAATGAAATTCGTATTGTGTTGACACTGAATACCCAATTGCGAGATACTCTCCATACACAATCCAGGCTACGGGCCGAGGTATCTGGGCCACGCTCCCCACTGCCTCCCTACCTCTGTTTAACCTCTGGGCCTCACTCCCCACCCCCTCCATGCCGCTGTTTAATGGGCCTTGTTCTTCCACAGGTGGACAATACCTGCTGCTGTCTCAGCCGAAGGGCAAGGGCGGAAGAATGGCGCGCTTAATCCTGCCCCTTGACCAGCTGGCGCGCGCCGGAGACCTCTGCTTGTCCTTCCGGCACAAGCTGTCTGGCCTGACGTCCGGCTCCATCCAGGTGTTCGTGAAGAGGAGCCGCACGCACGGGCCGCCCGTGTGGGGAAGAGACACGGGCTATAACTGGAGGCGGACGCAAATAACATTGAAGGGGGCCGGAGACATAAAACATGTAAGTAACTATTGCTTTGTTTTTTCCTGCTTCGAATGGGAAGCCGGGATTTGCGTGTCTTTTACTGTATCGCCATTTTGTTTGGTTGGCGTTTATTCCCAAATGGACTATAAACGTTTATGTAGAGTTAAAATAAAACCATTCAGTATCTTTTCTTGTATTCAAAGATACTGCCATCTGCATTCCCTTGGCCCGTTGCTTCTCTCTTAGGTACCCCTCTGTCCACCAGACAATGTGGACTTCATCCATGCTCGGCGTTTCACCTCTTGCATTTTTCAGCAGTTATAAGCACTAATTGCTTTTTCTGTTGTATTTTTAGAACACATTTTTAATCAGCATCGTTTGATTTTTGTTTTTTTGATCGTGGGAACTTTTAAAGAACAAGGGGCATATTTATGTAGAGGTCACGCAACGCAGCGCAGCAAGTCACCTTGCTGCATTGCGCTGCATGACAGGGAAAGGGCAGGAAGGCATTGAATTTAACATTATATGGCTCATTCCTGTCTTTCCTCTGCGCTGGCGCACAAAGTGCTGCCTAGGCCCAACGCAGGCACTCTTGCACCATGGTGCAAGAGTGCCAGTGTTGTAAGCAGGATTGTTTTTGTGCAGGAAGGGATGCCTTCCTGCACAAAAACAATGCTCTGAGGCATTTTCCACTCTGAGTGCTGCAGAACGCAGCACATATAGAAAGAGGGAAAAAAACGAGGAGCAATAAAGATATTTCTCCTGGTTACGCCTCCTCTGGGAAGGCATAGCATTTTGGTGCATTCACAGGTCTACCAGTAATGGTAAATCTGGTACTATGTCAAAATCCATGGGTGTTGCGTGGGAGCACCCACGCACCACCTATGGAACACCTCCCTGGGGCAGAGTAATGCCACAAAGTGATTTGCACTGCGTTGCGTTTCTCTGGATTTATCAGGCCACTGAGGGCCACGCAAGGTGGCCTTGTGTGGCTTGATAAATCAAATTTTAGGGTTGTGTCGTGCATGCACTCCGTTGCGTGGTGCAAAAGCAACGCAACCCGTACATAAATATGGCTCTAAATGCATTGATTTAATCGAAAAAGAGGAACACACTTTTTATTAAAAAGCTGAGCCGTAAAGAAAAGACAGAATTTCAGGGAAAAAAGCCAGTTCTGGACGTCTATTTTCCTCATCTAAAATTTCTGTATTTTTAGCGCAGGTTCACCGCCACCCAAGTGAAAAACTAAACCGAGTAAACCACGGGATGAAAGGAGTCTTACACAGACCATGGAGGAGTTTGTACACAATTGTGCAGACGTCTTGTGAAAAGTAGTCGCAGATCGTGGGAGCGGTTCATAGGAAAGCCTGGTTATTCCCTCCAAATATTATCTCCGGCCCAGAAAAATAACTTTTCAAAGCTGCACCGACATCAGGTTTATCAGGTTTCCGTTATGTAGGGTTTAGATGGAGCTATGAAAATATATTTCCAAAATGATTACAAGGTGCAATAATTTTCCAGCACATTAGGCACAAAATGACTAAATGCGCAGGTGGCCACTTTGCTGCGGTAAGGTTATTCGGTGCAATATCGTTGTGTATAGTGGCTCAGTCGTTCTTTTTGCTGAAGGAATGCTTAACAGAACAAGCACTGACAAAATCAATAATGCAGTGTTTTGTATACAACGGCGGCTGCTCCATTAGAGCGGAGGAGCGCCCCCCTCCTCCTGCCACCACCAGCACATAAAACCATAATAAAACAGGTTTTAAACCCGTTTTATTTATAGTTTTATTTTAATCCCCTGAACCCGCCACAACAAAATCGCACCTCTCTTCCAGCGAAGAGCATAGATTCTCTTCCTAAGGCCCCACACTGTGAATCTACCTTCCAGCCACGTTTAGAGCCATCGAGGTCCACTCCATAATCTGAAAAGTGTCTTATGACACACCTGGTGGATTTTGAGTTGGATTCATAGTTTTGGTTCAGCCTCAGACTTGGTAGGCATCAACGGTGTTTGGTTAATTGTAGCACAATAGGCTGTAGAAGTGCCATGCAGCAAATAAAGTGAAATTTCACCCAAAGATTCTTTTGGAAGGGAAGTCTGACATGTTGGTTTTACTCTGACTTGCGCTGCCTACCAGAGAAAGCTAGAATCCATTACAAGCTAGTTCTTTTAGCCAATGAGGTGCTGAGCCAATTAGACACTAATGGGTGTTTGCTATACTTTCTTTTACTGTATAACCAATAACCCAGGTCACCCTAACAACCAAAGCTAAGAAGTCTTCATCAGTGACAAGTACTTTCCCCACAGCTTGAAGGATCAAGCTGTCCCGTAAATCACTCCCACGTTCTGCAACTGCTTCTCAGATGGTACCAAGACCAGGGGGAAGAGTTATCAATGTTTCACGCATCTCAATGCAGCAAGCCACCTTGCAGCGCTGCGTGAAAAGGCAAGAATGCGCCATATTTGACATCATACGGCGCATTCCTGTCCTTTCCATGCATTGGCGCACTCTTGGCTGCCTAGCATCAATACAGACACCCCTGCGTTGTAAGCAGGATTGTTTATGTGCAGGAAGGGATACTTTCCTGAACCAAAACAACCCTCAATGCCATTTTTCTCTTTCTATGTGTGCTGCAGAATGCAGTACACATAGAAAATGGAAAAAACAAAGAGAAATAAAGATATTTACCTCATTACGCCTCATCTGGGGAGGAGTAGCATTTTGACGCATTCCCATGTCCACCAGTGTAGTAAACCCCCTTGGGTAATGAATCCAGACGAGGCAAGCAGGTAACTCCCAAGTTGAGGTTTATTAATAGAAAGGACCCACGACCTCCAGCATTAACCACACAGCAATACTGACTCTATAATTCTCACACTGGCATAACACTACATTCTACATTCTACTTCTAAGTTCTACTACATTAAAGGAACATGCCACTAAAACACGAAGTATAATAACACACTTACCATACTACACACCCCCCTTCCTATATATAAAAAAACAAAGAGAAAAAAAAAAAAAAAAAAAAAACACAAAAAAAAAAATATACATAAATGTATCATAGTATGAATACAACTTATACAAGAACTATACATCATTAATAATATACATAATCCTTGGAGTAACTGGGAGCTGACCTCAGTCTAGAACTGGACCTTGATACATTGTCACATCTAGCTCCTGAAATGGCTCTTGATTCGGAAGTGAAAGATGATCTCAGACTGGGACTGAAACTAGTCACATTATCACCCCCAGGGCCAGAAATGACACCAGCACTACACCTTGGGCCCACATCCAAACCATCACCTCCACTTAAACTACTCTGAGTCCATTGTTCTCCTCCGTTGTCTTCTTCTCGTGTCAGAGTGACTAAATCATACCAATCACGTCTCTCCTGCCCATTCCCTGAACCAATTCTTTGTAAAATAATCTTTGCCTGCTCTTTAGTGACTTTCACCAATGCATTCCTGTTCCACCATCCTTTTCCATGCAACAAAACAGCGGTATTGGTAATCTTTAAGACTTTCACTGGTCCAGAAAACTTCGATTGTCCCTTACACACTTTCTTAGGCTTTCTTACTAAAACCCAATCGCCAGTACTAAGCAATCCTTCTTTAACATGCATTCTTTTATCATAATAACACTTATATGCTTCCTGTTTCACTTTAACATGACTACGCACTTCTTTCAAATCTATATTGTGGTGCAAATCAACTTTATCCAGTAACCACGTGGGACTAATTGCAGAAATAGGTTTCCGACCCTCAACAGAACAAAAGGAGCCACATCCGTAGTGCTTTGTGGAGTTATATTATAATTCCATACTTTAAAATGCAAATATTCTGCAATATCCAACTTATTGGCAATCGCAGTTTGGACACCTTCTTTCAATAATCTGTTAGCTCTTTCCACTAAACCATTAGACGCTGGACTATAAACTGGTACTCTATTATGTCTTACATCATGTTTGCTGAGAAATTTGCTGAACTCCTCAGAAACAAAATGAGATCCATTATCCGTAACAATTTCCTTCACTTTTCCTTCTATATTGAACAATTTCTGAAGAAATGCAATAACAGAACACGAATCAGCACATTTCACAAAAGCAAAGTATATCCACTTCGAATAATAGTCAATGGCTACAATCAAGAATCTACTGTTCTCCCCTAATGCATTGAACGGACCAGTAAAATCAAGCCCTATTTTCTCCCATGCATTGTTTGGCCACACCACAGGGTGTAAAGGTAAGGTACTAGTTTTCCAATGTTTGTCCGAACACAAACAATCAGCACAACTTTCCACAAATCTTCTAACTTGGCCATCTATACCAGGCCACCAGTACATCTGTTTAATCTTCTTGGAAGTGGCAGAAATACCTAGATGTCCCTCGTGAGCTAAGGCAACAATTTTGGACCTAAGACCACTAGGGGGAATAAATAAATCTTGTCTCAGTAATAAACCATTGACCACTGACAACTCAGCAGCTACCTGACAAAAATTTCTCAATTCTGAATTCAAGCTTCTATCGTTTGGCCAACCCTCAACTAGAAACTTCTTCACTCGTGCCATACACTCATCTTGATCACAACACTTCAACCATTCCTCTTCAGTTATTTTAAATATCTCATTAATATCATTAACTGTGAACACATACTCCAAATCCTCCCTACTCTTCTTCTCATTGTCACAAACAATATCCCCAATGACAGGTAAACGTGATAGACAGTCAGCTCTCACGTTTTTGCCACCAGGAATGTACTTTATATCAAAATTAAATTCTTGTAATCGTGATAGGAGCCTAATGAGTCTTGAAGATGCCTTGTTGGAACAACTATCTCCTAACATGTATATTAATGGTTTGTGATCAGTGTGCAATTCATATTTGGTACCCCAAATATACATTTTGAACTTCTCAGAGGCCCACGAGCAAGCCAGTGCCTCACGCTCAATAGTACTATAATTCTTTTCCGCATCGCTGAGAGTTCGTGATGCGAACGCTATGGTATACTCACGACCATTTATTTCTTGGCTTAAGACAGCACCCAAACCTTTAGCGCTAGCATCTACAGTAATAGTACACTTGGCACCCTGAGTAAAAGATCTTATAGCTGGAGCTGTAATAATTAACTTTTTAACTGCTTGAAAGACCTTTTGGCACTCTTCGGACCACACAAACTTGATGTTCTTTTTCAACAGATTTCTTAAAGGTTGCACAATAACTGCATAACCTTGTACAAATCTTGCGTAATATTCGCTAAGTCCTAGGAAGGCTCTAAGCGAGTCCTTGTCATTGGGAGTGGAAACCTCATTTATACCTTTTAATAAAGATAATTTAGGTTTAATGCCATCCTTAGAGATATTATGTCCCAAATAATTCACATCCTGGGCAATAAACTTGCACTTGTCTATATTAATAGTCATACCCTGAGACCTCAATTTGCTTAATACATCATCCAGTAATGCAACATGTTGCTCCAAAGTCTCAGTGTGAACTAAAATGTCATCCTGAAAAGCCTGTATGCCCAATTGTTGACCAAACATCTGATCCATTAAGCGTTGAAAAACACTAGCAGCGGATGCCAATCCAAACGGCATCCGCATATATTGGAAAACACCAAAGGGTGTTACAAACGTGGTTAAGTGTTGTGAATCTTCAGACAAAGGTATCTGATGATACGCAGAACGTAAATCTATGGTTGAAAAATACCTACTACCACCTAACTTAGCCAATAATTCATGAATTCTTGGGAGGGGATGACAGTCTACAAGAATGTTTCTGTTGAGAACTCTTAAGTCCGCACATAGACGTATAGACCCTGAGCTTTTACGTGCGACAACGGCCGCCGAAACCCACTCTGAGGACTCTACCTGTTTGATGATTTCTTGAGCGCACATTTCATCAAGTAGCTTTTTGAGATCTTCCCTGGCAGATAGTGGAACAGGTCTAACTTTCTGTATCACAGGAATGGCATTTTCTTTTAAAACAATAGTATGCTGAAAATTCTTAATCATCCCTATTTTGTTAGAAAATACCTCAGGAAATTTAAACTGTAAATTCTTAGTAATACTATCTATCTCATTGGTATCTAGAACAGCTAAAACAGGTAAATCTCCTAAAACTACAGGTTCTGCATGTCCTGGTCTAAGAATTATACCAAGTTTGGCTTGGTCTTGCCACCCTAATATGTCACGTCCATTGACTGCAACATAAATTTTGGTAACAATACTCCTACCCTTAAATACAATATAATCATCAAAATAACCCTTCATTATTATGTCGTATTCGCCAAATGCTTTAGGGTTGATAGATGTCGACTTGAGTAATTTCTCAGTCCACAGTCTGTTAAACGTCTTTTCGGCTAAAATAGTAATAGGAGATCCCGAATCTGCCATAATACCCAGATCAATAACACCAATTTGTACATTGCATATTGGACCTTTGCACCTTTTTTCTGATTCTCCTAACATATTGACCTCTACTGATAATGACACATTACTAATTTCTTCTGATAGAATATCTTCGTTAACGTCCAACTGATTGACTCTGACCTTCATTCTGCTGGCATTACACACTGTATAAAAATGACCAATTTTTTTACAATAAGTGCACCGTTTCCCCTTTGCAGGACAATTAGGATAATTCCCCATGTGGAATTTAGACCCACATCTGTAACAGGTGCCTCCAACCTTTTTCTGAACATTCTGCCTAAAAGCATTCTTACTAGTAACCACATTAATAGCTGTATCATTCACGCTAGTTCTAGGTTTTGATTCTACTACCGCAATACTTATGTTGTCTGAAGATCTGGAAATTGAAGCATCAGATATAATCTTTGAAGAAACAACAGACCTTTCTATACTTCTTGCTATATCCATGACCTCATCAAGAGACGGATTTTTGCATGTCAAAATCCGTTCTTGTATCTTTTGTTATAGCAATTGAATACTAATTGATCTCTCAAAGCAGTGTCCAAGTAATTCCCAAAGACACACTTAGAAGCTAAAACACGTAACACAGCTAAATAATCTTCAATAGATTCATCTACTAGTTGTCTCCGTTTAAAGAATTTGTGTCTTTCTACCATCACGGATGGTTCGTCGACATAATGTTTACCCAAACGTGCCAAAGCTTCTTTGAAAACATCCCATGATTCCTCGCCTACAGGTGCTTGAACAGTGGGTAAATTGTCAAAAATCTCTTGTCCCGCATTCCCTAGATGGTTAAACAGAAGAGCTCTTTTCCTTGACGCAGAATACTCACTGGCATCAATGGCCTCTAGATAGTTCTCAAAAACTCTAAACCATTTGTGCCAAGGTTTGTCTGGTTTACCAGGGATTTCCAAAAATGGGGAAGGTTGCAATACGTTGTTACTGCTTGAAGCCATGCTGGTGTATAAGATGTGTAAATATTGAGATGAACAATAAGCAAAGAAAATAAAGAAAAAAAAAAAAAAATATATTTTTTTTTTTTTTTTATAATGAAATTATGCAAAGTGTGGAAATACCAATAACTGCATACGCCAATTTCCCTTGGAACGCTTTACTTCTAGACTTCGTACGATCTAGAATGATGCCATAATTGGAGAAAATCTTGAAAACGGCAACTTGAAAATGAATTTGGAAAGCAGAGCGTAATGAAAGAGGCTCTGCGTGCTTTCCAAATGAACTAGAACTTGCTTCCAGCACGTAGGTGAGCGTGGTGACGTCAGAGATTGCTCACATGGTACAATACACAAGACGCGCCAGGGAAATGGATTCCTTTGAAGATCTAAGAACACTGCAGTTCCAGCTGAGATGCGAGCGTGAAGCGTCACGGAACAATGCCAACAGACTGTGGAGAGACAATGGAGAAGCCCTTGCCTCTACAGGACTCAGGTTAGCGCGTGCTCAGTAATTCAAATGTTCAAATGATGCCTCATTAAAAGACGTTGGAAGTGAAGAGGCTTTGAGCGCAAGATAAAGCCATAAAAATGTCAAAATGCCGTAGGCGCTTAAGCGAAGGGCGATGCAAGCTGTCACTCGACAGAAGCTTGTATGGAAGCGGAAATAACACTTTAATTTAAAGCAAATGCTGATTGAAACGATGGCGCTAAAGCGAGAAGCGATGCCAATATGCAAAGACAAACGCTTCTAGCGCGATAGTCAAAGAAAGCACAGTACATTACCAGTGGTTTCAGAAAAAAGAAACAGCAGAGTTCTTGTTCTTGATGCGAGACAGCGCAGTTCTCTAAATAGCTTATGGAGATTTCAACGAAAGTCCTTGGAGGGATTTCAAACGAAAGTCCTTGGAGGGAAGTAATGTGCAATCACTTCTTGTCGGTGGGTCCTTAAGAATCGTCGCCAAATAATGTAGTAAACCCCCTTGGGTAATGAATCCAGACGAGGCAAGCAGGTAACTCCCAAGTTGAGGTTTATTAATAGAAAGGGCCCACGACCTCCAGCATTAACCACACAGCAATACTGACTCTATAATTCTCACACTGGCATAACACTACATTCTACATTCTACTTCTAAGTTCTACTACATTAAAGGAACATGCCACTAAAACACGAAGTATAATAACACACTTACCATACTACAACCAGTAATGATAAATCTGGGAATTCACCAAAATCCATGGGTGTATGCGTGGGAACACCCAAGCTCCATTCATGGAATGTCTACCTAGGGCAGACTAATGCAACACAATGATTTGCACTGCGTTGCTTTACTCTATATTTATCAAGCCACTCAGGGTCACTCAAAGTGGCCTTGCGTGGCTTGATAAATCTGACTTTGTTTTTGCATCGCCCTTGCGCGGAGCAAGGGTGCCACAACTCAATGATAAATATGCCCCCAGGTTCGTATGTGGATAACCAAAATATTGTATAACATAATATTGGGTCCTAAGTTACAAAAATATCTCTCCATTGAGAATATATTTTTTTGTTTTTAATTCCAATAGGATAATATTACTGTAAACACTATTTAGGACACATTGTTTTTGTCACATAATATTTAGGCCACAATATACAGGCATCACACCCTCAGACTGCCTCTACAAACACTTCTGTATGTTGCAGAAGGCTATTTTCACCAATTTGGCTCACTATGTTTAACTGTTCATCCGTAAACACGTGATGCGAGAAGTATCTGTTCTGAAAGTGGCTGTTCCTTTTCTTTATGTTGTAGATTTGTTTTTACCTCAGTGGTAATATTCTCAAGTATGCTGTTAAGACCCAGGCTCCTAAGCCTTCATCATTACCCTAGCCATGTGGCTTGTGGCATGCGTTTTGTGGCACAATTGACACAGGGCTCATTCCTGCAGCAGCTGTGATGTTTTATGTTGAGGGAAGACTACCTCTGTGGTGTTCCAGAGACTTTTGTCACTTGCAGAGATCTGCAAAGCTCTACTTTGGGCCTCTTTTCTACACATACTCTAATTACTGTACCAACACTGATCCAAGATGGCAGCCCATTTTCATCCATCGGTGCTGCCGAAACACATACAGGGAATTGTTTTTCATGATATTTGTAGTTTAGTCCGGTGCAAATGGTGGTCTGTTCAAGAGTGTGGGTTCAATGAGGAGCCATTATGAAAACACGCTACTACTTCCTTCCCCTGTAATCACATGTTGTGTTTTGGGAGTAGACAAAGAACCACACAAACACAAGTCACTCTGCTATTCTTTATTGTATGAATTCCCTCTCTCATACATTGCTCTTGTACTTCTTGAGGAGCGTATCTCCACTCATTGAAGTCCCTGCTCTATTTAACGCTGGAACGCACTTTGCTCCCCCTACTTCTTGCCTTTCCTCATCCTCACACAGGAAGTGTTGTCCAGTGTCAAGCTGACATCCCCATAGTCCTAATGTCCTTACGACATGACAGCATGGCTCTATAAATAAGGGTGCATATTTATGAAAAGGGGTAGTGTTGCGATTGCACCACGCAACGTGGTGCAAGCGTGACGCAAGCCCAAAATGTTATTTATGAAACTACGCAAGGGGGCCTTGCATGGCCCTGCGGGTCTTCAGAAATCTGAGGTAATGCAACACAGAGCAAATCGCTGTGTTGCATTACTCTGCCCTGGGAAGGCGTTCCTTTTGTTTTGCGTGGGTGTTCCCAAGCAAATCCCATGGTTTTTGACGCATTCCCAGATTTGCCAAAAGTGGTAGACCTGGGAATGCGCCAAAAGATACGCCTTCTCAGGAGAGGCGTAACAAGGACAAATATCTTTATTTCTCCTCGTTATTTCATAGCCTCTTTCTATGTGTGCTGCATTTTGCAGGACACATAGAAAGAGGGACATGCCTCTCAGGATTGCATTTGTGCAGGAAGGTGCTTCTTCCTGCATAAAAACAATCCTGAAAGCAACACAGGCACTCTTGCACCATGGTACAAGGGGGCCTGCGTTTGCGCTAGGCAGCCAAAATGGCACCAGTGCAGGAATGCACCATATTCCTTTAAATACAGCGCATTACTGCCCTTTCCCTGTCACGCAGCACAGCGCAGCAAGGTGACTTGCTGTGCCGCTTGACTTTTTTTTTTATAAATAAGCCCCAAGTTTCTAATGAATCCATATAATCTCGCGTCCCCCGACAAACAGCCTTGCACGGCCATTTTGCTGGTAACAAAAAAAAGCAGGACACTTAGTTGCCATGGGGGCAAAAGCTGTGTATCCTGAGAGAGTGCTTCTTCTGGGGAAGAGTGGACGTAAATTATCTCTTTTGTTTTTAATTGTTCAGAAATGCTGAAAAAGGCAGGTGGTGTGTTAAAAGCCTGGTTCTTTGGGAGCAGTGTAGTAATTTGCAGGAAGCAGAAGGTAATGGGTATAATTTTGGATTTCTTAATCTGTTACGCCTTTTCAAATAGTTAAGCCTCCCTGACAGGCTCAAATTAGCCAGTTCCTAAGCACTACTAACTTTAAGAGACGAATGAACTTAGGTACAGGGATGTAAAGTTAGATGCGCAAATTCACACTGTTTTGTTGGCTCAGGAAAGGTGTAATTAGAATGATGATCTCTTATTTCCATTACCCATTGGTAACAGTGTAACAGCGCTATGGATTTAGTGCAACTTTAATTTTGCTGCTTGAGACAGGTCAAGGTATTTTGTCGTTACATTATGTACAGTTGTGAAGTGATTTACCTCTGTAGTGTTTCCCAACTGGGACTAGCGAGGTGGAAGTGCAGAAAGTGGCAAAAAGATTGAAATTCACCGTTTTAATATATGCCACAATCTGCAAAACTCGAAAGATAAGGAACTTAAAAACGTGCATCAGCCCCTTTGCTTAAATTTCATTCACCAAAGCAAGAAACAAATCGATTCCTAAATAGGTGTACACTAGCTTATTTACAAGCTTTTATAACCAATGGATAGCTTCATGAATCTCTCTTAATTAAGCGTGTTTTCAAATCTCACACTAAAGGAAAGTTTTTAATCAACACAAACTGCTGTCCAGCCATGTGCGTGGGAAGCATTCCTGTCAAGTGAGGCGTGCATTAAAGCTACACTACAGAGCTGATTTTACACCTACACTCAGAGGGCTTGTAGGAAGAAAGAAAAAGCAATGTATAGACTACTCCTTTTCAGTTGAATGTTAAAATATATTCGTCTCAGCGTCACTCTGGCAGGTCCGGGCTGGCCATTCTGCCACTGTGGCACTCCCTGGTAGGCTGCAGGTTTCAGAGTAGGATGGGCATCCATGGCCAACCATGCCCTCATTCTACTCAGGGCCTCCTACAGTCTGGTGCTGGGGAAGCATTTTTTCTACGGATGATTTTGGTTTCTAGTCCGGCCATCGTGTCTCACCTCCACTCTTTGAAGGTTGTCACACAGTTTTCCCCTCTTTCAATAGCAAGCCCGGTCTCTTCCATCCACCGAAGGAATCTATATCGATGCTCCTATGCCACGGCTTTAAGTAGCTGCCCGAGGTGCATCTCCGGCTCACTAACCTGAGGCAAATCCAGAAAGCAGCAACAGCGGAGAGCAGAAGTGTTGAGCACCACTCACACTGACTCCGCGACAAGCATCAGTAGGCAGGGCCCAGTAGGGGCTCCTTGGCAATACCAAGAAGATCTCTTGTATCGGTATTGGTATAATATGACCCTCTGTAGATTGTAGGTGGTGTTGGGAGAAGGATATGATTGAGTATATTAAATAGGAATAACATCTTACAAACTCATTTCAGATACTTCCATTTCAAAGTTTAGACATAGAGAGATTAAGTGATTTAGCCGACTGTGTGGAAGACGGAACTAAAACCCCGCTCGTTAGGTTCCAGTGTCTGCAGCTCATCCACTACCCCAAATCTCCACCATGTATTTTTGCTTTGAGATTTTAGACTAAGCCTGTTTTTATATAAGGAACATTTGGTTCTTTGATATTCTAAATGCTAAAGACTCAGTAGTTCACTCTGTTTAGGTGAGCTTTCACTAGTCTAGCCAGCATAGTATTGGTCACGCCTCCACCAGATGTTTGTATTCTTATTTCCAAAACAGAGAGGGTAATGTATGTTAGAAAAATGGTAAGAAATTCCTCATGTCAATTACTATGATGTCAGTGGATGAGAGGCCATGTGATGTAATTTCCTGTGATGTCACTGGGTCAAAAATAATGTGATGTCACTTCATGTGGTGCTGCAGGGTCAAAGGTCTAAATCCTGGCTTTCACCCCCTAAGCTGCTCTGACAGATTTAGATTTATATCATACATATTTGTCCCCATGGTCAATGTGCAGATACCCATTTTGACTCCACTGCATCACGTTCAGTAGTGTAGGAGGGAGTGAGAAATACAAGCTGAGGCCTAGTTAAGCTTCTGAAAGGCCTGCGGGTCTTTAGTGGGATCAGTCATATCGCGCCGGGGCCTCTGACAGGCAAGTACCTCTGTTCCTTACTTGCTGGGAGAGTCTGTGAGGGCTATCCAGGCTAGGGTGAAAGGAAGTCACAAGTCCTGTTCACCTCATAGACCGGTATGACGTGAGATTTGATCACATGTCCAGCTGGTGTCTGTGATGATAGCTTGGCCTGAATGGAAGCTTATCTCATGCATGGACAGTGCTCGTAAGGGCAAGGCAAGTGCTCACTCAGTCATTTCACTTGTTGAGAGACTTATATATGTGACTAAATGTGGCTGTGGTGTGTTTTTGTTAATGGACTTGGTTTTCCTTTCTTTCTTTCTTTCTTCCTTAGATAATCTTTAAAGGAGAGAGAGGACGAGAGGGAGCTGGGGAGATTGGTCTGGATGATGTAAGCCTCATGAAAGGACCATGTCCTGAAGGACACTAGCAGCTACCGCAGATGAGCACGACGACACACCACTTCCACCACAATCCTGCCCTTGGCCAAGGGGCTTACGAACCGTCAGATCTCTCGGACAGGCAAGGCCGCCCCGGCGATGCACAGCTTTTGGGTGTGTCTTGCCCTAACCAATGGAACGATGACTGTGGTAAAATCAACATTAATACCCTTTCTGACGAGTCCTCGAGAGCACAGGAACTGAACAAGAGTTTTTGCATAATGCACACAGCAAAGTTACCCTTACAGAAAGTGAAGTTTGCTTCGCGGGCACCTCCTTGCCCGTTTAATAAGACAACGAAGGGATGCATTGAAAAGCAGGTTCAAGTTCAGAAGATGGAGGCTTTCAATAAGGACCCTGCTGAACTGTACATCCTGTTATTTCCCATTCAAGTAACGGTGTGATGTCGTCTAGAGGGATTTTGGTTTATCCTCCTATGCCGGGCCGTGGGTGACCCTACAGCTCTGCGAGGTACTGCCATAGACTACAAGTGAGAGTATGACACGTCAGCGTTTGCTGGTATTCTCAAATGGTAATGTTAGTCATGAAAGAGCACTGCGCGGAATGTGGCTCTGCGCCTCACCATATCACTTGGGTTATTTGTAAAAGCCTATCGGCCACTAATGTATTTATTTGTTTCTCATTTTTGTAAATGGCCATTGACGATTCAAAGCGCCGCTGGTGCCCCTAGCCATGGATACTTTGTATGACCCCCCCCTGTGCACCCTCCCTCTGGTGGTGGGCAGTGGTGCAACGGTCTGGCTGCGATGATTCTCATGTTAACAGGGGGGATGTGGCATGTATGCCTTGGGCGTGATACTACGACTCGTGCCTTAATTCATTGTTTTTTCAATTAACCTACACTGCCCAGGCATTGACCACTATAAAAGAAACACAGTTAGATGATTTTGTACAGGTTTGTGTTTTTTTTTGTACTTGACCAGTCCAAGACTCGTAGTCTTGGAGGAAATTAGGGAAATTAGTGAGACAGGGGAGACCGCAGAGCCTGGGTGTAGCTCTGTGACCAGCACCATGCGGTATTCTTGATAGAGCTTTGCTCCTGGTCCAGTCAGGCAAAGTTTCTGCAGCCTTTCTTCTCTGAGGAGATGCAACTCTGGTAGGATTTAGAATGCAAGGGCTGAACCACTATTGTGCGAGCATTGCTGGAGGCTGCAGCTCCCTTACCCATAAGCAGCTGTAGGGATTGGACTGGCAGCTGTAAAAACATTGATTACACCATTGGAAAGAAGTAGGGTGCATTTCTGAGCAGTTGGTGCTCTGACCTCCTCCCTGGTTTGTTTTCTATCAGAGTGAACAATGGTTCCTCATCCCTTTAGCCTTCCTGACAACCACTGAGGCTTTGAACAAGTGTGGCACAGTCTTGGCAGTCTTAATGTTTTTTTGCATCTTCATCTAATTACATTTATTGCACCCTCTTCTCCATTTTGTGGCACCCATGTGGTTATCACCCATTTAAATGGGCTCTGAAGTGGCATCCTTGAGTAAGGCCCTGTGTGGCCCACGCATTTAAATGGTCCAGGGTACGAGAAGGCCATGTTGGTCTATTATGTCGTGAGACTGTAAATTATGTGCATACCACCCGCAAGGAGCGCATTGAGACATGATGTGTCTTGGGATACTTCACGTCATCAAAAACCCACACACCTCTTTTCACAGCGGCTTTTCATGGTCAATTGTAGATATTCTCCAAGTAAATGTTACTAGGCCTCTTGCATTCTGGACCACTGCTACTATTCTTCAGCAGAAGACATAGTGATGATCATGGTCACCGAGTCCGGCACAGCCTGATGCCAGCACGCAGTAAGTTTTAACTGCTGTGGTGTGGAGCACCAGGAGCAAAGTTCTGTGGGTTTAGTTACCGAAGAGTTCAATCAGTTGCCTGGTGCAAAACCTTGGTGCTTCAGGCTGCCTGAGAAGATGGCCTATGTGGTCACGAAAGCTTGCAATGAAATGATTCCATTAGAATAAGTAATGTATAAACGTTATTTATATTAGACGAGTGCTAATTATGAAAAACCCTGCTAACAGAGTAAGTGTAATTGCGTTTATGTAGCGCTTACTACCTCGGAGGAGGTGTTAAAGCGATTTACGCCGGGCAGCATGCTGCTCAAGTAGCCCATGGTTAGTGGATAGTCCAGTGTTTTTTTTGGGGGAGTTTAGTGGGGTTAGTCTTGTGCCCTGAAGGAAACCATTCCATGCATTTACTCCAGTTTTTTGGGGGTATTAAAAGGAGTTAGGCGTGATGGCTGCCGGCAGCTTGGACCTTAATATGGCTCTGTAACATTTATTGTTGGCACACGTTACTGACATGGTCATGAAGTGCATTTTAAACCTATCTACCAACTGGGGATGATCATTCACTAATTACTGGCAAATTAACTATAACTTTTCGACAACTCATATCCACCAAGAGACAATTTCTGAATATCAGGCGTCTACAGTGCCTTATCGCATGATGTCATGTCACTATTGTTTTTAAGGGTTTTTTTGGAGCAAGTTTGTACAGGGAAGGACAGGCTCAGCTTTGTTTCTGTCCTTCAAAAGCAATCAAATAACTTGTGCGGGTTGCATTTCAGTTCAGTAATTCCCTACAGCCATCGCTGACTAGGCAGGCACAGTGATCTGATTCTGCAAGTAATAATTAACGCGTCTGGTTTGTTAATTTACCAAGAACGGCTTTTTTCTTTGAGGCGCTCCCTATTCAGTGCATTACCCTGCATCTTTAACTTCCTGCCTGTATTCTACATTTAAAAATGCTGCTTGGCACAGCAAACACTTTAATGCTAAATGGCGAGAATTGTGGCAGATTTGCACAGTACTATTTCCTGTGCCATGAAAATGAAGATTGCAGGAAAGTGATTACTTGGAAGTCAGAAGTTGCTATATTTTATTGTGAGAGGTCATAAGATGTGGGATGTATTTTAGAGTTCAGTGTGCAGTGTATGAGGGCTGGAGCTGAGTGACATCTGCTTCCTTATCTGGCTGAGTTAGGTCAAACGTCCTGTGCAAAGGGTGAGCATGTAGGTCAAAAGTCATGTGCAAGGGGAGGGCTTATCAAAATCATAACTGAATTCAGAATGGCATAAGACTGACTCAGGGAAGTATCCAGTGTGCAAGAGCAGAGACAGAGCTGAAGACCATGTAGACTCTGTGGTCCTCCAGCAGCATGAAGTAGGCTAGTTAGGTCTAAGGAACTTTAGTCTCATCCATTGTTTGTGTCTGTGTTACAAAGGGATATATGTGAAGAAGGTATTTGTGCTTGCTTTGTGGTATCTTTTATAAAACGAACCTGCTGCAGAGAGTACGATGGCACCGCACTACCAACCAGCAGTCTGCTTTCGGACAGGTCTGCTACTTACAACACCGGACTATTATATTAGCGATAGAATTCCCCTGGCTGACAAGGTGCAATCCTATAAGGGTCTACCAAAGGTAGGATACGCACTGCGCTTAATTTACGCTCCTGGCTGCAGTTTGTGATCGTGGTTCACAAAAAGGGAAAGGAGTGTGGGTCCGAGGAGATTTAAAGACCTGCAAGGGTTGGCTCCCCAAACTACATATATATCACAAAAAAGGAAGGTTGTGGTCACTTTATCCTCTTCTTTTCCCCTTTTCCCTCCCTTCCTCCCGTTTCCTCCCCCATTGTTATTCCTGTTTTACACGCATACATCCTCATACCGGATCGCACACCATTCAGAGTGTGACTACAGGACTACCCCGTAAGCGTGGTCCTATGAGACGCATTTCAATCCCCACATTGGGGTAAGTTGGTTTTCTGTTGTTTCTAATGTTCATTTTACTAGCAAACTGCTCCAAATAGAGTTGGAGGTCTTTAGCGAATGAGTGTCTGGCCAGTTTTTTACAAATAGAGATGCCTTGTAACTATGTACACGAGTTCCGGGAACATGACAGAATGCAGTTTGTTCTGCCACTACACTAGAGATATATATCTAGTCACAATAGTACAGTGTTAGTTTTACTGGTCTATTGAGCACTTCCCTTTTAGGTATGAGTGCTGCATTGTTTCTTCATTTCCTTATCACAGCGTGACACAAGGGGTGAAGGACACTGATTGTAAAATACAAATGATGTATCACGCAGAATCATGCACTATATGTGGTCCTTCTATTTTTATCTATTTTCAGATGGAATTATTAACCGAGTAAATAGCTCGTTCAGCTCAACCCATAAGGAGCAGCTATCTGCCCTTATATAAAATTAGTATAGGGTCTTTACCCGTTACTTTTTTCCAGGGTTACTTTTACCGATACCCTGAAGAAAGTCCTGCACCCATTGGGGCGTTTGGTGACTGAAACATGTCGGCACAAGGGTCTTAGGACCATAACACTCCTAAAGATCCTTGTTTGGTAAACTTATTTTAATAACACAGTAGAGGTCCAAGAATAAAGGGAAACTGGGACTTCACTGAGTTTTTATCTTTATTCCCCTGGTCTTTATATATTTTAAGAGCTCCCTGAAACATTGGTCGAGCCCACCCTGTCTTTTAGGCGACGGGGTGACCCGATGATGAAGCATGACACCACTAGGGTGTGTGAGGGTAAATAAAACCAAAAGGACGTGCTTCCTTTCCTACCATACCCAGGTTGGTAGTATAGCTTCCATCTCGGGATTCTCCAGATTACCATCTTGTTAGTAGTTTTTATATACGTTTTTCTAAGGGAGTACTTTTTGTGTTTCAGGTGTTATAAAACGGGAGGTTGTACCCCCTTAAGGTGTTCTCTCTGCCCCTTGTGACTTCGGTCACCCCGGTGTTTGAAGAAATGTGGTCACCCGCACTCATTTTCTCATTTTTGGGAACTGGGATATATTTTTTTTATCATAATACTTTGACCTAAAGCGAGAGAAAGGAGAAATAAGGAGGAAGAGAAACATAAGAAAACAGTGAGAAGTTAGAAAGCAGGATTCAAAAGGACTGCGCACAAGTGAGATAAAGGGAAAGGAAGTGAGGATGCAGGAAGAAAAAGTCGTGAGGTAGAATCAATACTAGACCTCCTTGGTAATCAGCAAGCCTGGCGTTCAGCAGCAAGCTCCTAAGAGATTTTGGACACCAGCACTTATTTTCATTTTTTTTATAACCTAAGCAATGAATGCACGCCATTTCTTTTGGGGAACACATCCGTGAAAGGTTTGTATGTCATAATATCGAGTATTTGGTATCTTGCTACCATATTATTGTATCAAAAGTATCAACAACCAAAATATTGAGAAGGTAAGTATATTTAATGTAAATATATATTATTCTTAGCTCCACGTCTACATATCTGGAAGATATATTCAAGGTATGTATATGTGGAGTTAAGAATAGTAAACCTATTCTTACCTGTATAGATTCATCTTCTCAATATTTTGGTGGCCGATATTTTTGCTACTATACTATGACAGCACACTACGGAAGACTACTTATTTTGGTACTGTGTCTCGTGAAAATGCTGCCTCCTATCACAGAGGCGTAACGTGCCTAGTAGTGTTAGCAGTTGTAGGGCACATCTTTGGGTAGACATCTTACAGCAGTTGCACATATGCATAGGCAACACGACTTTTTTTGCCACAAGTGCAGCAGCACATTTGGGAACATGGTAACAGGCTGGGAAAGTATCTTTGTAGCCTGTTGCTCTTTCTCTCACCTTATTTGTTAAGCACAATATGGTCATTAGACCGAAACAGCATTTTCAATACACCTAACCGGCTCAAGTCCCAATGTGCTGCTTGATATATATAGAGGTCGCATATGATTTAGCATTTTCAGGCATGCAGTACTCAACTACCTCCAATGGCAAAACAGAATTTTTTTTGCTTTGCTGCTCTGTAAGTGACATGCACCGTTGTTTAGTGACAGCGCCATCTGGAATAGACGGATAAGGTTGTATCAATGTCCGTGCATGAGCTAGGTGTACCAGCAGAACGTGACCCATGAAAAGTGCGTAGTTAGGCTCACTGAGTAACATGCATATCTTTTTCATGTTGACATATACTTGATGAGAAGACAGAATTTTCTATCTTGTGCACATAGAATTTACATCCTGACTATATAATTAAATAGAAAGGGTCAACGTCTTAATTGGCCGACCCGTTAAGAAATGGTCTTCGCACCTGAAGATCTCAAAGTATCTCTCAGAATATCTTCATCTTTTTCATGGGAGAACTCGGATGTTTATGTCTTCAGCTTGATAGAGATGTGCTGACATAGAAGTAGGACAGTACACCATTCTGGAAGAATGCTGAGAATGAAATAAATAGCCCGGGTTCGGGAAAGAAGGACGTTCAATTGCCTTCTCTGGTTTAAGCTAATTGCAAACCGTAGCTTGGACTTTGCATATTACCTTTGGAACTGCAACAAACTTTGCTCTCTCAAGCCAGACCCCGTTTGCCTTGCGTGCCCACTGCATTCAGCCATAAAGCAGGAAAGGACACGCTAAAAACCACTCCAGCCAGAAAGCAGCACCGCTTCAAAGGTAGCGTAGGCCACAATCATAGCTTCCAATACAGAGAGTGACGAGGCAACAGCACAGCAGATCCACCAAAGCATTAAAGTGATGCAGGGCTGGCTACTGCGTGCGGCACTGCATGCATGCCACTTGCACCACTGTATGGCGGACTGCTCGTTAGCAGCCCAACCAACTGACCCCTGACTGGCATGGAAGCGTATACGTTATGTACCAGATGGCTGGTTGGAAACATACTGGCATGGTATGGCAGAGCGTATGTCTATGGATAGTGCCATGGTAATTTGAAACTGATGTGGTAATGTGTATATAACGTGCTACAAGGGAGTACGTATGCAGACTGGCATTGCAAAATTTAGTTGACTTAACGTGGGTAATGCAATGTTGAAACTGGCACAGCAGTATGTGCTTTATATGTGTGTGCGCAATATAGAAATCGGCATGGCAGTGTGTGTGTGTGTGTTTATCATATTTGGGCAATATGGATACACATTGGCAATGTAGGCTTAACATACTTGGGCATTATGGCATGATCTGTAAACTAGCGGATAACAATCTGAGGGCTGAGCCTGTAATATCAGTCATCTGATAGTGTTAAGTAACCAGCACCATTTATACACCCTCAGCAGCGTTACAAGCACTCCGAGCAGTCACTCCTGAGCTGCCAGGTCATTTGTGTACCAGTAAGCACTTGCAGCAGGCTAAGTAGATCTAACATTTTTGAGCAGCACCCATGGCAGGCTGGCATGTTGAGCAAACATGGAATGTAACTGGCAGCAGACCGGAATATTTGAGGAACACTTGCCTATTCATATTACAAGTTTCTTAGCGTTTGATAGCAGCACCCTCATACACAGTAGCATTCATTTTGATGTCCGTTTATTTATGAGGTTTTGATGCGGTTTTATATGGCATGGTAACAGTGATGGGCATGACATCCTGGTATCGTATTTAAAATTGTTACCCAGGGAGGGACGATGGATCTAAAAGGAACAGTAGAGTGAGTAAGAACTCTAATGAGAGAACGAGAAGACACATCTGATAGACACAACAGGAATACAAGTGTGCAAATGACAGTGTTGTAAGAAGGAATAAGTCTGTAGTCAGTGAGTGTGACGCATGATCACCCCAGGGGAATGCGATGCAGGTGGACAAGTGGCCGAAGAAGGAATGTGTTTTCAGAGGTGCAGTTTTGCAAGGAGTGAACAGTCCAGTGGGTTGGTCTAGAATTGATTTTATTCATAGAGATTTAAAGACAAATAAATGTCAAAACAAACACAATGGTAACAAGCAATTAAAAGCAACAATTAAAAACTTAAGTCAAAAAGTAAAAGTTAACACATTACACTTTTAAAAAAACAGTAAACCTTATTGGTCTGTAAAAAAGTAAAATTTAGTCAGCTGAGAAACATATTTGATATAATTGTAGCCCCTTGGTTACAGAAACCATGACAATCTTATTGTTTTACAGTCAGTTTTCTCACGATTGCCCCTGCAATGAGTATTTTGAAATGTCTTAATGTTTGAATGCTATTAAAGTAGTGTAAAACATAAATGAAATCAGTGTTAACAGCCTTTTACAGCTTTACCAAATTACAAATGCTGTATAGGTTGAGGGCTTTTAGATTGACAAAAAAGCGGGATCGCAGATTTGGTGATTTTTAGAACACAAAATGAGCATGACCTAACAATTATTACTGCGCAACAGTTTAGTTCTTGGCTACATAAAGCTTCTTTCCCAAACATTTTTTCTTATTTTTTTTTTACCTTGTCTTTCGCAAATTTCCTACTGTTTGCTAAAGAATGTTCTCTTACCAATCAATGTTGTTTGAATTAGGATAATCTGGATTTTATCCTTCAGGAAGCATTCCATTGTTGACAGCCTTAAAAGTGTAAAAGATGAACTTTGTGCCACCATACTTAAGTGACAATCATGGGCCCAAGCATGAAAATTATTACTCAACTTAAGCTAACCAGGTATTGCTGATCAGTTCAGACTTTTGGCCAAGTGTTGAGGATATTATGAAGAATGAGGACATAACACGTGGTGCTTTCGTCCAAAAATAGGGAAATTGCTCTAACAATTCAGACATGTGAAGGCTCGCCCACACATACAGTGACCTTTAGCTAAGAAATGCAGTTTTAAACATGTTGTATGCTTTTAATTGGTTGTATGACAATACCCCAATTTATATCTAAAAAAAATTTAATTTAATTTTTTTCTTCTTTGTAGGGAACCCTCCCTTTTTTAATTACCCTTACAACCCTTTACCACTACCTACCCCTAAAGTCTCAAATTACCCATACAGCCTTTTACCACTACCCACCTCTAAACCCTAAAATTACCATTACTACCCTATACCACTACCCACCCCTAAACCCCATTATTACCCTTACCACTCTATCCCACTACACGCCATTAAACCCCTATATTACTCATATCACCCTTTTCCATTACCCACCCTTAAACCCACTCTTACCACCCTGTACAACTACCCACCCCTAAACCCTAAAATTACCCTTACCACCCTTTTCTATGACCCACCTCTAAAACCTAAATTACACTTACCACCTTATACCACTACCCATCCCTAAACCCTAAAATTACCCTTACCACCATTTACCTCTACCTACGCATAAACCCTAAAATTACCCTAACCACCCTATACTACTACCCCCCTATACCCTAAAATGACCCATTACCACCCTTTACAACTACCCACCCTTAAATTCTAAAAGTACCCTAACCACCCTATACCACTAGCCACCCCTAAATTCTAAAATTACCCTTACCACCATTTACTACTACCCAACCCTAAAATTACCCTTACAATCCTATACACTGCCCACCCCTAAATACAACCTTTAATGTCACTGCTGGGACTGTGGAACCTACCACCGTTAGGCCGTATCACTTTTGTTCATCCACAGGAGTATTCATAGGGATTGCCCCACAAGCACTGTCAGTGCCGAGTCAGTCATTGTCCACTGTAATATGAGTATTGATGGCCGTGCGTGGATCATACACATCCCTATAACATGACCCTTCAAATGTCGCACTTGCAATAAGCCCTCTCCTGTAGGCTTTGTGAGAAGCCTATGATGAAGCAGGCGGTGGCGATCTGCAGAAATATGCTGTGTGAACCAATGTCTGCAGAAGCCTAATGGTGCACAACCTGCAGCAGTCGCGTTAATAGTCGTTACCCAAGCTTTGCTGTTGTTTAATTGTAATTAAAAAGACCTCATAGACAATTACTGGTTCAGGCAGTTGGCTTCTGATGCTCACAATGAGATTTTAAGTAGAAGAACTCTAACAATTGCCTGTCCTCTCAATTAAACCTTCCGAGCTACTGTGTTAATGCCTCCCTATTCGCACCACTTAAGAGAATACATGTGAGGATGCTTCATAAAGTGTGATACGGTTGTTTCCTAACACTGCAGGTTCAATTGGGTATAAACGTGTAGCAAGAAAGGGAATGTTCTGCATTAGTGGCACAGAACCTCTAGATCCGCGTCTGAAAATTGATGTGGTGTCAGAATGTTATTGCCAGAATATCGTCTGTCATAAACATTGTGTCTTAAATATCTACAAAAACATCATCCCGTTGATTCAATAATAGAAAATCAACATTCAATGAGATGATAATTTTGTAAACGGTATTTAGGACAAGGCATTTATGTCAGATAGTATCTACATTCAGACATACGATCCTGAAAGCCATCCATTAAAGTATGGATAGGGTTATAAACAAACTTTCTCATTGAGCATCAGAATTCAAATCTGTATTTCGGTTTGAAGTCATCCTAAGCACACATGCAGTCTAAAGGCTTTGCTAGAGCCAAAAGTCCTCTAAGGTACTGCAGTATATTTGCATTCTATAAACTTATATTTAATTCCATGGGTGAGGTAAACCAGTAGCAGAAGGTGAAGCTCTGTTGCCGCAAATTGGAGAATGCAGGCTGTAGCGGACAGACCTACGTTTGTAGAAACGGATTACCAGCACCATTCAGTGATGTGCGCCTAATTTTCTTTTATTGCTACACCATCATTTTGTTGATGTGGTCAATTAGTTCTTCACTGTTGTGCCAGATGTTCTTGGTAATGGCTCACACACTATATTCTCACCATTTAAAGAAAAAAAACATGAGTTCAGGGACAAAGATCCATGTACTGTGTCATGGTCCTTGAAAGCTCAAAAGGGAGAAATCTAACCTTAAGATATATTTAAAAAAGGATCTTCCTTTCTGACCAAAATACCACATCAGGGACTGTTTTCAAAAAGGTCAAAAGAAGACTAAAAGCGGCTGGGAGGTGTCATAGAGTAGTGCAGGACATTTCATGGGTGTGTGGAGTGCAGTCAATGTCACAAGACAACTTTTGTGCCAAATGCTTTGGGGTTTGGCAGGGATTTAATGGCAGTTCCTATTTTTGGTTTGTAATGCACTTTTAGGTTACTTGTTTCTTCTCCAGGGAGGGACCGCAATAAGGGGTGGATACTCCATGGCTTGACCTTTGGTACCCTGGTCTCGCAGGTCTTGAAGATAGGGAGTGAGAGCAAAAAAGGACCCAAGAGCTCTGTCTTGTTTCTGCATTCACCACCCTGTGCATTTCCCTTCGGCCATCAGTTGCGATTAGGAGATTACATAAGAGCTAAGAGTGGGACAAGGGGGTTAATGCCTCTGTGCCACTTGGGTGAATGGGTTATATTGTCACTTTTGCTACCTCTACCATTTTGCAGAATTGACATCCATGTCCTGAGAGAAACAGAATTGTTTATAAAAAAGAAAAAAAGCATGGGGTAAGGAAGAAAGGGGGACAAAGTGGTAAACTGGCTCCACAAAAATCAGGTGATTTGTGAAAAAGATGTTTATCATGTCTTTGCTATGCTGTGTACAGTCCTGGAATAATGAGACAGATTTTGAGGCCCATGTAGTGACTGAAATAAATGGCTACCATTTTTCAGCAGTGGCAAGTACTAGGGGATCTATCAGCTTTAGCTGCACTCATTGTAGTCAATGCTAAGGTACTGCTCCATAGAAAACTGGCAGCAGTTGAGACCCACTTGTGAAAGGTGATTTAAACTGAGTGATGGGCATCATGTTCATAGTTCCAGCATTTTAAGTTTTATACAGACTTAACTTTTGGACAGATTTCACTGACCGCCTTACCTACTTTTGAACATGACATTCCCCTCCGAGGGGTGACCAGCAGACTTAGAGACATGAGAATACACCTTTTGTAAGGTGTCTTTTGATGGTGCCTTTCTGTACCCGCACCAGTCATCCGAAGTACTGTAAAGCTGAGCCCGGGGTATTTTCAAGTATTTTCTATACAGTGCATGCATGTCAAAGATCACCCTGTTACTAACCTCGCAGCGCATGATCGGATGTACCCGTGTACCATGTCCCCTGTATGATATTTTTGTTGTCGGTCTTTTGGAACTAGGCACTTCTGATATATAAATATAACTATGTATTATTCTTAAAATAACCAAGTGATTAAATGCTCACTGTACATTTAAAAAAATAACATTTCGTAACAAGATTATCTAGCCAATACCAAGTTATTGCTTAGAAGGCTGTAAATACTGTATAAATACATCAAATATTTTATTGGGCTTGCTCAACTTTTGTTTTGTATACATTGTATTCTTGTACGCGTAACCTCACTACAGAAACAATTGTCGATAACCAACCATATTGTACCTGTTATTTTTACAGAATTGAAAACAAAATGCTGACTAAAGTTCCATTTGCTAAATATGTACGTTGAAAAGTAAGAGAGTTTATTCATATTTGATTCCCTCATGCTTTATAGGCAACCTGTACACAAAACCAGTTTTTTTTTTTTTTAATCAATGGGGCGGAGGTGCAGATTGGTGGAAAGGAGGTCAAGTGGCATATCGGCACTCAGTGCAATGCCATTCATTATTAGAAGTCGCGGCGGGGCAGGTAAGCGTGGTGGGTCAGGGCAGGGCGCATGGGAGGGGAGTCAACAGACGACGGAATTGGGAAAATAAATAAATAAATAAATAAAACCGTCGTCTGTCGACTCCCTCCCTCCCCCCCCTCGCCGCGCTTGCCTGCACCAGCTGCGACTGATTATTAGAATATCTCATACACCTTAGAGTTTTGATTGTCCGCTGCCTCATGTCATAGGTTCTTGCTTTGAATGATCCACTTTTCCACTGCTTATACTTCCTGCTAAGGGTTGAACCTGAGCAGTGGGCCTGGTTTGGTCTACAGTCTTCTCAAACTGCAGAAAGGTTTTGGGGCAGGAGCCATTGACAAACAAAAACACCTTTTGCGTTTTCAGCGTGTTGACCTACATTTGCTGCCCGTCATTTCATATAGATCTCTGGCTGTATACACTGGGCCCAGTAAGGCCTCCTGCTGTGGGTGCTAAAAGGATAAAGTATCAATTTGTTGTTGTTATTGTTTATAAAACACCGTGCTGATGTTTCAAGGTGCTACCTATGAAAAATATCTCAAATAAAACATTAAAACACAATGTTGTAGGATGTGTTATGTATGTGAAGTATATTTTCAATCTGATTACATTTTCTCAGTGCATTGCAGCCATCTGATGAGCTGCATTTCCCATAGAGAAGAAAGCTGCCCCACCTAGATCATGGAGTTAGACTTTTACTCCAATGCCACAATCCTTAGGTTTTGTGTTGCTCCGCTTCTGAATATGCCTGAATGTATACATCAATATCCCTGGAGCATCCACTCTTCCTCCCCCACAGATGGTTTTTGCCTCTAAATGAACCCTGCCATACCCATTCCTAGCAGGGGCTGAAGGGTCTGCTGGCTCTCGTTCCCTGTCCATGCTGTTGCTCTTATGTCTTGGTCCTTTCTCAGAATCAGTTTTGTTGGTGCCCTGCCCGCAGTGTTAAAGACCTTGGGGCAGATTTACGTTTCCTGGCGCATCCCTGCAAATCAGCAGGGATGCGCCAAGAAACGTGCGACAAGCAATGCCATCGTTGCGCCACCACGGATGCGCCGCATTTACAATGCGGCGCGCCATGGCACAAGGATTGGCAGATGCGTGTCGCATCTGCCGGCGTAAGGTTGGCGCAGTGCTGGAGTTGTCGCGGGCGCGACGCAACTTCAGCACTGTGCCAACCCGGCCTATCTTCCACATGGTGCGTCACACCTTACGCCTGCTTCAAGCAGGCGCAAGGTTTTGACGCAGCGGGGTCGGAAAAGTGACTGAGTGAAATCTTGTAGATTTCACTCAGGCACTTTTCCGAGGCGTTCCTGCACCGGAACGCCCACCCTGCGCCGGAACGCCCACATGAAACCTGACGCAGGTTTCATGTGGCGCAGGGCTTTACAACGTGACGCATCTCCCTAGATGCGTCACGTTGTAAATCCCCCGCAGCATGGCGCTAGCTTTATGCCGCCACTGCGTCACAGAAGTGACGCAACGGTGGCGCAAAAGTGGCGCACGGGGCTTGTAAATCAGCCCCCTTCTCTGGAGCTGTACAGGTTAGGAAGGGAGCCATTCAATCAGGTAGGTGAGAATATTACTGCCAGAGAAAGTGAAGAAGGACTACCTATCCTGGAAGAACAGGAGTTGATGCTGGTCTCTTCAGTGCAACTGCAGGGTTCTTGGTCTGAAGACCAGTCTCTTTAGAACTCAGGCCCTGATTTACTAAATACTTGTGATGGCGCTGATGTGACATAAAGTGATGCAAAGCAGCAGCAATTATTTATTTTCCTGTGCAAAATGTGTCCCTTTTGCAGAAGCAAATCCACTTTTTGACTCGTTGCCTAAGGGGGGGTGGGGCTTTAGTGGGGGTGGATCAGAGAAAATAAACAAACAAGGGGGATGCGTTTCCCCCCGAAACTGATGCATTACATGTGTGCTGCAGTGGACAGCACACTTCCAATTCGTCCCACCTGTAGTGTTGGGCCTCAGGCCCACATTACGCAAAGGATAGACACAGACAGGGCTTTAAGTGGGGGGAAAAAAACTGGGGGTGCTCTAAAAGGGGCGTGGCAAATTTCTTAAAGGGGTGTGGCCTATCCGAGTAGGGTCGTGGTCTAAATCAAGATAACTAGCATTGTGTGCTTAAGAAAATCATGAAGTCGCATCCAGCAAAGGATAATAAAATAGGCAAAAAGGTATATTTATTAAGTATAAGCCATAAAATACCAAACACTTTAAAAAACATGTAAAAATTATTTACATTACTTAGAAATCTATTGCAGGATTTCCCAAAACCCTTGAAGATATTCACTGTGTCTATTTTGCTGGGGTTTCTCACAACAATTTTCTTCAGCAGACCTTCTACCTTTTGCCAGCCAACTCTTTACATACAGCTTTGCGTCAAATGTTTCAAATGGAGGACCATTGAGTTTTACCCATACGCATGAAGAAATGGTCTCTACAAGAAGAGAGGCCCTTGTTGGACTAGCAATTAAGTTCATTGCGCTGAAACCTCTCTCGCAATCCGCATTACTTGCTGGCAGGGTTTCCCTGCAAACTACTAACTTTTTAATGCTTCAGGGTTTTCTTTCCACCAAAATCTTTAAAAAGTCTAAAAAGCTTGGATAGTATCTCTTGCTGGCAGCTGAAACTCTGAACACAGTTTCTGGATATCTGTTTCACCATAAAGAATGCATTCATCACCAGAAGGCAAGTTGCCTGCATCTAGCACACTGAAGCTGGCTATAAGTTCTTTCTCAGAATCCGGGGCACATCGTTTATTGATATTTACAGACAGACTTTGGTAAAACTGATTTTGATTAAGGGCAACAGAGTTACTTCTACCATGGAAAAGAGGAACATTCTTGAATTTGCCCTCGTCAACTGCTCTCTGAGCCGCAGAAGCAAACTCCCCTGGTGAGTCCTTCATTGCTCTAAATATACATACTTGACTAACCAAAAGTCTGTGGGCATTAACAATTGTGGTGGGGTTATTGGTATTTTCCGGCGCTGGCACAAGTCCTTCTGAAGGCTCACAGGTTGTGTGTGCAAGCACCGGCGCTAGAGTGTATGCCAACGTCGGTATGTATTTCATGTGTTATTGTTCATCCTATGTGTGATTTGACATGTGTGGCCCCACGTTATCACATATGTGTTACTGTAAACGTTATTTATTAGGCGATCAGTGAACAGAAGCAGACACCTGGACGGACTAACACACAGAAGGGAATATAATGTAAATGAAACGACCCATGGATGGATAAACTGACTGATGGGTGGACGGTCGGTTGGTTAGAAATAGACATATGATTGAGAAAAAAGACGGGCAGGTATGTATCTAGAGAAATCAGACAGGTTTTTGAGGCATAGAGATGACGGGCCGACAGGGGCAGGGCTGCACTGGTAGTGGTCGTGTCACTGCTGCTGGATTCTGTTGTAGACCCTCGTCCCTCGCTTGCTTTAAGGCAGAGCAGGGTCACACTGGTTGCTGGAAAAATCTTGCTGCAGGCCGTAAAAGCAGGGTCGTGCCGGTTCTAACCAGCTGTTGTTGTGCCGATGGCTGGCACGATGACGTAGGTGGCGCTGCGTGTTCAAAGAGAAGGGAAATCCTGAGAGAAAGTGTCTCTCTTCAAAGGATTTCCTTCCTGCTACAATGACGTCACGCCTTAAGCAGTGCGCGCGCATGCTCACCCGAAACACCAAACAAAAACCGGGACGTCTGGTCACCCTACCTTTGACCTTTGAGGCCCGAAAATAGAGCCCCTAGAGACCCCTTTCGAGGCCCCCAAAAAAACTGGGGGTGCTCAGACCCCCACAGACCCCCCACTTAAAGGGGCTCTCGTTCCCTGTCCATGCTGTTGCTCTTATGTCTTGGTCCTTTATCAGAATCAGTTTTGTTGGTGCCCTGCCCGCAGTGTTAAAGACCTTGGGGCAGATTTACGTTTCCTGGCGCATCCCTGCAAATCAGCAGGGATGCGCCAAGAAACGTGCGACACGCAATGCCATCGTAGCGCCACCACAAATGCGCCGCATTTACAATGCGGCGCGCCATGGCACAAGGATTGGCAGATGCATGTCGCATCTGCCGGCGTAAGGTTGGCGCAGTGCTGGAGTTGTCGCGGGCGCGACGCAACTTCAGCACTGTGCCAACCCGGCCTATCTTCCACATGGTGCGTCACACCTTACGCCTGCTTCAAGCAGGCGCAAGGTTTTGACGCAGCGGGGTCAGAAAAGTGACTGAGTGAAATCTTGTAGATTTCACTCAGGCACTTTTCCGAGGCGTTCCTGCACCGGAACGCCCACCCTGCGCCGGAACGCCCACATGAAACCTGACGCAGGTTTCATGTGGCGCAGGGCTTACAACGTGACGCATCTCCCTAGATGCGTCACGTTGTAAATCCCCGCAGCATGGCGCTAGCTTTACGCCGCCACTGCGTCACAGAAGTGACGCAACGGCGGCACAAAAGTGGCGCACGGGGCTTGTAAATCAGCCCCCTTCTCTGGAGCTGTACAGGTTAGGAAGGGAGCCATTCAATCAGGTAGGTGAGAATATTGCTGCCAGAGAAAGTGAAGAAGGACTACCTATCCTGGAAGAACAGGAGTTGATGCTGGTCTCTTCAGTGCAACTGCAGGGTTCTTGGTCTGAAGACCAGTCTCTTTAGAACTCAGGCCCTGATTTACTAAATACTTGTGATGGCGCTGATGTGACATAAAGTGATGCAAAGCAGCAGCAATTATTTATTTTCCTGTGCAAAATGTGTCCCTTTTGCAGAAGCAAATCCACTTTTTGACTCGTTGCCTAAGGGGGGGGGGGGCTTTACTGGGGGTGGATCAGAGAAAATAGACAAACAAGGGGGATGCGTTTCCCCCCGAATCTGATGCATTACATGTGTGCTGCAGTGGACAGCACACTTCCAATTCGTCCCACCTGTAGTGTTGGGCCTCAGGCCCACATTACGCAAAGGATAGACACAGACACCAGGAGATGTGTAGCAGTAACTGGCCTCGAGCACATGCACCCGGGCCCTTTTATTGACGGGGCCACGTCACCCGTGGCACCCGTGATGGATGGGTGTGGGGGTGCAGTGTGTCCAGCCCTCAAGGGAGTGGCTGGGGTTACAACTTCCTGCGGAACACTAGAACGTGTCCCGCAGGACATTACATTCCTCCCAACTTTATTGAATAACAAACAAAACATTAGTCCAACCTGTGGGGACAAAACAAACAGTTATTGGAATACCACAGGGTCCATCAGTCTTCTGAGTCAGGTGGCAGGACGACGTCAGACAGGAGCTGGTGACGGTCTGTGGTAAGTTCTAACAGCTCTTCACAGTGGGTTGCATCGTGAGCACGGACGGAGTTCACGGTGAGAATTCACAGAAGTGTTGCTGGACCAACTGTCCCTGTTGAACTGCTTGGCTGTGACCGGTAACCTGTCGGTGGGGGCAACGTCTCTTCACCCTCTCCCGCCTGGGGAGGCCCGTCGTCGGGGTTGATGCGGGACTGTAGGAGGGCTGCGCTGGGGGCCGCTTGTGTGCCGTCTGGGGGCAGCTGCAGGACCGCTGAGGAGCCGTTACTTAGTTGCACGCACAACCTTCACAGGTGGATGAGTCTTGGCTAGGACTTGCACTCGCTGCCGCGGTTCCGGTGTAGGCCAGGTTCAGAGGTGGCTTCTATTTTCTTTAGTCGGCTGGCGTGGCAACGGTGTAGGATTCCAGTCCACTTGTGCTCTGGTAGTGGTGTTTGACGCATGTGCTGAGGGCTGGCGTGATTGTGGTCGCCAGCCATGTGGTGAGTCGGAATGACAGATGGTGGTGACTTGCTGGGAGAGTTTGGATGTCAGGAGGGACTTAGCAGCCAGGTGTCTCCGTCTTGTTGAGGTTGGTCTTCGGTGGCGGCTTGACACGTAGAGTGTACGGATCCTCTCTTGCCTGTTTTGGGGCCACTGCCGACTCCATCTTGAGGCGGTGTGAGGGCGGGCACTCAGTGCTGATCTTCACCCACGGCATCTGCGGCCTGGAGCAGGGATGCCGTTGACTTGGACTGCCAACACGCTGGGATGGACGGTCGCCTGGGGAAGCGTTGGGGAGAGACGCGGATTGCGCTTGCTGCGGCTTGTGCTCGGTTCTCCCGTGAGGCTGTGTCCAGGGACGTCGGTCCGCGTTGGTGGCTGTCTGGTGTGTCTGGGTGTGCTCTTGGCTTGCTGTGAGTCCTCGGTCTTCTCCCTTTGTTGGTCTCTTCAGCCCACCTGTGTTCCTCTGATTTTCTGGGTGACAGGGCTGTCACTCTTCTTTCTTCGAGGGCGTTGCGCTTGGACCTCGAGGCGGCGCCGGCTTCTGCCTTCGCTCCGGCGCGCTCCTTGCTTGCTGGGCGACGTGACGTCCTGTCGCGTGTCGCTGGTTGTTGGAGCGCCTGTTGCTGTGGCGGCTGACCACGTGGGGTGTACGACTCCTCTCTTGCCTGTCTTGGGTCACCGCCGACTCAGTCTTGAGGCAGTGTGAGGGAGGACACTTTGTTGTCTTCGGCCCGCTGCGGGGCTTTGCTGGTGCAGTGGAGACGTGGTCGTCCTCTGTGCTGCGTTTAGCAGTGTTGCTTTGTGGAGATCTCTATCTCCTGGGCACCTGTCTGTGCAGTCAGGTTCACTGGCGCGGCTTTCTGCACGCTTCTGGCTTTGCGTGCTCTTTGCGTGCTCTGTCTTCTTCTTGGGTGCTCTCTTCTGGCACTTGGTGTGCCTGTGGTGTGGTTTGCGGTTGTGCCTGTTCACCAGTAGGAGCGTGTTGGGCAGCCACGTGTGGTGCGTGCTCTGCACCAGTCTTTATTGCGCTATTGCTGGGGGCAGCTCCCTTGAGATGTTGCTGTCTTGGCTGGTCGTCCACGCTTGCTAGTGGGGGTTGTCGTAGCGTCTCTGCTTGAGGTGGAGTCAGGCAGCCACCGGTGGTGCGCACTTGGCACCAGTTTTCCTTGTGTCTCAAAGGGTGACAGCTACCTGGAGACATTGCTGTCTTTGAGGGTGTCCTTGCTGCTCTCACTTGCAGGGTGCAGAGGGACATTCTCTGGGCATTCCTCTCTGAGGGCACGTCTCGCTGTGCCTGGTGCAGTCGGTTTCAGCAATGGGCTTGAGCAGGCAATCTTTCTCCTAATGGCGGTGTGCACTCTTGAACCTGGTGACTGTTTTTTCGTTAGCATGGCCTTGCGGTGCTTCAGGAACCACTGTGTTGCCTGCCTGCGATGAGAGGGGAGCGCTGGCGTACTCTTTGCTGATCAGGGTAAGGTTGCACAAGACTGTTAAAAATGTGTCCATTGATTTGTAGACTTGTGCTGTGCTCTGGTACCCTTGGTCTTTAGGTGGCACTGCAGACACACTCCTCAATGCTATGCCTTTGACTGTTGGTCGCTGTGGGCAGTCAGCTTACTTAATTGTTCTGCGGGACTTGGCCTGGATCCACCTACCAGCATCAGTGTTCGTTTCTGCTGACTCTGCACCTATAGGCAGTGTACTGGTGCGGCAGGGCCTTTCATACGGCCTGTCTCTACATTCTGGGGAGAATAGGCTGTGAGGGCACTGCTGGCAGTTTGCTCAGGCCGGGCTGTGTGTTTGTTTCAGCGCGTTGCTTCTGGGAGGCCACCAGGTGGCGCTGTGGTTGTTTGCTGAGAGAGTTTTCTGAGAGAGCTGGCCCCTTCCTCACTCTGTTCCCTTGGCCTTATACGAGGCATAGCACTTCTTCTCCTCTCATGGGTATGCTCGCCCACCTTTGCAGAGTTCCTCAGGCAGCATGCTGTGCACAGCCTGCAGGCACCACGGACGGTGCATGGGCCGTAGGTTTATTCCTCCTGCCAGTGCGGGTGCCGCGGTTGGCCACTAGATGGCGCAGATCCTTTTCATTTGGCACTGGCAGCCTTTCTCCAGTTGCGTGCTGAGCCGCCCCACGGGGTTTATGGGGCGGGCGTGGCGGCACTTCGTGCAGTGAGCTGCTGGTGTCGAGGTAGGTGCTCCCTTTTACTATTTTCCTGTTTCAGGCAGGCATGGGCAGCCTGCTGAAAGGTCGCTGAGAGGATGGGAGGTATGGCGGGAGGCAGCCGTCTGTTGGTGACACCCGGTGCCTTGCTGGTGGCCCGCTACTGCGCTGCAGGCAGTCCTCGCTGTGATGCGCTGGGGGCACAGAGATGCTGGCATGGGCTTTCTCCACCGCTGGCGCGGCCGGGCACCAATCCCTCACTCATGCCGGGCTGCAAGGAGTCTAGTCTCTGCCAGGGGTGCTGCACCAACTTCGCGCGTGCAACAGCAGGGAGGCTGTGGATCGGAGCGCTCCCGCCCCACTAGGTCGCGGCGCCGTGATGTCCTTGACCTACGTATCGGGTTTCATCAGTGAGTGCCGGTTGGTGCGCCGTCATTCATTTGATCCCGGCGGCTTAGATGCAGGGGGTGAGAAAGGGGTAGTGCGGTGTTCAGACTGTGCCGCTTCTCAATGGCTTTGGACTACGCAAGCGGCTCTGACCTCAGGCTGCTGCTGTCGGTGCCGGGAGCAGTCGTGCCGCGCCGTGCCCCTTCTCCTGTTGTTGTCGGTGCCACAGCTGCGGGCGGGACAACCGGTGGATGCCTCAGGGTATGGGTGGGGGTACTCCGAGGGTCATAGCCCTGGGTGCTTCTAGCGCAGCACCAGCAGCGGCAAGTTCCTGCGAGTCTGTCCATTTCCTGGGCCACTGACCTTCCGCAGTCTGGCTGGCCGGTAGCAGGGCTGCAGCGGTGGCAGTATATGGGCACCTGCCGGGACCTCTCCCGTGATGCCGGGTCATGCGCTGGGTGGCCTCCTTCCTCCTCAGCATGGCCTCAATCGTCGTGCTGGCAATGGGCGTGAGGGAGCCTCCAGGCTGGCTACCTTGATCCTCCAGGGTCTAGGAGGCGGTAACTGGGTGACACGATCCCCTCCGCAGTCAGGGGGGGGGGCCGTCACAGTTCTGGCTCATTTCCTCCCCATGAAGGGCGATGAAGCGCCAAGCAGCAGGCATGCGGGGTTGACTATCCCATCCTTGTCGCCAGTGTAGTGTTGGGCCTCAGGCCCACATTACGCAAAGGATAGACACAGACACCAGGAGATGTGTAGCAGTAACTGGCCTCGAGCACGTGCACCCGGGCCCTTTTATTGACGGGGCCACGTCACCCTTGGCACCCGTGATGGATGGGTGTGGGGGTGCAGTGTGTCCAGCCCTCAAGGGAGTGGCTGGGGTTACAACTTCCTGCGGAACACTAGAACGTGTCCCGCAGGACATGACACCACCCTTCTGTGATTATCTGCGCATAGGAATTTGGACTGAAAGAGTATGCGTCCTCTACAAATCGAGCCAGCGCTCCGGGTACAAGGATCTGTCCGTTTCTAAGCCTCTGTTCTTTTCTTAATAAGTTAATGGTGCCTTGGTAATTGGAGACTTTTATCTTGCCCAATAGACCGTCAGATGGTATCCGTAACATACAGCTTTTTCCTGTATCTTTAATTTCCACATGAGTTTATGCTGTAAAGTGCTTTTCTATCACCTCAGCTTCACTGCAGCCTCACCTTGGTTTTCCAGAGCAGGACTTATCAAGATGTCAGATCATTCAAACAACGTGGATCATCCTCTGCTGAAGCCTGCATTAATCCTCACCGTGATCCCTGTCACCTGATCAGCGCATTTGTTGAGAGCAGAACAGAGAGTTTCCTTTAAGTTAACAGGGCATACATTCTTTCTTCAAAAGCGCGGCTTCATTTCATTCTTCTGGTGAGTCACAGTGCCCTGAGTCTGATGCTAATATTGGACTTCATTGATGCTCAGATGGCATTATTCCATTTTGTACTGAATTTGAATTTTAAAGTTTGAGTTGGTATAAGTTATTGTCTTGAACACATGCTTTTGGATATGCTTTCCATCTTCTATGAATGTTGATGTACTGAAGAGTGGTTGTACTGGTAAAGATCCCTGTGACAATGCCCAAACCCAACAGCTCTCAAGTGACTTGATCTACCCCTCATAGGTGCTGTGTTGGTTTGTGTTATGGGGTCTTTGTGTCTGTATGTGTGGTGCTGGCTGGTTGGTATGTGTAACGGAGGTGTGGTGGAAGTATTAAGGGCTGTAAGCATTGGTGGTGGAAAAAGTCCATTAGTGATTGTGAGGAATATGTTTACCATGTTGGGTGTGTATTGTGGCAATTGTGCTACAGTATCATTTGGTTAGCGGTCATACCATTGAAGTGACCTCTATGCACTCTGGGTTGTGAGTTGCCACATGGCTAAAGGTGAGCTAGATTCGTTTGTTTATGCAGATCACTGGAATTCATGCAGTCCAGAGTCTGACGGATGCGGTCACATGACTTTCTACGCTGGCAACATTCTGCAGTGCCAGACAACTCTGTTTTTATGGACCAGAGTTTGATGGTTGCGGGTTGGTATTACATAGGTAGTGAATTAGGCGGTTACATGAAAGAGTCAGTTGAATCTACCATTATGTAGAAAATGGTGGTGTGGTGTGTGAGTGGTTAAATGTGTAATGTTATAGTCACCAGTTGAGAGGTCCTTGTTTTGTGTTGTCTCTTTGAACGATTTGTGAATACAGATTGTGTGTGCTTCTTAGTATGCAAGGGGGTATATTCACAAGAACGTGTGATAAACATTGCCAAAATAGCTTACCGCAACTTCTCACATCGCAGCCCATCGCGGGAAAATAACGCTTTGTTAACGTGGCATTCCCAACACGGCGATCCCGTGCGATAATCGCACAATAACGCGGCAAATGTCCGTGAAACAACCACCGCGACGGCGAAAAAAATGCAAACCTCAACGCGAAAAATGTTGCGATGGGCCCAACCGCGATAAAATCTGTGTGATAACTAGCGAGAGGCCAGCAAGTCCCACGCGTCATGCGGGGAAAAGCACCAGAAAAGCACCCAAAAAGATCACACCAAAAACAAGATGAACTGCAGAGCACCATGGATGCACCTGGGCCGAGTGCCGAGGCCAACTCGAACCCCACAAGCACAACGGAGGACCAGCCCGGAACCCCGGGGAAGGGCAAGGAGAAGAGGAAGAGGAAGACGGGGTTCCAGACTGCAGGAAAACCGGATCCACCGCACGGTGTGGACAGAACACCACCAAAACTGTCCGTCACCACCACCGTGTCATTGGCAAGACAAATGGAAATATGGGAGTCCAATGAGATGACTGTGTAGGTCTGAACTAGCTGTGGGCACATTACCCATGAACAACATACTCGCAACCCCCCAACGTAGCCCCACGTCCATGTAGGAAATAGGTCTGTGTGTAAAAATGTCAGTCGGTAGCAGGCCTAAAGGTGGTCCACCATAACATATGACAACAGTACCTACCGTCGCATACTTGGGTTACCATCAGTCTTGGCTGCTGGAACGCCGTTACTCGTCCATGAAAGCGAGCGCAGCTTCCTGTGCAATCAGTTCCAGGAGTACGTCGTTGTCTAGCTCAACTAACACGAGGGCGAGCCAATCCATCAACTGGTCCGTACAGATGTGCTCCGTCTACGCCGTCTCACCAATCCGCAATACAGCCCAATAGGGGGGCGCCTCAATGTGGTCACTGCACACGAGGAATTGTGCAAACTCCCATGTCCAACCGCCAGCACATATGCCAAACATCCAGGCATCCCATGAACGGGAATCCCGGTTACACTCCTGGTCGTGGGCCAACAGGGGGCGCACACACAAGTCATAATCCAGTTCAGCTACCATTGTATTGGATAGGCAGACATCCATGGGCCACTCGAATATGCATGTCCGACAGTGGAACCAGGGCTGGACGCAGGTGACGTACGCAAGACGGAAGCTCAGACAGAAACTGATGCGCAACACTGCAAGTGGCAGTGCCCCCAACATTTGCAGCATTCGGGCACGGTACAGTCCCACGTGACTGGGGTTGTGCATGTGCCCGGGATGTTCGGCCATTGCGGTGGTGGCACTCGTAGAACCGGCACTCCTCTGACCTGCGGCAGTCATGTGGATGAAAAGCCACAGTTCGGAGCAATGAGTCGTATGGGTGTGCGACGTTAGGAAGTATGTGTTGTAGTGTACGTAAGTGTGAAGGCCATTCCATGCAAGAGTACCCCGAGCAAGGGCCTCTGTGTGTGGGGTGTGGATACGTTGGTCCTTCATCATCCCTGTGCAAAGTGTGGGAGTCGTCTTCATCTGCTATGATATCTCTCCCAGGGGGTGTCTGCCGCATACTGTACCAAGGTCGGAGGTGCAGATGCCCGTCCGCCTCCTGTGTGGAGACAAAGGAGCATTCATCCCTAATGTCAGTCTGACTACTGCTTGCAATCTGGAAATGTGATGTGGCTTACACACTGCAATTGAGGCTAGGCCTTAGGCCCATGGCGCACCAAGAACGATACACACGGCAGTTGGCATGCATGAGCCAAGCGCCCGAGCGGACTGGCGCACCTTGTACATTTCCACCCTCCGGCTGCATGCAACATTGCAGATCGCGGACCGTGTGGCGCAGACACTGTGTCAGAGACACACGCATATGTACATTTCCTTCCCAGCCCAGACCAGGACCACGCCCAGAGCCCGGAGATGATACTTCTCACCCCTACGCTGGACGTGCGTACGCAAGCCCAGCCCACTCCGTATACGTATAAAGGGTGGGACGACTGAGCTACATGGACCAAATCTTCCATAATGCCCGAGGGGACAGTGCTGCACCCGCCTGCCATGTCATGAGACGCAATCATGAAGGGACCATGACTTGCGGGGCACAGAGTTGAACTGCGTGCGGCACGGGCCGCGCAACACTTGACGGTGACTTTCGTTGCACTGGGTTAGTGGCACCCGGAGCACGTCGGCCGGCACGGGCATACCGCCACGGGTCGGTGACTCACGGGGCACTGAGGTAGGGCCACCTAATGTGCTGAGCGGGTGTGCAGCCTGCGTTGATGACGTGTGCACTGTTATGGACTCTCCCATTCCGAAATCAAAGCCCAGTTTCAGGTGTGTGACCTAGCAGCCCGCGGGGCGGGTCCGCGTGATGTGGAGGCTGCCAAGGTCTCGTGTCCCGGGCTCGGCGCATGCACCGGCACGTGGTTGGAGACACACCGGTGGCGGAAGGTGAGCAGTGAGGCCTGGGGGCGCATGGGCGGACAATGTCCACTGGGCGGTGGGAGGGGCTGGTGTGCAGCAGCATGTGTGCGCAGGGGCGGGCGAGCGATGTTGTTGTGTGCAATGGTATGTACTCTGCCATTATTACATCTGGACTCCATTTCAGATGAAGGACCTAGTGGACTGCAGTGGATACCGGCACATGGTTGGAGACACACCGGTGGCGGAAGGTGAGCAGTGAGGCCTGGGGGCGCATGGGCGGCTGTCTCTCGCCCTCTCATCCTTTCACTCTCTCTCTCTCTCCCTCTCTGTCTCTTTCCCTTTCTTTCTCCATCTCTTCCTCTCTCTCTCCTTTGATGTGCGCATGGCACACGTTCTAATCTTAGGTTTTGTCTTGCAGGCTTTGATTTACAGATTGTCCGGAGGAGACCCACCATGTCTATTGAGAGTTGATGTTCTTTTTGTTGAGTTTCTATTAAAATATTTGTTTGTGAGTTCGAAGATGTCTGAATGATTTTCCTTGTTCTGGACACACATGTATGTTTCTTGTTGTAATTGAGCGGCTTCATGCGTATTTTCCATCCCATGGTCTGTGTACTTGCTGTGGCATGACTTGGTTGGGGGGGGGTCCTGGGGGTGGTGGCGGTGGATGTTGTGGGCCTCTTGGCTCTCCGAGGTGCATGATCAGGTGCTCCATGGCATCTGTTGGTCTTCAGGTTTGGCTGTGGGCTGGCCTCCCTTACATTCTGCAGGTACTCGTCCTGCTTAACACCAGCAAAAGGCAAGTGTTAATTCCCTGCTGCTACCGCGGATTATCACCTGTTTTGGACTCGCATCGCAGATCTGGCTGGCCGTTGGGAATCGCGCGGTGTTGTGTTTTCGTGTGTTTTTGCACGGGAACGCCTACTCTGCATCTCATTAGCGTTAGATGGCGGTGTCATCCGTGGCGATGTTTTTGGCGGCAGCTTTTGCTGGATATGTGGCGATGTCGGCAGTTAGCACCAGCTTGGGAATGGGGCGATAATTCTATCGCCACTTTTGCTGCGCTAAAGTGCCGATAACTCGGCGATAAGTCCTTGTGAATATGCCCCAAGGTGTGTGGCTCTGGTCTCTGGAGTGCACATCCGCCTGGTCGATCATTTATTTTAGGGTATTTGTTGAATACACATGTGAACGAGAGTGTAATGTTTGAGTGACTTGTGGATAGCTGGTTGACCTATGATACTGGTGTGTTTTCAAGGCGGTCACATGCTTGCAGGACATCCAAATGGTGCAAGAGATAATTAAGCGTGATGTGTGTGTGGTGTTGAAAAGTGACAATTTCCAAGTAGTCTGGCCTTTGGTGGTTACAATCTGATAAGAAATATGAGACATTGCAATTTATCTGTAGCGTGGAGGAGCAATCCTTGCCAGTGAGGTGACTTTTGGCACTTGCGAATGAGATGACCCAGACAAACTAAGGGCCTTCTGTATTAACACGCTTTCCCATAGACACAGAATGGCTAAAACCCTTTGATACATCTGGCCCTAAATTGGCATCGGAAGTGGATGTGCAATTTTAAAGAGAAATGTGTTGCCCTTTTGTACTTGAGGCAATCGAGGTTATTTGAGATGTGCAAGCTAGAGACAAGCATGAGGGGTAAACATTTTCAAGGGGCCATAAGACAGAGCACAGTGCATGTACAGTGTTTGAGAATGACGCATTGCCGGTCGGTCTTTGGTACAGTGGTGAATGTGCATGATTATAATTCTGAAGATGTACTATTTTGACACCTATACATTTAGTGATGCTATGACTGAGTTTATGAGAGATATAGGTGAAATTCCACTATTGCATAAGAAGGGTTTTAACATGCACTGAATGCAAACCTAGGGGCAGGTTTACTAATTTTTCATGAAACGCAGCAAGGCAACGTGCTTCATTCATTACGTTAAATGGAGGGAGCAGAAATGCTCAATGTCTACTAAGATATGGTGCAATTCTACTCTCTCCTAGCTCAGGCCCATTGTGTGCTGCCTAGTGCCAACACAGGCACCCTTGCGCCATGCTGCAACGGTGCCTGCGTTACACAGCCAGGATTGATTTTGTGAAGGAAGCAGTGCTTAATACACCAGTGCTTGTGACTGTCTGCCAGATGGTGACGTTGTTAGTCTAATTTAGAGATGAGTGTAGGAGAGTAGGATCTGCTTCTTATAGTTACCCCCACTTTTTGCTGATGTTTCACTGTTTTCGACTTAGTCTGACTGGGATCCTGCTATTCAGGACCCCAGTCTATCTGCTTTCTCCTCTAAATTGATTGCATGTACTTTAGGTACACTCCAGATTGGATTCTGGGGTACCCTTATAAGTCCCTAGTATATGGTATACTATGTACCCAGGGCATAGGTACCCCAGAGGCCTCCAAGGGGCTGCAGCATGTATTATGCCACCCCTGAGAGGCCATTCAAAATGACACAACAGGTCTGCTACTGCAGCCTGTGTAAGGTGGTGCATGCACCCCTTCCTTAGATATAGGTTCACTATATCTATCCTAATCACTGCACATATAAGCCTATCAGTCACCCCTATGGCAGGCCTTACCAATCCTGAAGGCAGGGTGCTGGGTTTTATGTGAGAGGGTGCCCATGCATGAGCAGAGCCCCTCTGCAGCCTTCGGAACCACTATTCCGGGGTTGTCTGTGATGCAGCCAACCATATACTCTTAAGTGCATTATAACCTCGCTGTAAATGCTAACTTTAAAACAGCTGCAAGGAATTATGTTGTATTTGGTGTCAAACACCTTGGAATCATACCTCCACACCAGTAACAGGTGTGGGAGGTAGGATTCCTCCCTCCTAGAGGGAGAAATATGACAGCACCGGTACACCCGGTACCAGCTTCACAGAGCCCTGGCATCACAAAATGGATGCTGCCAGCCACAGACACGAGTCTGCCCTTCTGCTGCTGGACGAAACTCCGGCAGGGGGAGGCTTGACAATAGGTTTCCTGTCACAGGGAGGTGTGACCACCTCCCAGACAGGCTTTAGTGTATTGGGGCTGGGTGGGTGCACTCTCAGAGTGCTTTGAAGTCTGCACTGGGGGCACATTTGGTGTCCCTGTGCATAGTCCAGCTCAAACCGGTTGCAGGGGCTACCAGCCCCTGCTCTGGCGCGAAACTGGACAAAGGACATGGGTGTAGCCACCCCTCTGTCCTGACCCTCCCATAGGTGGGTCCCCAAAGTTTGTCCCACCACTTCCTTGGGTATAAAGTAGGAACCCTGACTACAGGACTTTAGATATTACCTGGACTAAACTCTGCTACAGAAATCAAGTAACCTTCGATGATCTATGCTCTACTGGACGACTGAAGAATCTCCCTTGGAGTAAAGGAGTTACTCCCCTGCAACGCAGGCACCTAAACGCACCTGACCGGTTTGCATCTACGCAGCTCTCGACGGACTCCGAAGATTTTGCAACACAGGAGGTGGGTGCCCAAGCTTCCCCGAGGCCGACTAGTGCTCTCAGCAAAACTGAGATCCGCAGCCCTCGTGGGGACCGTGCAACCCGAACCCCTGGACACCGTGCACATTTGCAGCAGCATATGCTTTCAGGCGATCCCTGAGGCTGTGCTTTGGGCTACTTATAGTCCAAGCCCCGAGCAGTGTTTCCACCGAAGATTATTGGCCTACATTCCACGAGTGTTCCGTGGGCTGGTATTGTGTGATTCCTCTCGAGGTCCCTTCGCGATCCCTGGTCCGTTGACCTGTGGGTCCCTCAGAAGGCAAATGTCACTTTCAGTGAGCTTCCCTGGTTGCTCTAGACGTGCCCTGACTCTCCATCGCTTGGGGAGTCGCCAGGACCTTGCTGGTCCTCACAGAAGCATCATTACTCAGACCGCCTGGGTTGCAGTTGCAAGGCTTGTTGGTCTCCAATCCGAAAACTCAGCTCTCGACATCCTTTGTGGGACAGCTCGCCTGCGGATCCTGGTTGTCGTCGATGTCTCCTGGTCCCCGTGGCTGCAGAGTCAAGCTTCACCTCTTCGCACCTGAAGCACCCGACATCGGTGGCATTCGATTGCTCCGCTCCTGGTCACGTGAAGTGACCCAGACTTTGTCCCCTCTGCTTTCAGGTTCTTCTCATCTCCGATCCAGGCTTGGATCACACTGGACACTTTTCTTCTCCATGGCAGCAGTACTTTCTCGCATCACGCCATTGAAAACGACGAGGGTTTCCGACACCACTTGACCACTATGCACCCGGCTCCTCTGGGATAGGTAACTCGGGTACCTCGGTACTCTCAAGGGTGCTGGCCTTAGAACCTTCTATGTTTAGCTGGGTTTGCTTGAAGTCCTCTACTAAGTGTCCTTAATCTTTAAAATTCCAACCGCGACTTTCCCATAGAGTTGTACGGAGCTCACGTCTGTGTTCCCACACTGCACCTGTCCTCCGTGGGTCCCCTGTGTCACTACCTTGGGTGGTTCCTTGGGGTCCCAGTGATTCTACGTGCTCTAGGCACTGTGTCTAGTCAAGTCGTGGTTGTTATGCCACTTTCTTAATATATGGTTTGGTCTCCCCCTGGAGCCCACGGTGTATTGTGTTATTTACTGTCGTTCTAGTACTGTAATATTGTGTGCCTTGTTCTCTAATCTCATAAAGAGGTTAGTAGAGAGTGTTTAGTAATAAATACATATATTTTATATATACCTGGGGTGGTTCTCCTTTCATTTGGTTATTCAAGAGGTTCTATACTGGTAAAACAAGCTGCTTTACATTCCTTCAAGACTTGGCCTGAAGGCTGCTCTCCACAGCTACCACTAGGATAGCTTTCTATAAAGGTTGTCTTTAACCTAATCATCAATAAGGGTCGTTTGGACTGGTGCAAGGTGCCCACTTTAATTAGTGGACAGCATATACCAGGCCAACTTCTCACATTGGTGTGCAGTGGTTGGGATTCAAGCTTGCTATTGTTTTACCAGATAATCTCAGTGAGTAACTAACTGAAAACTACTAAAGGTACTTAGGTACATATAAATCAAGTCTAGAATAAAGTAAGTTCTACTGAACTTAGAGTTGGGTAAGCCAAGGGTCTAGCACACCCTTTCTCCAACTCAAGAGAGTCTCAGTTCCCACTAGAGTAGGTAGGTGCATACACCACACCACACTAGAATGTCTTCAAGGCCTGAAGTCAGTGACTCCTTGCCAACTAGGTATGACCATCTCACATTCCAAGAATTGAGAAATATGTGTACATCTAGGAAACTGAAGACAGGGAGACATGCAAGCACTCAACGCCTCATAGAGGCTTTGCTGTTAGATGAACTCAGAAAGACCCCAGGGTCTGATGAGGCAGGCAAGTTGGGTGGGGCAGCAGAGGAAGAAAGGCCAGGAAGTGAAAACTTCTATGACCTGGACTCCAATGCTGACCAGGGGGATCAAGATGATCCTAACCTGGACAATCCAATTCTTCCTTCAGGTGAGGAAGGCCTCAATGGCCCTCTCTTTACTCCCCCAGGAAGGGTTAACAGTCTACCAAGAAGATCCAGATCTCCTTCTCAGGAATCAGATCATTCTGGTACTTCTGGAGGGACCTCTGCTTCTCATAAAAGGGAATCCTCTTATGAGAAGAAATGCCAACTGCTTGAGTTTGAGAGAGCTAAGCTCAGAATCAAGAGAGAGCAATTGGCCTTAGATAGGGAATCCCTGGAGCTTCAGAGAGCTTCTCAGAAGTTGGGGCTAGAGCCCCATGGTGGCAGCCACAGTGTCCCTAGAGGTAGAGAAAATACTCATGACCATAGGAACCTGAACAAGATTGTCCCTCCCTACCAGAGTGGGGATGACATCCACAAATGGATAACTGCACTGGAGAGGGCCTGTAAGGTACAGAGGGTCCCTCAGGAGCAGTGGGCAGCAATCTTGTGGCTCTCCTTTGCAGACAAAGGTAGACTCTGGCCTAGTCAGAGTTCCAACTCAGGCTATGTTGATCTGTGATGGAGGCATGGATATGGCCTCCTTATTTGTAAGCCCCAGTAATCTGGGCAAGTACAGACAACAGCCTAACAGCCTATAATCAATGGAAAGGAGGCCTTGGCATTCAGGGACACAGGAGCAAGTGTCACAATGGTGACAAAAGATCTTGTGGCTCCTGAGCAAATCACACTTGGTGAGATGTACCAGGTGACCAATGCTAGCAATGTCAGGACAGACCATTCCTTGGCAGTTGATAATTTCTCCTGGGGAGGGGTAACTGGCCCTAAAAAGGTTGTGGTAAGTGCAGACCTCCCAGTTGAATGCTTGTTGGGCAATGATTTAGAAACTTCAGTTTGGGCTGAAGTGGAACTCAGGACTCATGCAGAAATGTTGGGTATCCCTGCAGATGTGTTTGCTATGACCAGGTCACAGGCAAAAAGGTCTAACACTGAACAGGTCCTGGATCCTGGAAAAATGGACCAGGCACCTTCCAAGAGAAGGAGCAGTAGGGTTAAGGCAGTGTCTTCCCCCTGCCTCAGAATCCAGATCAGTCTCTTGAGGGAGCTGATCTTAGTCCTGAAGAAGGAACGGTCCCAGATGAGCTTGAACCTGATCAGGTTGAGTTCTTGGGGACAGGGGGCCCTTCCAGGGCAGATCTGAGCCAGGAGCAACTGAGCTGCCCCTCTCTTGAACCCCTCAGACAGCAAGCTGCTGCTGAGGCTGCTGGGAGTGCTAGTGGGTCCCATAGGATCTACTGGGATGATGGACTCCTTTACTCAGAGTGTAGAGACCCCAAGCCTGGAGCCACCAGGAGGTTGGTTATACCTCTGAAGTTTAGGAGTTTCCATTTGACACTAGCACATGATATCCCATTAGCAGGTCACCTAGGCCAAAACAAGACTTGGGACAGAATTGTCCCTCACTTTCATTGGCCTCATATGTCTGAAGACACCAAGGAGTTTTGTCGCTCCTGTGTCACCTGTCAAGCCAGTGGTAAGGCAGGTAGCACTACAAAGGCCCCCCTGATACCACTACCTGTGGTGGGGGTTCCCTTTGAGAGGGTAGGGATTGACATTGTTGGTCCCCTACATCCTCAAACTGCATCTGGGCACATATTTATACTGGTGGTGGTGGACCATGCCACTAGGTATCCAGAGGCAATTCCCCTTAGAACCACCACAGCTCCTGTGGTGGCAAGGGCCCTCCTGGGAATCTTTTCCAGGGTGGGTTTTCCTAAGGAGGTAGTATCAGACAGAGGTGCCAACTTCATGTCTAGTTACTTAACTGCTATGTGGAAGGAGTGTGGTGTAAATTACAAATTTACCACCCCTTATCACCCACAATGCAATGGTTTAGTTGAAAGGTTCAACAAAACCTTAAAGGGCATGATTTAAGGTCTCCCAGAAAAGCTTAGGCGCAGATGGGACATACTTTTGCCCTGCCTTCTCTTTGCCTACAGGTGTAGAAAAAAAAACCTTTGTAGGGGTTCACTGATGCACCTGGTCCTTAAACCAACAAAGAAGAGATTGGCACGGAAGCTGGAATATCAAAATAACAAGTTTATTAACCTCACATGAGGGAGACTGCGTCAATACAGTACCCTCAGGCCACTGTATGAGACAGTCTATGGAGTACAAACACTCTGGGTCTTTTATGCCCAGTTTATAGCTGAGTTAGCATGTAGACTCAAAAATAGGCGGTACAAGTGTGCACATGAATAGCTAGTTACATATAAGGATACATAAGAATTGCTTACTCAACAGAGTGGGAGGGTTTATAATATTGCTGACATTAGTTAAAATAGCCTGACAGTTACTTCAAGAGCAGGTGCATTCTAGCAGCTAGGCCTTTCTGAGCATGTGCAGTGCTCTGGCACAGTACTGAAGGAGTTAATTATAGTTCCTGACTCAAGTGAAATACAAGAGCAGGCAACAGTGAAGAGGGAGAAAGCACATGGCGAGCACATGGCTAACTAAAATGGCTGCCAAAAACAAAATGGCTTCAGCTGATGCTAACAGCCATTTCAGCAAGTTTCCACAGATGGCCGTTTTAGCATTAGCTGAAGACATCCGCTATGAATTAATAGAAGCATGGAAGTTATCCTGCACATTTATCCTCATAAATCCATTAATATCCTGATCCATTGCTAAGTGGGCATTTATATTTTGAACATTGTTTAACTGGTGAGATACAAGTAGAAATACATGGGGAACAGAGTATTGGGTCATAATGAACACACAGATAGCAGTAGAAAATAATGGCTATTATTACAAACAGAACTATCAATTTTTCCAACCCCAACCAGAAAGTAAATCCCAAAACCATCCAGTCCAATGCTAAGTTTCAGGGCTCCTATGTATTTCAGTGACCATCTATTTCAGCTCCAGAATAGCCAACAGCACATATCTAATATAATATCTTAAATAAAAAACATTTTTTTAATAGACCTTTCCAGTGTTCTTATAATGAGGGCTAGAGTACCAATTGATATGCTCAGGAGGAGGGCAGAGTAATATTTATCAACTGTTCAAAAAAACGTTTCTCTTGCAGAATAAACATTCCTAATGCAAATATTAAAGAAAATACAAGGATCATTACAAAAACAATTTTCGCTTCAGGAGACCAGGAAGACCAAACGGGGCCATGGGAATTAGGACGAGGAGCCGCAAAGGGCTGCACCTCCTCAAAAATGGGATTACCAAAGGGATACTTTGCTAAAAAGTACTTAAAAGAATAGAAGCCGCTGTACAACCAGCCAGAGGGGAGTCTTCTCCCTGTGTCCGTCTGAGCCTCACAGGCAGGCTCCTATCAAAGTTCTTTTCCAACGGTGGAGCTGCACAACTTGCAAATCAAGAAAACAATCACGGCCCAGTTTTAAGGGAAAAGGTTTCTTCTTTCAGGATAGGGCAATCACCCTCCGGGGCAAATGCCCTCAACGATCCTGTCCAGTGTCTCAGGCAGTGCACCAGTATTCTTCGCTTTAATCTAACAGGCACCAAAGGCACAGCACCTGTACCCTGAACTCAAGTCCTTCCCTAACTCCTGTGTTGCTCTTTTGTCGGGGCCACAGATTGTACCCAGTATGCCCAGGCACCTCCTGATCAACAAACAGAGGTGCAGACTTGCATTCACTTGGGGACCAGGACTCAAAGGCCTGATGGTGGGATATCTGAAGCAACCCTTGTTTCAAAGGGGGTCACCTCAAGCAAAAGCCTCCTTGCCATCCTTGTCGGTCTGTGACTCTCTCAGCTGGGCATCAAAAACTGGATCCACGCAAAGAATTCTCCATCCTGATTTGTGACCCCATCTTTCGTCCAAGACAGTAGCAGGGGTACACACTTCACGTCCCAGTGCTTCCGGCCTTCTACCTTCACTGAGGTCCTAGTTGCCAGCAATGCCTGTGCTGGTTCCCTTTACCTTGACTCCAATCTGGATCAGCGCTAACTCCCCAGGCTGAATCTGATGTCCGGGCCCCTCTGGCAATGGTTGTAGGGCAGCAGATATCTATTGATGGACAGAACAAAAAAATCTTTAGACAAGGCATACAAATAATCTATCAACAGAGAGGATAGTCTATTTCCAAATACCTTCTTTTTTTTTTTTTTTTTTAGCTTGGGGCGCCCCATACATTAGCAAGGCACCCAAGAACCACTTCATCTATCTGAGAGTAAAAAAAAAAACCTGGACCTATTAGCGAGTACAAAAGGAACTTTTGGTGAACTGACAAGAGTAAAACGTTACACTATTTGAAGCAGCCAAGGAAGTCTATGTTTATTTACTAAATTCTGAGGGAAAAAGAAAAACAATACGGACATACTCTAAATCCTTACATTTGTGTATTCCTATTTTATTCATCTGAAGAACCTCAAGAAAGGGAATTTTTAGAACAAGCATTCTTTTGTGCTTCTTGTCTTAACAAGCTTGTGTTTCATAAGTTATAACCTTTCACTACTTGTACAGGACTGCAGACACTTCTAAAATTATTTTTCTTACGTAAAAACACCTACATTTTATGCTTAGGACCATGCTCTCATGTTATAGGCGTGGCGGGAAAATCTAAAACTGCTAATTTAACAGGGATCCTTATTACATAAATAACTATAGCATGAGAAGAATATAAACAATAATGGTGTTATCACCTAAGAATTTTAGAACAAAAACTACCCACATATAGTTCCCCTTTAAAGGTCAAATAAGGGAACATCAATCTAGACTACTCATCCGTTCATAATTTCATCAGACAGGATGGGCAGTAACATGGCGTATTTTTTATTCATTTTATTAATGCTAACAATAATTTTAAAACAGTATTACTGAATTAAACGTCTCATGGCCGTTCCTAGACAGCTTAGACAGGCTCAAGAGAGAGTGAGAAAAAGAAAGAGAGAGAGAGAGAGCACATAAATCAAGAAAAATGACAATGTGTTACTTAATTTTAGGTACCCTTAATTTGCCCAGGAGCTAATCTCCCTAATCTCCTCCCCTCATTCGACAGTAGGTAACCTGAAACAGGTGACCTTCTGTCGACAATAGTTACTCCCATTTTTGGCAGCTGGGCACAAACAAACTTGTAGGAGGTAAATAGCGCATTGAGCTAGCTAGAAAACATTAATAATCAACTACCAATTCCTTTAGCAATTGTACTAGTGTAACATGAGGGCGCATGAATGCAAACTGAATTTCATTACCTCCTTATTGTAGCCCTTGCACAGTAATCTTTAAACTAAAAGCATTATTTCTATATACATGGCAGAGCTATGCTCTACACAGGGCCCACATACTTTACTGCCTTTCCTTCGCTTCTTATGACTGCGCAAAACCTGCCTGGTTTTTTGCCAAAAATAATAAGCAAAGCTTCTCTTTCTCTTTGCGCTGTCATCCCTTCCTTCAGAATCTTTTCCGAGGTCGAAGTGCCAAAGCAAACCTATTAGAAAAACCCCTCCTATGTGGGCATTTTGCTGGTCTGCTAAATACAGAACTCGACCTCTGCCCCTTAAACCTGCTGTCCCATTTCTGTGCAAGGCTATTTCCATGCGGTTTTCCAATTCAAAGTAACTCTGAAAAAGCACAGTTGAAAAGTAATCCTGTTCCGTACCAGTATGCTAATAAGTTTGAAGGTAGGATCTAACTTCTGCTGTTGTTTTGTATACTTATTTTTATTCGTGTGCAGTGTGTGATGTGCTTTCTAGCAGTTTAGAGGCCAGCTGCTTGTTCTGCAGTTGCATGTGTGCACTGCTGAAACCTGAGATCAGTTTGAAAACAGCCCTGGGTGCCAGGACTGCTTTTAAAAAGTAAATTGTGCCCAAACTCGACTTTGGTGGTAGGGGCACTTAAAAATGAATAACCTACAATGTTTTGGCATATTAGGGACCCCCAGGGTCTCCCCTGGGATATCCCAGGGGTGGGGGGTCAGAAATGTATAAGGTACACCCTTATAAAATAAGTTTTTATATGCCTGGATAAAGTGAAATTTCACATTTCACTCCCCACATTGTGGTAAAGTGCTGCTCAAATTCAACTTTGATGCTAGGAGCTTATATATTTGTCACAGAAGGATTATTAGACATTAAAAATGCAAAAACGATTTTAGTGCAATTATTGTTAATAATTTTTTTTTTCTCATATAGTCAATTTTTTTTAATAATGATCACTAACCCTTTTGATGTTTCCACATATGAAAAGCAAGCCTCATTCCTTTCCTTTTGCCTTTAAATGCATGTATTTATAACACTAAGCACAGAAGCTGTACTGAAACATAAAATAGTTTGTGTCACTTTTTAAAGGGCGGTAATTATTTACCATCAGAACCATAGATATGCTTATTTAGAAAAGCAACAAGAAAGAAAATCCCTGCTTTTAATCCTTTCTATTTTATCCAAAATAATGAAGCTGTATTTGTAACTTTTAAAATCAGTAGTCTTTAACGCACGTGCTTGATCTGTAGCTTGTGGCCGGGCATAGCCATGTGTTGTTTACTCAGCTGTGCTTTTACGACCAGCAAGCCTCAACTTCTATGCCTTTTTCAGGAGAAAAACCCTTTGCTGTATTGCAATGTCCTGAAAAAGTTGGATCTCCGTCTGTTTTGACAGACCGCTTCCTCTCAGTCAGACCGCGGTAAACAACGGTTTAAAAGCTCTTTTTCTGGTGCTGGAAATTTGAGCACGGTGCAGTCTATTTAAAACACAGGCATTCCAAGCCAGCACAAATCTATCGTCTTGTAATGTGAAAAAAAGGCGCGTTTATTTCAGCAGCAACCAATTTACTCAGATGATGTGAATGCCTTTTAATATTAATATCTAAGGATAATGCTGTAACATTTTGTATTAAGTCCTAGTTTGAAAGCACACAAATTCGTTTTTTTCTTTCTTTCTATGAGGCCTATTTTTTCCCTATTGAGTGTTAATTCTGATTTCTCCTTTTACCATTGTCGCAAAATTCACACATCTATACTTTGTTACTGTTTTACTTCTAATGGTAGCGTGCAGCTATTTAACATATGTTACATAATTAATTCCTTGAATTCTAAAATGTAATTCTTTCAATGACATTTGCATAACAGAATGACGACAAAAACCAAATTGAGCTCATTCCAGACATTTTCAAGAAGGGGGCCACACACTCAGAGCACACAACACTGCTTGCTAAGGCAAGCCATTCTCACACAAAAACATAGTCAGTACTTACTGAAACAAGTAATTTCAAGCATCACCACCGGTGTCAATCCACAACCACATAGACACTAAAAAAACAATTAACCCACAAATCAACACTTAGGACAAAGCAGCCTCAGACCTTTTCCAATAATACACCAAATTATCAGTTGGGCTGGCAGAACACTCAAAAGTGCTCCATATCACCACTTATGAATTTTACTAAGTGCGCAGATCAGGATCCTTTTTTATATATATATATTTGTTCCATAGTGTACTAGTCATCATGGAAGAAATACCATTTTTAATATACCTAAACCCATTTAGGTATCCCTCTTAGGGAGTCAGCTGAGTACTTCCTAAATCCATATTGGTACCTCCAAGACAGCAACACTTTCTACGAAGTGTGCTAGGAGCAGGCATGCCAAAAATATTATAGCATATATAATATTATTCTCCAAGTGACACTTAACACAATTTGTGCTGTTCAAGACTTCAAAATTTAGAGAAAAATCTCCTCATTACCTGCTTTCATTTGCTGCAGCAAACAAACAAACAAACCAAAAATCTTGGCCAAGCTAATCCAAACAAAAGTGTTGCTACAGCAACCTTACCAAACCAAAGTCTCCAACCTCCACCTGCCAAGTTCTGAGTGACCTAACGGTCGTTTTAAAATACTCACACCAAAGAAGATCTGTCGGGAGCGGCCAACACCTGGAGGGTCAGATCGGGAAAACCGGAAAACACGTTGGTCTGCAAAGACAAAGGGCTTCCTCGTGCAGGGTACCTCCTCAGTAGATTCCTGTCTTCCGTCAAGACCACTCCCTTGGATAGCCGCGTCTCCGATGAGGTCCCTGTTCGGGCGCCAATTTGTAGAAAAAAAAACCTTTGTAGGGGTTCACTGATGCACCTGGTCCTTAAACCAACAAAGAAGAGATTGGCACGGAAGCTGGAATATCAAAATAAGAAGTTTATTAACCTCACATGAGGGAGACTGCGTCAAAACAGTACCCTCAGGCCACTGTATGAGACAGTCTATGGAGTACAAACACTCTGGGTCTTTTATGCTCAGTTTATAGCTGAGTTAGCATGTAGACTCAAAAAGAGGCGGTACAAGTGTGCACATGAATAGCTAGTTGCATATAAGGATACATAAGAATTGCTTACTCAACAGAGTGGGAGGGTTTATAATATTGTTGACATTAGTTAAAATAGCCTGACCGTTACTTCAAGAGCAGGTGCATTCTAGCAGCTAGGCCTTTCTGAGCATGTGCAGTGCTCTGGCTCAGTACTGAAGGAGTTAATTATAGTTCCTGACTCAAGTGAAATACAAGAGCAGGCAACAGTGAAGAGAGAGAAAGCACATGGCAAGCACATGGCTAACTAAAATGGCTGCCAAAAATAAAATGGCTTCAGCTGATGCTAACAGCCATTTCAGCTAGTTTCCACACAGGGAGGTTCCAAAAAAGGGGGTTGGTTACAGCCCATTTGAGCTTCTGTTTGGACATCCAGTTAGGGGTCCATTGTGTCTAGTGAAGGAGGGATGGGAGTTAACTCTCAAATCCCCTAAACAGGATATTGTGGACTATGTACTTGGTCTCCGCTCCAGGATGGCTGAGTACATGAAGAAGGCAACTAAAAACCTTGAGGCTAGCCAGGAATTGCAAAAGGCCTGGCATGACCAAAAGGCTGTGTTGACTGTTTATCAGCCAGGACAGAAAGTATGGGTGTTGGAGCCTGTGGCCCCAGCAGCCCTCCAAGACAAGTGGAGTGGCCCTCATACAATTATTGAGCAAAAGGGAGAGGTTACCTACCTGGTGGACCTTGGAACTCACAGGAGCCCCCATAGGGTGCTCCATGTCAACAGGCTCAAACCATATGTTGACAGGGCAGACATGGGCTTGCTCGTGGCTACTGATGAGGGACAGGAGGAAGAGAGTGATTCACTCCCTGACCTGCTCTCACAGAACCCTGATGATGGTTCAGTAGATGGTGTAGCCTTGGCAGGCAGCCTCACTGACCAGCAGCAAACTGATTGCAGAAAAGTTCTCAACCAGTTTAGACATATTTTCTCACTGACTCCAAGTCAGACTACCTGGTGCACTCATGAAGTGGACACTGGGGACAGTCTGCCTGTTAAAAATAAGATTTACAGGCAACCTGACCATGTCAGGGACTGCATCAGGACTGAAGTCCAGAAGATGTTGGATTTGGGTGTGATTAGGCTGTCCGGTTTTAGGTTTAAACCTATAATAACTGATAAAACCCCACTGAAAGAGAAATAGCCCTCACCAGTTAAAACATATAAACACTGAAAAAACACCTGCACAACCACAAACTAAATGCCATTCAAAGAAAGGAAAAAGAGAGTGAAAGTCATTTTCTTTCTTCCTGAAGGGGCCAATACAATGTAACTTTGTTATACAAGCTAGCAGTAAGAAAGTCTGGGCTAACATTATTCTGCTTGAGTTTTGTTGTTTAGGGATGCCACTAAAATATTGTTTCTTCTTTTGTTTTTTCAGTTTTGTGGTCTTTGGTCTAAAGATGCAGAGTTTAGAAGCATGTTTTAGGTCTTGTTTAATTATTTTATAAACTGTAGGGAATCAGGAAATATCAAAATCATATTTGATATTTTGGCTGCGTTTGAGTCTTTCACTGATAGGTAAAATGGCTGGTTTCATAACAATCTTTCCTAATATGTGTCATCACATTTACCCAGAGCGAATGGGTAAAAACCCTTAATACATCAGCCCCCAGTTTCTAGTGAGTCAGTATTAATAGCAGGCGAATTGCCAACACCTCAGGCTTTAAACATTCAATGCAAGGTATAGTGACAAGTATATGTGAAAAGAGCGCTATCACCAAGCATCTGGGATAGTGGTTAAAACATGACATCAGACTTTTGGAAAACATAGAACGCAGTGTCACTTGGAATGCTCTGCAAAAAAGGTTATTTACAAGTTCAACAAAGATTGGAGTGATATTGTTTGCATTTGCAGTGATTCAGCTACGTATATGAAAAAGTTGTGTGATGACCTGTCAAAATTGATACCTGAGCTGAAGTGCTTCCCTGTAATAGATCCTTGCCACTTGTTAGATGGTATGCTGAAAGTATCTTTACAGTCTTCAGAGTTAATAAGGAATGCTACTGACTTTTTAGTTCATTCTGGTGCACTGTTTTCTTATGCACAGGAACTAAAACACAAATATTTATCATTTCGTGCTTTGTGTGGCATCAAAGAAAGTCATCCCAACTGTGTTCCTTAGCTGATGGTTCTCAGTCCAAGGGGCTATGAATGCTATATTATCCATGTGGCAAACAGTTACAGAATTTTTGCTGAGTGATGATGCCAAAGGCAAGAAATGTGAGGATCTTTGGTCACATATTGATAGTGATGTGAAAAAAAGTACACTACTGCATTCTTAGATTTTTACAGGAAAGCATGACTGCTGTAGTGGACATAATAAAAAAACTAGAGTCTGAAAACACCCTTGTCTGCCAAGTGCTCAGCATAATTAGATTAGATGTGAAACAACTCCCTTGAGAGTAGGCTGGGCAACACCTTTAGTGACTTTGGCACTGCAACAAGTTCCATGTTAGAGTGCTTGCCACTTGGTAAGCAAAGCAATGGCGAAGAGCAATTCAGGAACTTTTATTTTACAATGTATGAGAAATGGCTTGCAATGATGCATAGAAATGTCCCTTCACCACCAATGGCATTTGAAGTCAATGAAACCTCACTGTGGTACTCTGTTCTAGATGCCTTCCGTAAGGGGGAATTTCCTCCGTAGTTTCAAAAGTGCTGCTTCATTTTTGACCGTTTCAATAACTCTGAGGGCATAAGCGCCCAGATCAGCGCAAATGTTGCAGAACCTGCCCTGAGAATCACTATCTTCAAGTGAACGAGTGTTGGCATGGAAAGCTATGTCAGTGGCCAGAGTTAAATTGTGTACTGGCTGTTTTGGCGTTGCCCATCTCAAGTGCCAATGTTGAGAGGGCCACTGACCTTTTCCTCTTAATAGGAGACTTTAATTACCATGCAGAGATTCTATCTGACCCAAATACTAATCAGCTCATTACCAATATGAGCACTCTGGGGCTTGTCCAAATGGTGGAAAGTCCCACTCACTCTGCAGGCCATACGCTCGATCTAATATTTACAAACTTCCCTGGCATCATGGTAGAACCTCCAACTCCGCTACTATGATCAGACCATGATCTACTGAAATTTACCATTCCAGCCCATATCACTAAAACTGAGTTCAGGAACGAATTAATACGGCGAAGGTCATGGCGGAAAGTTACTCCCATCTCTTTCTCAACTCATTTCAACCCTCGGCCTAAATGTCAAGCAGATAACATTGACCTGGCAGCAACCTCCCTTGAGGGAGCCATAACATTCACACTAAATAAAGTTGCCCCCCTTACTAAAGTTAAATTTAAACCCAGAACCGCACCCTGGTTCACAGAGCAACTGAAGATAGCAAAGCTTTCCTGTAGGACGACTGAACGGAAATGGAGAAAAAACAAAAGCCCGACTGACCGCGAAAAATATAGAAATATCCATCGTAGCTATCTGGAGAACATCAGACAAGCTAAAAAATTGTTTATCCTAAATCAGATCAAAAAGGCAGCAAACTCCAATAAGGAGCTTTATAAAATCTTAAAAGAATTCACGTTGCCTCCAGCCCAGTCATCCGCCCCCATCTCACAGAACTGGGCGGATTCCCTTTCCAAATTTTTTGATGCTAAAATCAGTGTAATACATAGCTCCTTTCCGTCCCAAGAAGACATAAACATCCTGGGAAATCATTCCATCGTTTCCACGGGCTCCCCTCCCATTCTAGAAGAATTCTCTTTGTGCAACTCGGAAGATGTGGCCAGAGTTATGCTAAAAATCAAATCCGGATCACCTGTGGATCCTGTTACACCGCGTTTCCTTTCAACCATTGCACCAGTGTTTCTTGATCATCTCACTGACCTATTTATAGCTCATTGTCACAATCTGTCGTCCCAAAGATATGGAAGGCCGCTAGAGTCAGGCCCATCCTAAAAAAAAACACTGCAGACCCCAAACTTCTAACTAACTATCGCCCAATCTCGCTACTCCCCTACTTTGGGAAGATGCTTGAATCACTGGTCAATCGACAGCTCATCACTCATCTGGAGAGCCATGGCTTACTGGATCCATCACAATCTGGTTTCAGGGCCGCCCACAGCACCCAAATAGCATTGGTAGAGGTCACAGATAACATCAGGCTAGCATTGGACAGAGGACAATCATCTATTCTCGTCCTGCTAGATCTATCTGCTGCTTTCGACACCATCTCCCACAGCATTTTAGAACTAAGGCTCTGGGAGATTGGTGTCCGAGGGAAGGCCCAAAAATGGCTCAGGAGCTACCTAACGGATCGAGTCACCGCTGTTCAGATTGGCGACATCGTTTCCTGCAATAGGCCAGTCAGGATGGGAGTGCCGCAGGGCTCCATTTTGAGCCCGACGCTCTTTAATCTATACGTGACCCCACTGGCCAAGGTGATCAGATCCTATGGTTTCGATGTAGTGTCATATGCTGATGATACTCAGGTTCTGATCACCCTTGGCCCAGATCCAACAGACACTAAGTCACGTTTTAAAGACTGCATGATCCATATCGATAGGTGGATGAACTCAAATCATTTACAACTAAATGGAGGAAAAACTGAAATTGTTCTTTTTGGCAAGGCGCATGAACACTGGTCCAGCGACTGGTGGCCTCAAACCCTCGGCCCTTGCCCAGTGCCAAGACAGTCAGTTCGGAACTTAGGTATCCAAATGGACAATCAATTGTCAATGAAAGACCAGGTTAACCACCTAATTGGCTCCTGTTTTGGCATCATGCGAAATTTGCGCAAAGTTTTTAAATGGCTCCCGATGGCAGCCAGGAAGCCATTAGTCCAGGGACTGATTATCAACCGCATGGACTATGGAAACGCATTGTTGTCTTCAATAAATGAAGATCTTCTCACTAGGCTCCAGGTTCTGCAGAATACTGCTGCCAGGCTAGTGCTGAATCTCCCGTCGGGATCCCCTTCGGCACCCAACTTGAGACTTCTTCACTGGCTTCCTGTTAGAAAGCGGATTCGTTTCAAGATTCTCTGCCTAACGCATAAGAGCATGTATGGCAGTGGTCCTGACTACTGGAAAAAGAAACTCAGTTGGTACCGGCCTTGCAGGGCTCTGAGATCCAGCATACAAATCTCTTCTAACACCCCTCAAAATTCGTGCCATAAGAAAGGGAGGAAGATCTTTTTCCTTTCTTGCTCCAGCTCTTTGGAATAAACTGCCTCTACACTTAGGTATTACCTCTGACCACAATCGTTTTCGCAGGGAGCTAAAAACATGGCTGTTTGACAACTAACTGACTCTCCTCGTCCAAACCAACTCCTGAGTACTCCGCAAGCGCCATGAGACTTCCGGGTGATATGTGTGCTAAATAAATACTCCTGATTTGATTTTCACAGAAGTTTACATGGGAAGGAAAGAGTGAATGCACATGACCAAAGACTCACTGAAGAAGTATTGTGTGGTGTACTACAATAAGTTTATTTGCAAAAATCTATTTGGACCCCATACACACTATACTTACACTGTCTATATACCCTGCACTAACGGTGTCGAAAACAAGCAATAATAAAAGCAAAACGTTCCATAAACACCGGAAAAACACTGTTTCTGTAGTTTTTAATGGCGCAAAAATGTGCAACCACTGATATCCACTGTTTTTTTAAGGTATTGAAATCACTTGAAAAAACCCCACCAGAATTTACCAAAAATAGAAACTGAAAACAGGAAAGCCTAGGTGTGATTGAACCCTCAGATAGCCCTTGGGCTAGTCCAGTAGTCTTAGTACCTAAACCTCACACCCAGGGTGGTAAGAGAGAGATGAGGTTTTGTGTGGACTACAGAGGTCTCAATTCATTCACTAGGACTGATGCCCATCCAATCCCTAGGGCAGATGAGCTTATAGATACTTTGGCCTCAGCCACGTTTCTGAGCACATTTGACCTGACAGCTGGCTATTGGCAGATCAGACTAGCTGAGGATGCAAAAGCCAAAACAGCATTCTCAACCCCTAGTGGGCACTACCAATTTGTGGTGATGCCCTTTTGTTTGAAGAATGCACCTGCCACTTTTCAAAGGTTGGTGAACAAAGTCCTTACAGGCCCGGAAGCCTATAGTGCAGCATATCTAGATGATATTGTTGTCTTTAGCTCCACCTGGGAGGATCACCTGGTCCACCTGAGAAATGTTTTGGAGGCCCTGCAGAAAGCAGGCCTCACTATCAAGGCCACCAAGTGCCAGATAGGGCAGAGCCAAGTTGTATACCTGGGCCCCCTTGTGGGTGGAGGCCAGGTTCAACCATTGCAGAGCAAAATCCAGACCATCATGGACTGGGTTGCTCCAACCACCCAGACTCAGGTCAGAGCTTTCTTGGGCCTGACTGGGTACTATAGGAGGTTTGTCAAAGGATATGGATCCATAGTGACCCCTTTGAATGACTTAACTTCCAAGAGAATGCCAAAGAAAGTTCAGTGGACAGTCAGCTGTCAAAAGGCATTTGATGACCTGAAGCAGGCCATGTGCACTGCTCCCATTCTGCAAAGTCCTGACTACTCCAAACAATTCATTGTCCAAACAGATGCATCTGAGTTGGGGGTAGGGGCTGTGTTATCACAATTGAATGATGAAGGTCAGGATCAGCCAGTAGCTTTTATTAGCAGAAGGCTGACCCCCCAGAGAGAAACGTTGGTCAGCCATTGAGAGGGAAGCCGTTGCTGTGGTTTGGGCCTTGAAGAAGCTGAGGCCATACTTGTTTGGCACTCACTTCATTGTTCAGACAGACCACAAGCCCCTCTTATGGCTAAAACAGATGAAGGGTGAAAACCCCTAACTTTTGAGGTGGTCCATTTGCCTACAGGGGATCGACTATACAGTGGAACATAGACCTGGGAGTAACCATGCCAATGCAGATGGACTCTCCAGATATTTCCACTTAGAACATGAAGACTCAACTGGTCAAGGTTAGTTTAATGTCCTGACGTTTGGGGGGGGGGTTGTGTAGGAGAGTAGGAACTGCTTCTTACAGTTACCCCCACTTTTTGCTGATGTTTCACTGTTTTCAACTTAGTCTGACTGGGATCCTGCTATTCAGGACCCCAGTCTATCTGCTTTCTCCTCTAAATTGATTGCATGTACTTTAGGTACACTCCAGATTGGATTCTGGGGTACCCTTATAAGTCCCTAGTACATGGTATACTATGTACCCAGGGCATAGGTACTTCAGAGGCCTCCCAGGGGCTGCAGCATGTATTATGCCACCCCTGAGAGGCCATTCAAAATGACACAACAGGTCTGCTACTGCAGCCTGTGTAAGGTGGTGCATGCACTCCTTCCTTAGATATAGGTTCACTATATCTATCCTAATCACTGCACATATAAGCCTATCAGTCACCCCTATGGCAGGCCTTACCAATCCTGAAGGCAGGGTGCTGGTTTTATGTGAGAGAGTGCCCATGCATGAGCAGAGCCCCTCTGCAGCCTTCGGAACCATTCTGGGGTTGTCTGTGATGCAGCCAACCATATACTCTTAAGTGCATTATAACCTCACGGTAAATGCTAACTTTAAAACAGCTGCAAGGAATTATGTCGTGTTTGGTGTCAAACACCTTGGAATCATACCTCCACACCAGTAACTGGTGTGGGAGGTATGATTCCTCCCTCCTAGAGGGAGAAATATGACAGCACCGGTACACCCGGTACCAGCTTCACAGAGCCCTGGCATCACAAAATGGATGCTGCCAGCCACAGACACGAGTCTGCCCTCCTGCTGCTGGACGAAACTCCGGCAGGGGAAGGCTTGACAATAGGTTTCCTGTCACAGGGAGGTGTGACCACCTCCCAGACAGGCTTTAGTGTATTGGGGCTGGGTGGGTGCACTCTCAGAGTGCTTTGATGTCTGCACTGGGGGCACATTTGGTGACCCTGTGCATAGTCCAGCTCAAACCGGTTGCAGGGGCTACCAGCCCCTGCTCTGGCGCGAAACTGGACAAAGGACATGAGTGTAGCCACCCCTCTGTCCTGACCCTCCCATAGGTGGGTCCCCAGAGTTTGTCCCACCCCTTCCTTGGGTATAAAGCAGGAACCCTGACTACAGGACTTTAGATATTACCTGGACTAAACTCTGCTACAGAAACCAAGTAACCTTCGATGATCTACGCTTTGCTGGACGACTGAAGAATCTCCCTTGGAGTAAAGGAGTTACTCCCCTGCAACGCAGGCACCTCAACGCATCTGACCAGTTTGCATCTACGCAGCTCCCGACGGACTCCAAAGATTTTGCAACAGAGGAGGTGGGTGCCCAAGCTTCCCGAGGCCGACTAGTGCTCTCAGCAAACCTGAGACCCGCAGCCCTCGTGGGGACCGTGCAACCCGAACCCCTGGACACCGTGCACATTTGAAGCAGCATATGCTTTTAGGCGATCCCTGAGGCTGTGCTTTGGGCAACTTGTAGTCCAAGCCCCGAGCAGTGTTTCCACCGAAGATAATTGGTCTACACTCCACGAGTGTTCCGTGGGCTGGTATTGTGTGATTCCTCTCGAGGTCCCTTTGCGATCCCTGGTCCGTTGACCTGTGGGTCCCTGAGAAGGCAACTTTCACTTTCAGTGGGCTTCCCTGGTTGCTCCAGACTTGCCCTGACTCTCCATTGCTTGGGGAGTCCACAGAACCCATCAATCAATCAAGCATTTGTATAGCGCGCTACTCACCCGGAGGGTCTCAAGGCGCTTGGGGGAGGGGGGTCCGCTACTGTTCGAACAGCCAGGTCTTGCTGGTCCTCACAGAAGCATCATTACTCTGACCGCGTGGGTTGCAGTTGCCAAGGCTTGTTGGTCTCCAATCCGGAAACTGACCCCTCAGCTCTCGACATCCTTTGTGGGACAGCTCGCCTGCGGATCCTGGACATCGTCAATGTCTCCTGGTCCCCGTGGCTGCAGAGTCAAGCTTCACCTCTTTGCACCTGAAGCACCCAACATCGGTGGGCATTCGATTGCTCCGCTCCTGTTATGTTATGTTATGTTATGTTATGTTATGTTATGTTATGTTAACTGAGCTTGTAAAGCGCGCAGCTGCCTCAGCAAAGAGTCATCCCGGCGCTAGCAGCAGAAAGGCATGGAGACTAAGAAGCTGGGCAAAGCAGAAAAAAAGAAGTGAACATAAAAGGACAAAATTAGGCCGCAGGAAAGAGGTAAGTCTTAATGGCTTTACGGAAAGCCAGCAGGCAATTTAGACTACGAATCTGACAGGGCAGAGTTCCATAGCTTGGCTGCCAAGCAACGAAATGATCGCCCCCCGGCACGGAGACGGTTCACTTGTGGGATCACAACCAAGTGCAGCCCCAATGAGCGCAGCTGACGTCCTGGAACATAAGGTACCAACAAGTTGGCCAGAAGCCCAGGAGACGCAAACTTAAGAATTTTAAAGGATAGGCAGAGAGCCTTAAATTCGATTCGCTTGGCCATGGGCAGCCAGTGTAATTGCCAAATAGCACCGGCTGTTGAGCATCTGCGCGGGAGCCCCAGCGTGTGGTCACGTGAAGTGACCCAGACTTTGTCCCCTCTGCTTTCAGGTTCTTCTCATCTCCGATCCAGGCTTGGATCACACCGGACACTTTTCTTCTCCACGGCAGCAGTACTTTCTCGCATCACGCCATTGAAAACAACGCAGGTTTCCGACACCACTTGACCCCTATGCACCCAGCTCCTCTGGGATAGGTAACTCGGGTACCTCGGTACTCTCAAGGGTGCTGGCCTTAGGACCTTCTATGTTTAGCTGGGTTTGCTTGAAGTCCTCTCCTAAGTGTCCTTAATCTTTAAAATTCCAACTGCAACTTTCCCATAGAGTTGTACGGAGCTCGCGTCTGTGTTCCCACACTGCACCCGTCCTCCGTGGGTCCCCTGTGTCACTACCTTGGGTGGTTCCTTGGGGTCCCAGCGATTCTACGTGCTCTAGGCACTGTGTCTAGTCAAGTCGTGGTTGTTATACCACTTTCTTAATATATGGTTTGGTCTCCCCCTGGAGCCCACGGTGTATTGTGCTATTTACTGTCGTTCTAGTACTGTAATATTGTGTGCCTTGTTCTCTAATCTCATAAAAAGGTTAGTAGAGAGTGTTTAGTAATAAATACATATATTTTATATATACCTGGGGTGGTTCCCCTTTCATTTGGTCATTCAAGAGGTTATATACTGGTAAAACAAGCTGCTTTACATTCCTTCAAGACTTAGCCTGAAGGCTGCTCTCCACAGCTACCACTAGGATAGCTTTCTATAAAGGTTGTCTTTAACCTAATCATCAATAAGGGTCGTTTGGACTGGTGCAAGGTGCCCACTTTAATTAGTGGACAGCATATACCAGGCCAACTTCTCACAATGAGTACAACAACAGTTGCTTATTAATTCAATACACATTAAAAATGACTAATACCTTCCGCCCAAACCATTATTACAGTTTTGGGGGCCTGAAATAACCTTAATTGTCACCCTTGTAGGAGTGCGATGGTTAATAGTTTTGCTGGTTCTGTCACTGGCAGCGCTCACAGAGGCAATGGTTGGTGCAAGCTGCAGTGGCCCTGCCTGCACAAAAAAAATCCCAAGAGGCAATTTCCTCTTTCTATGTGTGATGCATCACACATTGAATGCTGAAGTAATGAGGAGAAAAAAGGATATTTCACCTCGTTGCACCTTTGTTGGGTAGGTGCACCATTTTGGCGCAAACCCACATTTTCAAGTCTTTGTAAATCTGAGTTTGCACCAAAATACATGGGTGGATGTATGGGAACACTCATGTAACGCCTACCCGATGCAAAGTAACACAAAGCAGCGCTATGCACTGACTTGCGTTACTTTGTGTAAGGAAATGCCTCTTTTTGTATGGTCACCTGCTAGTTTTTCGACTGATGCTGCAGTTCTTTTGACTCTAAGAATGCACTGAGGCCTGCTAACCAGACCTCAGTGCCAATGCCCTGACCCTAAAATGTATGTCGAACTGGCTGTACCCAATTGGAAATGGCTAACTTACCCATAAGTCGCTAGTACATGGTACCCTGTTACCCAGGCATGTAAGTTAGAGGTGCACCTCAGGGCAAAGCAAGTCCCTGAGTCCGCCACTGCAGCCGGTAGAGCAGTTGTGCACTGCTAGCCCAACTTTGCCATTGAAAGCATTGGCAAAGCCACCACTTCCCTGGACATGAATGTAAGTCACCCCTCTGGCAGGCCTACCGAGCCCTAAATGGAGGGTGCAACATATGACACAGGCAGGATATGTACTTTGCATGTTCTGACATTGAAACACGAAAAAACTGTTTTAATGTGGAAAGACTTGGTCGCCCAATTGGTTACCCGCTGACCCCTCAGCTGTGCTAACTCTTGAACGGTGCGACCAAAGTGGCTCTCCAAGTTATCACACAACTCGTTACATTAAGCCCGACTTGTATCTCAAGTCGATATTAATGTAACTTGTTGTAGTGTGCAGCTTTAGCAAAGCTGCCACTTTCTTGCCTTTAAATCTCCTTTGCCTTCCAGGGCACACGGGGAGCTTGCTCCACGAGACAGCTTTCAACCCTCATGGAAAGACGTGCCAATGTCTCTCAGGAAGGAGAACAATGAGGAACTGCAGGCCAGGGAGGTGTCACCTCCCTCCTGCAGGAAGTCACTTGGGTGTTAGCCCAAAAGGCAGGCTTCGAAGGTGAAGCCGCTTTTGAAGGGCAGATGTGTAACACCTGGGGGAGGGCTGCCTCTTTGTTGAGGTAGACAGACTGGCACGGGAAGCAGAGAGGGAAAACCAGTTGCCAAACTGGTTTCCACAGGGCCGTGTAGCCCAGAGATAGCCACAACCCAAGAGGGTTAGAGAGGTCTGAACACAGAGAGGGGTCTCACTATCTTGGGAGTGGGCAGAATGGTGCATCCTGGGATAGCCAGATGCTACACTCCACAGGAAGTGGTCACCAGGTGGGAGAGAACCTTGTAGCCCATTGGCTACCAACCACGTCCTGCCCTCAGGGCACTATCCGAGCATAAAGGGGGCATCCCTGTCACCCAGACCTCAGATCTCAACCGACTTGGAAGAAGGACCGAAAAAGGCCTGACTAGCTGCACCGAGGGACCAGTAAAGAAAGGCTGCACCAACAAGGACAGCACCTGCTGCACCTGGTGGCTAGCGAGGAGAGGGGCTGTGCCTGCAGTGTTCTGCTCAGGGAGACGCTGTCTCCAGAGCCCAGTCAAGCCAAGAGAACTCCAAGGGCCAGCTGACTGGCCTCCTATTCACAGCTCAGGTACACAACAGCAGAAGAAGCCTGCGGGAGCAAGTTGCACCTGCGTTTGCTGAGCCCAGGAGTGCTGTTGGAGAGTTGCTGGGACCCTCAGATGGCGAGGCATTGACCCAGGAAGGATTGGCCTGTGACCGCAACAACGGCGACAGGACTTTGGCCAGACCCGAGAGGACTTTGTGGGATGTCGGCCCTGCCATAAGGAACCCCTCACCATCTTTGTGAACCAAGGAATCTCTGCAGAAAGACCCCAGTCGATCGCATTGCATCCACAGCATCCTTAAAGCATCTTCAACATCCTTCTTCCCTTGCATCAGGACCACTCTAGGAATCCATTGCAACAGTGCCTGAAACTGCTGAAGAACTGTTTCCTCTGTGAAGTTAACTGTTCTTGAGGACCTTACTGGTCCCCCTGGCTAACTCCCTGCCAGAGCTGGTCACCCCAGGTACTTCTACCCGACCGCACTGACACAAGTCTTTTTTAAAAATGTTTCTAAGTGTCCAATTCGTGGACTTTGCCAAGGCTTGTTCACGGTTGAGTGAAATTGCTTTGATTTATTCTTGCTTGTAAAATCTATATCTCCGGAACTGTTATGTTTCATATAGGTACCCTAATATAGGCCCGGGTAATATCTTACACCTTCACCTACATTCCCCCTCCCTATACTACCCAGTAACGGACCTTTTAGGATTGAACCTTTACCTAGTTCTAGTCCTGGGCACAGAAGGAGGGTTTCTCCGTGAACAATAGTGTCCTATAAATTCATCAATAGATTCACACAGTATGAATGAATATTCATAAGGGTTCTGGGAAACCAGGCTGGGGCTACACCACCTGCTTAATATCTATGTACACGGTTCATCCCATACATCATCCTTAAACCCAACAATGGCTAACACAAGAAACAAGGGACAAAGGAACCCTAGATACTTCTGCATGAATACCACACAGCTTGCTAGTGTTAGGCAGAGGAAACCGAGACTTCCAGGCCGGCACACTGACCAGAGACGCTGAGGCTCCTGCATGCAGACGCTCCAGCTGACAGTGGTCTAACACACCCCTTGCGGGGTGGCCAACTCGAGACCAGGACGGGGTCCCACACACTCTCTCTCTTCAGGTAATGGGGTTAGACTAAATCCTAGAGGGATTCTTGGCTTCACACCTACTCACATGCTAGGTACACTTAGGCACATCTAGATAGGCATCGTAGGAGTACGCGCTCTCTTTTATCATGCATTTTATATCCATGTATGCATTTATGATTATTGCAAAATGGTAGAACTGTACTATCCATTTGCATTCACTATACTGCTGATTATATATATCTGCTACTGTCTCACAATTATTGCAGCACATCTATTTTACACTAGAAGAACAACTGTACAATAAATACTTATTGTAACACGCCCGACTGCTTCTTCTGTGTAACTCTCTGAGACCGAATAAGTGAGCACGAGTGAATGAGCGAAAAATAGTACATTGTTTCCACGATCCTGAGGGATCAGGGTTGTCATGTTCTGAGGTTGCCAGAAACTATTCTCTTCCCGATAAGAGGAGACACTAGTGGCACTGTGAGCTACCTAATGCAAACAGGCTAACCTTTTCGGTGGGGGTGCTCAGAGTCAGTCTGCCACCAAGCCCACAGTTCATGTTATCCGAACGAGCAGATTCTGTATAGGTTATATATAGGAACTACACGACATGGCGCCGCCAACGATGGTTGGGTACTTATTTAACAGTAGAATCTGAGTAGTTCAGTCGTGCTAATTCTCAGAGACCCCTACTCACAAAACGCCAGAGACGTCTGGAGTGGGTAGGCACAAATTCCGCCACAGCTGAGTAGGCGAAAACATCCTATTTATTAGCTGTTGGTTAATCAAGCTTGAAGGACACAGTGTTCCTAAAATTGTGCATAACACCTTATCTTAGTTCCCTTGAACAAACTTCTTCTTCGAAAAAATGACTGAGACAGGAGATGACCAAGTAGTAAACGTACACATCTCAGAGGGAGAAGAAGATTTGAACGCAATTCAAATTGCACCTAAATTCAGACGTACAATCACCCTGAAACTGTTAGACAATGGTTTATCAGCTAGGGGTGGCATAGTAGTCTTCGTGATTGAGGCACACGAATCAAACAAAACAGAGGTATTTTATTCGTGGGTTACATTCCCAGCAGCAGATGCAAGAACACAGACATTTCACTACTATACAGAAGGAGATGCACCAGTGGCATATGGTCCGTTCGAGGACATAGAGGTTCCACTCACGTACCAGGAACATTTATACTGGTTTAAAGGCGCCCTACCCCACATAAGAAATAGAGTAAGATTAGGCCCGCTCGGAGGCGAGGGGGCGACATGGCCAATATTAGCGGCCTATACACCACATCCTAACATTGACGCACTGCCACAGGCAGACTTACTCATACAACACACAGATTTTATTAAAATCTACAGAAACCTGACACAATTTGTCATGAGGACTTTCACAGTCCAACCAGCAACAGTTGCAGCAAATGGTACCCAGTCTCAGGGTACAGCAACTAAAATCACACCACAAACATTACACGCAGTAATGGGTAAAATGCCCACGAAACGTGAACAAATGCCATTCTGGGTAGCTCAGAAAGTAACTCAGCTCGAGGCAGTATTCCCGAATACTACCCCATATGAAAAACACAGAATGTTAACGATCTGCTTGCCCATGGGGATAACACCACAAGTAGAAGATTGTACCACTTGGGCCACAGTCTTTGCTGCCATATATACCAGAACTCATAGTATTCCTTCTCTAGCTGTAGTACCAGATGTATTAAGACAAATACAAAACGAGTACGGAGCAGAACCTGCCCTAAATTTAGGGATGAAGTTACTAGGTAACTATGAGCAGGTATCAGCCATAATACTAGCTAATATTAAAGGGGAAGCAGCTTCAGTGGCCATCCACCAACGCCTAAGGGAGTTCAGTCCTATAGACCAACAACACGAACTACCCAAAATAATTGAAACTGCATATGCAGAATTAGGCAGAGACAGTTTAGGTGGGAAAGCATTAAAACCACAACTGATGGGCAGTTCTGAAAAGGACACTTCCAAGCAGACACCTGCGTCTTCTAAAAAGAAGTGGGATAATAAAAAAAAACAAAGCTTTAAAGGAAACAGATCTCAATCCAGAGGTAGATCTCCTCCACAGGAGCCCTCTGAAAAGAGGTATAATCTCAGGAATAGGGATAACATTAGGAAACCTGACAGGTATCAGGATACTGATACACGTTCCTCTCGTTCCTTTCAGGGCTCGACGAAAAACTCCGAGAGAAGGACGGTCAGAACACAAAGAAGAGCGTACAAAGTCCAGAGACAAGCAGCACGCTCAAGACTATACTTCCAAAAAAGAAGAAAAGCCAAAGTCAAAACCTCAGTTTAAGAAGAAGAAAGTTGCAGGCATAAAGATCAGACATGCCCAGAATTCCGAGGACACAACTTCTGAATGGGGAATGGGCTCAGACGATGCTAGACAGCGCGGCAGAACCTAATGGAATTTCTGGTGACAGCGGACTTGAATGATTACATCACGGTGGAAACACCAGATACAAGGGTGAGCGTCCCTCATAAGTTACACGAAATAACACTCCAAATGGAGGAGGACAAGCCCAGGAAAGTTAAAGGTCTCTTTTTGGAAAACCTATCATCTGGTTATGACATCCTATTAGCTGAACAAGATTGGCCGCCAGCATTCGTTATGGAGTGCCCTAGGGGAGAAACGGTAATTTTTCCAGCATTTTCCGACCTCGTTCCCATTCATCTTAAACATGCATATGCACAGGAGTGGACAGTTGCCCTAGCTCCAGCATTGTACAAAAATCATGCCGGATGGGATGAAGATTCAACCCACCACGTGATCCCGTTAAAAGTTTCACCAAATGCACAGAGACAATATCCAATATAGCAAGAAGCTAAAAAACAGGTCAGGGAGATCTTAGATCAACTTGAATACCGAGGGGTGATTGAAACATGCACCTCACCAATGAACAATCCTTTGTTTCCCGTATCAAAACCGGACAACTCATATCGTCTAGTTTTAGATTACAGACACTTAAACACATGCACAAAGACATTCGCTGTCCAAAACGCACACAGTGCCGCATTAATGAATAACATTGTGCGGGAAAAATACAAAACTACACTTGATATCTCAAATGGATTTTTCTGCCAAAATATAGCGCCTGAAAGCAGGTATTTGACCGCATTCTCAGCGTTGGGGGTCCCAGCGACAATTTTGTCGTCTCCCTCAAGGGTATAAGAATAGCCCGGGGGTATTTTCAGCAAGAGTAACAGAGTTACTCCAAAATTTTGATGAGGAAGCATTGTCCTATGTGGATGATAATTTATCTGATGGACGATGACTGAAAAAGGCTCTTGACCAGGGTGAGCACCATTATCATGGGATTCGCCTCTGAGGGCTACAAATTTAATTTTAAGAAATCTAAAATAGCCCACCTCAATGTCCTGTTTTTAGGATACGAGCTTTCAAGTGAAGGGAAAAGTCTGGCAGCTAACTTTTTAGAAAAGTGTGCGCTGCTCCAGCCTCCAAGATCATTAAAAAATCTACAATCGATACTGGGATTCCTACATTTCGGCAGAACATACATTTTAGATTACGCAGAAAAAGTAAAACCTTTCTACGACTTAATAAAACCTGACTTTTCAGTCAGACAATGGACACAGGAACACACAAACATCCTATGTTCACTACAAGAAGACATGATAGCTTCAAAACACTTACAGACAAGAGTAAACGTACGCAACCTAGTGATCCGTGTAATAGCGGGTCAATGCGGGAACACCTACTTAACCTTCAATGAAGGCGAAACAGTACCAATCGCTTACAAATCACACCTGTACACAAACGCAGAAATGTGTTTCACTTCAACAGAAAAAATCCTGACAGCAGTTCAGACCGCTGTAGCAAGAGAGAGCCCTGGCTCAGGGAAAACGCATGATAGTCGTGACCCCAGTACCAGCTTTAGAAGCTGTTACAAAGGCTAGCATTCCAAATCCTAAAGCCTTACATCCGAGATGGATACAATGGGCTAATTCACTTACTGCAACGGATGTTGAATACAGATTTGATCCAAGTCTAAAAACACAGGCATTCCTGCAATACGAACAAGAATATCCTCTACCAAACGAAATTTTGCCTCTAGATCAGTATGAATATATTATTTACACTGACGGATCTGCTCAACCGGCCATAGGGAGTAAGCAACAATACAGCGCAGCATGTGCAATCGTTAAAGGTCGCATGAAAGATGGAAAATTCCATCCAAGTTACACCAAAACGCAATCTCTAGGAGACTGCACGGCTCAGTTGGCAGAGTTAAAAGCACTAATACTAGCACTGGTGAATTCCCCACACTTATAGTGTGTGATTCCTTTTACTGTGTACAGTCATACAATGAATATTTATATCATTGGGAACTAAACGGGTTTAAAGACGAAAAAGGTGGCACAATTAAGCATAAAACGCTATGGGAACAGGTAGTTTCCCCCCCCCCCCCCAAAACCTTTATTAAGGGTATAAGGCGTTAACACACAGCATGGTGCCTACATCCCTCAGGGGGCCGGCATTGCAAGGCAATATATTACACTGCGGTGTAGGTGGGAGAAAGGTATACACAGCAAGCCGCCTACAACCACAACGGGCCGGCCACGTTAGTGGGGATCAGAACCAGCCGTGGTGGCAGATACGTATTTCGGCGTTTTATTTTTACATAGACTAACAAAAAAAAACAAAAAAACAACAATGCCACTTCTCTGTGTAATGTAAGCAGGCTATGCCCAGAGGCGTATACTTATTCAGCTCCATGAGCCTTGGGAGGGCCGCACCTAGTGACCCGTGTCTCCCCAGAGAAAGTGTGTGTCCGCCAAAGCGGCGCCACTGTCCCATTAGGCCATATTTCCCGAAGATGTTCCTCCGCCGGTGCTGCGGGGGGAAGCGCTGGGGTCCGCGGTGGAGGCGTGTTTCAATAGGTATGTGTGGAGGGGTCCCCATATGTCTCTTGGGCGGGAGGAAGGGGGTAGGAGCTCTGCGTAAGTGTATAGTTGTTCTTGACAATATGTTAGATCTTGTATCCACTCCTTAAATTTAGGTGCCCTCCCTCTGCCCCATCTACAGGCGATTCGCCTTTTGGCGAGGAGAAGTGCAAGGGAAGTATATTTCCGCACTGGGACAGCCAGTGGTTCCGTGTATCCCAGCAGTGCGGTCAGGGGGTCCGCGGGGATGTGAGTCCCTGTCATGTTGTCCAGTGCTATTAATACCTCCCTCCAGAACCGTTGGACAGGTGGACAGTCCCACGCTATATGTTTGAAGTCCGCCCCTCCCACTCCACAGCGGTCACATGAGTCTGTGTCCCAAAGGTGTAGGCGGTGCAAGCGCGCAGGTGTATGATAAAAGCGATGAATATATTTATAATGAATGATCCGCAAACGGCTGCTAGCAGAAACATTACCGGTTTGTCTACAACAGTATTCCCACTGCTCATCGGTGAGGGTATGCCCCAGTTCGTCTTCCCATCGTTTCCTTGCAGTGAGGGGGGCATATGGTCTGTCTTTCTGGACCGTGCGGTATAATAGTGATACCACGTGCGTGGGCGTTGTCTGTTGTAAAAGGGCGTGTAGGGGGGACATGACAGGGGGTTCATGTGGGAAGTCGGGCGTTATGGCTTTCATGTTTTGACGTAGCCTGATATAGTAAAATCTTTCTAGAAAAGTAGGCGTGGTGGGGCCAAAGAATTCCTCGCTAGAGCGAAATTTGCCCCAGCATACAGTTGTCCCCAAGTTTGAATAGATAATTTGCGGAGAAGCTGGCGAAAGCCACCCTCTTGTGTGATCGGGAGATCCCGTCTCCCGGGAAGTGGGAGGAGGGGGGAGTATAGCAATGCACACTGTACGAGAGTAGCCAGGTCACGCCAGGCGCTGACGGTGCATTGTACCGTGGTGGAGGCCAGATGTCGTGGGGTTGGCGGGGAACTTAAATATGCCGAACACGGAGTCGGGCGCATATATGCATCTTCAATTGCAAGGTGCGGCATGTAGGGAGGGGGATGTATCCAGTATGAGGCAAAGTGTGCTTGGGCGCATATGAAGTATAATTCCAGCTCTGGTATTTCAAAGCCTCCTTCGCTGAAGGGTCTTGTGAGGGTGTCCCATCGCAATCTAGCCTGCTTCCCTCCCCACGTGAGTCGTATGAGCTGAGTCTTTACCGCCGCAAAGAAGTGTCGGCTGGGGGCGTAAGGGATGTTGGTTAACAGATAGAGTAGTTTGAGCAATATCACCATTTTTATAAGGGCGGTTCTGCCAGCTAGGGACAGCGGTAGTGCTATCCATCTGGTAATCTTTTCGGTAATGAGATCCAGCGCGCGTCCGTAGTTGGCCTTCATCAGTTCCTCTCGGTTGCGGGAGATCACTATGCCCAAATAAGTGAGTGTGTTGTCACACCATTTGAGGGAGTAGTCTGGTGAGAATGGGAGAGTGGCGTCGGTGAGGGGATATATCTGGGACTTCCCCCAGTTTATGTTGACTCCGGAGAGGCGGCCAAAGAGGATGAGCAATCTAAGAATCGGGTTGAGGCTTATTCCCGGGTCTCGTATGTACAGGGTGAGGTCATCCGCGTATAAGGAGATTAATATTTGCCTTTCCGGATAGATGAGGGCGTGATCTCGAAAATGCTGTCGGATTTTTGCAGCGAGGGGCTCGATAGCCAGGGCAAACAGCAGGGGCGAAAGAGGGCATCCCTGCCGCGTGCCTCTGGCCACCGAGAACGGGACGAGCGCTCCCCATTCACCACCACCGTGGCCCGCAGGCCGGTGTACAATAAATCTATCCACGCCAGGAACGGGGGGGGGAAAGCCCATCCGTTGTAGTACGAAGGCCAGGTAGTCCCACTCAAGGGAGTCAAAGGCCTTGGTGGCATCTAAGAAAACAGCAGCGGCGTTCATTTCTGGGTCAATATCATGAAGCACCGCAAATAGTATGCGGAGGTTGTGAGACGTGCTCCTGTTGGGCACAAATCCCGATTGGTCAGGAAGGACTAGTTTGGGCATGAGAGGGCTGATGCGATTTGCGATTAGTTTGGCTAGGATTTTAGCTTCAACATTGATGAGGGACAAGGGTCTGTAGGAGTCACACTGTGTGGTCGGTTTGCCCGGTTTCGGTAAGGAGATGATGAGTGCTTCCCGCATTGTTTGTGGGAGAATGCCCGATTCTCGGGCTTCTTCGTACACGTGCCGCAGCACAGGGATGAGCTGATGGCGAAAAGTTTTGTAAAATTCCGCCGGGAGGCCATCCAGCCCTGGAGTTTTGCCAGACTGCAGCTGCATAATGGCGGAGGTGATCTCCTCATCCTCATAGTGAGTGAGAAGAAAGTCTATCTGACCCTCCCCTAGCCAGCCAATGGCTGTGTCTTCGAAGAAGGGAGTGAAGTCCATCGGGTGTGTTCTGTGTGTTTTGTATAAATTTGCGTAGAATCGCTGAAATGTCTGCACTATGTCCGGGGTGTCCCTGTGTTTTTGGCCATCCTCATCTTCAATTTCCAGCACAGTGTTGGAGAACCGGGGGGGGGCGGATCATGGAGGCCAGCGCTTTGCCCGGCCGTTCTCCCTCACCATAGCAGCGCGCCTGATGGTATTTGCCTCTAAATTTACATTCTCTGGCGGCCGTCTCCTGGTATTCTGTTATCAGATCACGTAGGCGCGCCTGCACGTCAGGGGTGGGCGTCGTTTGCATCTGTAGCTCCGTCTGTTTGAGTGCGAGCTCTAGCCTCCGAAGTGTGTTTCGGATGTCTTTTAGCACCCCCCCGCTTTTAGCGATGCAGATGCCCCGTATGGTGACCTTGAAGGCCTCCCAGACCGTGGAGCACCGGGGAACCGAGTTATCATTGCGTGGGAAAAAATCTGATATTTCTTGTTCCAGCTCTGCCTTAAAAACGGGATCTAGCAGTGTCTGCGGGTTGAGGCGCCAGTTCAGGTAGGGTGAGTCAGCATGCGGTGGAGTGAGGGTGAGGAGGACAGGCGAGTGGTCCGAGTACGTGCGCGCTAGGTGAGATGTGTGTACCATCCAGGGCGCCAGCCCTTTAGTAAGGAGCCAGCCATCTATGCGCGACCAGGAAGAGTGGGCAGTGGAGAAGCAGGAACCTTCCCGAGTCTGGGGATGGAGCGTGCACCACGCTTCTATAAGATCATGATCTCCCACAATGTTTTTGAGGGTGTAGTGTGCGTTAGAGTAATGGTGGGGATGCGGGTGCGATCTGTCCAGCTCCGGGTTTAAAGTGACATTAAAATCCCCTCCCCACACCAGATGTGTGGAGCCTATATCTAGTATTTTGCCCCAGAGCACGCGGAAAAACTCCGGATCATCAGTGTTAGGTCCATAACAGGAGACAAGGGTGATGGATATGGCGGATAGTTGTCCCCAGAGAATGCTGTAGCGACCTTGGGGATCTTCGTATGAGCCCATGGGGATGTAAGGGAGTGTGCGCTTCACCAGGATGGCAGTACCCCGAGCATATGTGGAATAAGACGAGAGGCAGCGGTGAGCTGCCCACCGTGTCGCAAATGTAGAGGGCGTAGCAGAGGTGTGTTTCTTGAAGCATTGCGCATTGAATATTATGGCGGTCTAGATACGCTAGTATGTGGCGGCGTTTGCGCGGGTCTCCCAGTCCTCACACATTCCAGGTTAGGAAATTATACTTCGGGGGGTCAGGTCGGGTCCCCATGGCAGGCGCAAGAGCTAGGAATGATGGAGCGTGTGCAGCGTGCGTGCAAGTATCGTGGCGTGGGCATTGGCATGCAGAGCAGTATTATAACAAGTGGCAACGAACATTCCCATTACCCTCCCCCCCCCACAACGACAGCCCAAACCTGTCGTGATGATTCCTACCCTCCTCCCCACAGTCCCCAATTAGCCCGGTCCCAACAGGGGACGGGGGGTGCAACAGTTTAAACTTTTCAATCTTGAGCAGTGTAAGGTTCACCTGGGTGGGTGGCAATTAGAGGGCGACCGTACACCCCTTGTGTCAACAAGGGTGCTCGGGGGGTAGAAAAAGGGTAGATCTCTTCTCCAAGCCACGGCAGGCTGGCTGCTTCCGATAGCTGGGTATTCGAGTCAGAATAGCTTGAAGGTGCCTGGACGGCATGTCGCACAGAAAGGGGGCACAGGGGGGGTCAGACCACCCCAGAGCATTCCACGTAAAGATGCGGATAGGTACTGTCATTCTACATCTGATAGTTCACCCTCCTCCCCAGTGCGTCCAGAGGGGGGTGTGCGATTTTTCACTGTTTTTGGTAGAGTCTTTAAGAAATCCTGGACATGCTGGGGGTTTGTGAAGAAGTGCTGTTTCCCTGAGTGAGTAATCTTGAGGCGTGCTGGGTAAAGCATAGCATAGTCTATGTTCAGCTGCTGTAGTTTCTTCTTTACCGCAAGGAATTTTCTGCGCCCCTCCTGTACAGCCTGCGTGAAGTCCGGATACAGGGAGACCTCCACGCCATCAAAGTGAACTTTCTTGTGCTCTCTGGCAAGGCGAAGGGCTGCATCGCGGTCCCAGTAGTTGAGGACTCTCGCAATGATGGGGCGAGGGGGAGCTCCAGGGGCAGGTCGAGAGGCCAGCGATCGGTGCGCTCTTTCCACAATGAACACTGGGGAGAACGATTCTCTACCGAAGGCGGCCACGAGCATATGCTCCACATATTCCTCCATTTTCCCCGTAGCGGTAGACTCCGGCACACCTAGGATACGCAGGTTGTTACGCCGAGAGCGCGATTCCAAATCCTCATTTTTTGCCTCTATTAGTTTTAGTTTCTTCTCCATGCCCAGCGTTTTGGTGATTGTCGTGGCAGAGGCATCATCTAGGTCGGATATGCGTTGCTCTGTACCTTTGAGCCTCTCCTCGTGTTGATCACTTTTATAGGCTAAATGGTCTATGCACGCGTTCATAGTGTCCATCTTCGTCTCTATAGACGTTAGGCTGGATTGTATTCCCAGGAGTATAGCTTTTAGGTCGTCGGTGGATGTGGGTTGCTCCACGGGTGGGGGCTGCGCGCCCTCCATGTCCGCCTGGGACCGCGTGACCTTCCGGGCTTCAAAGGTTAATTTAGGCTGTTTATTATCAGTGCGGCCCATGGCAGTAGGAGAGGCCGCAGCGGGGCGAGGATCCCTCCTGTGGATCAGTAGCGCAGCGCTGTCGTGAAGCCAAGGTGTTGGTGAGTATTTCCGGGTGCCCACCCCGGCTCCAGTTGGCTTTGCCGGCGCGAGTACGAGGGGGGGGTAAGCAGGATCGCTCCAATCTGCGTGCGGTACAGGCCCTTTTGTTTCCCAGACCCACCTCTCGCGGCAGCGGCCGGGTGCCCCCCCGGAGATCAGCACGGCGGCCGGTCCGCAATTGATGTCGTCCCAAGGGGGAAGGGTCGGTCAGGCAGGAACCTCAAGCATGTCGCATATCCCCAACGTTTGGCAGGCACTATATCGCTCTGTTGGCCCTCGAGTTTCCCAGCGGCGCAGTGTCTTTTAGGCCCCAGGCAAGGTCAGCAGCACCTGAATCGCCCAGTCGCCGCAGATCCCCTTCCAGGCCCCCGGGCAGTAGAATGGCGCAGGGTCGCCGAGCAGTGCGGAGGCGCTACCCCGCCCGTCGCAGCCCCAAGGGTCTCGATCCACCTAAGGCGCGCTCTCACCTCAGCGTGTAGAAGGCAGCGGCCGCCTCTGTCCGTCTCCGCCACATACACCCCGCAGAGTCCCAGGCGGCGGGCCGGAGCAGCCATGCTGCAGGCCGCCTCCCGCGAGCGGCCGCCAGCAGGTCAGACCACAGCATCAGTCAGCACAGGGGGGACAACGCGGAGGTCCCCGCACGGCACAGGCAGTACCGCGGGGGATCATCAGCGACCTCAGCGCAGTGTGGTGAGTGAGCGACAGTCTCGCCAGGCGTCCTCAGGGCCGGTCAGCTCCAGCCACTGCGTCCGCCATTTTGTGATGATCCGGCGCTGCGGGATGGCAGATTGGTGTTTTCCTGGTTTCGCCGGGACTGGTAGCGAGCCGGGAGCGGCGGACTGTGGTCGGGGGAGAGTGCTTTCCCAGCACGCTATTTTCTGGCAATACAGGGCTGGATAAGAGGAGGATTCCTTACGAATTGCTGCCCGAGCGGCAGGAGCCTCACAGAGGTGCGGCCATCTTGCTTGGCGCCCCCTAGCGCCCCCTCATGGGAACAGGTAGTTGAGTTGAACGAACTACCGAGGGCTCACGTGATACATACACTGAGTCATCAGCGTGATGGCGTTCACGTTGAAGGGAATTCATTGGCTGATGAAGCCGCGAAGGGGGCTGTACGCACAGCGTCCGTAGCTGCAATCACTCGTTCAAAAACGAGGATAGGCGGTGAGATTATGGTGGCTGTCATTGCTTCAAGCAAAAACAACGGAGCAGTACCAAAGAAATTTCCACTCAAGTACTCCTACAAGTTAGATGCAAACAACATTCCATATGCTCAGATTCCTGGAGTGGGGGATAGAGTAATACCAAATATGGATCGTAGGCAAGGTTTAATTCTAGCAGCACACGAGGGTTTGGGCTCTGCGCATTCAGGCGTTACAGCGACTATTTCATTGTTGAAACAGCGCTACTGGTGGCCAGGTCTGACAAAACAAACTAAAGACTATGTCTTGAAATGTGACATCTGCCAACAGATGAAAGGCTCCACCATAAAACGCCCGGCACAGACACTGTTACTAAAATCAGACAAACCTCTCGCTTGTGTGTATCTGGACCACTGTGGTCCCTTACAATCTGATGGGGCTGACAAGTATATCATGGTTGCAGTGGATTCCTGCTCAAGATTCCTATGGGTTTGGCCTCAGCGCTCGGCTGACGCTCGAACTGTTATAAAAGATTTGCGAGTCTTTATCGGGACATACGCAGTTGGCACGTTACATTCTGACCGTGGCCTGGCGTTTAGCTCTCGGGCTTACAAAGAGGCCATGGAAAGTATGGACGTAGCATTGCAGTACTCCTCTCGGTACCATCCTGAGGGAAATTCGGTTGTGGAGAGGAAAAACCGGGACTTAAAGCAATCTTTAACAGCTAGTTTATTAGGCAAGGGTGGTAGTTGGGTCAATCATCTCTACGGGGTACAGCGAGCACTCAATACCCAGCCAAGAAATTCTCTAGGGGGTGTCACTCCATATGAGATCCTATTTGGGACAAGAATGTGGGTACCTGATCTTGATTGTGAAGGCACAGTGGCGGATGAGAAACCATTTGATATCCATGATCGTTTGGCTGTTTTACAGGATCTAAATGAAGCCAGGACACAACAAAGTAACGTCCTCCAGAAACAGACCGCCACTGGGGAAGTCAAGGCAAACACAGCAAGACCTGTCTGGATCCCAAAGATTGGGGATCTGGTCAGAGAAAAAATAGCGGACAAAAAAGAATTTGGACCATCATACAGAAAACCTGTACCTGTCCTAGCAGTTCAAGGAACAAGAACTGTACTTTTGCCGCCTCTTGCCGGGAAAAAGGAGAAAAGATTTGTCTCAATCGACTTAATCAAACCACACTATGTGGCCGATACTGAACAGTAGGCCTTGTGGACTCCACAGTAGCAGACGCCCTCCTCTAGCTACAATCCAAGAAGTTCAAACAGAAAGACTCATCCTGTTTGAAGAGCCTCCTGTACGGAATGAAGGACTAGGCAACAATGCTATGGAACTCGTTCCCCTTGAACCGGAAGTTCATCTTCAAAATTCAATTCAAAATAGTACACAAGTTGCAATTAGACCAAATACAGATGTCTACGTCAACATGCCTCTACAAGAGCAAAATGCGATTTCAACAAATCCCGATGCAATTCCTACAATTGATCGAACTGCTTCTGGCTACTTCATGAACTTTGATACGTTTTCTTTGGATCCAAGTGAACCTGAAACGATGCCAGCCCAAAAATCACGTAAACAGCAAGCTAAAGACTTTCTGAACTTTCTCAAAAAGACTTACCTGGTATGGCCTTGGGTAGAACTATGGGTAATTACTTGGATACTATTTTTCTGGCTAGGCTTAGTTATAACTTTTAACATGCTTCTTAATGGGCGATATCTTCAACAAAGCTCCGCAACACAAAAAGTCAATTTGATTCTGAAGCCACATCAATCGCCCCATCGTGAGCAGAGAGACTTGTCATCAGTGAACATTACAGCAGTTCCTATACCGGATGGTATAGTTTGGGACAAGGTTGATTTCAAAATATTCGGTCCTACTGAACTTTTAAAAATTTCTCATGTATTTAAAATTTCATTAAGTGATATCATTACCTCCAGTACATTTTCTGATGATTGGGACTCTGAAACTGTTAATGATATGTTGTCTGACTTAGAGAAAACTGCTGCATTTCCGAACAACGAAATGTTAGAAGGTACTTCAGACTACGACACATTGTACTGTTACCAACATTACGGTCATCATTTCTTGCACAAATCTATATCACCTAGAAATATTTTTGAGTACCACCAGTGGGAACATTGCCCTACACCACCTAGAAGTAGTTCGCAAACATTTGCACAGAAATTTTCATATTTTTCAGGATTTAACACCACTGACCCGACCTCATATTATTATAAGGTTACACCGACATCGGCACTGAAAATAATGTTAACGAACACCAAACAGATATACTCTGCTTGCTTTATCACCCAATTGTCTGAACAGGGTTTTGACCTATGGAAGGACACAATAGACTTAAAATCAGTCTGGGGTTCTAGAGACTGACAAGTCCAGGGAACAGAGGCGCTATTTAGAGTGTGCCTCATTCCACAGCAGATGATATTTCTAAATGACACTGTGCAACAGACGTCCTGTCTTGGACTAGCCAAAACCAAGGACCTGAACACACCCCGGTTTCCAACACCATCACAGATGGAGGGGTGGCAAAATTTAACTACACAAGATGGGGCAACACTAGATGACATTTTACAGTACAATAGAACAGACCCTGATTGGAAGAAATGGGTGGTTTAGCCTTTAGACATGAAGACATGTCAGAGACGAATCGGGGGTATAACGGAAGGGTTTCATATCCACAGGCCAGACCCCCGCTATGTACAAATAGAACATCCAGGGGTAGTGACATCCTACAGTGTTGGGAAGTTGTGCCTTGATTGGCTAGAGACCTTAGGGATTTTTTATTAGGTCCCAGGAAACCCCGTCAAAAACGTTTCATATATGCTGGCATTTATGCTGCCTACAATGAAAACTGGAAAATAACCCAACAAGAGGCCGCAGAGAGGATACGGGAAATAGACCGTATTAACTTAGAAAAGGCATTAGCAGTAGTGGATAATGAGCTAACAACTTTAACCTCCAGGATATATTCCTTGGGCATCATTGTATCTTCTGTAATAGACATACTGGAACACGATTTGGCCATGTTACAACACGGGCAATCTCAGTTACGTTCTATTATGTCGTTAAGCTGGACACTGCAATCTTTGCGTGAAGGCTATGTGCCTTGGCGTTTTATCAACAGTGCGTCTCTGTTTTCTGAATATAATCTAACAGATAAACAGATAGAAATGGCACAAAGGGGAGCTAAATATACAATGTTGCGCATATAAAAGCTGGATAGATTATCATTTACGGTAGCAGAATCACCATCAACGGAATGGCTAATCCATGGCCATATAACTCTACCGGTCACTACTTTTCAGTTTCAATATTGCCTTGAGCAAAGGCAGGCAGGCAGGCAAATATGAGAAAATGGGTAAGGAATACATTAAGGAATCTTGGGAGTTACCATACAGATTTCGATGCCGGAGTGGGGATCGAGAAGTGTTTCTAAGCGGTACAAATTGCAAGAACGCTTTAAGCGGTTCTCTCATGTGCCAGGATATTTCCCTGCACGGAGCTTGTAATGGCTCGGTGGCGAACTTGTCCTGCCACATGAAAGGGACTCCAGCAGCCGTGATTACAACGGTATTCGAGCTGCTCTCGAATGGGAGTTACTTGATGCTGAACGATCAAGGTTGCTGTGGGATGCTTCCGAGCATTGCCTAGCTGGTCACTGTGAACTCCAGGGTTACTTGCTGTATGCAAGTATTGTTTCCCCCAATAAATACAGTCAGGGAGGCGCCGTTATGGCCTTCGTTGAATGTTTCCTTTATACAGTTTGATACTTTGAGCAGACTGAAAGCCATGCTTTTACAACAAACAGTACCCTTAACCTCCGCTCAAGAGACCTTTGATCTTCAAATCGCAAGGACCTCGACTGAGATACAGGCACTTATATGTACAAACTGCCCCTTTCATTTCGCAGAAATGGTGGGTCGTATGTTTAACATGTCTGATACGAGTGGTATTGTACACCTATTTAAGACCATATGGTCAGGATTTCTAAGCACCTTTCAGACAATCCTCGGAATTATTCCAAATTTTATACACTCCGTGTTGGGAAACGCTTTTGGAGGTCTTCCGCTGATCCTGCTTTCTATCGCAGGAATCCCGATTGTCATTTTTCTGCTCCGCAATGGACGGCCCAATTACCAACAAGATGGCAAAAGCGCTCCTGGAGCGCAAATACCGCGAGCGCATGGTACAGCATCTGGGCACACCTCGCCTACGGGAACTGAGTGCCTTTTGGTTCGTATCGTTTAGACCAGTCTGGGTGGACTGCATCTTACCTGTTCTCCGATGCTTGTTTTGCGGTGAAGAATGCGTGTTGGATCTCTGTCTGACACTTGCAACGGACACGCCTGCAGACTTAAATACCAGGCTGGAACCTCTGAGGGCCCATGCTCGGCAATGTCCCCAGCGTATTCCTATATTAATGGCTGCATTCCTCGAGAATCCGCAGGTGCCTTTTACAACAGGGTTGAGCATCAGCTCCTCCACTAGCACTCAGGTTTTGACAACAGCACCGGCTGCCTCTACACCAGATATTGGCAGCTCTGAATATCATTTATGCTCCATTGACGTACTCTGCGAGGTGTTGCGAGGACTGTCCCCCGCAGCGGCAAGCAACGACGATGTTGCGTCTCCCAGCCAGGACACTTAGTCTATAATTGGCTCATCGTGTGCTGGGAAAGAATTCAGTTTTTCTTTTTCTACAAAAACTCGACTAAAATTTGGAACATTTCCTTTAAATTGACACTTTCACTGGAAAAGCATGGCCTTCTGATGCTTATAGTGGTTCGACTTATATAAATGAACTCAAATTAGGACTTCGGCTTAAGTATCAATCCCAAAAAACTGATTTTCGAAGTAAAAGAATTTTCTATCTTCGTCTTTTTTTCACTTTTTAAAACTATTTTTAAATGATTTTACGAAAAATGTTTTTATAAATTTTATGCGCTTTTACCTTGTAAAGTGAATAGTTCGATGGCATTTTATCATTGTTAACTATTCGGAAGAGGAGTGGGTGTTATGTTTCATATAGGTACCCTAATATTGGCCCGGGTAATATCTTACACCTTCACCTACATTCCCCCCCCTATACTACACAGTAACGGACCTTTTAGGATTGAACCTTTATCTAGTTCTAGTCCTGGGCACAGAAGGAGGGTTTCTCCGTGAACAACAGTGTCCTATAACTTCATCAATAGACTCACACAGTATGAATGAATATTCATAAGGGTTCTGGGAAACCAGGCTGGGGCTACACCACCTGCTTAATATCTATGTACACGGTTCATCCCATACGTCATCCTTAAACCCAACAATGGCTGACACAAGAAACAAGGGACAAAGGAACCCTAGATACTTTCTGCATAAATACCACACAGCTTGCTAGTGTTAGGCAGAGGGAACCGAGACTTCCAGGCCGACACATTGACCAGAGACGCTGAGGCTCCTGCATGCAGACCCTCCAGCTGACAGTGGTCTAACACACCCCTTGCAGCGTGTCCAACTCGAGACCAGGACGGGGTCCCACACACTCTCTCTCTTCAGGTAATGGGTTTAGACTAAATCCTAGAGGGATTCTTGGCTTCACACCTACTCACATGCTAGGTACACTTAGGCACATCTAGATAGGCCACGTAGGAGTACGCGCTCTCTTTTATCATGCATTTTATATCCATGTATGCATTTATGATTATTGCAAAATGGTAGAACTGTACTATCCATTTGTATTCACTATACTGCTGATTATATATATCTGCTACTGTCTCACAATTATTGCAGCACATCTATTTTACACTAGAAGAACAACTGTACAATAAATACTTATTGTAACACGCACGACTGCTTCTTCTGTGTAACTCTCTGAGACCGAATAAGTGAGCACGAGTGACTGAGCGAAAAGTAGTACATTGTTTCCACGATCCTGAGGGATCAGGGTTGTCATGTTCTGAGGTTGCCAGAAACTATACTCTCCCCGATAAGAGGAGACACTAGTGGCACTGTGAGCTAGCTAATGCAAACAGGCTAACATTTTCTGTGGGGGTGCTCAGAGTCAATCTGCCAACAAAGCCCACAGTTCATGTTATCCGAACGCGCAGATTCTGTATAGGTTATATATAGGAACTACACGACAGAACCCTCTGGTGGATCTTTTTAATTTCAGTGTCTAAATTCTTATAAAAATGTAGTCTTTTTATAAATTGGTGTTGGATTTCTTGCGTGTCTTGTAAATATTTTCTTCAATTATTTTGGTGCTGTTTAAATGTTTTACACTTGTTCATCTGTGTAAGCCTTGCTGCTTAGTACCACAGCTACCCAGGGTTGAGCTGAGAGTTTTACGGACAAAACCTACTGGACCTAAAGGGGTTGGTATGTTGCACAACCACACCATATAATACACCCCATTTCCTCACACTTGTATTTACTAAACCATGCAAATCGACTTTGCATGGCTTAGTAAATGCCAAAATGGATTTTTCGTCGTGGCTGCACCACAAAAGTGATGCAACCCAATGCAGCATCTTAGTAAATCTAGGCCCTTAGGAGCATATTTATCAATATGTGACGCAGCGCAGCAAACCTCCTTGCTGCCCTGCGTGACAGGGAAAGGGCAGGGATGAGCCCTATTTAACATAATACAGCACATTCCTGCCTTTTCCCAGCATTGGCGCACAATGTGCTGCCTAGCGCCAATGCAGGCACTCTTGCACCATGGTGTACGAGTACCTGCGTTGTAAGCAGGATTGTTTTTGTGCTGGAAGGGGCACCTTCTTGCTCAAAAACAGTCATCTGAGGCATTTTCCTCCAAAAAAAACGAGGAGAAATAAACATATTTCTCCTAGTTATAACTCACCTGGGGAGGTGTAGCAGGTTTGGCACATTCACAGGTCTGCCACTTATGGTAAATCTGGGAATGCCTCAAAATCCATGGGTGCTGTGTGGGAACACCCACGTACTACCCATGGAACGCCTCCCTGGGGCAGGGTAACGCAACGCAGCGATTTGTGCTGTGTTACGTTACTCTAGATTTATCAAGCCACTCAGGCCTTGGGTGGCTTCATAAATTGCACTTAAGGGATGCGTTGTGCATGTACCCCGTTGCGTGGTGCAAAAGCGACACAACCCTTTATTGAATTTGGCCTTCAGTGTCCTTGCACCCAATACATTCTGATTCCTGCTGTGCTTTATGAACCCCAGTTTTAGAATGACGAACACTCTCGGTCCTGTGCCCATTCAGGAGGTTTGGTGATGCACATGGCAGGGTACTGCCAATGTACACTTTGATCTATCCTGGCCGCACCCTGAATACATTTAGAAGGGATCCTCTTCTCGACAGGGCCCTTGTAGTGTCGACCTGTCTTCTCTGCCTACTCATTCTCCTGGACTTATCGGCAGCCTTTGACACGGTGGATCACAATCTACTCATCAAGGCTCTGCAAGACAGAGCAGGTGCTGACGAGGTGGTCCTACAATGGTTCTCCTCCTTCTTACAAAACCGCTCCCAAAAAATAAAACTCAAATCCTTCACATCCGACTCACACCCCGTCAACAGAGGTGGCCCACAAGGATCAGTGCTCTCCCTCAACTGGTCAACATTTATATGGAACCCCTCACCTCCATACTTAAAAAAGCCAACATCACCTTCCACCTCTATGCAGACGACACCCAGCTCTATCTGGAAACCTCCTCCTTTGAAGATATTCAGAGTCTAAACAACACTCTCAAAGAAGTCCAACATTGGCTAGCCATAAACCACCTCAAACTCAACCAAGACAAAACCGAAATACTCCTCATCTCCAACAAAGAAGAAAATCCCCAAACCATGGAATGGATCAAAGCAATCGATGCTCTCAACGGTAATCTCACCCCGGCCAACTCCATAAAATCATTAGGAATCACCCTAGACCCTAAACTGGACATGGACAGACACATCAAGAACGCCGCGAAAAGTGCCTTCCTCAATCTGAAGCTTCTCAACAAAATAAAACCCTTCATCCCAACCAAAGACCTCAAACAAGCCACCCAATCCCTGGTGATATCCAGACTCGATTATGGAAATGCTATCCTCACTGGTATAGCGAAATCCCACCTAGCACCCCTCAAAACTACTCTAAACGCAGCAGCCAGAATGGTCACCGGAGTCAGGAAATTTGAGCACATTGCACCTGCACTTAAAGAACTAAAATGGCTCCCAGTAGAGATGCGTGCCAGCTTCAGAACTGCCTGTCTCACGCACAAAGCCCTCCACACAGGGAAACCGGAATACCTGGCTTCCAAACTCAAAAAGGCCGGCCAGACAAGGAACCTCAGGAGCTCCAACTCCCTACTGCTCATCCCTATGAAAACACGCAAACAAAAAACCGCCGCACGATGCTTCGCTGGAAACGCACCCAAAATCTGGAACTCCATCCCAGCACACATTAGGACTATCCCGTCCTTTGTAAAATTCAAAAAACTCCTAAAAGACCTCTTCCTCAACCGTGCCTTACCGAACAGTTAACCCTCGCTGTTGGACTCTTGCCGACTTTCTGCAGCACCATGCCACTTTGTCACCATCATCTACCTCCTCCAAGTGCCCCTACCCCCTCACTGTTACCCCCTCCCTGTAATTGGTTTCCGCTCAAGACAGGGTACGAGGCTCCCAGGACTGCCTTACCTCATTTGTCGCACCACACGCCGGGACGCTATGATCCAATTTGTATACCTATGCCTTATTTTGGGACTCCTGCATTATAATCTGTTGTAAAGCGCTCCGATACCCTCGGGTCTGGCCAGCGCTATATAAAACTCCTTAAATTAAAAAAAAATTCTCTACCCACCCCCACCTCACAAATTCTCTCTTTATGGACCACCCAGAGAGTAATTAGCACATTACATTGTAAATGTTATCTGAGGATTATACAAATCCCCTCTGCCTTCTACCGTCCACTTATTACTCACTGGCTTAACCCTCTCCCCAATCCTCGACCAATCTAAACCCATTTGGAAACTCCCCAATAAGAGGATTTCTTGGGGATTGTGCATCAAAGTCCACTGAACCTTTTGCAACAACCAAAAAATGCTTTCACCATGTTAAGGCTTTCACATGAAAGTTACCCTAGTTGTGTATGCAAACACCCTGCTTTAATGTATTATTATGAGTGCTTAAACGTGTAATGAGTGCATTGAGGTGAGTAATTTATTTTCTACAAGCACGCTCTCTTTGAACAATGTTCAAATGTTCCACATGACAAATTTTGTTTTTACTATAACTTCAATTTAGATTGAGAAAAGTACCAATTTTCAGGAGCGCAGAAATTAGAGTGCATAGGGATGTTAAAGTTTTCAGAGGAAACCGTAACCTTGTTCCACGAATAAAAAAGATGCATATGATTGGTATTATGTAGGTTGCTTGCTGTTTTTTTTTATGCAAAGATATCTGCTTTAAAAAAAAAAGTGTGCTCGCATCTTAAATAGCGAGTTTAATTTGCCATGTACATTGAATTACAAAACGCAAAGTGTCAGTTACTTGGATAGTTTCAAAGACATAAATGGAAAGACCCGGAGAACATTCTGGCATGAACGAAATACCTGGAACGCCATCTGCTTGACAGAAGTTGCAATTTAGGGAATTTTTGGTGAAATATTCTTGTCCAGGGAGTTGAGCGAGTCAAAGTTGTTCAAGAGATATAGGTCCTAATTCATGGAGGTTTCTCTGTAAGTAGGCGTTTCTTTTACCTGAAATACCCTTGAATGTCTAGCACTGATGCATCAGTAAATTTGCGCCCAGAAATGCTGATCCAACTAGCATCGGAAATTCCAGAATGCAGAATGATCCCAGTATTACAAATTTCCCCTATGGGATGGAGAACTACGGTGAAAATCAGTGTGCACATAGATTTTCACTGGTAAATTCCAGTCTGTTTTCCACAGAAATTTTCAATTAAACTATACCTGTCAAATATGTCCTTATAAAACCTAAAAATGCGGAATATTGCATGCGGAAGGGCTCTAAATCTCATAATCCTGTTTCGTTTGAAGTTCTACTACTGGCTAAGTTGGGAGTTCCAAGAAACACAAAATGAGGGCCACAGACCTTAAATAGCGTCGTTTATGGTTGTCCACTTTTGAGGGTTCCCATTGTCACAAATCATTCCAAGCCGTTGCCTAGAGAAAATGGAAATGCAGCAGACATTCAAAGTTCCAAATGTGTAATGAAGTGCTGTAATCAAGCCAATACCAAATCCCATATTTGTATGTTTTGGTTTTAACATTAAATCTAGATCGGCAGCGAGACAAATAATTGTGGCGCCCATGTCTAGTTTTACATTTATGTGGCAAGAAAACATGATCTGCTTGCTAGTACCTTGACATTTTAGCAAACCAAATAAAAGGCGCGGCCTGGTTGTCAGTCAAACCAAATGTAATTTTTCACTAGTACCGTTTGTCACCTGCTCCCGTTTAGCATCAGTTAGTCCACGCCAAATCAATGTACCCTAGAAGAGAAAGCCTGGCACCTCAAAGAACGAATTACAGGGGACAACACATTTGTAATTTAGGTCTTGTTTCTCTCCTTGCAGGAAACCTTTTTGAGGCTGCACTAGAAAATGAAAGATTCAGATTCAGGCAGCAGACTGGATAAAGAAAATCTTCAGCAGTACCCCTGCGTGCCGGTAGGTAACGTTGATGGCTCTGCATCAACATCATCCCATGCCGGATACAACATGAGGGGGCTTATATAGCTGCCACCAGGCACACTGACATCACATCACACTGACGTCCGCAGACACGTAGCCAATATCAGATAAGTCGTGACCAGTGTGTAGATCTCTAAGGTAGGTTTTGCAGCGTGAATCTTTCTGGATTCACTATGCTGTGCATTATTCCGCCATCTTGTGTTTGGGTCCGGAATTGTAGTATTTCTTCTCTTTTTTTTTGTTTCCCGTGGCCCAGGTGGGCGGCGACGTCCCACCATTTGGTGTCCTTCGTGATGTCGACGCGCTTCCTGCAGAAGCTCCCACCTTTGGTCGCCATCTTCAGATTCTTTTTTCCGCCGTTGGGTCTGGATCGTCGCCGAAGAGTTCCAGAAGTTTGGAAGAGGAATCAAGGCAAATAGAAGAAAGCCGACGAAAATCAGTTTGAAGTACACCGGGCTACGGGTCAAGTAGCCGGGACGACGAGGGAGAAGGTTTACGACCGAGATCTCGACGTCCTACAGAGAATGCACTCGCAGGGGGCTCCCTGAGTGCTGGTATGGACAAGACACCGTTCAAGTTTTGCACCAACTGCCACCACAAGTACGCCCAGAAGGACCAGCATCCAGTCTGCAACCTCTGCTTGCCGCTCAACCACAGCAGCGAGGACTGCAACGCGTGCTCGGCGTTTACACCCAAGACCCTCAAGGTGAGGGAGAGGCAGAGAAGGGCGAACCACAACATGCAGGGGCAAGGACCACCCCCATCGCTCCGAGACCTGGGCCTCTCCACTGGAGAGGAGGACAACATCGCCGAAGGACCGGAGGACTGCACAGTCGTCGAGGTCCAAAAGAAAACGTCGAAGGAGGTAAGGGAGTCGTTGACACCTAAACACTCGAGCGACACTCGAAAGGGTGAAGCCAAAGCCCCGAGCGAGACTCGTAGAAGTGAAGCTAGGTCTTCGAAGGGAGCATTGCCGCCGAAACATTCGTCGAAGGCAACAGCGACCAAGGACAGTCAGCTGAGCGGATCCTTCAAAAAGGACTCCCAATCGGCAAAAACCCTCGAAAAACCAAAGGCGTCGAAGGTTGCCCCCGAAAAGCACACCTCTGCGCCGAGAAGGGAGGGGCAATCGTCCACGTCGACGGCCCCGAAGAGAGCCGCTCCAGCCCTCGACTCCGAACAGGCACAAGAGATGGAGAGGAAAAAGAGGAGGCTCGAGGCCGAAATGGCGAGCATCCTACAGCGAAAGAAGGATTTCGACCGCAAAATGAGCGAATACTCCATCCCGTCGAGACCCGTGCTCGAAGTCGAAATAGACTACGAAGACGCCGAACCGCCGAAAACGCCCGAACCGGTCGAGGAACTGGGGGACGAAGACTATTACTTCGAGGGAGAAGGCGACGAAGACCTGCAATCCTACCGGGACTCGACGTCCTCGGAGGCACAAGACCTGGAATGGCAAGACATCGACGCAGAATCGCCGGAAGAAGGGGTAGACACTTACCCTTCAAGGCCCTCGCCGCCAGACAACATCGGGGTCTACAACACGGTAGTCCTGAAGGCGGCACAAACCTATGGGGTGAAAATGGAAGAAGAGAAGCCCAAGGCATGTTTCCTCCTGGAAACTCTACTGCCTCAACAAACCAGGAGCCTATTCCTTCCCATACTCCCTAGTGTGCTGGACCAAGGGAGAGATGCCTTCAGGGAACCAGCAGTATGCAGGGCTGTCACTCCAAGAACAGAGAAAAAGTACAAACACTCTTCACAAGACCCTGCATACATACAAGGATCAGTGCCAGCTGACTCCATAATTAAGGCAACGGCCAGGAAAAGGGCCAATGTGCCCACTAATACCGGACCACCTCCAGACAAGGAGAGTAAGAGGATGGATCTGACAGGGAGAAAGGTGGAGAGAAATGCGGCAATACAGTGGCGTATCGCAAACTCAAACGCCCTGATCAACAGGCACGCATACCATCACTGGGACGAAGTGGGGCAACTCCTCAAGCATCTACCAGATGAGTACCAACAAAGGGCAGCTCACCTGGTGGAAGAAGGCAAAAGCATGGCAAACACATGCTTAAAGTCAGCCTTGGATGCTGCTGAAACATCCAGCAGACTAATGATGATAGGAGTGACCGAGAGGAGACACGCATGGCTCAGGATTTCAGGATTCAAGCCAGAGGTGCAGAGTAACATCTTGAATACGCCCTTCAACGGCGAAAAACTGTTTGGCACGCCAGTTGATGAAAAGCTGACTCAGCTCAAAAAGGACAACGAGACAGCAAGGTCCATGGGAGCGCTGCAGTTCAGAGGGATGAGAAGAGGGGCACCCACCAGAAGGCCGGGTGGTAGAGGAGGCAACGTGCCTGCCACATCGCACCAAACGTTCCAGCAAGGCTACCAGAGGAGCAACCAAGGCCAGCAGCAGCAAGGACTGCAGCAGCAAAACTGGCAGTATCCGCCCCGGGGCCAGTCCTTTCGAGGACGCGGAAACAGACGAGGGCAATCTCGTAGAGGAGGCCAACAGCCCACCTCCAAGTGACTTCATCATCAAGCCCACAACCACCCTAGCAACACCTCGGGGTGGGGGCAACAACAAACAGAAGAACAAAAACCTAACGATCCACAGGAAACAGTCCCTAGAACACACAACACCGGTAGGAGGCAGGATAAAGAACTTCCTCAAGCAGTGGAGGAAGGTCACTACAGACAAGTGGATACTAAACATCATACAATACGGATATTGCATAGAACTGGAAAGACAACCCCCAACAAAAAGACCAAGAAACAAGACCCACTCAGAAAAAGAACTCTCGCTCTTGCAGCTGGAGGCTAAGTAACTGCTCAGGAAAAAGGCAATAGAGACAGTACCGCACAACCAAAGGAACAAAGGGGTTTACTCAACCTACTTCCTCGTGCCAAAGGAGGACAAAACACTACGACCTATCCTAGATCTGAGATTCTTAAACAAATTCATAAGAACTCAAAGATTCAAAATGACTTCCCTACAGGAGGTAATACCACAAATACAAGAAGGGGATTACATGGCAACAATAGATCTGAAGGACGCGTACTTACACATCCCCATCAACCACAGGCACAAACAGCTACTACGGTTTGTAATCAACCAGACTCACTACCAGTTCACAGTACTAGCATTCGGACTCAAATCCGCACCAAGGGTGTTTACAAAGTGCCTAGCAGCAGTAGCAGCGCACCTACGAAGGCAAGGAATACACGTATATCCCTACCTCGACGACTGGCTCGTAAAGGCAAGCTCTTACAACAAATGCAAAGAACACATCCAGCAGGTCGTGCAAACACTAAGTCAACTGGGTTTCTCAATTCATTGGGAGAAATCGTCAAGCAACCCAGAGCAGATCAAGATATTCTTGGGGGCCGAGATCAACACCATACAGGCCAAAGTGTTCCCCAGCAGGAGGAGAACATTGGCGATACAAAAGGAAACAGGTCCTTACCGCAAGGGGCAAGTTCTGACAGTGAGGACGGTGAGCAAGCTAATGGGAATGATGGCGTCATGCATCCACATAGTCCCAAATATCAGGCTACACATGAGACCATTCCAGGAATGGATTCAGCAGCAATGGTCACAGGCAACAGGGAGTTGGGAAGATCTTGTGGTTGTCAAACACGCAGTGCATCAGGAAGTGGCGTGGTGGAACAAGGAAAACATATCACAGGGGAAGCCATTCACACAACCAACTCCGACAGTGACCATCACAACGGACGCCTCCCAACTGGGGTGGGGTGCACACATGAACAAGCTCAGGGTGAGGGGTCTATGGTCGCAGCAAGATGCGGTCACACACATCAACTACCTGGAGCTGAAAACTGTGTTCCTAGCCTTAAAAGCCTTTCAGAAACAGCTGTACGGAAACAGGGTGTTGATCCAAACAGACAACACAACCACCATGTTCTACATCAACAAACAAGGAGGAACACAATCAGTGGTACTATCAGGGCTAGCACAGGAGATATGGAAATGGGCCGTCCCGCTACAAATGGACCTACTGGCAATACATCTGCCGGGGAAGGACAATGTGGAAGCAGACCGACTCAGCAGGCAGGCGTCAGCATCCCAAGAGCGGGAGCTCAATCAACAGGAAACAGAAAAGCTATTCCAGAAATGGGGTACACCGCAAATAGACCTATTTGCAACACACCAGAATGCAAAATGCCAACACTATGCATCCAGACAACCAAACCATTGGTCACAAGGGAATGCGCTATGGATAGATTGGTTAAAGACATTTGCATACGCTTTTCCCCCGATACCACTGATACACAGGGTACTCAGCAAATGCAGAATCAGCAACATGACGCTAATACTGATAGCACCCCAGTGGACCAGGCAGTCCTGGTTCTCACAGATAGTAGAAATGGCACAAGAACCAGCACACAGGTTCCCAAGAAGAAAAGACCTGTTAGCAATGCAGAACGGAAAGGTGCTACACCCAGAACCGGAGAGCCTCAGCCTAGCAGCATGGCTCCTGAAGACTTAGAATTTGCACACCTCAAATTACCACCAAGTACCATGGCAGTACTCAGGGAGGCAAGGAGACCTTCCACAAGGAAGTGCTATGTAGCAAAGTGGAAGAGGTTCTCCGAATGGTGCACCAAGGAGAATCTACAACGGAAGATCACAAGGGAATCAACGGTACTAAAATACTTAACGCACCTGCTACAAAGCGGATTAAGCTACACATCCCTGAGGGTGCACTTGGCTGCGGTAGTAGCCTACACAAGAGGAGAGACAGGGAGAAGTTTCTTCACCTCCCAAGTTGTGAAGAGATTTCTGGAAGGGGCGAAAAGAATCGCACCCCCAAAAAGGATGCCAGCGCCTGCATGGAACCTCAACGTAGTGCTCACTCAGTTGATGAAGGCGCCATTTGAACCTATTCACAAGACTACACTGCACATGCTCACGCTAAAGACGGCCTTCTTAGTGGCTATCACGTCACTATGAAGAGTAAGTGAGTTGCAAATACACAAGGACAGGATTGTAATGAGGACGGACCCACTCTTCATGCCAAAGGTGGTGTCTCGGTTCCACATTAAATCAAAACAAAGAGAGGAGTATAACCTAAAGACAGCAAACTGTCTATATGGTGTTAGGACAGGAAAGGAGATTATCCTTTTCTAAAAAGAGCCCTCACTCACCAACCTAGTTGGTGACATGCTTCATCATTGGGGTCCCACCCGAATAGCCGAATGCTATCCGGGTGTGCTGCGACACCTGATTACAGTGGAGCTGGTTGTTTTGTGAAGTGAAAAGTGAGTGACTAATAGTGTTGATTTAAAAATTGGCCAGATATAACCATCTGAAAAAACTTTAATCTGGGTTAACTGGACAATGTTAAAAAATTGTTAGGATGCCAAGAAGGTTAAATTGACCGTCAGGTATCTCTTAAAAAATAGTGCAGTGAAAAGTGCAATAAAAGGTCAACATGTTTCAACCTGTGAATGGTAGTACTAGGTTTTCTTCAGGACCAGTGACCAGTGACTGTGACCCGGGAGGTATACACTCGCTAAGGTGCACCCTGCCCTTGGTCGCTGTGACCTAACCATGTACTCACGGTCAGGTGTCCTTTTCTTCAATTCGAAAAAGGAAAATAATCTAGAAAGACAAACACATAATAACAAACAGACAAATAAAATAAAAGTTATGCAAGTAGCAGTACTGTGCTTGTTCAGGAAATGAGTGCTCTTGTGTATCCCAAAATGTGTTGAACGTAGCATAGAGCATGCTTCCAGGTATGCCTCTTAGCTGAGGAGGCAGTGAACTATGGTGAGCATTCAATCAACTCCGTGACTCAACTGGTCATCAAAAAGTTTTGGTCTTACCCACACTTTGTGATAATACAAGTGGATGATTTATGTGCACTCCTCATGACTCCGAAGTGCAAATGCATCGATGCAATCAATTACCATGCAAGTAACAATGAAATACATGGATATTGTATTTAAAACCACATACAGCATACAATCGTAGTGGCTATTAAAGCTCTCATATAAATAAGTCAGAGCGCAGTAAATTAACAATCATGCATGATGTGCAAGCGTATTAATGGACAGGAAAAAATTGGGTACGTGGGAAAGGAAAAAGAAGGGAGAGAGAGAAATAAATATAGGGGCTTACTAAAAGCGCGATGTTCTCGTGCTTCATGGGAGTCAGGGTCGTGGTAAGAAGAAGCCAACGCGATCTGGACAAAACCGATAGATTAGTAGGGTTCCCCAGGCCCTAGGGAAAAACGTCGGTTCCCACATTCGACTGATCTACTTGCTTGGTGGAGCTATTCACCGGCTGTTGCGCCTACCCACAAGGACCCGTAGCCACTGCCCGCAGGATGTCCGCATCAGATCTGCCATGCCGGTTAAATGCAGGCATTTCTGGGTTGCGCAAGCAGGGGGCGTGGCTTAGTGGTCACGTGGCCGGCGTCAGCACGTCGGTGGGAGTGTCACTAAGCCCTGTCATTCGAGGTTGGTTTGTGGAACGATAAAGTTATAAACCACATTTTCAATCACATATGATATGCGAATAACGCACAGAAAATGGGAAAAAGAGCACATAGTACAGCAAGACTGAAAATAAATCAGAATAACTCATTCAGATGGTAAGGTCAGGCATTCAGTTATCGCGGTATATTCAGAGATACGATAATTCAGTTAAACATATAGTCACGGTGACAGGTGTTCATGGGTGAGATTAAATCCAATACTCACTACATATATGTGTGTATAAAAGTAGACAGAGTAATGGGACTGCTGGATCTATTACTTACTGAAGTCGTTCACTCTTGGTACCATACTGAATGGGTCATTCAATTATGATGGTAGGACAGACAAAACAAAGAGAAAGAAAAAGAAACAGATAAAAAGGGGGGGTAACAATTCAGGCACATATTCAGTCATTTCGGGAGTACTGAATTCCATGGAATATTTTCATTTAATCCCTCCTTATGGGTGGAAAGCCTATAGATCCACCGTTGTTCCTTCTCAAATAGTCTCTGTTGTACATTTGGACCCGTTTTGATTTGCTCGATTATGGTCCATTTCATGTCATTTGGTGTATGGTTTTTGATGATAAAGTGTTCAGTAAGTTTTGTGGTGGATCTTTTACATCTAATAGTACTGCGGTGCTCGCATATTCTCTGTTTGATTCTTCTACATGTCATGCCCACATATTGTAGATTACAAGAGCACTTTATTAGGTAAACCACATTGGTGCTGTTACAGTTGGTGTGGGCTCGTTGAGTCCATATTTTCCCTTGTTCCAGCGATAATATTTTTGTGTTGGTCGTCAAATGGCAGACACTACAGTTGCCACACTGATAGTGTCCTACAACATTCGGTAAACCCCACGCGTTCAGTACAGTGGGAGTAGTTTCTGGTCTAGACTCCTTAGGGCGTGTTTGTACCAGAGAGTCCTTAAGGCTCCTAGCTTTTTTGAAGGAAAACACCGGTTTTTCCCAATGGAGATTACCAGAGTTGATGATGGACCAATGTTTGTTGATTGATCTAGTCATGTGATTGGAAGCCGTACTGTATGTAGTAACACACGTGAGAGGGATTGCTTCATCCAACCGTGTTTTGTCTTCCAGGAGAGCTTCCCTAGGTTGATTGCGTGCTCTCTTTTGACACTTTTTGAGGATATTCTCAGGGTAGCCTCTATCCGATAGTTTATCAGTCAGTTCCTTAGCCTGGATACAATAGTCAGCAGTTTTACTACAATTCCGACGTAGTCTTAGATATTGCCCATAGGGTAGATTCTCCCTGAGTGGTCTGGGGTGAAAACTATCGAATCTGAGTAGGTTGTTCTTAGCACTAGGTTTGTGGTGGGTTCTGGTTTCCAAATGGCCATTCTCTTTAGTGATAACTACATCCAGAAATACCATAGTTGTGGGGTCCAAGGTGTGAGTAAACCTCAGATTTTGATCACAAGTGTTGATCCAAAGAACAAAATCCCTTAGAGTCTCGACCGGTCCTTGCCAAATGGCAAAGACATCGTCGATATATCTTTTCCAAAAAACAATGTTGGTATAGAAGGGATTCTGATTATTGAGTATGAATTTTTTCTCAAAGTTGAACACATAGAGTCCTGCTACACTTGGAGCGAATGTGCTCCCCATAGAAGTCCCCCCGGTTTGTAGGTAGAGGGCCCCTTCGAACTTGAAGTAGTTCCTTTTTAAGGCCAATTTGGCACATTCCAGGATAAAGGTTTTAGGTGTCCTGTATGCCCATGCCATTTCATTCAAGGCTATTTGTAATACTTCCAAGGTGTCATCCTGTGGGATACTAGTATATAGGCTTTCAATGTCAAAGCTTATCAAGATAGTATTTTCATCCACTACAAGGTCTTGGAGTAATTTAAGGAGACATTTAGTGTCCTGTAGGTAGGTAGAGGTGTTTTGTACTAGTCGTTTGAAGAAAAAATCACAGAATCATGACAGAGGTTCGAGCAATGACCCAATTCCAGACACAATGGGTCTGCCTGGTGGGGGAATCTTATTCTTGTGCATTTTAGGTAGTGTATAGAAGTATGGGATCTTACCCTCACTATTGCACAAAAAGTCCGCTTCTTGTTTTGAGATATGTCCCATTGTCTCAGCATGTTCAACCAGGGATCTAATCTCTTGTTTCAGGTCTTCAGTAGGGTCATGTGATAATGGTTGGTAATTCCTGTTATCAGATAAGAGTCTCAGGCACTCAGCCTGATACACCTCTTTATCTTGAACTACCACTCCACCCCCTTTATCCGCTGGTTTTATTACAATGGAGTCACATGATTTTAGGTTATTCAGGGCACAGTTCTCCTCTCTGCTCATATTGACAAACGGTTGTTGGATCTCTAGTTGTTCTATGTCTCTAAAGACAGCTTGTTCAAAAGTAGCTATCTCAACCGGGATGGTGTGTGGAGGTGGAGTAAAAGTGGACTTAATACGTAGTCCAGTCTCGTTTGGGTCAGCTGTGAACGCCGTCTCACTCTGTTTCTCAAAGAAAGACTTGAGTCTAAGTTTCCTGAAAAAACTAGCCAACTCGCAGTGAAGATGGAATTTGTCAAAGTGTGTCGTTGGGACAAACCCAAGTCCCTTGTTTAGGACCCTTTCTTCTACTGCTGACAGTGGTCTTGTCGCAAGATTGGTGACTAGGACCGAATGTTGCTCGGTCCTGCTTGAGATGTTTGTGTTTTGCTCCTTGTATGGCTCCCTACTGGATCTTCCTCTTCCCAGTGTACCTGACTCGTACCTTTCCTTCTGCCTCTTCCCCTTCTGCCCCTGCCTAAAAAAGGCGGCCTGAAGGTATTCGGTGGAAATAATGGTTGTGGGAACGGTGGTTGCCATCCATACATAGGGTATGGTTGGTGAGGGTTATACGATCCTTGGAAACCTGGTGGTACATGTGTATTATAATTAGGCCAGTTGTTTTGGACTCTATTCCTTCCTCTTTGTCTCTGTCTACCACTGCCCAGGCTGGAATTGCTGCTTCCGGTAGAGTCAGTGCTAGAGGCATCTGAATCCCGATCCGGTTTCATTGGAGGAATGTACTCAGGATCAGAGTAAGGATAGGTCTTGACATAGGAAAAACGTTTTAAGTCTTTCTGGAATTTTTGTAGCTTCTGCTGTGTAAGGTTGTCCTTATATTCATTTATTTCTTTGTTTAATTCATCAAGTCTTTTTTTGTACCCAGTGATGGTCGTTTTTATCTGGCCTTCCGTCAATTGGATTTCAATGAGCATTGCCTCCAAGAGGCGTAGGGCAGTCTTAATAATCAATACAATCCAGTCGCGCGTACAATGCCACGCGATTTGTGCCCAATCTTTTCTGAACACGGGATCGTCAAGGAAAATTCTTGGAGCATTTGTGACAAGTAAACCTTTTGGTGCCATATTGTTCCTCAGATATTCTTTTAAGATAGTACCATGTAGTATTGTTCTGATTCGATTTCTTTTCATTTCAGTCATCTTTTCCCAATCAGTGGTCTGGGAGATTGTTTGTGCGATACTGGCCTTAGCGAATAGAGATGGATCGCCCAGAATTGCATCCACTTCCTCGCTGGAATATGTCAACCCTTGATTTTCCCCCATGTTCCCAGAGTTTCCTGAATAAAACACTATATGTAAACGCTCTCGCAGCTGTGCGCTGCCACAAAGCGGATTAAGCTACACATCCCTGAGGGTGCACTTGGCTGCGGTAGTGGCCTACACAAGAGGAGAGACAGGGAGAAGTTTCTTCACCTCCCAAGTTGTGAAGAGATTTCTGGAAGGGGCGAAAAGAATCGCACCCCCAAAAAGGATGCCAGCGCCTGCATGGAACCTCAACGTAGTGCTCACTCAGTTGATGAAGGCGCCATTTGAACCTATTCACAAGACTACACTGCACATGCTCACGCTAAAGACGGCCTTCTTAGTGGCTATCACGTCACTACGAAGAGTAAGTGAGTTGCAAGCACTGACGCTCCAAGAGCCGTTCCTGCAAATACACAAGGACAGGATTGTAATGAGGACGGACCCACACTTCATGCCAAAGGTGGTGTCTCGGTTCCACATTAACCAAACAATCCAAATACCAAGTTTTTTCCAAAACCCTTCCACACAAACCGAAAGGGCGCTGCACACACTAGACGCCAGAAGGGCGGTAATGCACTATATGGAAAGGACAAAGGAGTGCAGGAAAACAAAGCAGTTCTTTGTCTCCTTTGCCAGCAGTTTTCTGGGACGACCAGTCACCAAAATACCATTGCACGATGGATCGCGCAGACAATTCAACTCTGCCACAAACAGGCAGGACAACAATTACAAGGAGCAGCTCAAGCTCACTCAACAAGGAAGAAGGGAGCACCAATTGCGTTTCTAGCGAACACACCTATCCAAGACATTTGCCAAGCTGCAACATGGTCTTCAGTGCACACGTTCACTAAGCACTACTGTGTGGATATTCAAATGAACAAAGAAGCGCAAGTAGGACAAAAGGTCTTACAACATATTTTCAGTAACCAATGCTCATCTTCCACCCAGCCACCGCAATAAGGGAAAAACCGCTACTAAGTCTATGCACAGCATAGTGAATCCAGAAAGATTGACGCTGCAAAACGTATAGTTTCTTACCTGTCGGTGTAGTTTTGCAGCTTGAAGACTTTCTGGATTCACTAGCGATCCCACCCTCCTCCGCCAGAAATATGAGGCATAAGGACAAAGGAGGCTAAAATTGCATACATAGCTAAAGGGATCAAACAAGCGGACAACAAAACAAGAAAGGAGAAAAAAAGAATCCGAAGATGGCGACCAAAGGTGGGAGCTTCCGCAGGAAGCGCGTCGACGTCACGAAGGACACCAAATGGTGGGACGTCTCCGCCCACCTGGGCCACGGAAAAAAAAAAAAAGAGAAGAAATACTACAATTCCGGACCCAACACAAGATGGCGGAATAATGCACAGCAAAGTGAATCCAGAAAGTCTTCAAGCTGCAAAACTACACCGACAGGTAAGAAACTATACGATCTTATCAAAAGAAAAAGCCCAGTTGACAGAATGGGGAAGTGGGAGGGTCGCTGAGGAATCTGCAGTTTAATAGTCTCTACCAGAAAGGGTATTATTGAAGGTAAGTAACTTGTTCTTCTTAAAGAGACGTCTATCTGCAGATTCATCACCTTCTGAATAGATACCAAAGCAGCACCACCTAGGTGGTGGATCTGTAAACTGGCTGAAATCAAAGAGTCCTGCAGGACTTAATGGTTAAAATGCCAATCTCGACGAACCTGGCTGCCACACAGTAGTGCTTTATGAATGTATGAAGTGACACCAAGATAGCCACCTGGGAAATGTCCAGGACAGTACCCCACAAGCCAATGCAGTGGTCGCAGCGTTTGCTCTGGTAGAATGAGACGCAAGCCATCAGATGGCTGCTTGTCTGCCAATGTACAGCAGATCATAATGCAGAGCATGATCCAGCAAGAAATGGCTCTCTTCTTCACAGGCTTGCCATTCTTTGCTCCAGTGAATCAGATAAAGAGCTGATTGTCCACCCGGTGTACTCTTATAAAATCAATATAGAAGCTGAGAGCCCTTTTCGGATCCAACCAGTGGAGTCTCTCCTCCTCCTTAGAGAGTGATGCGGAACAAAGAACACCAGAAGAGTGATGTTCTGACTGACATGAAAAGGAAGTCACAAACTTTGTAAGTAAGGGGGCTTGAGTCCACAGAACCAGACTGTCTGGGTGGAAAGTGGTGTAAGGCGGATTGTCAGACAGGGCCTGTAACTCACTCACTCGCCTTGCCGATGGCGACAAGAAAAATTATCCTGAGGGTAAAAAGCAGAAGACAACAACTGTGTAAAGGCTCAAAGGGCGAATGCGAGGACCAATTTTAGATTTCATTGGGATATAAGAAATGGAGAAGGGGAAAATACATATTGTAACCCTTTAAGGAAATGCATCACAGACAGTGACCTAAATAATGAGGGCGGTCCAGCAATCATAAAAAGGTCGAAAGAGCTGACAGGTACCCTTTAACAGTGTCCAAAGCACAGCATTGCTGGTCCAGGGACAAAACAAACAACAAAACTTCGGGTAACTTGGCCTGGAGTGGGTCAATCTGTTGAGAAGCGCACCAGGCCATCAACATATCTCAACAGCAGGCATATACAGATTGGGGATGCCTGGCTGCCAAGTTGACATCAACTTTAGGAATAGGGTTAAAGGCACTCAACTGTCACTGTTCAATCTCCAAGCATGGAGGTGCAGGGTGCACAGGTTCAGGTGCACAACATTGCCCTGATGCAGCGACAAGAGATCCTCCCAAAAGAGTAACCTGATGAAAGGACAGATGCTCATGCCCAGGATGTGAGATACCATACTCTGCATGCATAACTCGGGGCACCTAGGACCCAGTCGGTCCTGACCGTCTTCAGAACTCAAGGCAGAAGAGGTATCGGCAGGAAGGCACATAAAATTCCCAAGTTCAACTTTATGTGGGCCGAGTTTCTGAGGATATCGCCTTTGAAATCCCAATGTGCAAAAATTTTGACATTCCACATTCTCAGTGATGGTGAAAAGATCAAGCTAGGGTTTCCCCCCTCGTGGAAAAGACCCTGCGCCTCCTTCGGATGTAACTGCCATTTGTGATCCAAAAGGTGTTAATTACTTAGTTCGTCCACTCTGGCCTTTTGGGAACCCGCCAGGTGGTGTGTCACCAGAAAAATTCCATGGTGGTTTAGGCACATTCAAAGACACTAATCCTCCTGGCACTGGGTCCACAACCTCACACACCCTGCTTTTTGCAAAACCTCATGGTGGTGGTGATATTAGAAAGCTTCCCTTTGATGGATGATACGAAGACTTTCAATGCCAAATGGATGTCTCGCAGCTCCAGAAGGTTCTGCCGGAAACCAGCCAACTCTGATCTCCACCTCTCCCAGATGGCTTATCTAACCCAGAGGTGATGAATCCGTCACTATTGTGAGCTCTGGGTGTGCTAAGAAGAGGGAGTCTGTCACTGGCCCAGTCACTGTCCTGCATTCACCACTGCAAATCTTCTGCAGTCCCCTCCGAAATCTGAACCGGATCAGGAATATCCCTCTGCTGTTGCACCCAGTAGGGCTACAGATCCCACTGCAGAGCTCACATAAGCCACCTGGCATAATTGACCAGTAGGATGCAGGAGGCCATCAGACTCAGCAGCCTCAGAGAGTCATTCCCACTGAGATTCAGGGCAGAGGTTGAAACCTCAGGATCATAGCCCAAATGTTCTAGATTCTCTGCTCCGGAGTATAGGCGTCAAACTGCACCATGTCCAGGATAGCTCCGATGCAGAGGAGCATCTGGGAAGAAGTCAGGTGGAACTTCAGCACATTGATAGTGAACCCAAATGATGTGAGGAGGATTGCAACAGTCTGGATGTCGGTGACAACTTGCTGGCACAAGCCCACCTTCAACAGACAGTCATCGAGGTAAGGGAAGACTAGAAGCCGACCTCTAAAGATGTGTTGCAACCACACCATCACTTTTGTGAACACCCAAGGGATGCTGGTGAGGCCAAAGGGGAGTACTGTGAATTTTAAATGCTCCTGGTCCACCTTGAACCACGGGTAGAGCCTGTGGGCCTGCAGAACGGGGATATGGAAATAAGCGTTTTGAAGGTCCAGCGCTGCCATCCAGTCTCCAGGGTCAAGGGCAGACAAAACCTGGGCCACGGCACCTTGAAATTTTCCTTCCATAGGGAGGTATTGAGAGGGCGGTGAACCAAGATGGGACAAAGGCGACCATCTTTTTTTGGCACCAACAAGTAGCGGGAACAGGAACCACAGCCCACCCTATCTCCAGCTCCTTTGGCCAAAAGATCCTGCACTTCCTGCTGCAACAAGGACAGATGGCCCTCAGACAGCCATTCTAGGCAAGGTGAAAGGTACGATGGGTGTTCAAGCAATGGTAGGGAGTAACCCATGACGCAGTTTGCAGGACCCACTTGTCCAAAGTTATTGCCTGTCACCCTGGTAGAAAATGTCACATCCTGCCTCTGAAAGGGTGGCTGTGTACTGAGAAGGGCTTGGGATAGAGGTTTGGGGGCTGCGGCAACTGGAGGAGCAGGGGACTGAGCTGTATGCCCTTGTTGTCCACGTCGGTGGTCAGTGGGTACCCCTGCCATCAAAAGTCTTGGGGTAGCGCTGCACTGGCTGTACTTGATGGGTGTACTGAATTCCCCTTCCATGACCACAGAGGGGGAGAAACTGATGTTGTGGGGGAGCAAAAAGCCACAGGAAGAGCGCCATGGCCCTGCTGTCTTTGAAGCACTCCTAGGCCAAATGTGCTTTGTACCGAAAAAGACGGGAACTGTCAAATAGCATTGCATAAGGCTTGACTGAGCGTCCCCTGAAAACCCAGTGGAACACAGCCAGGCGTGTCTGTGAAGGTCACGCTGGTGCCTACAGCTCTGCCGAGTGAATCTGCAGTGTCCAGGCTACAACAGATAATAAATTGGGCTGCATCATGACTGTCCCGCTTGTGAGCTAAGCTCGCCAAGGAGAAGACCAGTTTCCCAAAGGTCTCTAATCTTTTAAATTCCCTGTACGGGGGACTAGTTGGAAAAGAATGAAAAATGTCCTAGCTAACATAACGGAAAGTTTCAATTCTATTAAGGACTCAGAGGCGAGGATTATGCCTTCTTTCTTCACTTTAATTGGCATAGCAGCATGAAGGTAACAAAAACTACATTTCCCATGAACCATAGGGAAAGTAGCTAAAAGATAAACACATAGTAACATCCAATAAGGACATGAACCAGCGTCCAATCAGGGGCCTTCCAGCCCAACATAGTCCATTGTCAGTGTCCTCTCTTCCTCTTTCGTAGCGCGAAGACAGCACATCCTCTCTTCTCAGGAGTCCTGCTTGTGAGCATCAGAACCTGAAAATGACAAGGACATATTACCAGAGGGAACAGACTGCGAAAAACCCTGCAAAAGGAACAAGTCGCAGTGAAACGGAACACCTTAATCATTATACATACAGTTAACTGAAGTAAAGTACTTACTGCTGTACGGGGAGGGTCTCCTCCTGGAGCACAGGCGGGATAATCCTCGCCTCCGAGTCCTTAATAGAATTGAAACTTTCCGTTACGTTAGCTAGGAAATTTTTCATTCTATGTCAGGACTGGAGGCGAGGATTATGCTTGTTTAAAGCTTGCCCACAACCAAATTAGCCATATGGAGTACCGGCTTGAAATAGAACCTCTTAAAGGTAGAATCTGAAGACCAATCCGCCGCATTGAGGATATCCTCTAAGCGGGCACCCAAGCCGATAGCTTTAGAAGCCATGGCACCTCTCGCGGAGTGCGCCCCGAAGTGACGAAGGCTGATGCCGGCCTCCTGCATCACCCAACGCACCCATCTGGCGATGGTGGGCGAAGAAACCGCTTTAAAGGGTTTCCGGAGCGCAATCAGGAGTTGTCGTTCTCCCGGGGGGGGCGGAACTCCTCCGTCATCTCTTCATATGCCTTGAGGCATCTAACCACACAGAGCTTTGGAGAATCCGGAAACTCCGGATATGAAATTATCCTGGTGTGACATTTTGTCAACGTGAACGTCACCCCGTCAGGGGTAAACATCCTACTGGTGATATCGAGGGCTCGAACGTCCGAAACCCTTCTGCAAGATATCAGGCACAAAAGCATAGCCAGCTTCGCAGAAAGCTCCTTCCTGGAGAGGAACCTGTTAGGTTGCCAGGACAGAAATAGATTGAGGACCTGATTAACATCCCATAGCGCTGAATAGCGTGATTCAGGCGGCAAGGAAAGGCGAATGCCGCGCAGAAGCTTACAAACCATGGGGTGTTCGCCCATAGGAGAGCCATTGACTGGGACATGGCCCGAAGAAATGGCCGATCTGAAGGTGTTGATAGACAGGTAGGCCAACCCGTTGGAAGCCAAGTGAGCTAGGAAGTTTACCACATGAACCACGTCTGCGACCAAGGGATCGAAACCCCGTCGCAAACACCAACGGGACCATCTACCCCACGCGGACCTGTACCTCTTAACAGTACTGTCCGCCCAGGCTTTGGAGATGAAAGTCTCAGCCTCCTGCGAAAGTCATGGACTGTCCCATCTACCCCTGAAATCCGCCACACCACGAGCCACAGCGAGCGTGTGGACACTAGAGGATGTGGAGCCCCGTCCGGGCTCGTGAGGAGAGTCGGAAACTGGGGGAGTAGGATTGGAAAATCCCAAGAAAGTTCCAGAAGAACTGGAAACCAAACTTGAGACCTCCACAGTGGCGTGATCAGGACCAAGTCCGCCGCCTGCCTGCAGACTTGCGCTGTTGTTCGCGTGATCATCGCGAAAGGAGGAAACGTATAACCCTGCTCCGAACTCCAATCCTGGAGGAACGCATCCGTGGCCTCTGCTAGGGGGACCGGTCTCCAACTGAAAAATTGCGGAGTCTGGTGATCTAACCTGGAAGCAAACAGGTCTACTGAGAAGGGACCCCAGTGGTCGTGGAGCCTCGCAAAAATCGACCTGTCCTGTCGCCAGAGACTGGAGTCCCAAAAGTGGCGTGACTGGAAATCCGCCTCTAGGTTGTCTCGACCCGGCAGATACTCTGCTGTGACCGAGATCTGGCTGTCCAGGCAGTATTGCCAAAAACTTGCTGCTAGGTCCGAGAGTGCTTTGGACCTGGTGCCTCCCAAGTGATTCACATTACGGACTGCTGAAATGTTGTCCATTTTTAGAAGTACATACGACTGCACAGTCTCTCGTCCAGCACCGTACGGCGAAGGAACCCGCCAGAAGTTCCAGACAGTTGATATGCAACCGCTGTTCGTCGGGTGACCACAACCCTCCTGTAGAGAGATCTCCGCACCTGGCACCCCAGCCGATCCTTGCTGGCATCTGACTCGATAACGAGGTCTGGAGCAGAGCCGAAGATCGCACGGCCATTCCATGCCTCCATATGGTCCAGCCACCAGTGAATCTCGGCCCTCGCCTCGGGAGACAAGGCGACCTTGTGGGAATACGGATACCCTTTCCGGAGGTAGTACGCCTTCAGGCGTTGAAGGGCCCTGTAGTGAAGTGGTCCCGGAAAAATGGCCTGTAATGACGCTGACAGAAGGCCCACCACTCGGGCCAGCTGACGAAGAGACACCCGTTGTTTGGACAGAACCCGACGCAACTCGTGACAAATTTTGGCAATCTTCCTGGCCGGAAGGCTGAGAGTAGATGCCGTGGAGTCTATGACGAACCCCAAGAAGGTAACGACCTGAGCTGGCAGTAACAGTGACTTTTTCTCGTTGATCACAAAGCTGAGGTCTTGGAGCAGAGTCACTGCCATCCGAAGATGTTCCGTCAACAGACGGGGCAAGAAGCCTTCAGGAGAAGATCGTCGAGATACACGATCATCCTGACCCCTCGAGCCCGCAGGAACTCCACCACCGGCATGAGCACCTTGGTGAAGCACCAAGGGGCCGAGGAGAGACCGAAGGGCAGGGCAGTGAACTCGTAAATGAGGTGACGCCAGGCGAATTGCAGAAAACGTCGGTGCGGAGGGAAAATCGGGATCACCAAATAAGCGTCCTTGAGGTCCAAATGGACCATCCAATTTAGAGGACGTAGCATGTCCCGAAGGAGATGAATCCCCTCCATTTTGAAATGGCGGTACACCAGCCATGCGTTGAAATCGCTCAGATTTATGACCGGCCTCTTGCCACCGTCGGGTTTGTCGACCAAGAAAATGTTGCTTAAAAAACCCCTTGGATGGAGAGAAGCAAGGGAGATAGCGCCCTTGTGGAGGAGGGATGTGACTTCCTCGTCTACCAGGACTGCATCTTGAGAAGAAAACTGAATGGGCCGAGGCGTGGTTCTTTGAACCGGGTTCCCTCTGAACTCTATGCGAAAACCCTGCACTGTTTGCAGCACCCAAGCATCGTGTGTGATGGTTAACCAAGCCTGGTAACAACTTGCCAACCGCCCCCCTATGTTTCGTGGGGAAGAAGGGAGAACACTCACCGGGGCTGGAGGTGGTAGCTCCTCCTCTGAAGCCCTTCCCTTTTCCTCAGCGTCCTCTTGTGGGATAAAAATTCCCGAACCGGGACTGGTCCTGGTACTGTCCGGAGCCTCTCTGGTTGGTTTGGTGGTGTTGGCGACCGGCCGAGCGGCCCCTGCCTCGGCCGGCCCCGCGGAAAACACGGGGAAAAACTTTCTTTATCGTGGACTGTGCCTTGTCTAACGATGTAAAGGTGTTGACAAATTTGCCGAGCTCCTTTATGAATGGCTCGCCGAAAAGACCACCTTGAGCAATGGCGCCCGCCTCCGAGTCCGCCAGGTCTCCTAATTTCGGGTCAATTTTAATAAGGAGGGACCGGTGGCGCACGGTGGAAAGGGCACAATTGGCATTGCCCATAAATATCACTGCCCTCTGCACCCAGCCGGACAAGGTTTCAGGGGATATAATGGAGCCAGACTCTTTAGCTTCCTCAGCCATATCAAGGATCTTTGTGATAGGGCCAAGGGCGTCCAGGAGCTTGTCCTGACAAGCCCTCCAAGATCTGTCTATCCCTTTCTTGGGGTCTCTAATAAACTTTTGGAGGAACGTCGCCATACGTGGGTCAATTTCTGGAGTAAGGGCTACCTTCCCCTCAAGAGAAGGGCAGGGGCACTCCGCCCATAGGCAGTTGCGGGCCTCTTTCTCAAGAGGGTGCCGGATGTGCCCTGCGACGTACTTGGCAACCTTATCGGCCGGAGCCCACTCCGAGTAACGTGGATGTACGATGTCATTAGGATCAAGCATGTCAGAGGTATTGGGAGGAACCTGGGCAGGGAGAGGAGGGAGTCCAGGTCTGGAAGGGCCTGGAGCGGAATCGGGGTCACCAGTGACTGGATCCACCAGAGGCAAACCCGGGTTAGTGGGAAGAAGGTTTCCCCCAGGCAACGCTGGCTGACTATCCATGAAAGCCTGCCTCAAACGCTCAAAGGCGTCCACATCCACCCCGGGTTCCCGGGGGCGCTTGGGCGGCAGGGGGCCAAGGTTGTCATGGGCAGACGCCACCGGGGCTTGGGGGGGTGGGCCAACCTGCTGAGTGAGTTGGGCAAAAGCCTGGACTTTCTGGCGGGAAAGCCTATCCTCCAAAGGAGAGATGGCCTGATCCACCGCCCGATATATAGAAGTATCCACCGCCTCATAAAAGGCATCCCCCCAAGGCATATCAGCTAGAGGGTCCTCCTCATCCTGCATGTCGTCGTAGTACTCCATAACGTGGCATACACAAGGTTAAAAAAGTATGCAGGAGGAACCCACTGAGCCGGTAGTGAAGGCCTGAGATGCAGGGCTGGGTGGCAGCCTAACACTTTAGGAGCGGGAGACACCGCTAATTACGGGGTTCTAGCCCCAGGGGACCAAAGCTGCTGGCAACAGAAACTCAATGTACATGGAAAACCCCCTTTTCTCAAGGGAAAACTGATCTGGGTAAAGTCCCCTCAAGGCCTAATGGCCAGTACCTGACCTCGGCGAGGCGTTCAAAAAACAAATAACGACTCTGTGTCCCAAATAACGTGGGAAGGGAGCAGAGCGTTCAATTCAATAGGCGGACAGCGTGAGGAAATTGAGCCGCTGCCGCTACAACCCAAGACGGGCGTCCCCCTCAGATCAGAGGCTCCGACAGGCAAAGCGCGCAATGTTTGAAATTCCTGAAGGAAGATCAAACACCGCGACGCGCCCGTCATGGCCTCCCGCGCCTCCTGGCGGCGGGAGGTCCGAGGAGCACCGCCAGCAGACCGCCGCGTAGGGACGGGAGAACCCGTACCCGCGGCACAACAAATGCTTGTCAAGCGCAGCCCACGCACTGCAGAGTAGAAAACAGTGTAAAAGAACAGCCCGGCGCGAAGCGCTCGAGTACGAAAATTTACCACAGGCTAACAAGCGTAACGCAATAACAATGCCACACGTTTAATATTATGGAAGTTCACCACACGCTAACAAGCGTAACAAACTACAATGCCACACGTTTAAAACAAACAGCAAAGAAAACGTGCAAACTAGCCAAACACTATGCAGAGAAAATCTGAAGAGCACTTATCTGGCTGCGTAGCAGCGAAGAAAGAGGAAGAGAGGACACTGACAATGGACTATGTTGGGCTGGAAGGCCCCTGATTGGAAGCTGGTTCATGTCCTGATTGGATGTTACTATGTGTTTATCTTTTAGCTACTTTCCCTATGGTTCATGGGAAATGTAGTTTTTGTTACCTTCATGCTGCTATGCCAATTAAAGTGAAGAAAGAAGGCATAATCCTCGCCTCCAGTCCTGACATAGAATTCAGCTGAACCTTGCTGGCTGAGGCTTGAACCACGAGGTTCTCAGTAATGGGTTGAGGGGTAAGGAAGTCTGGCTCTCCAGGAACAGGGCGATGGTGCCTGGGAACGTCCCTATTGACAGGGGTCCTGAAGAGAGCTTTGCTAAGGTCTGCCAAAGCTTCTCCATGAGTGCCTCGTTAAAAGGCAAAAGAGGCTCAGAATTTGTTTGACCAGGTAAAAGCAACTCCGTAAAAACATTAGTATTAACTTCCTGGTTAGGAAGCTGGAGATCCAGAATTTCCACCGTCCGCCGCATAACCATTGCCAAGGAGATTCAGTTATCTTCCTGATAAGGCTGGGCAAACTTGTCTCCAGCATCATAGCCGCCACTGTCCAAGTCCGTACTAAACAGGTTGTGTGGAACATGAGTCCTTCTAGAGGGCAAGGGCATCGTAATCGAGTGAGAAGGGTGACTGAGTGGGTTTTGGCGCAGTTAAAGCAGCTCAAGGCCTCTGTCAAGGCGGTGCCTTCTTAGGATTGGACAGCACTATGAGTTGGCCACTGTCATTTGTAGTTGGTGGGTCTTGGGTTGTGGGGCTGGGGAGAGAACAGCCTGTTGGCCTGGAACTCAGAACGAACCCAGAGGGCCCAGCTGGCACCAAGGGTGAACCCGCCAGCAGAAATCCAGCTGAGTGGCATCACAGCTCCCTGGTGCCCACAGGCACACCAGAGCAAGCTGGCAACATGCCAAAAAGCTGCAGCATGGCTTCACAGAAGTCCTCAACTTGCTGCAGCATTACCGATGGTCCTGGAAATTCCAGTTGCTGTGGGACGAGAGTCAGAATCAGCTCCGATGTAGAATGACTTAGGAAGCAAGATCTGGAGCATGATAACACCCTCACTTCTTCTTAAGGGAGTGGGAATGATGGGACTGGGCTGAATTCCACTTGGGCTTTGTGTTTTTTCTTGGACTTACCTAAGGACTTGGACCACACACTCATCAAAAGACTGCACCAGATAGGAATCACAGGAGACGCACTCAGATGGATTGCCTCATTGCTCATGGGACGCAAGCAGAGAATTCATCTCCCCTCCTTCTGCGGCATCCCCAAAGGTTTATCCCTCAGTCCCACCCTCTTCAACATCTACATGGCACCTCTAGCCAGCATCGTCAGAACCCACGATAGCAACATCATATTCTATGCTGACGACACCCAGCTCATCCTCTCGCTCTCAGCAAACCACACTACAACGAAGAGCAACTTCCACAACTGCATGAAGCTCAACATGGACAAGACCGAAGTGCTGATCTTTGGCAACCATACCTCCCTCTGGAATGACACCTGGTGGCTCGTCGAACTCAGGCCCACCACCTCACCAAAAGACCATGTCGCAACCTCGGTATCATTCTGGACAGCAAACTCACCATGAAATGACAGATCAACACAGTTTTCTCGGCCTGCTGTCACACTCTCCGCATGCTCAGAAGTATCTTCAAATGGCTCCCCACAAGCACCAGGAAACAGTAACACAGCCCTAATCACCAGCTGTCTGGACTACGGCAACGCACTGTACACAGGAACCACCATTAAACTCATGAGAAGGCTCCACACGATATAGAATGCAACGGCCAGACTAATCCTCAACCTGCCCAAATGGACCCACATCACCCAGCACCTGAGGAACCTCCACTGGCTCCCCCTACAGAAAAGATGCCAATTCAAACTACTGACGCACACCTACAAAGCCCTCCACGACCAAGGACCAGCATACATGAACCACTGCCTGAACTTCCACCAACCATCCAGAAACATTCACTCCGCCTCCCTCGTCCTGGCACAGACACCGCACATACGCTGTAGCCACAGCAGAGACGCTCCTTCTCCCACCTCGCTGCCAAGCCCTGAAATGCCTCCACCTCCGAGCATCACCCTTGCTGATGGACTTCAGGAAGAAACTCAAGACCTGACTCTTCAACTAAGCCCAGCAACCCAGAGCCTGCATACCCTCACGGGTGCTAAGCGGCTCTAAAAACAACATTTAATTGATTGACAAGTTGTCTCAGGATTGACCATTGCAACAGGTACGGGACCTGGCTCTGGAACTTGACCAGTCACAGCATGGAGTTTTTCAGTGTTTTGTTATGAACAACTTTGCTTCATGGTCCCACATGACCGTGGGGTGTATCAAGGCGCAGTCACTGCAGGCCTTGGAGTCATGGTTCCACCACAGACATCCCACATGTGGGTCAGTCACAAACATTTGCTTGCAACATTCCCCACATGGTTTAAAACCTATCGATCTGGAAAGTAACAAAGTCCCTTGCACACTCGAGAAAAGTTTTTGAAAATCAAAGAGACGAGGGGTAGCTCCAGATCTGCCTCTGTTGGAGCAGGAAGAAAGGAACTGATGTCAGTGCACATGCTAGTGCCTATATAGGTCCACGCACGTCATATCAGACATGGAACAATGTTGATGCAAAGCCATCGGCGCCACCTGCCAACCCGCAGATGTACAGCTAAAGATTTTCTGGATCCAGTCTGAGCCTGTGGAAATATTCAACAGGTGAGAAATCTGCAGTTAGAAGTCAGAATTAGAAAAAGAGCTGTCAGGAGTACAACATACAGGGGCTTTGGCTCCGTCCACATGTTGGTGGACAGGAATACATGTTTTGATTGATTTGGCAGAAGAGTGCTTCCACAGAAAAAGTGCTTACCCTCCAAGAGGTGTAACCATGTATCAAGTTGTGTGAGTCAGAACTGTTTATCAAGTCTAGCTATTGTGTTACAACAGAACATGACCTATAAGTCAAACATATGCCACTGAAAAGCTATTTGTCTCCTAGATAATACTGATGTTTGTTCTTCTCTGGTAGCAGCACATATTGGGAGGACAACAGTCATGAAGAATGTGCTGCTGTATTGTGGTCTAATCCAACTTCCCCTTCCCTTTTCTTTTATCAACTTCAGAGATACCGGAACATGGTACTCCTTGAGAGAGTGGTGTTTTATCTTTCTAATTCCTAGTTTTAAGATTTATGGGCTAGAGAGACTTTTTAAGCTCTTCAGCTCCCAAAAGTTAATTTAATTATACATTTTCATTGATTATTTAATTTTTCTAAAGTATGCTACTAATGTTATATTTATTTACTTCAATGTTAATGTCTTTATATATTAAACTAAATGTATCTGCTTATTTAATATACAAAAAAATGTAATTAACCTTCCCTGACCGCTGAAAAAAATCCTTATTACCTGTTAACACTAATCATCCCTGAACCATAAAAAAATTCTTACTACCCCTTAATGCTAAGCTTCCATAAAAACACCTTATGACTTATTAATGTTACTCTTCCATGAACCCAAAACACCCCTTACTAGCCCTTAATGCAAACTGTCCCTGGACCCTACAAACCTCTTAATGCTACACTTCTCTGAACTTTAAAAACCATATACTATACCTTAATGCTGCCTTTTTTAACCCTAAAAACCCCATACTACCCCATACCATTACCCATCCTTGACCCTTAAAACTCTTACTACCCCTTAAAGCTATCTGTTGGAAAATGGCCCTCTCTGAAGGGTCACCCCAAACATTTTGCCTTCCTCCTTCTAGTTTTCTGACTTTCTTTTTGTTGGCCTCAGCACTCTGAGCAATTTACCACTGCTAACTAGTGGTAAAGTGCATGTGCTTCTCCTCTAAACATGGTAACATTGGTGTAGACACAATTGGCATATTTAGTTTACTTGCAAAGTCCCTTATAAAGTGGTATACCATATACCCAGGGCCTGTAACCTAAATGCTACTAGTGGACTTGCAGCACTGATTGTGCCACCCACACAAGTAGCCTTTCAAACCTGTCTCAAGACTTCCATTGCAGGGCCTCTATGTGCAGTTTACTGCCACCTCGATTTGGCATTTAAAATTACTTGCCAAGCCTTAAACTCCCCTTTTATTACATATAAGTCACCCCCAAGGTAGGCTCTAGGTAGCCCTAAGGGCAGGATGTTGTGTAAGTAAAAGGTAGGACATGTACTTTTAAGTTTCACATGTCCTGGTAGTGACAAACACCCAAATTCATTTTTCACTACTGTGAGGCATACTCCTCTCATAGGATAGCATCGGGAATTCCTTAATACACTTTTAAGCTGTAATTCCTGATTAGAAAGGAGTAGTTGTATTATGTCTCATATCCTTGAAATGGCAATGAGAAATCCTCTTTACTGGTAAAATTGGATTTAACATTACTAATTTAGAAATGCCACTTTTAGAAAGTGGACATTTCTCTGCTCTTACTGCTCTGTGTGCCTTGCATGCTGTCTCCAATACACGTCTGGGCTGGATGACAGCTGCACTTTGTGCATTTCCTCTAGACAGCCACAAACACAAGAAGGGTGGGTCTGACAGAGAACTCATCTGCATTCTGATAGCTCATCCTGGAGCAGGAAGAAAGAGGGGGAGCTGACACACCTGAATATGCTGTGTCTGGTTTCCCACACAAAGGGCTGATTACCACCTACTGATAGTCTAGAGCCAGGACTGGGAAGAAAGGGGGGCCTGTGCACTTCAAGGGCCTTCTTTGACGTCACCCCCCACTTCAAAGGCACAACTGGGTATAAGTACAGGGGCTCTAACTCTACGAAGATAATACACTACTGGACCTGTGAAGAACTCTGCCAGGAGTAAAGACTTCTGTGATACAAGGATTGCCACACTGCTGATCTGGTGGAACTGCTTTTCTGCTTTGCTGTGCTGCCCTGCTGCCTGCTGATCTCTGCCCTGCTGAGGACAAGGACTGGGCCCATCTCACTTGAACCCAGAGTGGCTCCAAGGGCTTGCTGGCTTGCCCCTTATTTTGAAGTCTCAGGGCCATCAAAGAATTCCTTCAACCCTGCAAGATCATCTGGACTCTGCCATCTGTGAGTCATGCCCTGCCAAGTGGTGGCAATCCAGTCTCGGGACCTTAAAAGGTGACTTCTGCTATACAGAACCATCAAAATCAACGCAGTGACAACTTTGTGCTGATTGGAACTGACGCATTGGCCTTTGACACCAACGCAGGAGCCGATCGGCTTTGCTTCGACAGACTGCGCGGCTCGATGATGATGGACAGCGTGGCAGGATGATGACGCAGCGCCTGAATGTAAAGGGGTTCGTCGACAAAGCCATCATCAGCTGCGCGGATTGGAACAGACACATCGAGTCTTCGGCGTCGACGCTTGCTCCATCCAAGGTACCTTTTCAGCTGGACCTGCATGAGTCCTGGAGCCGGCCAGCCCTCCATCGCTGTCGGCCTGACCTTTGGATTTACCCTAGTCCAGCGCGACCTAAAGTATCCCCTAAGTGCTATTGGCATCTAAGCACTACTTTTTGATTTTTTTCTTTCAAAATTCATAACTCTGGTTCTACTCATTGGTTTTTTGTTGTTTGCTTTACGCATAAAAATAGAACCTATTTTTCTAACCCTGTGTGAAGTATTTTTGTGGTGTTTTTATTGTGTTACTGTGTGTGTGTTGCACAAATACTTTACACATTGCCTCTTTAAATAAGCCTGACTGACCTGTGCCAAACTACCAGAGGGTGAGCATAGGTTATCTTTTAGTGTGTATCTAACTTACCCTGACTAGAGTGGTGATTCTGGCTTGTACAGTGTCCATACTCTGACAACCAGAAACCCCAGTTCTAACACAACCCTTCCATAAACCCTAAAAATCCTTACTACCGATTAATGCTACACTTCCTTTAACCCTAAAAAACTTTACTAGACCTTGAAATTACCTATCCCTGAAACCTTAAAATCCTTTACCATCCTGTGTTGCTACCCATCCCTGAACCCTAAAACCCCTTATTACTCCTTAAAGCTACTCTTCCCTGGACTTAAAACCCCGTACTACCGTACTACCTTAATGTTTTCTTCCCTAAACCCTAAAAAACACCCTTACAGCTACCTTTGCCTGAAATGTAAAAACCCCATACTACCCCTTAACGCTACCCTTCCCTGAACCAGAAAATCTTGCTGTCCCTTAAAACTATCTTTGAACCCTAAAAAAACACTTAAAGCTACTGTGGCATCCATGCCTTTCTGCCTTAATCATAATACAAGCTTCCTGTCTGGAAGCTTCAAGTATGTCATTTATCTATGTCATATAGGAACCTTGAGAGAGTCATGGGGTTCCACGAGGGAGGTTGGGATAGTTGAAGAGCTTCAGTTGAGGCTGACGTTGGATTGCTGTAGGATGGGATCTTTCTGCTGAATAAACTATTGAGAATCAGCCTTCCTGTGTCCAGAACTTACTTCCAGGAATGCTTCACTGGCGTAGTCGGCAGGATGCAGAGAAGATCCTAACGCAAGGAGTTGGTGAGGAATGATTATTACCAATTAATACAATCATTCGCATACAGGTTATTCAATTTCTCCATACTCTTTGGAAGCAAACGACTCTTAAGAGACTTTCTCCATTATAAGACTTTTAGTGGTTTTTTTTAAACGCTGCCTGACCTGGGACTGGGAGCTTCGCCGCATACTCGCCCCTTATGTGTTATTAGTGAGTGGGGCTGGGAGGTATCTTGTCGATGCGGGCTCATCCGAAGACGGTTGTGTTCTGTCATTACAGCGTGAACTCTCTTATTGCTCATTGGAAGTCTCCTACGGTAATATTAATATTTCAGCGTGTACTGGATATTGGTCATTGGAGGTCTTCTATGGTACTGTGTGGATTAGGCGCTGTGGAATAGAGGAGGAATTTGTGAACTCTTACGTTATTTTAAAGGTCTCTTTGACTGCTGGGCTCGGTTCAAGCTGAAACGAACGCTCATAATTTTAAAAGTCGCTTGGTTGCAAGGATTCAAAAGTCAATTCTCCATTGTTATTCCACCCGCTGTTGTCAAGAACCTTACCTTAGCAAGAGTTCTTCTTCGGACTTCGAGACCCCGATTCTCTATTCTTCAAGCATCACAACTTCTTAGGTCTGTTGTCTTCATCGCGTTGTGCGTCAACGCGCAACGTAAGTGTGCGTGGCAGCCATTTTGGAAGATATTGTTGTCGTCTGGTTACCTCGCAACGAACGAGTCTCTCATTACCCAGACTCGCAGCGACACCCATGCTTGAAGTGATCTCGTTATCACTTTGCGTGTCTTCCCAGTGCATCCCGGTGATCTGCAATTTCGGTGACACGCACACCATTGGATTTACAGCGTGTTGTTGTTAGGACGCTTCATTGGTAGGTGGATTTCACGAATGCTGTTGTTGCTACGTTGAAGGTATTTCATCGTCGTTCCATTACGACTTAAAATTTCAGTGACACGGTCACTATTGAATTTGTCCATTTACAGGGCGTTACTTTGGAAGTGTTCATCATTACTTCGTTAATGCTTACAATATTACATTGACTTCTTATACTAAGTTTCATATTCACATGCTCAGTGTTGATAAATCTTCATTATTGTCCCAGATGCCTATATAAGTGTTGTCACTAACTTTTTTGCTTGTATTTAGGAGTTAATTACTATATCACAGGTTGTTTTTGTTTAGATTCAAGTAATTCAAGGTACTTTAATATTGCAACTATGCAAAATGTTACGGCAGCACCTTTCTTTCTGTCGAGTCCTGGAACTCCTCCAATATCGTGGAAAAAGTGGAAAGTTGTTTTCGAAAGGTATGCCAGGGTTTGTGGTCCCTCACTCCGTGCGGAGAGAAAGACTTCATTACTTCTTCATTGCTTGGGCTCAGAAGGCAAAGACGTGTTTGATCATTTGCCAGACTTATCCGCTGCTGAAGCTAGAGACTTAAATGATTTTGAAATATCCATAAAGAAACTCGATAAACATTATCTACCGAAGGTGAGCACCTTCTTAGAAAGGTATCAATTTGCAAAAAGAATGCAAAAAGATGATGAGACCATAGAAGGATATGTAACGCATTTGAGGAAACTAGCCTCTTCGTGCAGATTTGAAAGTTTAACTGATGAACGCATCAGGGATCAATTCATGGTGGGTTGTAACATGGAGAGAGTTAGAGAGGAACTTTGGCTGCAGGATGAGCCTACATTGGATGAGGTTCCTACAGTAGCCAAAAGAGTCAAACATTCTCTTAAATGTGTTGCTGTAATAAAGAAAGAATGTGATAAAGAACAAAAGATACAAGCAATCAGAGAAAAAAGTCATAAGAGTGTTATAAAGAGCACTTATGATCTGGTGTCTGCTAGTAGGGAGAAAGGAAATGAAAAATGGTTGGAGCGTAAATGTTACAGATGCGGTAAAGCCGGGCATCTTGCTAACGACAAGAGATGTCCAGCATTCAATCAAACTTGTTCAAAATGTAAAGGAATGGTCACTTTTCGTCTTTCTGCAAGAGTAGACCTTCTCCCAAGGTTAAGGAATTAGAAGTCTATGAGAGTGATGATAACAAAACTAGTCTTGATGAATTTGAGTGCGGTCAGATCGTCGTCCAAGTGGAGAGTGTGGCCACTAAAAAGTCTTGTCCCTTTGACAATATTAATGTTGAAGGGGAGAGCACTAAGGTTTTATTCGATTCCGGTGCGAAGATCACCATTGTTTCTAATGAATTTTACAATAGCAGGTTAATAAATAAGGTTGCACTTTTAAAAGCTGATATCACACCTTTGGCGTATGGTGGGGAACCCATCAAACTTCATGGTTACTTCATAGGTCTGATAGAATATAAAGATAGACTAGTTTCTGGAAAAATTTACGTATCTAAGAAAGGGGACAGTATTATCAGCTGGATCCACCAAGGGGATTTGGGTGTGTTTCTCGACCCAAATGCTAATCCTCCCATTCAAATTAGAGATAAGGTCAATGCTGTAGTTGAATGTGAGGATAGTGAATTTGCAGTTAATCTGGAAAATGAGTTTCCCCATGTATTCAGGCGAGATTTAGGATGTTTAAGAGGTTATGTTCATAAAATCAAACTAAAGGATGGTTCTATTCCAGTTTGTTCCAAGGTAAGGAGTGTTCCTCTTTCAGTAAAGGAAGATATGAGGAAAGAGATCTGCAAATTGAAAGAAGGGGGTATTATTGAGGAAGTAGAGGACACAGAGTGGTTGGCCCCAGTGGTCGCTGCTCGAAAATCCAACGGTGATTTGCGCCTCTGCATTGATTTGAGGCAATTGAATAAATGTGTGGTGGTGGATCGATATCCTTTGCCTAATATAACTGAATTGTTGGTCATGCTGGGCGGGACTAAAATCTTTAGCCCGATAGATCTTACATCCGCCTATCACCAAATAGAACTGGATGAATCTAGCAGGGATTACACTTCTTTCATTACTCCGTTTGGCACGTTTAGGTTTATACGCATGCCTTTTGGTTTAGTATCAGCATCATCCGTCTTTCAGAGGGTCATGGAAAGTGTTCTTAAAGACTTAACTGGAGTATGTGTCTATCAAGATGACATCCTGATTTTTGGAAATGATGTGAATGAGCATGATCATCGTTTAAAAATGGTTTTGAAAAGGTTGAGTGATAGTAATCTTACAGTTAAAGTAGAAATGTGCAAGTTTAGATCAAGATGCATAAATTATCTTGGGCACAACATAACGGGTGAAGGGGTTAAACCCAAGACTGACTTGATTAATACTATCCAGAATATGAGTTCTCCCACCAATAAGCATGAACGTAAGAAATTTTTGGGTATGGTGGAATATTACGCAAAATTTGTGAAAGGTTTTGCTGACTCTACTACCAACATGAGAAGTTTATTGTGTAAAGGGGTCGAATTCTTGTGGTCAGATCCATGTGAGAAAGAATTTATCTCAGTCAAAGAAAAACTTAATAATGCACCTTCTCTTAGAAGCTTTGATCCTACGCGGAAGCCCATCCTTATCACAGATGCCAGTGAGAAAGGATTGGGAGCTGTATTACAACAGCATGGTCCTAACGGGTATACAAACTGTAATGTTTCTTTCTCGTAGCTTAAGAGATCCAGAAACTAGGTATTCAGTTGTGGAGAGGGAATCCCTGGCTGTATTCTGGGCAGTAAAAAGATTAAAGAAATTTCTGTGGGGAATTGACTTTGAAGTCCGCACCGACCACAAACCTTTGGTTGAAATATTTAAGAAAAAGGGTCTTGACTTAATTTCAAGCAGAATCACCAAATGGGTTATTGGTTTGCAAGAATATAATTTTACCATCAAATATATCCCTGGAGCAGACAATAGCGTTGCTGATGTACTGTCACGCCTTGTTCCTAAGGTAACTCCTGAGTCTTGTGAATCGGATGATTGTGATGAATGGGTTTGCGTGGTGGATCATGATGCTATTTCAGAGAAGAGATGGAGTGAAGAGTTAGTCAGTGATTCCACTCTTACGGATGTCATTTGCTTTGTCCAGAAGGGTTGGGACAATAATAATAAGGTAGCCTCTGAACTCATAAAACCTTTCTGGAACGTACGGAACGAATTATCTGTTGAGAAAGGATTATTGTTTCGGGGGACTAGATTGGTTCCTCCTAAAAATCTTAGAAAAGAGTTAATTGATATGGTACACTCTTCTCATGCAGGTCTCACCAAGTGTAAAGAGAGGTTACGCATGTCATATTGGTGGCCTGGCATGGACAAACTTGTAGAGCGTGTGATACGTGATTGCATACCGTGCACATTAAGTGACAAATCAAAAAATACGCGTGTACAACCTATGTTGGTGAGAAGGCGCCCTTCTCGACCTTGGGATGATATAGCATTGGACATTCTTGGGCCCATAAGTAACAAAGGGTCACAAGTATTCATTTTGGTCATTATAGACATGTTTTCACGTTGGCCTGAAGTTTTTTTTTGTCAACAATAGACTCCACCCATGTGATTAAATGTTTAAAAAACTTGTTTGCAAGCGAAGGCATACCTGTTTCAATCTTAACTGATAATGGCGTCCAGCTGATTTCAAAGGAAATGGAAGACTTCTTGTCCTCCAGAGGTATTGTACATAAAACCTGTTCGTTGTATCATCCCGAAGGAAATGGTATGGTTGAAAGATTCAATCAAGTATTAAAGGAAACCATAGTTTTGGCTAAATCCTCATCCTTAGATTGGAAAGAGGAGGTCCTCAGAAAGGTAGAAGAATACCGACTGTCTCCTCATGGGACCACTGGAAAAACTCCCTTTCTTTTGTTCAGAAGCAGAGTACCTAATACTTGTGTTGAACCATCATGGGTTAATAAATATGAATTAGCCAAAAGTAAAGAGTGCATATGTGATAATACAATTGTTCAAGAAAGGGAAGAGGCAAAAGCAACGCAAAGGAAAGAATATTTTTATTCAAGAAAATCAGTGAGGAAAACTGAAGTGAAAGTGGATGATTGGGTAATGATTAAGCGTCCAGGATTTGGAGGGAATTCTCTTGCTAAATTCATGAATCCTATAAGGGTTATTAAAGTGTTCAATAATGCCATCAAAACTCAAGACCATCACATATGGAATTTAAATAGAGTGGTGGTGGTGGTCAAGGGAAAACTTGAGAACATTATTAACCCTCCTGAACGTTCTTCTGTTGTGGTCAAGGATAATAGTAATGTTCGGTGTTCCTCTAGGGAAATCAAACGTCCTGGTTATCTCACTGATTATGTGTAAATAGTTGTTTATATTTGAGTTAAGCTACATGTGTCTTGATTAAGGAAGGGAGGTGTGTGGCATCCATTCCTTTCTGCCTTAATCATAATACAAGCTTCCTGTCTGGAAGCTTCAAGTATGTCATCTATCTATGTCAAATAGGAACCTTGAGAGAGTCTTGGGGTTCCACGAGGCAGGTTGGGATAGTTGAAGAACTTCAGTTGAGGCTGAAGTTGGATTGCTGTAGGATGGGATCTTTCTGCTGAATAAACTATTGAGAATCAGCCTTCCTGTGTCCAGAACTTACTTCCAGGAATGCTTCAGCTACCCTTCCTTGAACCTTACAGACTACTTTCTATCCCCTAATGCTAAACATCCTTGAATTCGGAAAACCCTAACTACCCCTTGACGCTAGCTTCCTTGAACCCTAAAAACCTCTTACTATCCATTAACGCTATGCATCCTTGAATCCTAAAAACCCTTACTACCCCTAATGCTACCCATCCTTGAAATCTAAAAAACCCTTGCCACTCACTTCTTTGACACTTTCCTTGCTGGGTTGTAAAAGAAGCTACAGCAAGAAACAGGAGTGGTTGAATTGAGCTGTATAGGTCCTGCAATATTTTACATGTTAAAGTTTCATTTGTGTTTTTTAATTCTAGGGTCACTGAAGCCTAAACAACGTTTACTACCCATACTGCTTTCCTTCCCTTCCCTGAACCCTACAAAGAAATGAGCACCACCCTACTAATGGAATCATGTACAGAATGTTTTGCTGTTATACCACGATTTGGTAATACCATTCTCACAACGAGTTATCATGACATTGCTGTAAATTAAGGGATACATGTGCAAGTAATGTTTCTGTCGCTTTTCCCACAATTACTGGTGTAAAATTAGCAACAACTTTTTACTTCTGCCCTGGTACTAACAGGCTAGGAATGCAGTTTTTTGTCTTAATGGCGTTAAATGCACAAAGCACTATTTTCCAAGCATTTAGCCAGATTTTATACAGCTTCCCACATATTCTAAATGACCCTGAAGTACTTCGTCCACCATTGACACAATACACTAAATATTAGTGCATGACAGTTCTAAATGTTTCGTAATAATGGCCTATCTAGGTAAAGCAAGCTTCCCTTTTTAGGTCTGGCTTGACAGAGCAGCTGTTGGGAAGACATATTTTTAGCAATTCCTTAAAATATACAAAGTGCAGTTTGGCTTCACACAGAGGAGTATTACTCTCGCACCTCATGATATCGGACAGCGATGATTCATTTCACCTTCCGCAAAGTGCTTATGTAAGAATGCACGAGGGATTAGTGTAAATCCAAAAATAAAAGAAACTATCCTGTTTGACCTATTCAGTTATTTTTCTTCTGTATGCATTCTACACAGAAAGCAATCTTTTTTGCTACTTTTCCCCAGCATTGGGAAAGCCAGTAGGAGAGGTTTTATGTGATAAACAACATTTGTGCATAAAATGCAAGGAAAAAGCATTTGTCAATACCTGTGTTTACATTTGTTGGTACACTAAAGCTTTGCAGATGCTTGTTCAAAAAGGTGAAGCAATAGTGTTGTAGTGCTTCTCACAACCATTTCATGACACGGTTTCTCAGTATACAAAATATTTATGAACATGTATGAAAGGGGGGGCGTGGCCTGACATGATGGCGGACTAGACGTGCCTCGCTGAAGCTCCCGTCAGCGAACGAATCCGAAAGCATCCTGTGCGCTACAAAGCGCCGAAAACAAGTGAGTCCTGAACCTCTCCGCCCTTCGTCCCACTCACCGACCCAGATTGCCTGTCCTCCCTGCTCTGGTGGCGATCGGAGAGGGGACGGAGAGAGAGGCGGCGCTCCGCGAGGGCGAGCGGCCATCTTTGCGTCGCCTCGGAGGAGGCCTGTGACCCCGACATCGGCTGGCCTGGAAGAATCTGGAGCCCAGAGGGGGGCTGCGTGGACGGAGTGCCCCCCATGTTATAATCGGGATATGGGCCTTCCACGCCACGAAAGAGCACAGAGGCCGGAGCACCCGGAGACGCCTTCCAGGTGAGTGAGTGCTGGCCCCGGAGTGCTGGGGCGGAAGACGCGGCTGATCATCTGACGGAGCTCCCATAGTGAGGCGCGGTATCCAAGGTGAGGTTGGAGGACTGGGCCTCACAAACAACATATGCAGTGTGTCCCCTCTAGAGGGTTGCCGCGACGAGAGTGCGGGGAGAATGGCACACTGGCGTACTAATCTTTGGAGGCCTAGACCTCGCTGACGAGACGAGTCAGCACCGAGTCAGCACCGAGATCTACGCCGTAGAAGACCTGCTCCTGGTGGGATTGGGCCTGACTCCCCTGCTAAAGTTGGAGAGACTCTAATGGTTGGATGGAGTTGAGGTCGTGATGCTGCCCCGGGCTAACAGTGATTCCAGCCATAGATGGAGGTATCTTCGCGTCCTTTCACGGCTCCACGCTGCAGTTACGGGTGTGCTGCTAAACGGACGCAACACAGGACTTTTGCACTGAGGTAGGGGGGCCCGCCCTGCCTATAAATGAGCTGTGGTTCAGGCACCCTCCCTGGGTCCCAGGAAGTGAGACTTCTAGTGCCCACGACGGGCTGAGAGGCTGTATTCATTAAGACGCACGTATGTTATATTGAGCCTGCCTAGGGGTGAACTTACCTCCCTGAAGGAAACATTTCTACATTAACAAGATTCCTGGTGGGGAACACAGTTAACAATCACTAGAGGGCGCGAAAGCCCTACCTGTTACAGCCCTGGGCAGCCTGCTGGTGATCACCGGAAATGTCACTATTGTCACGGTTGAGGGGCTGACACACGAAAGACATCGCGACAGTCCTAGTTACCAGATTGGACTAACGGATATCTGTGCAGAGGTCGCGACACACGATGGTGAAAGAGAAAGATAAGGCGGCGCAAGCCAATAACATTTCCAACTATGCATTACCGTTGGATTCTGGGGCACAAACGGCGGCCATGACCATGCGTGTGGAGGCGATCCCGGAGACCGACGACCAGGCTCCCTCCATAGCGGACGTACTGTCGGCTATACATACCACAAGAGACTAAATGATCAACAAAATCGATGCAGTCGCTATTGATGTGAACTTGCTCCGCTGCGACCTGAGGAAGGTTTCTGACCGGGTCACTACAACGGAACGCATAGTGGACTCGCTGCAGATGGATCTGTCTGCCCTGCGTGATACAGTGATCGATCTGCAGAAATGAGTGGTACGCCTGGATGATCGTGCAGAGGACGCAGAAGGACGATCACGTAGGAACAATCTCCGCTTCGTAGGTTTTCCAGAATGGGCGGAGGGACCTTCTGCGGAACGGTTCCTGGAGGACTGGCTGGTTGCGGTACTGGCCCCAAGAAAACTCTCAAAGTTTTTTACTGTGGAACGGGCACACAGGGCCTTGGTGCCGCCACCCAAGCCCGGGGCGCCCACCAAAGTGATCATAGCTTGGTTCCTTAACTTAGGCGACAGGGATGGTATCCTGCAGCTCACCCGTACTCGAGGTCCGTTAATGTATGAAGGTCACCAAATATCTATATTTCCAGACTACATGCAAAATGTACAGGAGGAGCGCCGATCTTTCCTAGCAGTAAAACGAAGAATGCGGGATCTCAACCTAAAATACAGTCTACTACTTCCAGCGAAGTTGAGGGTCGAACACAATGGGAAGGCAATGTTCTTTTTTTCAGCAACGGAGGCGTGCGACTGGTTTGACTCCGGGGGGCCCTCCGGTGCTTGCCTGGTCCCCCCTACAGCAACGCCTCAAAAAACCGGATTGGGTAGACAAACAGGCACCAGACGGAGGCGCTCCCCCACGCGAGATGGCAGCAGAAATAAAAGTCCTGTACGGATCAGGGTCTGTCCCGATGGAACGCTGCAGGCTACGGATGTTGTGCCGGATTCAGGGGCGACCTCGCCGGAGCGTCCCCTAACCGGTAATCCTGCTGACGACACAGATGCTTAGTAATTCCTTGAACTTGAGATGCAGTGCTGCGCAGTCCGAAGCGCCGCCGCCGGAAAATGAGTATGTCCGGTAAGATTGTTCCAACTGGGTGGTGATGAAGGGACAATATGATTAAATGCACATGATCACTTATTGTACAATTCAGATAAGCTGACGGAGGCTGCCCCCTAGAGGCTGATACCTGGGTGAGGAGCTTGAGGCTCGTCCTCGCACCTCTCTGGCTAGCCAGCCACTATTGTAGGGTAGAGAGGGTGGTGGTACGTTTTTGCATAGGGGAAGGGGGGGAATTCATCTAGGGTATGGGGCTACACCTACATGCCTTCATCTTGTTTTGTTGTTTAGAGGAGGGAGATGTGGTATTGCCCAAGGGGTGGGGGGACGTTGGGACCATTTGGGACTGTTTAAAAGAACCCCTCCTTTGCCAATCTCAGATGGCAGACATTCCAGCAATGAGTATATGGTCGATTGAAATGTGCACTTTATGGCAACCTCCATGAATAAGTTGTTAACGTGGAACGTCCGGGGTATTGCGGGCTTTGAGAAACGTAGACGCATACTAGCCTACCTGAAGAGGTATAAAGTAACCATAGCCTGTCTTCAAGAAACACACATTTGGGGAGATACCATAGCTTGTATAAGGGAAAGATGGAGAGAACAAATGTACGCCACTTCCTATTCGGGGTTTGCAAGAGGGGTTTTAATCTGGGTGGCACCTGGGGTACCTTATCAACATCTACACCATGAGATTGACATGGAGGGGAGGTTTGTAATATTACATCGCCGACTGGATGGGATGGAAGTGTGCATTATAAATGTGTATGCCCCTAATGAGGATAGTGCTTCTTTTTTCCCTGACCTGGTAGAGGCGGCTGCACCATATCTAGGGGCACCTGTGTTGTTGACTGGTGACATAAATTGTGTTATGGACGGGACCTTAGACCGTGAACTGCCGAGAGATCATACAAAGCCTAAGATGACTGCGGCATTGAAAGACATGGTGGGAGGTCTGAGTCTTAGAGATGTCTGGCGGGAACGCCACCCTGCTGATAGGCAGTTTCCATGTTACACACCTGCCACTGGAACCTCAAGCCTACTAGATTACTGATTTCTTTCAATAGATATCGGCTGGACGGTGGGTGGGGTTACATACTTGACCAGGTACCTGTCGGATCATTCTCCGGTTCTGTTAGAATTGAAGGGGAGGGGACCAAGACCCATGATACCACTGTGGCGGTTAAATACTGAGTCGCTGACAGACCCCCCGTTTGTAGCCACAGTGACGGAAGAATTGAGCAGATATTTTCAAGAAAACTGGGAGTCGACGGCTTGCCGTGCAACAGAATGGGAGGCTATGAAGGTAGTCTTGAGGGGTGTTTGCATTACAACGTCATACGGAGTCAGATGTCAACTGGAGCGGGACGTGGCAGCCCGGGAAACTGCTTTGGGTAAACTAGAATCAGAAGTCACCCTAGACCCCCAGAAACTAGGGGAGTGGTGTAAAGCCAAAGAAGCCCTTTTGTCTGATCTAGGTCGCTTGGAGAAGTATGCTCAAACGACCTATAGGCAGCGTCTATACAGAGGGGGTGACAGAACTGGGGCGCTGTTGGCCCGACGGGTACGCCAGGAGGAACCTATGGCACCCATCAAACAACTTAGCACTGCCCAGGGAACGATGGTGTACTCACAGCAGGCAATCGCTGACGTATTGGCGGAACACTTGGGCGGGGTATACACTGCACAATCCGACCTGCGCCCCGAAACGATCTCTGCATATTTAGACCTACTTGAGTCGCCCCGCCTCGAACCAGAGGAAGCGGAGGCCCTGGGGGCACCCCTTACCAGAGAAGAGTTGACCAGAGCTATTAACCGACTGAAAACAGCCAAGAGTCCGGGATCTGACGGACTACCGGCAGAGTTTTATAAGAAATTTGCCCCAATATTGACTGATAGACTCCTAGAAGTCTATAATGAAGCACTAGAAAAAGGGTTCCTGCCACCTTCAATGAAGATGGCACTAGTGGCAATGATCCCGAAGTCAGACAAGGACCCCAATCTGCCTGGCTCCTACAGGCCAAACTCCCTACTCAATATTGACGTGAAACTGCTCAGTGGAATACTTGCGGATAGGCTCCTACCCTTGGTGTCCCGGCTTGTTCATACGGATCAGGCAGGGTTCATACCCAAGAAGAGCACGTCATATAATCTTCGCCGCTTGGCACACGTTTGCATGCTCCGCGAACACGCGCCACTGACTTTGCCGCAGTATTACTAGACATTAAGCAGGCGTTTGATTCAGTGAAATGGTCCTACGTATGGCAGGTGCTGAGGCGCTTTGGACTGGGAGAGCAATATTTAAAATGGGTGCGGTTGTTATATACGGACCCCTCTGCCAGGGTGCAGATAGGGAAAATGGTATCAAAGCAATTCTCTCTCCAGCGGGGCACTCGTCAGGGCTGCCCGCTATCACCCTTAATATTTGCAATGGCCATGGAGCTGCTGGCAGCCCGTTTGAGAGCCATTATGGACCCATGGGGTATCCGATTGGGGGAAACCAATCACGTGACTTCGCTGTATGCTGATGACGTCCTGGTGTATTTGGCAGATCAGGGGAATTCTATCCCTATACTTATGACAGAGTTACGTAATTTTGGAGATGTCTCCGGTCTGTATATTAGTCCTGAGAAGTCTAGGGTGGTTCCCATTGGTAGACTGGCTGAGGTCCAGGTGGAGGCGCGCCCACGGATTCCATTATCATGGGCAGAAGAAGGGGCACAATACCTGGGTATTCGACTGGCGCATACAGAAGCAGACTACCTTAACCTCAACATCGGGCGGGTAGTGGAGGGGCTACGGGGGTCAATCCGATTCTGGACAGAGTTGCCATTATCTCTTATGGGGCGTATAGCGATAGTCAAAAGGATTGTTTTGCCCCGGTGTTTATATGCCCTACAATACTCCCTGTATGTGATCCTGCGATCCTACTTTCATACACTGGCCAGCCTGATGATAGACCTGTTATGGGGGACAAAGCGTAAAAGGGTGGGGCTCACCACCCTGCAAAGGACGTGGGAAAATGGTGGATTAGAAAAGACGCGCCTCGAGTTTTATTACATGGCCTCGCAACTTCAGCATGCGGTTCATTGGCTAGACACTGAGGAAAATTGGGAAAGAGATTGCTGGAGGGTACCTATGGCGGGCACACTTTGGCACGGCTGTTGATGATGGGTGGGGCAACCCCCAAGCATTACCCGTACATTACACGCCATGTGGCAACTGTGTGGGAGAATGTGGTAAGAAGAGTAGTACAACACGCCCTGTATGCACTTGACATGCCACTCTGGGAGATACGCCCCTTTGCAAGTATAGCGGACTCTATGTCAATCCGACGCTGGAAAGACGGAGGCTGCCATACGTTGGGAGACCTCTATTTAGGCGGTGGGTTTTTGACTGGAGAAGAAGCACGAGAGACTTTTGACCTCGGGCCAGGCCAATTCCTCCAATATGAGAACATTTCTAGTGTAGCACAGGAGCTTTGGCCGAGCTTCCCGGAGGAACCCCCCACAACTAGTATCTTAAAAGTCCTGTTATATATGGCAGGGGGAAGGAGGTTAATCTCTCATCTCTATAGGGCACTTAGAGATGATTTGCCGGAAGAGACTTTAAAAATCCAACAGAGGTGGGATGCGCTATTGGACGAACCCCTCATGCCAACTGAGTGGAGGAAAGTACATGAAGGAGTGCGAAAGGTTAGCACAAACGTGCGATTTAAGCTTCTCCAATATAATGTAATACACCAATTATATCTCACACCACACACGATCAGCAAAATCTACCCATCTCACAAAGATGAATGCCCTAGATGTCACCAGCACGGTGCTGATTTTCTTCATATGATATGGTCCTGTGGACTACTGCGCTCCTTCTGGGACCGGGTCATTTCAGAACTTTGGGAGGTTACTGGGTGGACAACCATTAGTGGCATCAAGCAGATATTACTGGGGGTTTTTACCAACACCTAAAGGGAAAAAACTCGCTAGAAGACTAACTAATCTTGGATTGGTGCTAGCTCGACGACGGGTGGTTATTGCATGGATGAATCCTAGACCACCCAAACACACATATTGGAGACGGGATGTATGTGAGTGGGTGACAGCAGAGTTAGTAAGAATGAAACTAATCAGACAAGACGCTAAAGCTGAAGAAGATATTCTAGAATGGTCCGCCATGCTGATAGCTATGCAAGGGAACCAAGTATCTCCATCCCAGGGCACCACGATAACACTGATCTCTAGCAGTGATACATAAGATTGGAGAGGAATTTCGACTATAAGTGGGCATCCATGTATAGGAAATTTATGTGACATAGAGAAATGAACCTGTATACCGGAAGCTGGAATGAAGGGAGGACGAGGAGGGAGGGAGGACGAGGAGGGGGGAGGGGGGGGGAACGGAGGGGGGGTTTACATTAATGTTGTTGAATATGTTTTAGTTTCAGAAACATGACAATGTCGTGGCACACTGAATGTACTCTGTATCAATATCCTTTGCAAAAACTGGATGTAAAACGGCTATTGGAAAACTGTCAATAAAAGATATTTTTTTTAAAACATGTATGAAAGGGGTAGAGAGAAATAAAATTAAGATACTTAAATAAAGAATGGAGCTTACTTAATTACGGTACATGTGCCCCTTTCTGAAGTATAATCAGGAAGGCCTACAGGGTGTCCACAGTAATGGCTTGCTGAAGCCCTTCTAATACCATTCATGCCTTAGGATCTATGAAAGAAGCTGCAGACATAGAAAATAGTACTTAAATAATGAAAAATGCTTTTCTTACCATTCAGTAGTTCACTTGTTTATTTATTTATTTTGTTTATATGATGCATATATAATTGCCCATGGCTGCTTGCCTATGCTTCCAAACTCCTGTAAACATAGAGAAGCTCAAATATCAACAGCAACGCTCAGAAAATACAGACAACCTCATTCTCAAAGCCATTTATGGAGGCAAACGTACTTTTATGGCCAATGCACTGGAAGGCTGCCATACTCCCAACACTACAACACTGGCGCAGCGACCCTCAAGTTGGGGCAAGGGCGAGGCAGCTGCGCTGCATAGGGAGGAAGTCAGGGGCCTCTGTAGGATTCCAATTGGAGACTTGTTGGACAACATGTTACAAGAATTACAGGACACGCAGGATGCCCCCCTGGACGGGTGATAGTGATGGGTGCTTAGGGCCAACTGACATACGCCTAGGGACCTACTTGAGGTGGCACTGACTCTGTCTGACAACGCTACTGCCCTGTTGTGCATGGTGGTTTGGGTGCTTGTCGTCTTCATTATGCATAAGGGAAGGGAGGGGAGCTCTGGAATCTCACATGAAAGTATGCTGATTGCTACTTGTGGCCGTTACACAGGATGCCACGGGATTTACTCCCAAGACTGGATCGTAAGGCATAAAATATCCTGTCTTTATTAACGCTACCTTGTTTGGTTTGTACTGACATTGAGTGCTGTTGTATTGAACCATGTACTCCTGTCACGGAATGCTATGCATTGTAATGGGCATCTCGCAATGTCATTCGGTTAGGTCGACAGCGTATGCTATACACATGATGTTCAAAAATCAATAAAAATTGGTTAAGAAAACAAAACTTACTTTTATGGCAGCATATGGCTCAATTTGCACTGTCAGGAATCCACAAAAGGATAAAGTGGAGTCCTAAATGGTAATGCTACTGCATAATTGCATGCCAGGACGAGGACAATTATGCAGGGACATGAGGAAGGGGAGGGCCAAGGTGTGGTTTGCTTTGAGAGCTTTAAAATACTCACAAGTTCATGATTTTGTTGGCATTCACAAATTCTTCTCCAACCCCTCTAAGGGATCAGAGAAAAGGACTGAGTTGACTCCCCGTCAGTGGTTGAAAGGGGAATGGAATACCCTCAAACTTTATGAGGGCATCGAGGAAGAGGTGTCCAATGTGTGGAAATGGCAGACCTCAAAAAACATTCCTGGTGCTATGTCTGGAAAGCTGCAGGTGGTGCAGCTTTCCAGGTGTACTACTGAGGATGATTAGGAATTCTCAAAAGTTGTATTTTTACACCATGCATATAAGCAAGTCTACCAGAGTAAATGTATGACTTTTCTTTGTGAATCCGCCCTGATGGCTGCAGGAACAGGAATGCACACCATGCAGCAAAGGATGGTGCACTAATGGAGTTCATCATGATCATGGTGCACTCTGGTCCAGTTCCAATATTTATATAATCGATGGCAGAAATGGAAATTCATGCCCATCCAGTCTACCCTCTTCTCCGCTCATGTGTTAATTGGTTGTACAAATAGTTGTAGGTCTTCACTTAGGGCCTGATTGCGATTTGCTCCTTAAATTCCATCCGTGCATAAACAAACCCCTGTTTATGCATAGGTTGGAATTACGAGTTAAGTGTTTACTGCGTCTAATAATTATCGGATGCGTTAAATAACTCAATCTTCGTAAAAATTCGGCAGGTCAAACCTGCCCAAATTTAACACGGGAAACCCATACGGTATTTACCATATCATGCGGATTTTGGTGCGTTAAACACCAAAATCCGCATGTTAATCCCGAGCGACTCGTAATAGGTGGTATTTATTGCACTCGATAAATAACGTACCCCGTAGTATCGCTATTTATGACGTGCTATAAATGCCACTAACACTCGTAAGCAGGCCCTTAGAGTAGTGCTGTATTTTGGAAAAGCAGTGCTAACGGGAACACTGCACGCCAAATTACCCCAAGCAGCATTAGCACATCTAGTAATCTCACATGCTGCGTTACTGCATGTAAAATTGCCTCATATGCTCCTAAAAGGGTGGTTGAGTTGCACTCTAACGATTGAAAAACACAAAAATAACATGATCCTGTACAACCACCCAAAAGCAGGTGGCGATCACCTGCTCATACCTCCCGCAAACACCACAAGATTCACACCAGCCACAAATTGACATAATCAGCACCTGCGCTCGTGCTGGGATGACGTCTGAGGCGATCGTCTGTTTGTACAGTGTGTGGGAGCATCTGCAAATAATCCTGAGGCAGCGCGCGGGGCGCTTTAACATGCAGTAATCGCCTGCTGAATTGCCGACGCCTCCCACAGACCTCACCCAGGACAACCTTCAGTCAGCAGAACACCCTCATTGTCCTTAAAATTAGCACCTTAATTACCACCTCTCAAAAGCAGGTGCTAATCAGCGGCTCAGCCCTCACTCGGGCCAGGCTTTGCCGCTCAAACTCTGCAATTGCCAGGCTTTGCCTGCACATTTCCTTTCACTGCGTCAAACACCTGTGCTGCGGCAGCACGCCATGCGTCGAGTGTGGGGGAAGATACCCGAAGCAAAGGGGCTGTTGTTGGTCCTTTCAACACGGAGACCCTCGTTACAAGCTGGACCACAGGTGCCCATAAGCAGTTTATCGAAGAGCCTGTTGTAAGCATTCACACCACCATACCCTTGCTGACAAGTCAATGTGCAACTGGGCCATTCCCGCACTCTGTTCGAAGCGGTCTAACAGCATGGGAAGGGTATCTGAGCGCAGACGAGACTTTCAGTGGCTTACCCTGCAGACCCGTACTGGGAACAAAAACCAGGTCTGCGGGCTCTCAAGTCTCTGGCTCTTTTGCCCTCTGCTTTGCCCGCAGCCTTGAACCCCGGGGAGCTGGAGGCAGAAGGTGGCCATCGACCTTCAAAACCAGCCTGCAGCGGTTCCAGCACTCTGGGAAAATGCCAGGTGGAATAAATGGTCAGTCGGGCACCAGCTGTTGGGGTGAAGGCTCTATAAGGCACTGGGTACCCTCAGTGCGAGACACAGAGGGTTTATAAAGTTCCTCCTGGGTTTCGTTTGAGCAGGAATTGGCATCGAAGGCAAGTAACTGAAATAAATGGAACAGATAAGGATAATTAGAGGTAGATGTCCTGAAATCAGGCCATTTTCTCCAAAAGTTGTTGCACAAATTAGTTTTTACTGATGAGCTTCGGCTGCTGTCATGGTGTATAGTACAAAAAAGTTATGTCACAGTGGGAGACATTCATAATTACATACACAACAAGAAACGATCATTATTATTTTGATCAAAATTAGACACCACCGACGTAGTCATTTACCATAAATGGCTGTGATTTTATTTCATCACAATGTTGGATTGAATCAAAACATTAGGTCACAATGTATTTCAAAATTAAACATATTCAAAATAAACGGTGAGAAATCGACCGATGGGCCTTGGAGGCTTCCAACATCCAGAAGGAGGAGGACTACAGCAGTGCCTACAGAGACGGCCGTCATCAAGTTAGAGGTTACTGACCAACCTCTGCGAAATCTTGTAAATCGACACACACACGTGAACTCTCTGAGAGCCTCCAAGGCCCATCGGTCGATTTCTCAGCCTGAAGTTTTCTTGCTGTTCTTCGGTGCCTTTTAACCTCCCTCAACCCAGTCCTGATGAAGACCCCATTCCCAAGGCTGAAATTTTGCTGTTTTGCTTAGGGGTCGAAACGTCGACACCATTTTTCTTTTGTTCAAACATAGATGACAGAGAATTATTATCTGCATCCCAGATATTATGTTATGATTTAGCATTTGTGTATGCCAGACATCTGGCTGGATAGGTTGTTAATACTGGCTATTGATGTATATATGCACACTACCTTCCTCTCTGCACATCACTTTCACTACTCTCCCTATGCACTCACTACCTTCCCCCCTGCACCGTTTATTTTGAATATGTTTAATTTTGAAATACATTGTGACCTAATGTTTTGATTCAATCCAAAATTGTGATGAAATAAAATCACAGCCATTTATGGTAAATGACTAAGTCGGTGGTGTCTAATTTTGATCAAAATAATAATGATCGTTTGTTGTGTATGTAATTATGAATGTCTCCCACTGTGACATAACTTTTTTGTACTATTAGCTACCGGGGTCCGGTGGTCCTTCGGGTTACCCCATTGCTATACAACGCTGTCATGGTGTAGGCGCAGACTGATGCAAATGTTGCAGACTGTAAATGTGTTTCAACACCTACCCAAGAGGCCTTCAACAGCTACCCCCGTACTAACCATAGCTCTATTCCGTACAGGATGGCAAAGTCAACTTTTGTTCGAGTATTTAGTCGGATGTATTTGAAGAATGACTTTTCCTGTTATGTCTGCCTTGTGGGGCTATTAAAACGATTATTCCTTAACGTGGCAAGTAAAATGGGATCCCCAGTGAAGTGAAGAAGAACACTTTTTCCATTGGCTCCTGCCAATAACCATTTTCTATTTCGCCCTTTGTCAAGTGGCTCCCACATTATCACTTTGGCTTTTGAATGATTGCTTTTTGTTTTATTTGCGATGTTCTTTAGTTCATTTGAGACCTTTGCGGTCAAGACTGCATAAAGTGCAGAAAGCAGACTGGTACTTTGTAGTTTCCAATTTTTGGTATATCTGATATATGGCTGAGAAAGTTCAGAAGTTCATGTAAACAAATGTTGAAAAGTAAGGGAGCAAGCAAATGTCCATTGTTAGCTCCTAATGTAGTACATTTCTGATTGATGGTGGTTTTGATTAGTTAGCCTTAGTGTCTCTTTTTAGGCAGTATTTAATTGTGTGGGAGCTGTGCCAATAGTTCATTTTACTATATTGAATGAAAACCTATCAATGTCCAATTCAAAGGAAAACAAGCATTGCCAACACCATTAGATCTCGCATATGCAAGAGCTATTGGCGGTGTCGATGTGTTTTAGCCATGTTGTTCACCAGCGTGGCTGCTGTTCAGTATGACTAAAAGCTAGTGGCATAGAGGAGAGTGGAATGGCATACAGTGGACTAGAGTGTCAGAGTGAAGTGGCATAGAATGTCATGGAGTGGCATAGAGTGTCGTGGAGTGGCATAGAGTGAAGTGGAGGATTGCGGGGGCGTAGAGTAGCGAGGAGTGTTGTAGAGTGTCAGAGTGGACTGTCGTAGAGTGGAGTGTTGTAGATTGGAGTGGTGTAGAGTGGAGTAGAGTGGCGTAGAGTGGCACAGAGTGGAGTGGCATAGATTGGCGTAGAGTGGGGTAGAGTGGAGTAGCATGTCGTAGAGTAGAGTGGCATAGAGCGAGTTGCGTAGAGTGGAGTAGAGTGTTGTGGCGTGGCTTGGAGGGGTGTAGAGTGGGGGGGGCGTGGAGTAGTGTGGAGTGACATAGAGTGGAGTAGAGTGTTATAGAGTAGAGAAGGTTCAGAAGTTCATGTAAATGAATGTTGAAAAGTAAGGGAACAAGCAAATGTCCTTTGTTAACTCCTAACGTAGTGGTAAATTTATCATTGATGGTGGTTTTAATTAGTTTGCCCCAGTGTCACTTTCTTACTCAGTATTTAATTTTGTGGGAGCTGTGCCAACCGTTTATTTAACTATATTGCATGAAAACCAATCAATGTCCAACACAAAGGAAAACAAGCAGTGGCAACGCCAATAGATATCGCGTATGCAAGAGCTATTGGCTGTGTCAATGTGTTTTAGCTATGTTGTACACCAGCGTGGCTGATGTTCAGCATTGCTAAAAGCTAGTGGCATAATGGAGAGGAGAGTGGAGTAATGTACAGTGCAGTAGAGTGTCATAGAGTGGAGTGGCATAGAGTGTTGTGGAGTGGCGTGGAGTGTTGTGGAGTAGCATAGGATGGAGTGGAAGATTGTGGAGGGGCATAGTGTGGAAAGGAGTGTCAGAGTGGAGTGTCATAGAATGGAGTGTTTTTGAGTGGAGTATGGAGTGGTGTAGAGTGGAGTAGAGTGTCGTAGAGTAGAGTGGCATAGAGTGGAGTGGCCTAGAGTGTCGTAGAGTAGGGTGGCATATAGTGGAGTGGAGTAATATGTCATAGAGTATAGTGGCATAGAGGGAGTTGCATAGAGTGTTGTGGAGAAGCATGGAAGGGCGTAGGGTGTCTTGGAGTGGACTGGAGTGGCATAGGGTGTCTTGGAGTGGAGTAGAGTGGAGTGGCACAGAGTGGATTACAGTGTCAAAGAGTGGAGTGGCATAGAGTGTTGTGGAGTAAAATATTGTGGAATGTCGTAGAGTGGAGGGGCATAGAGTGGAGAGAAATATCAGAGTGGAGGGGCGTAGCGTACAGAGGTGTAAGGTGGAGGGGCATAGTGTGGAGTAAAGTAGAGAGGAATGGTGTGGAGTTAAGTGCCATAGAGTGGTGTGAAGTGTCATACAGTGGAGTGGTGTAGAGAGGAGTGTCATAGAGTGGTGTAGCTTAGCGTAAAGTGGAATGCTGTGGAGTAGAGTTGAGTAGAGTGGCGTAGCGCAGTGTGAAGAAAAGTGGCGTAGAATGGTGTGGAGCGGCATAGTGGGTCATAGAGTGGCATAGAGTGTTGTGGAGTGGCGTGGAGTGTCGTAGAGTGGACTGTAATACAGTGGAGTGTTGTACAGTGGCTTTGAGTGAAGTGGCATAGCATGTCGAAGAGTGGCATCAAGTGTTTTAGAGTGGAGTGGCGTAAGGTGACGTGAAGTGGTGTAAAGATGAGAAGCATGGAGTGGAGTAGAATGTTGTGAAGTGGCGTAGAGTGGTACATGCATGGTGTGGTAGTGCACTGCAATTACAGACAACACATTTTCAATTGAAATTACTATTATATTTGCACAGACATACAGGGCCTTATTTATGGGGTCTTGGCATAGGGCAGCGCAGCAAGTCACCTTGCAGCGCTGCCCTACATCAAAGCAAATGGACAGAGTGTCCCCCCCCAAAATGGGGGAATGGATGCGGTGCTTAGGGCACGGGCCCCCGTGGGCCGCGACTCGGGCGATCCGGCGGGATGTGACCTCGGGCGGCCAAAACCGTATTCGGCCCCCACACCTTCTGGCACCTCGCCTCACGATTGGCAGGCGGCCGGAAGTGCTTCATTGCTGGGCGCCACCGCCGGGGTGGCCAGGGTGGGGTATAAAGACCCCGTGCCCTTTGGCCTTGGCCTTTTCTTCACCTGGCCATCCCGGCGACGACGGAGCGGACCGGCGCAGCATCTTCTCTTCACCTGGCCATCCCGGCGACGACGGAGCAGACCGGCGCAGCATCTTGAGCCCACATCCTTTCCTTTTGGCCTCGGGCTCACATCCTCATTCCCGCTGCATTGCTGCACTGTGTGGGGCCGCATCTGCGTTCTCCGACAGGGGCAGACTCTGCGGGGCTCAGCTCCTTCCGCTTTTGGTCCCCACCAAGCCGCATTCCGGGCTCCCCTTCTCCTCTTGCGTTATCGGAGACAATTTGTCTCAGTGAGGACAGTCGCTCGGAGCGCCGTAGCAATTTGTTTGGTGCAGGCAGCCACTGCGGGGCCGCATCTGCGCTGCAGAAACCCGGGTAATCTGCCTGTGTCTGAGCCATATATTACGGGGGAAGAGTGCGTGGAGTCACTTGTCCGTTCCAGCCTCCCAGGCCCAGGGTGGCCACAGACGCGCATTGGTGATCCGGTGGCCCCTGGGCCAGGAACACAGTTCAGGCAGTGAGTGATTCAGCAGTCGGGCGGGCTGGGGAGCAATTGTTTTAAAGTTGTGTGCAGTTTGTATTGGTTTCCCTTCAATACAAATATGGGGTTCTTTTTGAGTCACAGTGGGTAATAGGCATGGCGTTTTGCCCCGTTTCGCTAGTGCACAGTAGAGTAGCCCCCTAAGCTTTTTGTTGCTGGTCTGATTGGTTTGCCGTGAGTGCTCTTGTTCCTGCATTACTGTTTTCTCGGTCGTCTTAGGGCTAGACACCATGTTGTCATAGTGCCAAGGGGTGTATGCAGGGACAGAGGCTTAGAGCTGAGGACACAATACTAGTGTTTCATTGTGCAGTCTGCTTGTTATAGGACTATATTGCTCGGTTTCTGGACTCCCCCCTTCCTCTCATTTTCGTCATGGCCTCACAGACTAAAGGTGGTCGAGTAGGAAAGAGAAAAGATAAGGACACAGATTTGGCCCAATTATTGAAATTAGTGTTGGCTAAGCTAGATAAGGAAGGGGGGGAGAGTCTCCAGAGTCATGCTCTGAAGGGGAGAGTAGCTCTGTAGAGACAGTCCGCCCACACCGCTCCCATGTACCCCGTGCGCTGCATTCCCCCAGTCCAGCGTAAAAGCAAGAGGGTGACCCCTGCCTCTACCCCAATCGTACCTACGGTTGCTGGGGATGCTGCGTTACCAACTATCCTGCCTTCCCTTGCTGAGGCCCGGGCAGCATCACCGAATATGGTGCCTTTGAATCCCAGCGCGCCTGTCGTCCTCCTGAGTGTGCCGCAGTGCACTAGCGCTATTGCCCCCCCACCATCTGACCAGCATGGTGCCTGCGCAGCGCTTGAGGCCAGCAGGCAAACATTATTATCTTTACCTGGTGGGTCAGTTGGAGGGAATACTGCTCAATCCTTGACCCCCTCGATAACTCCCTCACCGGTGCTTGCCCTTACACCCTCTACACCCCTTCTTCAACCCCCACAAAATGGAGATCCTGTAGCGCAGGCCTTGCTCTCGTTGGCACAGTTACTTAATAAACTCGCTGCACCACCGGTTAGTGGGAATCCTATTTCCTTGTCAACCACCCCTGGTCTCCGTCCAACGAGGTCATGGTAGCGATTGCTGACCTGAGGAAGCAGGTTGAGGCTATAGGGACGGCACGTTCAGGGGTTGCTAGCGGTGGTAGCGCAACAGTATCGTCTGACGGTCAGGCATCACGGCCTAAAGATCCACCTATTGCAGACACAGGTAAGAAACCTGACTCGGGGAGGGGGTTGGGGGGGGAACGGGTGTGGTCGTCAACCCTGTAGGGAGGCAGGAATCCCTGTTGTCTAGGCCCGGGAAGTTATCTTCGCATGTCCCACCAGAGGTGAAAGAGAAGATTTGGAAGAATGAATTTGTTGATGTGTTTTCTTTGATAAGGGATAAGCGAAGGGAATGTGACCAGAAAGAAAAGGACGGTAAGGACGCTTCTCCTAGGGAGAAAAAGCCTAAAGTTGAGGAATCTATCACCAATTGGTTGTTCGGTTTTAATGTGTATATGTCGGTTATGTTAGAAAAGAAACCGGAGGTGGCAACTTCTATGATTCTTTATTCCAATAAAATTCTGAAAGCGCACCATGTTTATGGGGGGTCAGCTTGGTTGGATTATGACCGGGACTTTAGGTGGGCCAGGGTAGAGGATCCCGACATTGGGTGGGACCAGACAGAGGTTAATGTTTGGCTGCAAAGTGTTAATAATAAGGCCCCTTTTAAACAGCCTTTTTGTCAGCAACAGTCAGGCGAGAGAAAGGGCTCCTGTTGGGCCTTTAACAGAAAGGTTTGCACACGCCCTCCGGGATCCTGCAAATACAAGCACAGCTGCTCCTTCTGCGGTCACTCGTCTCACCCAGAGTTCAAGTGCAATAAGAAATCCAAGGACAAGGGGAGGGAGGGAGCCAAATCCTCCAGTTAATACTATGCTGCCCACCCCTGTTGACATTTTAAAATTGATCCCATGGCTGAATGTATATCCGAGCAGTGACACAGCGAAGTTACTCTATTTGGGTTTTTCTTCAGGTTTCAGGATACCCGTCTCATCAGTATCGCCAATCCCGCACTGCCCCAATTTAGTATCTGCTCACGCACATCGCAAAGTGGTACTCAAAAAGATTGAGAAAGAGGCTTCTTTGGGTAGGGTAGCGGGTCCTTTTTCTACCCCTCCTTTTACAAACTTTGGGGGAGATTTACTAAGCTTTTGCGCCGTGTTTGCATCACAAAAGTGACGCAAAACAACGTAAAATCTTTTTTTTGTAATTTACTTTCCAGCGCAAAACTTGTTTAGCGCTGGAAATAACGTAAAAGTAATGCGAAGCTGCACATTGCGCTGCTTCGCGTTACTTTGCGCCATGGGGGCGTACCAAGGGTGGTGCATGGGCGTTCCCATGCAACCACCTAAGGTTTCTCACGCTAAACCCAATTTACTAAAAACAGTAGATTGGGTTTAGCGTGAGAAAACTGCGCCCTTTTCAACTAGGCGCAAGGAAGGAGAAATGCTTTCATTTCTCCTTCCTTTTCCGACTTTGCATGCGTGCTGCACTGTGCAGCACGCATACAAAGTGGGAAAAGCTTTCCCTTGTTTCAAGCTTAGTATTTTGTACAGGAAGGGTACCCTTCCTGTACAAAACCTAAGCTGGACTCATGCACACACCCTAGCGCTGCGGCGCTAAGGTGTGTGCATGGCGCACGGCAGCTGTAATCAGCAACGGCGCAAGGGAAAGGGGAGGAGAGAGCCATGTCTTTGAAGATATGGCGTTCCCCTGCTCCCTCCCTGTCGTGCAACGCAGCGCAGCCTCGCGGGGGCTGCACTGCGTTGCACGACTTTTTTTGTAAATCTCCCCCTTTGTTTGTTCCCCATTGGGAGTCGTACCCAAAAAAGAGCAGGGTCAGTTCAGATTAATTCATAATTTATCTGCACCCAGAGGCGCGTCAGTGAATGAGGCCATTGATCCTCAGTTATGCTCAGTCAGATACGCGTCTCTTGACCAGGCCCTGGTGATCTTGCGGAAATTAGGCAGGGGTGCCCTATTGGGAAAGACAGACATAGAATCTGCATTCCGACTTCTACCGGTCCACCCTGACGATTACCACCTTCTGGGGTTTCAATTCGGAGGTGCCTTTTACCACTATAAATGTATGCCCATGGGTTGTAGCGTGTCTTGCACCTATTTTGAGCAATTTAGTTCCCTGTTGCAATGGTTATTTACTTCAGCCACAGGCCATGTTGACATAATCCATTACCTTGATGACTTTTTGCTCTTGGTGCCCCCGGGGTCTGACGTCTGCGCTAGGGCACTGGATACCTTGACTTCTTTCTTTAAGGAATTTGGGGTGCCTATCGCACCGGATAGGACCATTGGTCCTTCAACCTGCCTTACATTCCTGGGGATTGAGATTGACACGGTAGCAGGGGAATGTCGCCTCCCAGCAGAGAAGGTTCAGGCCTTCCGCCGGTCCATTGACACTGTACTGGCATCCAAGAATGTGACTCTTCATCAATTTCAGGTGCTGGTGAGCCAATTGAATTTTGCGCTGCGGATTATTCCGATGGCTCGTGCCTTTTCACGGTCCATTGCCAGGTCCATGTCTGGTCTTAAGGAGAGGCATCATCATACCCGGCTTTCTAGCGAAGTTAGGAAGGACATAAAAATTTGGGGGGGCCTTCTTGCAGTAATTTAATGGCTCTGTGTTGTGGCCCTCTCACCCGATTACTAATACAGAGTTGGGCCTTTTTACTGAAGCTGCTGGCAGCATTGGCTTTGGGGCAATTTTGGGCTCCGATTGGTGCAGGGGCAAGTGTCCCGGGGCCTGGCACGACAGTGGCACCACAAGGAATGTTGCCTTGCTGGAGCTCTTTCCTATCATAGTGGCTGTAACCATCTGGAGGGAGGCTCTCAGGAATAGGAGTGTTATTTTTTGGTCAGACAATATGGTGGTAGTTGAGGCGATTAATAGACAGGGGGCGTCCTGCCAAGGGATGCTACGATTATTAAAGCATCTGATTTTACTGTGTCTGAAAGCCAACATCTCCTTCCCAGCCAAGCATTTACCTGGCATTCGTAACAATGCTGCCGATGCCTTACCTCGATCCAAATTACAGGAATTTCGTTGTTTTCACCCGCAGGCTGCAGTGGAGATGACAGAGTTCCCTTCATATCTGTGGAGGATTGGAGTCCCGCCTTATCGGATTTAGTCGCAGCTTCGCTGGCAAAGTGCACCAGGGTGTCTTACGAGAAGTGTTTAGCAAACTATAGGTCTTTCTTACAGGCGCAGGTGGTTCCTCTCGCATTTGATCAGGGCACTATATGTCTATTTTTAGGCGAATTGAGGAGGCAGGGCAAGACTGTATCCTGTGCTCGGGCCCACTTGTCGGCCATTTGTTTTTTTGCAAAAATTCAAGGTGCAGCTGCCTTGCAGTCATCTTTCCTCATACAACAGGCGCTGGCAGGGTGGGCCAGGATAGAGGGTGTAGGGGTAGACACGAGGCGTCCTCTTAATGCACAATTGCTAGGTCGTCTGTTAACTGTCCTCTATAAAACTTGTGTGTCCCCTTACGAAAAGACACTCTTTGCCGCTGCATTCACCATGGCTTTTTATGGCGCATTCCGGGTTGGCGAACTGGTGGGGTCTGCAAGTAATGATTTTGCGGGGGGCCTTCAATGGTCAGACGGGCAGTTGGACAAAGACTCCCTGACCATAGCGTTGCGAAGGTCCAAAACTGATCAGGAAGGGAGGGGAGCACTGAACAAGCTCAGGGCAACCCCGGGGTCGCACATTTGTCCTATTATGCAGATGGGGTCCTATTTGGCTATTCGCCCCTGCATAGAATCTTCGGCACTGTTCCTCCACTTGAACTGGGACGCCCTTTCCAAATACCAATTCACTGCAGTGATGTCTGCTGCCCTGAGATAGGCTGGTATTAATCCGAAGGATTATTCGTTCCACTCTTTTAGGATAGGTGCCGCAACATAGGTGGCCGGAGCAGGAATGTCAGTTGTTGAGGTAAAAAGATTGGGTCGTTGGTCCCCCAAATCTTATAAGTGTTACATTCGCCCTTACTTGCAATGAAAACTAGTGCATGGGGATTTTTGTGCCCGGTCCATGCATATTCATGTGTGTTTTGTCTTTCCCTCTTTTTTAGTAGGATGCCATCCAAGGTCGTGTGGGTGATCGGTCACTCCTTTGTCCGCCGGGCGGCCTACAGGTTGCAACTGCTCTGTGGACCGAAGCCTTTTGCCCTGCGTGATGTGGCATTCCGATGGTGTGGGATAGGTGGTTTGCACATCTCACAGCTGCAACGGTTAATTCAGGTGGTTAGGGGTTGTGAGGGACTCCAGTCCCCGGATCTCATTGTGGTTCACCTTGGAGGTAATGATTTGGAGAGGTTAGGCCGTAAAAGCCTCAGGGAGGCCATTTTGTTGGAGCTTTCACAACTGGGTAGAGCATTTCCTGGGGCCGCCATTGCATGGTCACACATGGTGCCACGCCGGAATTGGGGGAAGAACATAAAATCCGGGACATTAAATGTGTCAGTGAGACGTTTGAACGCTGAGATGTCAAGACTGCGCCGTGGCCCAGGTCGCATTTGGAATATACCACACAAACTCCTCAAGGGGGGGGACATGTTCCACAAGGATGGTGTTCATCTTTCGGACGCTGGGACGGATGTCTTCATCAGGGACATTTGGGCATTTGCTCAGTGGATGTTTTATGGTGGGGAGGGCGAAGGACCTGGGGCCCCTGGTCGCCCTTGTGGCGGGGTCTAGAAGACATAAGTCACCCCCCACCAGTTAGCAGGGGGGGAGGGTCCTTCGGGAGCCGTTCCCCTCCCCCTCAGGACAGTACCAAGGGGTAAGGTTAGGCAGTCCTGGGCCAACCAGAGGATGTACACCAGCTTGCGGGCTAGGGCGCACAGTTAGATCTCAGGGGGTCGGCTCGGTGTGCCCTGCTCCTGCCCACCTTTTCCGCAGCCCCTGGGGAGCTTGGTGTTTGTGGGGCAGTGCCCATTGTGAGGACAAAGGTACAGGGGCATGGGACAGCCCCTCGCGGATGCAGGTGGTTGCACCTTGTGTGGTCCAATGGTGCTCAGGATTGCAAGGTGCCCCTTGGGATAAAGTCTGGATATTGTTATTCAATTTTCACATGAAGCTATTGTGTTAATGGTTTGTCCTCCTCATGATTTGACACTTTGTATATGATTGATTTACATATAATTTTTATGATCTATATGCACCTTTTCTTGTATTGTATTTATCAGATTTGCACAAACTTTGCTATGTTAATGTAGAATAAAATGATCCACAAACTAAGATTGCCTTGTGTCCTGTTGGTAACTCGTTTGGGTGGTGTTGGGGTCCGGTCCTATCAGGGGTTCCGGGTGCTATGGACAGAGCATCCACCCCCCAAAATGGGGGAATGGACGCGCGCTTAGGGCATGGGCCCCCGTGGGCCGGGACTCTCGCGATCCGGCGGGATGCCGGTCTCAGGTGGCCAAAACCGGATTCGGCCCCCACGCCTTCTGGCACCTCGCCTCACGATTGGCGGGCGGCCGGGAGTGCATCATTTCTGGGCGCCGCCGCCGGGGTGGCCAGGGTGGGGTATAAAGACCCCGTGCCCTTTGGCCTTGGCTTTTTCTTCACCTGGCCATCCCGGCGAAGACGGAGCAGACCGGCGCAGCATCTTCTCCCACCCACCCATCCCTAATTTTAGGCTTACTGTGGGTCAGCGGGGTCTAGAAGACATAAGTCACCCCCCACCAGTTAGTGGGGGGAGGGTCCTTCGGGAGCAGTCCCCCTATCCCCTCAGGACAGTACCAAGGGGTAAGGTTAGGCAGTTCTGGGCAAACCAGAGGATGTACACCAGCTTGCGGGCTAAGGTGCACAGTTAGATCTCGGGGGGTCGGCATGGGGTGCCCTGCTCCTGCCCACTTTTTCCGCAGCCCCTGGGGAGCTTGGTTTTCGGGGGGCGGTGCCCATTGTGAGGACAAGGGTACAGGGGCATGGGACCGCCCCTCGCGGATGCAGGTGGTTGCACCTTGTGTGGTCCAATGATGTTCAGGATTGCGAGGTGCGCCTTGGGGTAAAAGTCTGGATATTGTTATTCAATTTTCACATGAAGCTATTGTGTTGATGGTTTGTCCTCCTCATGATTTGACACTTTGTATATGATTGATTTACATATAATTTTTATGATCTATATGCACCTTTTCTTGTATTGTATTTATCAGATTTGCACAAACTTTGCTATGTTAATGTAGAATAAAATGATCCACAAACTAAGATTGCCTTGTGTCCTGTTGGTAACTCGTTTGGGTGGTGTTGGGGTCCGGTCCTATCGGGGGTTCTGGGTCCTAAGGGTAGGAATACGCTGCATTTATCCAATACGGTGCATTACTGTCCTTTTCTCCTGTGCTGGCGCCATTTCGGCAGCCTAGCGCCAATGCAGGCACCCTTGCACCATGGTGAAAGGGTGCCTGTGTTGTCGGCAGGATTGTTTTTGTGCAGGAAGGGGCACCTTCCTGCACAAAAACAATTGTGGGAGTTCTTTGCCTCTTTCTATGTGTGCTGCAGAATGCAGCACAATGCAGCACACATGAAAGAGGAAAAAACCTGGAGAAATAAAGTTTTTTCTCCTAGTTGCACCTCCCCTGGAGAGGCGTAAGGTTTTGGCGCATACCCAGGATTATATGGTTTATTAAATCTGGGGAAGCATCAAAATCCATGGGTGTTGCTTGGGAACACCCACCACAACGCCCATGGACCGCCTCCCTAGCTCAGAGTGAGACAACGCAGCGATTTGCGCTGCCTTGACTTATTCCATATGTATGAGGCCATTTAAAGCCATGCAAAGTGGCTTTGTGTGACCTTGTAAATATGATTTTGTAGTTTGCGCCGCCGGAGTGTCACAAAAAGTGACGCTCTAGTGGCGCAAGGGGCTCATAAATATGCCCCACAGTGTTACTGATAAAACTGTACAGTGCAGAAAAAATAATGTGTGGAAATGGTATCACCAAATATATTGATTTGTTTTTCATATTAAAATATTTGTTTCCACCACACTTCAGAATTAAAAAAAATGTGCTTCATTTGTCCTTTCCTGATATAGTCAGAATTATTTGTACAGTTCATTTACAGACACATACATTTTGTTGTATGCAAGAAAAAAGCCTTTCCTTTCAGACATGCAGATTGTCAGATAAATCCTCTCACTTGGAAGCCAGAGAAATCAAACACCAAGCTCCCACGGAAGACAGATCCTGACATCAGACCTCTGTCTTTGAAAGCACAGCAAATGTGACAATATAAGATTAAAATGTAAATGCCTGCTTACAGAAAGTAAGCACTAGTGGAAGAATACAGTAAACAGGATATGCTACACGGGAGGGACTAACTCAAGCGGGACAGCCTAAAACAAATAAAACCACCAAATAGAAAGCACGCAAATGCGAGTTACAAAGCCAATGGTAAGCAATCACATTATGGGGGTTTAGTCTGTCATTCACTGGGTGGCATGAAGTTACACAGGGGGAGTATTTGGTTTATGCATGTTTGTTTAGGTTTCATATACAACGTTAGCTAAGGAAATGGTTGGGCTTTATGAGGCAAGGGGATTCATGCATTATTGTTCACACTAAACATGCATAGGTTACAGTTTGAATAATGGTTTGAGACACTATAGATTATGCTTTATGTCTAGTGTTGCAAAATATTAATAGTGTTTTTAAATTTGAATTCATAGCTACCCCTGATGAAGGGCTGTCCAGCCCGAAATGCATTGGGTTAAAGCAAATACAGCTGCCCAGGATGAATTATGTTTTCCCACGTGCTACAGAAAAAGGCCCGGATAGGCATATCTGCAGCATTTGAAAAAATTGGGAAACGTGCAGCCTTTTATGTGAATGGAGAAAGTACAGAGAAACTATAAAATGAAACATGGATTGAAATGAATTAAATTGGTTTATTTAACTCATGATGGAGTCTTTTGAATATTTCCTGAATTGGCTGTGCGACTGGTGGATGGAGCGTCACGTCGCTTTAAATGTTATGAAGAAAGGATGGTCTGTAGCAAATATGGCAGAAGTATATTATAGGCTGTAGCACTTGTAATATGGCAGACAATATCTGCCATGATGTAATGGAGTTTTCCTTCCGCCAAAGTCTAAATAAGGCCCTAAATCTTTTGGTGGGCGACTGGTTTTATAATGAGAAACCCTCCTCCACCCTACCCTGCTCACTCTCCTAGTTCCGGTTGAAAGGTAATTTACCATTCTCTTAACTTTTATTTTTAACTCTTCTATATTTTGCCTTATTGCCCTCTGTAGGAAGCTGGCTCTTTATATAGTATACCAAAAGGAGGTATTCTATGTAAAGAGTCCAGGTATCCCTTAGGAGTGGACAGGGGCTTGCTCCAGCAATCCCAAGTTGCTCTTTCTAGGGTAGTGTAGTCGAGCAGCTGTAGGCTTATCAGAAAGGAGTGTTAGACATTTGCTGCACACACAGAGTCAATAAATGATGCACGCACTCAAAAAGGAGATCCACACCAATTTAGAAAAATAACAGGTATTGTATTTTTATATATATTTTGAAACCAAGAACTTCGTAAAGAGGTTAGTACTTTTTCATAAGAGACTTTTTACAGTTTTAGCAATGTTAACCAACAGTACATTTTTACACGGAATGCTTTCCTATGGGAAAAAGAATATTCACTGCATGCGTATACTTACAATACTTTTCTGTGGGACCCCTTTTGGTCGTGAGAGGGTAGAGGGCCAAGGACCAAAGTTCCACCAGCAGATCAGTCTTATCTACCCTGGTGAGTCCGGGTGCAGAGGTTCTGGACGTGTTGGTATCCTTGTGCGCTACGCTGTAGAAAGCAGAGGAGGCCACTTGGAAATAGGATACAAAGGGGGACTTTGGGACAAGTACGGGAGCTCCCAATGGAAGGCTTGGGTCATGAGGTTCCTGGGAGCTCAGAAAAGCAGTCATTTTCCCTAGGCCTGGGCAGCTCGGGTGCAGAGTGTGTGTAGCCTGCTGGCTATCGTGGGCCAAGACGCTCACTGTTGTCGGTCAGGACCTGCAAAGGGGACAAAATCAGGACAGCTGGGCCACTGTCGGTGCTGGCCTCTCTGGAACCGACGTCCCTCATTGACTGGTCATCAGTAATGTCGTTGGAGTCCAGACTGGACTTTCAACAAGCTTTGCTCACAGCAAGGGTCCGGTACCCTGGGCATTGGTGCAAGAGGGCTCGTGGAGGTCCTGGCATCTTCAGGCTTGGCAGGAAGAGTGATCTGACCTCCTTGAGACTGCTGACCTTCTCCTGGGTGGCTACTGCTCGGTGGACAGCAGCTTCTTTAAACCGGACGTCGCGGTGGATGGCTGCAGGGGAGTAACCCCTCTACTCCTAGGGAGATGCTGGCTGCTTGGTGAGGTGCTGGCAGCCATCTGGAGCTTGTGGAGGACTCACAGCTGTAGGATGAGTCAGGTCTTTGCAACTGTCGAGTTTATGTGCGGCAGGCAGGGTTTGCCTCCAAAAGTCCACAGCAGTCTTCAGTTCTTGTGGGGATTGGCTCTTCAGTGTCCGCTTCTTCTCTATAGTCAATGGAATCTCAAGTTCTGGATTCAGGGAGCCCCCTAAATCCTAAATGTCAGGGCATTGAGGGAGTGGAGAGTAGTAGCCAAATGGGCTACTTACCCTTGGGGTCACTACGCCCCCCTATATGACCACTTCTGGTGGGACGTGGGCATAACACTGTCCCAGTTTCCAAAATTCTGCCATCACCAAGATGGCAGAATTTTTCAAGAGTGGGGCACATCAGACAGCTCCCCTTAAGGGTGTGACTGACCTGGGTGTACTCCAACCCTACTTCACATACTAATTTCCTGCCTGCACTGGTACCAAATGGGCCTCGGGGCAGGGGGTGGTATCTCCCAGGTCCCATATCAAAGGTGGCGAAGGCTTTGAAGCCTTCGGCCTTGTTATGCTGATTGCTAGCCATCCTGTTTGGAGGAGGTGTAAACACCTCCTTCCAGAGCAGACATTGCTCCTGACTTCTGAGAGGGGTGGCTCTCACCTCCTAGGGAGTTAGAAGTGCATCTGTGGTGGCAGGTTGGACTGTACCAGTCAGCCAGGACACTGCTAGACTAGTAGGTCTTCAGAAGGTACCTCTAAGGTACCCTTTGGCTGGATGTATTAATACATCCATCACTAGAATCAGTGTGGGTTTATTAATACAAAATGTTTGATAGCAAACATCTTTGGTTTCAGTGAAGCCATCATGTAGCTGGGGAACACGTGATCACCAGTGCCAAGTACCTATACTTAAGATGGCGTCCCTGTTCACTTGCAATGTCTAAGAATCAACTTAGACATCGCAGGGACATATCTGCTCCTGCAGATATGTGCACACATGTAATATAATGCACCCTGCCTTAGGGCTGTAGGCCTGCTGTAGGGGTGACTTACATATATTGTATGCAGTGTTTGCAGGCATGGCCCACGGGAGGTGTGCAATGTCGTGTTTTTACTTTTGTCTGTAACACGTCATGCAGCCTGCAATGGCAGTTTGTGGTGAGGGGTCCCTTGGGGTGGCACAATACATGCTGCAGCCCTAGGGACCCTCTTTAGTGCCAATGCCATAGGTACCCTGGGTACCATCTACTAGGGACTTACAGTGGTGCTAAAGGTATTGCCAAATGGGGAACAATTGTACAGTTTAAGGGAAAGAGATCTGGCACTGGGGACCTGGATATCAGGAACCCAGTGCACTTTTGTAAAAATTGCATCAAATACCAGGCAAAACGTGAGGGGTGACTATGTCAACAAGCATTGGCATAGCCAATAGGTCTCGCCTTTGGGACCTTATAAATGTTTAGCCATGCAACAGTTGATGTTGTTGCACCAAGGATATTGTGCTGTATAACTAAACACTTATAAGGTCCCAAAGGCGAGACCTATTGACTATGCCAATGCTTGTTCAAATTCGCTATTTGAAGCAGCACTTACTACATGAAGTACTACAAATGCAATGCACTGTATGAATAGAATTCATTATGATGCTAAGTAGTCATCCAGTACAAAAATACACAAGTCAAGATGGTTACGTGGTAATGGAAAAACACTATAAAGCATTCACAAACGATTTTGTGAAAGGACTACGGAACAGGAGGTCTTTAAAACTGAATATTCGAGGTCAGTAGATAATTTCTACATTTTTGCCAGCATTAGCTCTTTGTCTGCACATTAAATGAGGAGGCATCTGTATCTAGGACACAGGCACGTTGTATGCACCTGGAGAAGAGGAAAGTGGGTATCTTGCTCCCTTTTAGCAATAAGAACAGGTTGAAAACCTTGCTGTTCTAGGTCAGAAATAAACCCTGAAATCTAAGGTCAATTCCACAGTCAAACTGCTCTTTTTATTTTTGCAACTTCATAAAATTGAAAAAAACCTCTTGTTTTTAAGTGAAAAGATTGGACCAAAGAGGCTGGAGTCTTGGTTAATATAAAGTTAGTCCATGGGACATAAGTGCACTAAATCCAGGAAGAACAGACAAAGAGGGCTATGAAGTATTCATTTCAGTCAGTGAGGTATTCCTTGTATCCTTGCTGAGTTAGAGTGCAAGAAAGCCACTAGAACGGGGCATCCACTATGTGCAAGTCCCGTTATAAAACACAAATAAGCTAACTGTGTATGTATCTTGAATCATTATTACTAGAGTCTGAATCTTCATTTCCACATTCAGATTTGCCTACTTCCTGCCGTCTTCCACGCGTGCTTGTCACAGTAAAAGCAAAACACACTGCTGGCACTGCAATCGTGTGTTTGCTGGCCCGGGAGTGGTGCGTGCGTGAGTGCGCGTGCAGTCGGCTCTTTTTGGAAGCACATACTCGTGCTTGTGGCGCGCCCCTGCTCGCTCCCGCAAGGTGGATGCCGCCACAAGTACGAGTATATGCTTCCAAAAAGAGCAGAGCGATGGCTAAAGGTCCTCCTATGCACCGCATGCGCGCTGCGTAGGCGAGACCTAAAAAGGGGCACTTTCCTACACTTGCATAACCATGTTTCCCTTGCTTCATCCCTTTTCTGTAGAGTTGCACTTCTACATTGCTAGCTGCTGCAATGAGATGCGTTCCTTTCAAACCCCTTACCACCCCCATCTCCTGCCTACCAAACCACCATCAATGAAGTATCTAAAAGAAGCAACCGAGGAAAGCACATAAAGTGATGAGTTGGATGCTTACATTAATCTCGTCCACTGGCAATTAATCAGGGCCTCATTCCAGACCAACATTTTTTTGCATCCCATTCCATCTCAAAAAGGAACCAGCTATATGCAAATCATCTTTGGTCCTGCTCGAATAGGAACAGACCAGCTTGAACGGCCGGGCCTGGTCCCCTCTGAAAGGGAACAGACCAATTTCTCTCCTTTACTTTTTTCAGAATGTTGGATTTATTTCTTCAATTTTCTTGATTCCCATTGCCTCCATCAGTGTATTTTTGTTCCACTAATTCCTGGGCAACTGGTCCTTCGTGTGTCATTAACCCGTCATTTTTACTCCCAGCTGTACAATTTCCAAATACGAATGTTTAGAAAAATGAGAGGATAACTAGTGACAAAAAATCCAGGGAAAGCCCAAAGATTTAAAAAAATATCCAAGAGGTATAGCATGATTGAAATGGTTATGGATCAACTAAACTTTAGAGATGGGGTTAGAAATTAGGGTTAGTCACATATGGTTACACATGAAAACACAGAAGAAATATAGCCAGGAAAAACATAGAAATATTCACTGCCCTAATATCTACTATTCACAAATTTCTTCCCACAAAAATGGCAACATATTTTCAATTTCTAAATCCAGTCAAACTCATTAACCACCTTCATTTCGGACTGTGGTAATTCAATAATATAACCACAGCACTAAACTGTTTGGGGGCTTGATGATTTAGATAACTCGAAATTTCTGGGGCGAGATATGTATGTATGGTATATTTCTGGCAGTAGATGGTCCACTTATGGGGCCTCACTTCATCATCTTTTCTTTTCATTCGTGGTGGGCCTCAGGACTCGCTGCTCTTTCATCTATTATCTCCTCCTTTGCCTTCTTTTACATACGCTGAGGATCGCAACATGTTTCTCTCCTTGCCTTTATTCATCTACTTTAACATCTCTTTTACTATTTCCCTAATATTCATCTTGGAAGTCATCCCATTCATCCAATTAAATCATTCTAGAATAGAAATATGTCTACTTCTCCAACTTTATTTTGTCACTTAACACTTCCTCAGTCACAACTTTTATTTAAACGACTTCCTTCTATATCCTGTGTCTCTTTAAATGTCTCTTTTTATGTTTTGTTTTTAAATATGTGCATGTCTTGGCCCTGCTCCTTTAAGTCAAACAGAAACATCAATAAGCTGACCAGAGCCCTAAAGTCTATCTGCAGTAATTAGATCATTTATGTCAGGAGTAAACGCCCTCCAGTACTCACAGGCTGGTGCTACTATGGATGCTGTCCCCCCACTGACCACCTACAGGACTGCTGCAGCCTTACCCTAATCCAGCTATATGTGGGGCCACAAAAGCGTGGTCCAAACCTCGTCCTACAGTTGTACTGACTTTTAGGTGACACCACTGGACTCTCACACATAAGACGCTGAACCATTCGAATAAGAAACTACACAAGGTGATAGCGGCCCACTTAACAATTATGGGCCATATTTACAATGAAGTAACAAGCCATTTGGCTGTGCCGTGCTGCATTACTTCAGATGCAAATGGATACCTCATATTTACAACAATATGACGTATCCCTGAGCTCTCCTCTGCGCTGGCGCACAATTGGTTGCCATGCGCCAATGCAGGCACCCTTGCATCATGGTGCAAGGGTGCCTACATTGAGGGGATGATTGTTTTTGTGCAGGAAGGGTTTACCTTCCTGCACAAAAACAATCACGAGAGGTGTTTTCCTCTTTCTATGTGTGCTGCAGAATGCAGCACGCATAGAAAGAGGAAAAAAACTAGGAGAAATAAAGTATTTCTCTTCATTGCGCCTCCTTACGCCTCCCTTGGCGTGGTGTAGGATTCTGACACATTCCCAGGTTTACGAAATGTTGTAAACTTGGGAATGCGGCAGAATCCATAGGTGTTGCGTGGGAACACCTACAGCAACACCCATGCAATGCCCCTTTCATGCAAAGTGCTGCGTGAAAAGGGGCTGTATTTATAAGGCCACGAAAAGCCACGCAGGGTGGCTTTACGTGTCCTTGTAAATATGGAGCACCACACCGCACCGCCAGTGCGCCACAAAAAGTAACGCACTGGTGGCGAAAGGGGCTTGTAAATATGCCCCTAAGTTTGGCTATCATGGAAAAGAGATGGTGATTTCATGAATATATAGGACATTATAGATTTACGCTTTGTAGCTCCATAACTTTTCTTTAGTGGCAGTTAGTATTATAGATTCAATATTTTTCTAGGTGAATATTTCAACAGCTATAGCGTGACCACTCCCCCCACCCTTCTCCACCAATGGTGGTAGAGTTTTAAGTGGCTTCTGCTGTTGGTCTGGCAGTATACTTTGATAACTGATTGATGTCACTACAGTTTGTTTATTAACCACAAGAGTGGGGGGACTGCACTGAGTCAGTGACAGGAGTAGAATACTAATATTTAGAGCCTCATATCAGAAAATGTGCTCGTTAGCTATACACTGACATTCTGACCGGTGTTAGTAACTATTGTGTTTAACCAAACATCATTTGGCTCTCTTATCCAGATCTTTCTGATGTGCTAGTCAGTATTTCATTTACATGTTTACATTCACCTTTTTGCCTCTCTTTTACTCCTTTGCTTTTCTGGCATACGAATCCATGATTTTCCTGTAGAAAAGAAAATCTCTATTAGTTGCAAAAATGTGGTCAATTTAATAGAGTACTAAACATATATCTGCGCAACACCTTAAGTGTGCAAAATCTTTTCCTTTTAGGTTCACCTTTTGGTTCTTGTTTCTGCTTTTATTGTAGGGTTAGGCACCAGAGGAAGAATGCTCTTTAGCAAGTCTTGCATGCTGATTGGGGAGCTTGGTACCCCTTCTCTGAGACTTCTAACCGAGCCCACTGACTAGAGCTCATGCTATCTCCTAACAACACTATGACTCTAGAACCACTCAGATAAAAGCTGTCTACATTTTCCAACCCCTTGCACACAACACAGCATGGGTTGGTTTCTAGATCTACAGGTATCACTTTTGAGGGTGCTGTACGAGTGGTTATTACTTCACCTTCTGTAGTTTTAGACCACCACCGAAAAGTGTAGGTACATCCTATTTTTTGGTCCTGAGGAATTGCCATCTATTAAGAATAAAGGCAAGAAACATGTTGACCGACATTATAAGCGTATAATCTCACAAATTTAGAGTCACATACGCCTCTTCATTTTTAATTAGGGTGATGGCCACGTTTCATTAAAATTATTCTGAGTGGACCACCATTCCCTATTTTAGACTACATTTATTCACCTATCATTAGCACCTACACTACCTTTAGGGCCCTCACATGCACTACACCCTATGGCATAAGGAATAAAGATCTCCGCCAAGAAGGCCCCATCTCGGGCGCCGATCGGGTATTGCAGCGCCAACCCGATAAGGAGCAGACCCGATGATGAAGCAAGACACCTAGCTGGCTGGGTGTGTGAGGGTCTTTTTCCAACAGGAGGAGATTCTCCTCCAAAGTCTCGCTCTATACCATTGTGTGGAGCCCTTGATAACCACCTGCTGTTAATATTAGGAACCGCATACTTTTTTTGTAGAGACACAACACAGCATCACAACAATCAACCTAGATTGTGATGCTTGTAAGTAGGAAGCATATGAGTCCTCCGAGCATTGGAATCCAATTGACAGAAGTCCTTCGGCACAGCCCTCCATCCACATAAGGCGCTACAACCATCTTCCACGATCAACTCTTTTTACTTTCAAATTAACAGATTAAAATACACAAACAACTTTAACCATTTTAAAAACTAAGCAGCAAGCAAACTCTCTACTACACACAACCAAATATCAAACAACAGACATAATCGATTGATAGCTCTCACAGATCAGAAAGGTTGCCACGAATCAGAATGAACTACAATGTCAAAAATTAAAATAGGCCTATACAAATACAAATAATGTAACACCTACTTGAGGGAGGCGGGTCTTGGCGCTGAACAGCATCAATGGCAGCGTTGACCTGTGGTGAGGTGATCAGCAGGTCAATCGGTGATTGATGTTTGGCACCGGAGCCTGATTGCGTGATGATGCTTGCCAGTATTCTTAATAAGAGTCTCACCTCATAAACAAAGACAGTGTATTACTATCTAAGGAATGTGGTGGCCATTTTTGAGCTGTATAAGCCCTGCTGTCAACAATAAAAATTAAAAGTGAATCACCTATTCTATTACACCACAGGGCTAAATTGATCAGAACCAGGGCATCACAATATAGCTCTTTTATACATAAAAGGCACCAACTGATACCTTGGATCTACTACTCATAAAAAAATTCTGTACTGAGACTGGATTACAGCAGTTATAGGACTCGAACTAGAATACTGGGAAACAACTCTTAGGGCCTCCCCGGCTATTCAACAGTGACATCTTGTCAGTGCAAAGAAATGTGCTACTGCAAAAAAGAAGGATCTGTGCAGATTTTGCTATTGGTAATAGTCACAATCTGGTAAGCGTTACCCATGTCAAGGACGATACCAGCAAGCAAACTACTCGTTTCAGTAGCTAACTCTAGCAAAGCTAAACCACATCCATTAGACATGGCTGACAGCACCTCACTCCCTGCTTCTGCGAAAGAAATGGCAGAAATTAAGTTGTCTATTGGCTCAGTTGAGAGAGCGGTGTCTAAGACGACATATGAGGTGCAGTCTCTGAGGACAGATTTGGTTTCTTTCCACCAAAGACTGAATGGTATGGAAACCAGATTGGAGGACATGAAGAGAAGACTTATTCACTTACAAAATGGGCCCAGAGATATGGAGCCTATGACAAAAGATCACAGATATAGAAGACAGAAGCAAAAGTGATCATGTTTGAATCTTAGGGTTACCAGAGAGGCTAGAGAAAAAAAGATAAGATGCCTTTCCTAAAATATTTCTTCCCAGCGCTCTGGAAATTGACTCTCAAACCACAACTGGGGTTCCTGAGACTACATAGGGCCCTATTACGAGTCTGGTGGTCCGAGGACTGCCAGACTTGTGGTGGCGTGGCGGCCCAGCCACCGCCGCACCAGCGGTCAGACTGCCCGATTACGACCTGGGAAGTCGGACCGCCGCTTCTGCCAGGGAACCGCCACTCCCTGGCATTGGAGCGGTGGTCAGAGGCCGCGATATGCTTGGCGGGACCGCCACGATCCCACCAAGCATAATCCGAGTTTCCTCTCTGCCAGGGTTTTCATGGCGCTTCCACCACCATGAAAACCTTAGCAGAGAGGAAACAAAGGGGGCGCTAAAGGGCCCACTGTGCCTCCACCGCATGTGGATGCACACAGGGGGGCATAACATGTGCCCCCCTGTGTGCATGCACATAGGTTCCTGCATGGCATGGACTTTTGAGTCCATGCCGTGCAGGAACCTTGTGAGGCGTTCCCATTGCGGTGCTTTTTTCAAAGACACCACAGCCTTTGAAAGGACACCATAGGGAGAACCGCCATGCCGCCCGCCCGCCAGGCCACTGAAAAGTAGTAATCTGGTGGACGGGCGGCGGTGACCTTCAGCAGAGCGGTGGCGCGGCGGTTTGCACTGCCGCACCACTGATCTGCCAAAAGTCGTAATCGGGCACATAGAGTCAAACGCCAATCACCTAATTCCAATCTGGCCCCCTATCAATACTCAAATGTTTCTTATGCTATCAACAGGCTTACCAGGTCATTGCAGCAGCCAAGAAACATGGCTCTTAACAATATGGATTTCACCAAGTCTTCCTCTTGGTGGACTTTTCATAAGAGGCTAACTTGAAGAGGAAGAAATTCCTACCACTCCGAACCCACCTACATAAAGATGGGTTATGGAATGGCCAATTAATACGAGCATCTGTGCTCTTTATGATGGATGGGAAAACTACGGTATATAAGGACCCAGGTGATCTAGAAAATTTCTTGAATGCTCTCGACAAGATGAGAATGGATACATTGACATCTGAACCCTCAACATTATCAAAGACCAAGAACATGGAGCACCTAAGACATGAAAGATCATGACTGGAGAAAATACTGCAAGCATTTCACACATGAAACAGGTACCAGCAAAAGAAGTGCTGCACCGAGAGACACATGTAGATCACCTTTGAAGGATTAGCAGATGATGGGAGAGGGTCTTAATGGTGAATCTGCTGCATGTTCTTCGGATATGTGTTTGGCACAAAACTGGGTAAGATTTTTTCTTTTCGACCCGTTACTGAAACTGGCTGCCTTGTAATATACAATACTAGATCACCAAGGCAAATGAGAACAGCTAGCCGTTATTGCCTGTAAGGTTTGAGGATCTGATGCATACATAAAACAATTATGTAAGTTACATGATTATATACACATTTCATTTTAATAGACAAGGTTTTAGTACAGGCCTGTATTGAGACAATACTGGTGGTGCGTGGGGAATGTTTATTGAAGTGGTAAGTGGGGGAAAACAGGTATATCATAGCAATATATGGTTGAGCCAGCAAGCTGTGCTAGAACCACCCGAGCCACCCCAAGTTCAAACTATTTGTTGTTAGTTGTCATTTTCTTATTTTGTCTCATACCTTGTCCTTAGTTAGAGTGCCACTAACATTGCAGAAGACCTCTAATTTGGGTCATTTTCATTTACTGTGAAAGAATCTACTGTGAGAACCTACTGATTTTCCTGTCCACCCCTTCATGTTCAACATGGCCAGACACAGATACCCTATTGTAATTAAGTAGCAGCAACGCCCACTGATATCTAACACTGGTGATAATTAAACACCATTCTGTGATTCCCTTGTCTTACATGGGCACTATGACCATCAAACACTCAAAGATGATTTCCCTTAGGGTGAATGGTTTGACACATTTCATTAAATGGAAATTGCATTCCAAAGATTGAAGTGCCCAGAAGTTGCTCTAATAGAAAAAATACCTTCCGAAGGCAGAAAGAGAGAATTTACGGTGAGATTGAGTGGGCAACATGATCTATGCCTGTACACAGGTACGAGAGAATGACCCAGATACATCTGCTCTGGAACATGGGATAGGAGGGTTGCAATATTGATACATAAACCACTTTCAGAATGCATACTGCACACCTGGACAGATTCCTAACTGAGGGTCGCATTTGTAAAACTCAAATTACAGTCAGAGAAGTTAATTGTGGGATCGGTGTATGCATCTGTTGGGTGCAAAAGTGATTTTTGTCCTCCATTTCTCCCCAATTGATTTCATTCGGCAATACAAAATTTCTGATAGTGGAGACTGGAACCTTATACTAAATCCACATTTGGGTAGAATAGGCAGACCTGACACTAAACACTCCAAAGATATGTTTATTCTAAAAGTGACCAATCAGGTGCATACAGAAACCTGGCACCTCCACAACTCTTGTGGAAGGGATTGCACTTTCACTTAATGTGTTCATGGAACACGCTAAAGACATGACTTCTTTCTGCTGTTGGAAACTTTAATCAGGCACTTGCTGAAAACCTCTAAAAGGTAGAAAGGTACATCAGAACACGATCTGATAGACATCAAACTTGACCGAGGACTGACCAGACCACATATACAGCAATGGAGAATGAAAGTTGTTAGATATTTTAGAGTCTAAAACTAAAGACCAACATTGTTCCCACTTGAAAACATATCTAGACAAGAATGATGGACTAGTTACCTTCAGACTAATTCTATGTATGGGAGGAAAAGAATGTCCAAGTGGGGACCTAATGGCAGATGCAGCCAGCAGTGGTGCCTCCTCCGCTAAGGCGGAGGAGCTTCGCCCCACTGCTTTTAAGCAGTGTAACTAAAGGAAAATAAAATGATAATAACTCCATGTTATTATCATTTTATTTGTTCCTGTTGCTTTGCGACCGGGGTGGGTGGGCTGCTCTGCTCTCAGAGCAGGACAGGGGAGGAGTGGTTTGCCCCCTCCGAGTGCACATGACGCTTTTGCTGGCCCTCTCTGGATGGCCAAACAGTCATGCACACTTTGCATGTTCTCCACGCAGGCTGCATTACAGCCTGGGTGTAAAACATGCCCAGGCCCCCAGCCCCCGTCTGAGCGCCGAACCATGGCGCTCAGACCAATTGCAGCGTTGTGATTGGTCAGGGGAGCCTGCGTGCTTCCTGGGTTCTTCCAGCTTCCGGTTGCGGCCTGAGTCTGACGCGGAGGAGAGACCGAGAGAAGCGGCAATACTTTTTGCAAATTTTTCTTTTACATTCCTCCCCCCTTTCCCCCACCCCGCGACCCCCGATCCGTTCCGGCCACCACTGGCAGCCAGACTCGGAAGGAATAGACAAGCAGGAGTGAAGCGATTAGAACTTCTGAAGCAGCAACTTACACAGAACTACAACATATCTCCCCACACAAAACACTATGATCCATCATTAAGTCTAAAAATAACCTATATACGAGAGAGATCGGGGGCGTGGCCAGCAGCATGGCGGACTAGACGTGTCCTGCCGGAGCTCCGCAAGCCCGCTGTAGATCCTGATGTAATCCTGAGCTCACATTCATCCCAAAGCTCTGCACTCCTGATCCGAGTGTCGGGGAACACAGTGTGCTAGTCGTGGGAGACGTTCGAGCCCTGTGTGGCTCCTTTGTAGCCGGAATACTGCCGAGCGGCGGAGACCCAGCCTGAAGGCAAGATGGTGCCGACTGGAATGGCGTAGCTCGAGCAACCGAAATTAGCCCGCGGCAGACAGGACGGAGCCGAGCTGTGCACCTGGGGGGGACGCCGAGATATCAAAAACACCCGGAGGGCGGCGGAAACCGGGACTTCCCTTCCCCCTTTCGCCTCCTTGACGAGCGAGCCGCCGAAGTAAGTGGATGCAGGACTGGCGGCACGGCTGCAGCAGTAGGCTGGTAGCGGAGGAAACGCCCGAGGGATATAGGCAGCGGCAACGAGTGGTGGACGCCAGGACGGACGAGCCGCGATTCAGCCTGATTTAAGAGGGAGGCTGCTGAAACCTAGAAGGGTGCAGGCAGACGGAGAATCCCCGCAGTGAGCATGCCGAGCGACGCTGGGCCCCTGTGCAGCGGGGTGCTGGAATGACAGAGGTAGGCCCGGAGAAGCCACGAGACCAGACCCTGGCGCGTAGAGAGGGCCGCTCAGAAGCAGATGCGGTGGCAGTGAGGGGAAGCCGGGGTGAGTTGAAGCGCCCCCGCCTGAGGTGGAGCACTTCACACGCGACACCGGGGGAGGAAATCAGTGACACATGCATGGCCAGACCCTCGGGACGCGCAGAGGGATCTGGAATGAACAGACTGTGGGCATAGTGTTCGGCGCGAGTGTGGCTGAGTGAGGGAGGTCAACCCGTCGAGGAGCCGGAGAGGCAGGGTGACTGTGCGACCCCGTGGGGGCCAGAACACATACATACAGGCTTCTAAGGAGGTGGGTAGGCCCGCTGAAGTGGGGGAATAAACAACACCCACACGGTGGGGCGATCACCGACCCATGAGAAACACCAGTCGGTGCGCAATCCCAGCCAAGGGGCCACAGAAACCAGCCGGAGCAGGGTGAGAGAGATCCAGTTAACTCACCTGGCAGAGGACGGCGGATGACGTCAGCAGACATTGGATGCGGCAATGGTGAGAGATAAGAACTGAGAGGGGCAGCTAAGCGGAAACGGGGGAAACACGGTGGCTGGCCCTGCAGGGCTGCATAGTGCCCGCTGAGCAGTACTAACAGAGAAAGCCAGTCCCTTAACTCACAGCCAGAGTGGGGCTTCTCGATTGAGTCAGAAAGGTGAAAAACCAGCGGCGTCGTTACGGAATCCGAACAGTGAGAAGGGGGAGCACCAATGGCACGAGACAAAGACCCTAAAACACAGAAGCAGGGGAAGCTGGACAAATTTCCAAACCCCTGCAAGGTGCAGATCCCCCTGCGCCAGCCACTGTGGAAGCGCCAGGCAACAATGTTTTTCTTCAGGTGATCCGTTCCTCTAGAGAGGCGCTGGAGGGTAAAATTGATAGCATTAATATAGACGTCAACCTGCTCCGCCAAGATCTACGGAATGTCTCCGAAAAAGTCACGCAGGCAGAACAAAGAATATCGGAAGTGGAAGATACAACACATACACTCCGGAAGGAGGTCACAGAATTGACGACGGTCATGAAGGACGTACTATGGAGAGTGGATGATGCTGGAAACAGGGCAAGGAGGAACAACCTCCGCTTTATTGTCTTTCCGGAGAACATTGAGGGGGCGGATGCCGGTGCCTTCCTGAGGCGGTGGATACTGGATTCTCTCCCAGAGGTGCACTTTTCGTCGTGCTTCATTGTTGAGAGGGCACATCACATCCCAGGGGCTGGGCCCCCGGTGGGGGCGATGCCAAGACCGCTGATAGCGAAATTCCTCAACTACCAGGACCGAGACCTCGTTCTTCAGGGAATCCGAAAGAAAGGGGAAATCTGGCTGAATAACACCAAAATCATGGTGTTCCCGGACTACTCACGTGAAGTCCAGAAACAGCGCAAAAAGTTTGATTCGGTCAAAGATAAGCTCAGGAAGATGCAGATCACCTACATGCTCCTCTTCCCAGCCAAACTTAAGGTGATATATCAGGCTAAAACAATGTTCTTTACTACACCCGAGGAGGCTTGGCACTGGATAGAGGAACGCCCTATGCTCGGACCCCCTGGGGCCCAGCGCTCGCTGAGCGGAAAGGCACCGATCAGACGCAGTAATAGACCCCGGACACAGAGGCCTGAATGGAGAGAAAGAGAGGTGACACAAAGAGGTCACAACAGTACAACACCGTATGACACAAGAGGGGCTGCAGGCCGGACGCCGAGAGCCTCAGACTCGGAGAGCACTTCACGGAGAGACATGCCGCACGAGCGACCGGTAAGGGACGAAGCAGCTCAGCAGAGGTCGGCAGATTGTACGGACCAGGACATTACCACGGACTCGGAGGAGGAACATCCCTTTATGCAGAACATTAATCTTCTGGAAAACACAGGAGAGACAGACATGACAACTGGCACAGGAACGCAAACAAGAAACGAAGATGTCACCGAATGATGAGCAGTGCTGGGCACGGAGAACTGAATGGGCAGTAAGCAGACGGAAGGGCTCTCACGTCTCCCCACGTGTGCAGTTTTTTTTTTCTTCTTTTTTTCCCTTGATGTATTTGAGACAATTTTGATTTGCCCCCTTTTGTGTTTTCATCTGTTCTCCCTCCTCCCCTCTTCCCCCCCCCTTTTTTCTTCCATCTGTTCCTCCCTTCCCTTGTTTTCAGTCGATTGTTGGTCTCTTATTGGATTGTTTATATAGTTTAAAAGTTGGTCAGGTGTGATTTTGTTTTTATTGCACTGGTTCACTTGTTGGACCGCCACCCGGCCTTGAATGCAGTCTGAGACGCCGCAACTGAGACTTTGGTTGTCTGAGGGTGTGAAGGAGGCGAGCAGTCTTTTACAGAGGGGGCGGGGGGAGGGAGGGGAGTTTGAGGGCTTAGAAGTTTGGGGGGGTGGGCGACAGACCTCTCCTGATCCAGGTGACAAAGTTGGTCATGTTGACCCGAGGGAGAGTCGCTTGGGTGGGGGGTGAGTGTGGGGGGTGGGGGGGATCACCACAGTTCTTTTGAAAAAAGCAGGAATGTATCAGTTGCAACCACACAGAGAGGGGGGGAGGGCGGGAGGTACGGGCGGAGGGAGAAACAAGGTACGATGAGATTTAGCAAGAATGACAGTTAATCAGACCCCATATTCAGTTTTATCATGGAATGTCAACGGGATGGGGAATAAGGTTAAACGTGGGTTGGTTGCGTCGTACTGTAAAAGGCTAAAGCCGGATGTGATTCTCCTACAAGAAACGCACCTAAAGGGCACGAGATGCAATTTTTTGGGCCGTAGACCATACACCACACTGGCACATGCAGGGTTCTCCACGGGGGCAAGGGGGGTCGCCATATTAATAAGGAAAAATCCGCCATTTAGGGTAGAGCGCACTTGGAGTGACCCTAATGGAACGTATGTGGCAGTGCAGGGGCTTTGGGACAGACGACAGATCATATTTATTAGTGTTTATGCACCCCCTAGGTTACAGAAGCAAACGATGGACAAACTGGCGGCCATTCTTCTTGAAGCGGGTTCCCACACCCACATCATAGGCGGGGACTTCAACGATGTGATGGACCCCACATGGGATCGCACAACAGTCACACAGGGGGGCCCCAGGGAAACCCCACTCAAAAGATTTGCAGACACACTGGCACTTACTGACCTGTGGCGAAGACAACACCCCCAGACAAAAGCATATTCTTTCTACTCAGGGGCCCATAAGGCCTTCTCGAGACTGGATTACATATTCACCCTGGCAGGGGATGCAGGGGAAGTACAAAGGATTGAATACCTCGCAAGGGGTCTCTCAGACCACTCACCGTTATGGCTGACAATCGGGGCTCGGACACAACATCAAACTAGAGAATGGAAATTGAACTCGTGGAAATTACAAGACCCACAGGTGGCTCTGGAGATCAGAGTAGACACAGAGTTATACTTCCGGGACAATGTGGGGTCAGTGGATTCTGCCATTATTTTGGGGGAGGCTTATAAAGCAGTCCTCCGAGACAGAGCCCAAAATATCATAGCACAGAAGAAACGTAAAGAGAATGAGGAGGTGGCGAGAATTGAAGCGCAGCTCCTGCAGGCTGAATCGCAAGCCACTACAGGCGATAACCCCTCCCAGTTGAGAAGGCTGAAGCTCCTGCAGCAAGAGTACCTGGCGCTAGCCAAAAGGGATGTGTAACAGGCAATACAGGCCATGCATAGACGACTGTACGACGCGAGTGACAAAACAGGTAGGCTGCTCGCGTGGCTCAGCAAGAAAGAGCTGGAAAGTAGATGGGTAGCCCAAATACAGATGGAGGATGATCAGGTACACGTCCCCCCAGATGCAATAGCGCATGCCTTTGCGGGATATTACGAGGCCTTTTATGCGAATCGTCCCCTAGCAGACACTGAGCAGATTCACATGTATCTACAATCTATACAGCTCCCTCGACTAGAGTCCAGTGAATCACAAGCGCTGGAGGCAAAGCTGACGAAAGAAGAAATTGTGGAAGCCATAGGTCAGATGAAAACAGGGAAGTCCTCGGGTCCCAATGGGCTCCCACCGGAACTTTTTAAACAGCATGGGGCACTTTTTAGCACGCATCTTCTGCAGATGTACCTGGAGGCGCGAGAGCTGGGTGCACTCCCTGAAGATTTGCGGACGGCTACTATTGTGGTGATAGCCAAAGAAGGGCGGCCGCCACAGAGATGTGGTTCGTATCGGCCCATCTCCCTCATAAATATGGAGACTAAGATTTTGGCCAGAATTCTGGCCAATAGACTAACTCAGGTCATTACAGGACTTGTCCACAGGGACCAGTCAGACTTTATGCTTAAGAGATCGACGAGACAGAATCTTAGACGAGTCTCTAACTGGTTGGAGATGGTGCGGAATAGAACTGACCCACATCTCATACTGTCCCTAGATGCTGAGAAGGCATTCAACACGGTCCACTGGCCGTTTCTCATGGCAGTACTGGATAGGCTGGGACTTGGTCCCGAGTTCAGGAGGTGGATAGCCATTCTGTATGAAGGACCATTAGCAAGGGTCAGAGTCAATGGGGTTACGTCCCGGAAATTCCCAATAGAAAGGGGCACCAGACAGGGTTGCCCCTTGTCTCCCCTGGTTTTCGCAATGGTTCTAGAGCCCCTTGCGTGTGTCATTCGCACGCATCCGCACATAACTGGTTTTCGAGTGAATGACAACGATGACCTTGATGAGCGTATTTCTTTGTATGCTGATGACATACTGCTATATGTCACACACCCCGAAACGACGCTCCCCAATATCATGACGAGCTGTGAGGAGTATGGCATAAGCGTACGCGGGATACAGAATTAATTGGGAAAAATCATGTGTTTATCCGGCAGGGCAGGACGTTGAGAATGCTATCTATCCCAGCCAACTACAGGTCGCACCCACTAGGATAAAATATTTAGGTATTCACATTACGCTGGATAAGCCGCTGGCGTTGGAGCGGAACCTTTATAAGGTGCTAGGGGAATTCCGCGTAGACGCGGATCGATGGGCTTCACTACCCCTGACGCTGCTTGGTAGAGCTGCGCTCTTCAAAATGATAACCCTACCCAAATATTTATATGTCTTACAAAATACCTATCACTCAATCCCAGAAGAGGTGTTCACTAAAATTGATGATATCCTGCGAAAGTTCCTCTGGGGAGGGAAACCCCCTAGAGTGGCATTGGGAAAGCTACAATGCAACCAATACAGTGGCGGCATTTCCCTGCCAGACCTTCGGGCCTACTATTGGGCAGCCCATTTGATAGTAGTAAATGAATGGGCATTCGGAGAGAGGGACCACCCCGCATATGCGCTTGAACACACGCAGTTCATCAAAAGGCCATACTCACATTATCTTTATGGAGGCAAAGGAACCGCAAAAATGTTGCCGGCCACACAAATTGTGATAATGGCATGGAAGAAGGCAGAGAGGCGTATGAAATGGGACGGCCGGGTGACCAGGGAAACCCCGCTCTGGGTGGGAACACGACTTAAGGAATTTACCAAGCTGAAAGGTTTTCAGAAATGGGATTTGGTGGGCATTTCTCAGCTCAAAGACATAGTATATCGTAAGGAGCTGGTGATGTTCTCGCGCCTCCAGACTGAGTACGAAATGAACAAGACGCAACATTTCAAATATTTGCAATTGCAACATGCTTGGCGGGCACAACATATTGACATGGAGGGCCTCCCAGAATATGCCCCACTAGAAGGAAGGCTCTTGATGGACGAAATTGGGGAAAAGGCAGTGTCCTGGACTTATAGGACAATTATGAATAATACATCAGACCCCTTGCGAAAACTGAGATCACACTGGGAGGCGGACCTGGGGGATATAGACGACTTAGATTGGGAAATGGCTTTGATGCATCCGAGGGAAGTAGCTATTAGATCTAGACTGCGATTGATTCAATTCAAGTATTTACACAGAATGTATTATGACAGAGCCAGATTGCATAAGATAGGCAGAGCGGAGTCGCCCAACTGTCTGAAATGTAAGACCATGGAAGGGACCTTCTTTCATACTGTCTGGGGATGCACACCGGTACAGCTATATTGGGGCACGCTGCTGAAGGAGCTGGAACTTATATTGCAAGAATCAATACCCCCAGATCCCATGTTTATTTTGCTGGGTATACCTACAGAGATTGATCTCCCCAAAGTAAAGCTGACGTTGCTCCAGCTGGGCCTGGTAGTATCCAAAAGAGACTTGGCGAGGGCATGGGGTGTTGCGTCTAATCCAACGCTAGATGAATGGTGAAGAGGTATGGACATGTATATGCTGGGGGAGAAAACAACCTATAGAGCAAGGGGGTGCCTGAAAAAATTCTGGAAAATATGGAAGCCTTGGTTAACCTATTATGGCCTTGCACTCACGGACTCGCAGCAAATTGGAGGGGAGTGGGGATTCATGGGGGAAGAGAGGGGGGGAAAAGGGATCCCGTTGACAGGCACTATTTGATATCGTTGATTATTTATGTGACAACATTGTCGAACACCGCTCTGCTTGTATTGAAAACAGAAATTAGATGCTTTGTATATCTGATGTGTTTTTGTAATGTAATTAAGAAAATGCAAATAAATACATTCCAAAAAAAATAATAATAACCTATATACCATATGCACATCACAAACAAACTGCCTATTTAGACTGAATCGACCCCACTATGAGAGAGGAGAAAAGGCGGGCAGACTACTAACCCTACTACTGAAACAGGAAGAGGCTCACAGAACTATACTTGTGATTGTAGACAAAAGTGATCATTTGCTGACCAATTCCATAAATATTCCAAATGAGCTGGAAATATTCTATAAACTACTGAACACCTCATTCCTTTCTAATACCTCTATTGAAGAAGAGATATCTGCCCATGATATAGCTCTTCCATGCCTCTCAAATAAACATTGTTTATCATTAGGTGAAGATATTGCAGAGGAGAGGAGCAAGTGAAAGCAATATATAATATATCAACAAAAAACGCATCTGGGGGAGATGGGCTACACATCGAGTTGTATAAAGCAACTAAGAACCTAAATAACGTATTGCAGAGCAGTGTTTAACGAGGCATGTGAACGAAATCAAATGCTGGATGAATTTAATAGAGCTAAGATAGTCCTTGTTCCTAAACCGAATAGGAACCTGTTAAAATGTGTCAATTATAGGCCCATTTCTCTAATTAACCTAGATATGGATATATTAGCAAAACTCTTAGCTGATAGACAGAAACAGGTAATCCGACTACTGATTCATCCCTCACAATTAGGATTTGTGCCCAGGCGATCCTCTACTAATCACTTGCAGAATTATCACATCTCTTGAAGAACGATAATGAGACACAAATACATTATTTCTTTAGATGCCAAAAAGGCATTCGACCACGTCAAGAAGCTCCACTTATTTCGCACTTTGGAGCGGATGGAACTGGGTAGGGCCTTTACAGATAAGGTTTGATGGCTTTACAACTGCCTACAAGCCTTGATAAGTTGCAATGATTTCTTATCTCCATATTTCTGGATCCAAAGAGGCACTAGACAAGGCTGTCCCTTGTCACCCTTGTTGGTTCTATTGGCAATTGAACCACTGGCTATTGCTATATGCAAAGATAAAAGCATGCAGGGGATACACGTAGCCATGGATGAACAGAAAGTCTTATACTATACACATGGCATCCTGTCACCCTTTGGAACCAACTGCATCTATTCTTGCACTTATGAAGGTGATAAATGCCTTTTCAGAGTTCTCAGGTTATAAAGGTAATTGGTTTAAGTGCGAAGCTCTGACCATGACCCAGGTGTAACAAAAAGCATTACTTAGTAAAGCACCATTCCAGTAGGTACAGACATGCCCTAAATACCTTGGAATTTATTTAAACAGAGGACTAGAGAATATAAATACAGGCAATGTAGCCTCCCTTTGGAAAAAATGTCAAGAGAGTTTGAAAGAAGGTCTACATTACAGTTGTCACTATGGGACAAAATCTATAAAAATTAATATGAGGCCAACAATTAATTATTTATTTGGTATGTTGCCTCTAACGTTGCCAGCAGATATCATACCGATAATTGACAAAAAAATCAATTAAGAACATTTTACGGGGAAGAAAGACTGATACACAAATGTCCAAATTTATATGACAACTACATTTGGAGGGCTGCAACTTCCCCACACAGAAATGTATTGGTTGACAAATCAATTGGCTGAGGCGATATATAGATTTAAAACGCAAGGAGAAACTCCAAGTTGGGTGGCCTTGGAACTACATTTTGTAAAATAAAAACACAACCTAACAAAAATGAATGTGTCCTTATGTAATGCAACTGGTGCTATGTAAAGCGCTCTGATACCCTATTCGGGTCAAGTTCGTGCTATATAAAACTCTGTAAAATAAAAAAATAAAAAACTGTATTCTCTACAAAAGATCGGCAAGTACACCCAAGTGGTAATCCAATGCTACCTTTCACACAATATGCCTGGCACAGGGCTCATAAATTGTTAAAAGTAGAAGGAGATATACATATCAATGCCCAGGTGTGGAGGAACAGGTTGATTTTAATTGGCGGCAGAGCGATAGATTGGAATTTTAAGCAATGGGTAGACTACAAGCATACCATCATACCAAAGCCTGCTGACAGACATGCATGAAATGGTTGAATATGATAAAGTCATCTGCAAACTAAATGAAAGTTTGGAACAATTTGAAGAAGTGTGGGGAGATTTTCTGCGGACCAATTGATTGGCTGTGGTGTAAGTGAATAAAAACAGGAGTGCATCCTCAATTGATACCATGGGTAGCATTGAATTTTGAATAACTATACAAAATATTTAGTTAGACGACCTGTTTGCTTTGTGGTGTCAAAGTGGGGAGATGGACCTGCATTATCCACTCCGGCTCCCCGTCAGACCCTTTCCCACACCACATCTTCAACAAAGCCAGCAGCTCCATCGCACCCCACCTGCGCGACGTCATCAACCTCTCCTTCGAGACCGCGACCTTCCCAGAGAGCTGGAAACACGCCGAGATCAACGCCCTACTCAAAAAACCCAAGGCGGACCCGAAAGACCTCAAGAACTTCCGGCCCATCTCCCTGCTTACGTTCCCAGCCAAGGTAATCGAGAAGATCGTCAACAAACAGCTAACCCGATACCTCGAAGAAAACAACATCCTGGACCCATCCCAATCCGGGTTCCACAGCAACCACAGCACCGAGACTGCCCTCATCGCCGCCACCGATGACATCAGGACCCTGCTGGACAATGGTGAAACCGCGGCCCTCATCCTCCTGGACCTCTCCGCCGCCTTCGATACTGTCTGCCACCGCACACTACGCACACGCCTCCACGACGCAGGGGTACGAGACAAGGCCCTGGACTGGACCACCTCCTTCCTCTCCGGCAGAACCCAGAGCGTACGCCTCCCCCCTTTCGCTCCGAAGCCTCCAAGATCATCTGCGGCATACCCCAGGGATCTTCCCTCAGCCCGACACTGTTCAACATCTACATGACCCCGCTCGCACGCATCGCCCGACAGCACGACCTCAACATAATCTCCTACGCCGACGACACCCAACTGATCCTCTCCCTCACCAAGGACCCCCACACCGCCAAATCGAACCTCCACGAAGGAATGAAGGCCGTCGCCGAATGGATGAAGATCAGCCGACTGAAGCTGAACACGGACAAGACGGAGGTCCTCATCCTCGGCCCCAACCCCTCAGCCTGGGACGACTCCTGGTGGAATACGACACTGGGAGCACCGCCGACACCCACCGACCACGCACGCAACATGGGAGTCATCCTCGACTCAACGCTCTCCATGATCAAGCAAGTCAACACAGTCTCCTCCTCCTGCTTCAACACTCTCCGCATGCTCCGCAAGATCTACAGATGGATCCCATCAGACACAAGAAGAACGGTCACCCAGGCCCTCGTCAGTAGCAGACTAGACTACGGAAACGCCCTCTACGCAGGAGCCCCGGCCAAGCTCATCAAACGACTGCAACGCATTCAAAACGCCTCCGCACGCCTGATCCTCGACATACCACGACACAGCCACATCACCCCCCACCTGAGAAACCTGCACTGGCTCCCCGTCAACAAAAGGATCTCCTTCAAACTCCTCATCCACGCACACAAGGCTCTCCACAAGACCGGCCCAGCTTACCTCAACAGACGACTCTCCTTCTACATCCCCACCCGCCAGCTCTGCTCCGCCGACCTCGCACTCGCCACCGTCCCCCGCAACCGAAGAACCACCGCCAGCGGCAGATTCTTCTCCCACCTCGCCGCTAAAACCTGGAACTCCCTCCCACTCAACCTACGACAGGCCCAAGACCTGCTGACCTTCAGGAGGCTTCTCAAGACCTGGCTGTTCGACCAGTAGCACCCCCCCCTCTCCCTAGCGCCTTGAGACCCTCGAGGGTATGTAGTGCGCTCTATAAATCCCATGATTGATTGATTGCATTGTTACAAAATCAGAAATTAAAAGGTTGAAAAATGAAGAGAGTCGATGGAGTCAATCTCTAAAACAAGGGGATTACTTCTGTCGTCTAGGAAAGATGGGGTGAATCATAACAAGAATAAGGGCAAGAATATTACAACATAAGAAAGGGAAAGGGAGGAGGAAAAATGTGCAACTGGAAGTCTGCATTGTACTTAGCACCAAATAGCGAAGCAAAAAATGAGAGGACTTAAAGCATCACAGTGTGCTATTCTTATATCCAGGTGTCAAAAGCAATGTATGCAAATTCTCTGTATGAAACTACTTATGGTACTAGGTTATTGTAATGGTCTTCATTATATTGCTTAAGTCAAGCTGCGTGCATGTTAAATTCAATAAAACATTGAAATCTAATCACCAACCTGGCTTGCCTTGAACTTTGTGTTTTTTGCTGTAATGTGTACCTTGGATCACTTGTATATATTTGTGTGGTTTGGAGAGGGGCCCCAAAGTTTTTTTTTGCCCTGCCATATTCTATGCACTTTATTGTATTGTTGTTGTATTTATGTAGAGCTTTGACCAAATTGTAGGGACACAATAGCACATTGTCGGATGTGTGACGTGTTAAATCACGAGGGCAGTGCAGGGTGTGTCCTGCTGTGTGCATTGCATTGCAGTTTTGAAAATTGAGAGCCTCAAGGGCTGATGTAATAGATCTTGCTTGTGTTAGAGCTGAATGGAAAAACAAAATGTTCACGTCCAATAAGATACAAAAGTTGGTGTGGTTTAGTATTGGCTCTGTCACATCAATAAAGTCATCTTTGAAGCTCCATTTGTTTGGAAGAGGTGTATGTATCAGAAGGAATGAGCTGGAAGAAACAGTGGTGGGGAACACATTACCAGCATGGATTCATATTCAGTCATGCTAAAATCATGCTTATTTGTTAACAGCAATTGCAAGACTACCTCCTATCTTCTTAGGGTAGTTGCAGCAGATGATGCCATATTCTGGGGGAATTGGCCCATAACCTTCTGGGTAGTCCAAAGGTAAACCTAGTATTGCAGTTACTTCAGCCTGCTGATTACACTGTTGGGTAAACACAGGAGTGACTATCCCCACCTAGCTTAAACTATCATGGAGGAAACGCAGAAGTGGAGTCAGCTCAATCCATCTAGCTTGTCTGTGCTAAAATCAATAGGAAACAGAATTTGTCCGTAGCCTATTGAGCTGCCCATGAGGCAAACGCATGAGTGGAGTTAGCACAGCCTGTTAATTATATTGTGAAAGAGCAGATTTAGTCCAATTTACCCCATAAGTAGGGCTGATGATTGAGAGGCAGAGCTTAGCCCTGGGCCCTTTCTAGATGCATTCAGGCCCAAACGGAAATCGCCACAGGAAGGGAGCCTTCAACACTGCGCCCTACATCTTTACTCCTAGGCTGGACACCGTGGGAGGAAAGGAAGGATGCCTTCAAAGAAGGGGTGAAAGGGGTAGTCTGATGTGAGGAGGGACATCATGTGTCCTACCCAGGATTAGAACATTGGAATGTTGAGTGCTCCATTGAAGAAAATGGAGTGCTACGGGCTTCTAATGGCTGGAAGAAGCCCGGAGCATCAACATTTCAATGTTTGTTCACAGTTGCTGTGAACAAAGGCTTCACGGAGCCTGAGGGGATGTCAACCCCCTTGGGCTCCGTGAGGCCTTTGTTTTACAAATTAGAACATTATGCCCTCTAGTGGCGGAATATTCTAATAGTCTTAGAGCCCTCCGTAGTGGGCTCTACCAGCTATTAAAGGCCCGCTCCCTTGTTAAAGGCAACGCTGGAGCGGACCTTTAATGGCCAGTAGAGCCCGTTATGGCGGGTTCGAAGGCCATATTACATACTGCCTGCCTGTAATGTGGAGAAGGGCAGGGTGAAGACAAAACATGTCTGACTAGCTAGGGGGGTGAGAGAGGAAGAAATCTAGAAAGACACCAGCGTGACAGTGGCCTCCTGTAACACACACCACTGTGCCTTAATCACAACAGGGGAAACTAAGAAACATAGGGGCATATTCTCAAGGACTCATCGCCGAGTTAGCGGCACTTTATCGCAGCCAAAGTGGCGATAAATTCATCACACTATTCACAAGCAGGTGCTAACAGCCGATATCACCAGTTTTCCCGCAATAGCAGCCGCAAAAAACATCGCCACGGATGACACCGGCAACTAACGCTAATGATATGCAGAGTAGGCATTCCTGTGCAAAAACCCGCGAAAACACCACTCCGCAACATTCTCAATGACCAGCCAGATCGGCGAAGGGATTCAAAAACATGCGATAAGGCGCGTTAGCAGCAGGGATTTAACACCTGCTCCTACCTGGTGTTAAGTCGGACGACTACCTGCACCATAAAAGGGAGCCCAGCCCACAGCCACACCAGAAGAACAACAGATGCCATGGAGCTACTGATCATGCAGCTCGGAGCCCCAAGAGGGCCACAACACCCACTGCCACCACCGCTAGGACCCCCACCCCCCCCCAGGACCCCCCACTGGACTACCACAGAGGCAGCACAGACAAAGACACCGGACCTACCGAAAACGCACAAGCCTCTGAGACTTAACGCCAGAGGAAGTCATTGCCCACTACAGGCTCAAAAGGACAACCATCCTCCGCATCCTGACCCTCATTGCCCACAGGCTGACGGTACCAACACAGCGGAGAACCAACATCCCTCCGCAGACAAAGCTGCTGGCCGTGCTGCACCTGTTGGCCTCTGGGACCTTCCAACCAACAACTGCCATAGTCGGAGTCTCACAGCCAGCCCTGTCAAAGTTCCTCACACCTGTCTTGGATGTCATCATCAGCTTGGTACCCCAGCAACTTTACTTCCCACACACTGCGCAGGAACAGCTGGAGATCAAGCAAGGCTTCTACACCATAGCTGACTTCCCGAACGTGTTGGGGGCAATCGACTGCACACATGTACTCCTCGTGCCCCCTGCCGCCACTGCACACAATTACCGCAACAGGAAACACACGCATTCGATCAATGTGCAGGCAATAGTGGACCACCGGGGACTCTTCACCAATGTCGTCGCCAACTACCCAGGCAGTGTGCATGATTCCTTCATCTTCCGACAGTCCATCATCAACCAGCGCTTTCAGGATGGCACCTATGGAAATGCACTGCTCGTCGGTAAGTAACAACTGAACGAATGTATGACAGAATATCGACGGACAGAAAATCGACCTGCAAAAATATCGACACAGAAATATAGAAGTCAAAAATATCGAAGTCCAATCTACATAAAGGTAAGTACAAAAATATCGAAAAAATATATAGTTGTCAAAAATATCGAAGTTAAAAATATCGTTTTTTTAAATGTTTTAATAATAATGTAAAATTAAGTAAATAATACATATAATTAAAATAAATATAGTTAAAAATATTAAAAGATATTTAAAAATAATAACTAATACATTAAATGTTAAAATAAATTAAACATATACATATAAATTAATATATATACTTACTCCACATACTGCAACAGTAGAGAAAGTGTTGGATAGCGTAGGGGTAAAAATTACTATTCCCACTCCAGTGAGTGCAACAGTAGGGAAAGTGTTGGATAGCGTAGGGGTAAAAATTACTATTCCCACTCCAGAGAGTGCAACAGTAGGGAAAGCGCTGGATAGCGTAGGGGTAAAAATTACTATTCCCACTCCAGTGAGTGCAACAGTAGGGAAAGCGCTGGATAGCGTAGGGGTAAAATTACTATTCCCACTCCAGAGAGTGCAACAGTAGGGAAAGCGTTGGATAGCGTAGGGGTAAAAATTACTATTCCCACTCCAGAGAGTGCAATAGTAGGGAAAGCGCTGGATAGCGTAGGGGTAAAAATTACTATTCCCACTCCAGTAAGTGCAACAGTAGGGAAAGCGCTGGATAGCGTAGGGGTAAAAATTACTATTCCCACTCCAGAGAGTGCAACAGTAGGGAAAGCGTTGGATAGCGTAGGGGTAAAAATTACTATTCCCACTCCAGAGATTGTAACAGTAGGGAAAGCGCTGGATAGCGTAGGGGTAAAAATTACTATTCCCACTCCAGTGAGTGCAACAGTAGGGAAAGCGTTGGACAACGTAGATGTTAAAAATAACATACTTATAAATGAAATAAATATTGTAATTAAATAATGATTGATTAATAAATTTAGAAAAAAAAACCTACAAATATATCAAAAATAATAATTACTTTAATAATATTAAATACTTCCCACCCTATTCCCCAATAAGCACACAACACACTCCACATAAAATTTCACACAATTAAATTAATTTTCAATTAATCAATTAATAAAAATTAATTTGCAATTAATAATTAAATAAAAAAATGTCAATAACAATAAATAATATGTAATAAAAATTAATAACCAATTAATAATTAACAAACTAATTATTTAGCAATACCAATAAATAATATTTAATAATAAGTAAGAACCAAGTAAAAATTAATTAACAAAAAAATTAATTATTAATACCAATAAATGATATTTAATAAAAATTAATAACCAATTAAAATTTAATTAACAAAAAATTAATTAGCAATACTCAATTTTTCTTAATTAATTACTTAATTACAAATAATTTACTTACCACCCTATTCCCCTAAAAACACACAACCCACTCCAATAATAAATTAATACAAATAAAATAATTATCAATTAATAATAATTAATTACCAATTAATAATTAATTACCAATTAATTAATTATTAATAACAATAATTAAAAATTAATAATTACTTAATAAAAATTAAATTACTTCCCACCCTATTCCCCTATAAACCCACAACCCGCTACAGAAATAAAACACAACATTTTATTAAAATAAATTAATAATTCCTAAAAATTATTATTTAATTTACTATAATTAAATTACTTCCCACCCTATTCCCCTATAAACCCACAACCCGCTACGGTACTAAAACGCAAAATTTACTTTAAAAAAAATTACTAATTTCGAAAAAATTTATACATATATTTAAAAAAACAGTACAATACTTAACAAATAATACATACATATTAAATACATACTAAAATACATAACACTCATATAAATATCGATATTATTAACATCGATAATTTAACTATCGATATTACTAACATCGATATTTGCAAAATCGATATTTCTTACCTTAACTTCGATATTCTGGTTGTAGATATTCTTGACTTCGATATTTTGTCCCTACGATATTTAAAACTCGATATAACTGTGCTTCGATATTTAAAAATCGATATTTTGACTGTCCACCAACTGGAATTACACCACACACCTCAACTCCAGCAACATACAACTCACAACTCTGGGAATGCACACGTCACAAAATCACATACAACATGACAACCAACATTCCCACATTCCAGACACGACAACACAACTTACTGTGGCAACCTGGGTTAGCCATGTACACAAGCCATCAACGGCATGGCACCTCAGCCACACAATAGCAGAATGTGGGGAGAGGTGGGAACCAGGCATGTGCGAAGGAGGCAAGTGACCCATGAATGTGAATGTACACAATGCCAAGTGTGGCGTGGATGTGCTGGACAGACTTGAGTATGCAGACCACAGACATTTCCATGTCGACATACACTGCTGGTGTCTGAAGTGTACTGGACAGTGGACGCAACCATGTTACCGCAGCCAGTGGGGAAGATCGCGGAAATGTAGCTTGTTACGTCCCCCCCTGTAAGCGTGAGCGGAGTGGGCTGGCCCGGCGTACGCCAGGCCAACGTAGGGGTGTGAATAAAAAGCCCGTTGCTCTGGGCATGGTTCTCTTCCGGAATGGCCAACGTGTCTGCCGGGCGGCGCCTCTCGCCCCGCCATGAGGCCGACGCCGTGAGCGGCGGTGCCTGCGATCTTGTGCACCTGCTGCACCCCAGGCCACTGGTCCCAAGACCCGTCATGCCCGCCCCAGCGCACCCAGGCCTCACTGCTCACCTGCCGACACCGGCGTGTGTCAAAGAGGGCCCACCACGTGCCGGTGCAAGCTCCAAGCCCAAGGCCCGCGACCTTGGCAGCCTCCTCAGACCATCACGTCCTCCGTGACACAGGCCCCCAGCACTCCTTTCTTGTTGACGTACTCCACCGCTGCCTCTGGCCTACACTGCGGTCCAGTAGGTCACACATTTGGAACTGAGTCTTGATTATACAATGGCAGAGTACATATGTTTATGGCAGATTTTAAATCACCGTACTCCCTTCGATGTGGTGCCACCAACTCTGTGCATTGCATTCCAACGACACGTGTCTGTGGGCCCTTGCTGACTACTGCCTTCGACCTACACTGCGGTCCAGCACCGCGGGGTCACCTTTGTACTGCCTACACTGCGGTCCAGCAGGCCTCACACCAATCCAATCCAGTCTGGACCAGGCAGGACACAGCATCGTCGCAGGCTGCACACACGCTCAGCTCTGGTGCTTCTACCTATGTCAACCACAAATCATCGCCACATGGCATTCCAACGTCGTGTGTGAGAGTACCAGGAGGAGCTGCCTGAACAGCGGTTGGCCCGCGCTGACCGCTGCCTCCGGCCTACACTGCGGTCAAGTAGGTCACACATTTGGAACTGAGTCTTGATTTTTCAATGGCAGAGTCCATTGTACGCAAGGAGAGGAGTAAGAGGAAGACGCGGTTCAGTCCGGATGAAAAAAGGATCCTCGTTACGGAGGTGACCGAACACTACCAACAGCTGCTCTGGTGCCATTAACTCTGTGCATCGCAAGCCAAGGACACGTGGCTGGGGGCCCCTGCTGACCGCTGCCTCCGGCCTACACTATGGTCAAGTAGGTCACACATTTGGAACTGAGTCTTGATTTATTTATGGCAGAGTTTATACCATTGTACAGGCCTCATCGCAGACTGCATCCCCTTTCAGCTCTGGTGCCACTGACTCCGTGTCCCGAAATTCATGGACACTCTCTGGTTGAACTTTGGTGGCATCTGAGTCTATGGCCTGGGGGTTGTCTTCATCATCATGTAGCTGATACTGACTTGGTGTCAAAAATGAGTCTGTAGCATTCATCTCCTCCATATTGCCTGTGTCTGCTTGGTACTGCCCTCTGTATCATGCCCTGGAAGAACACCTTCCACTGTCCCCCAAAACCCTCCGCGACATTCACGTTGGACATCGACGAGGACCCGCTCAGCTCTCGTGGCCCTACCTCAGTGTACCTGTAGTCACCGTCCCGTGGCGGTGTTCCATGTGCCGGCCGCTGTGCATCCGGGGCCACTAACTCTGTGCAGCTCAAGTCATGGACCCTTGCTTTTTGAACTGTGAACTTCTGATTGTCTGATCACTGTTGTAGTTGTTGCCAGCACCAACCACTCCTTGAGGGCTGGCTCACACTCACCCCACACCCATCCAGCACAGGCGTCACTGGACATGTGACCCTGGCCAGTGTTCCCTCTAATTATTTTTATGTTTGTGCAGCAGTGACCTGCTTGTGTGCGCACATTTCTTGCTTGTGTGCGTAACTGAGAGATACTAGCAAAAATGGTACTACTTTCTATTGAGACTAGAAAGGACGCTTACTCAAACATTTAAAAATTAAAGAGTGAATTGAAAGCACATTTCCCTGCTAAATTGTTTAACAAGCATTGGCAATCCCAACAGGTCTGTCTTTAATGTACTGCACCCTGTACTTATACAGGCACACCACTCAACCTGCACTCTCAATGAACACTGAGAACTTGCACTCAGGCATATTACTCACCCTGCTCTCACAAAGCACACCACTTACCCCACACTTACAAAGATACACCACCTACCCTACATTTATTCAGACATATTGCTTACCCTACATTCAAGCACTTTGCTTTCCCCGCATAGATGCACTCATAAACTCACTGAAACACTGTATTAAGGCACATTATTCACTGTGCACACACACACAGATACACCATTCATTCTACTCTCACACAGACCAACTCACCTTACACTCATACATGCACACCACTCATTCTACACCCTGCTAGCCATCCCTTCACCCTGAACTCCCAATGCATACAACTCACCCAGCACTCACATTGCTCACACTGCACTCATACAAGCAAACTGCTCATTTTATACTCACAAAGGTAGACCTGAACCCTACAGTCACAATACACACCATTCAACCTGCACTCTGGGGTCACAGCTGTGACCTCTAGCTTGCTCCCTGCTACTCCTGGCACTTCCTTTGCGACCCCTGGCCTCAGAGGGGCAAAACCTTTGCCTCCTCTGAGGCCAGGTGTTCGTAAAGGAAGTTCCAGGAGTAGCAGGGAGCAAGCTAAAGGTCACAGCCGCAACCCATGACTATCCCCAAATGATGTCCATGTCGACAATGCCTTCACTATGCACTTGTACTGACTCACATCCTCTGGTATGCACTAAACACACCACTAACCATGCACTCACTGTAAACTCACCCGGTTCGAGTCTCAGTCATGGCCCAATATCCCTTGATTCTGGGTAAGTCACTTAATTTCCCCGTTTCTTATAAACAATGAATGTCAACTGGTGCTCATATAAAGGACTCCCATACATTTAGGTCTAGTTCGCGCTGTATAAGAACTGCAGAAAAATGCACAAAGAGGTCAAAACAAAGCCTTAACATAAGGAAAGACAAATAGATACCAATTTATTGGCTGGTTTTTACAAAGTGAACTAGAAAAATTTGATAAATTTCGGCTTCCCCTTGTGTGATCTTAGGCACATTTTTTATTTTACTCAATCTTTTTTTCCCTTCATTATTGCATATGCAAACACTTTCAAGTTCAGACTACCAGTTGTACAGAAATCTGTTCTCTTTGATTTAATAGACTATGGGGCATATTAGCAAGACCCACGTTAAAATTATCGCCGTTTTAGCGGCAGGAAACTGCTGCTAAAACGGCGATAATGGGCTTGCTAATATGCGTTATAGAATTCAATAGAAGCCCAGGTTAGATGTGCAGGACATCTAACCTGGGCTTCTATTGGAATTGCATAACGCATATTAGCAAGCCCATTATCGCCGTTTTAGCGGCAGTTTCCTGCCGCTAAAACGGCGATAATTTTAACGTGGGTCTTGCTAATATGCCCCTATATTTCTCTGTAATAATCTTACCCACTTAGAGGGGTTAAAAGACAACTTCTTGCCTCAGTTCGCTAATGGTTCATGTTTGAAAACTATCACTTGTAATATGTACTTCTCAGTGCATTGCTATAATGTGACAATTATGTCAAAGGTTCCACATGTTAAAGAAGCACACGTTTTTGAATGTTGATGAGGCTTTATTACATTTTATATGATGTTTGTTGTATTAGTCACAAAGCAAACATTTCCAAGCCTCGGCTCCTGCACAGGCCCTAAGGTCCTAGCCAGACTCTTGGCTCGGTTCTGGTTCTGCTCACCCTTTTAATCTGTTGGCTCGCCCATTGTACTTTTATCTGATTTGTTTTCACAAAGTGCTTTTAGTAACCGCTGCAGCGCCCCTGACCGTCACAGAGAGGAACTGTAATTATTAAGAATAATGGTGTGGAGAAATCACATATGTGAGTAAAAGAAGAGGAGTGCAGCTTTCAAATTGCATATAGAGAAGAATAAGTTGTCCCATTTAAATTACGTCATTTAGTATCTTCCACCTAGACGCAGACAGCATGTCTGAGATGCAGATTATTTTATGAGCGTTATATTCAGCAGGGCTCTCTTTTCTGTCTCTGTATTTCTCCACCTCCCCAAATAAGTTAGCTTGAATAGAACACTGATTTCTTGGAAAATCTGGGGCTTTTATTGTTAACGCATTCAAACACAAGCATGGCAATATAGTTTCACCAAAACAGCTTGTTTATTTGCCATGCTTTTGTTATATTAATTGCAGTACCCGCACAACCGTTCCTCCTTTTCACGATTGTAAAGTGTGCAAAACTCGTGGGCTGCGGACGCAGTTTCAAAAACAGTTAATCTAAGAACTGTGGTGGGGCAGGTGAGTCGCACCGTAAACAATCAAAGGCAGGAGGGAGGAGGAAACATATCAAGGGCCTCTCTGTGCCGTCATTAGCAGCTCATTGAGAGCTCTTCTTCTGTCAGCAGGAGATCCGTTTGTTTTGCGCGCTCCTTAAGGCTCCTTGACGGTGAAAAATCACCTGTGCGCGGCCGCCCAGGCGCGCAGCTTAGAGGGAACATAGACCCTGGCAATAAAAGGGGCCGGGCGCACGTGCCCATAGCCTGTTCCACAAACTATCTAAGTGTGTCCGTGTGGTCATTGTGTATGCATGAGGGCCCCGGGCCCTACCATATTGCATTGTGCTGTGTACAGCGGACGCAATCATGTCACCTCAGGCAGTGGGGAAGACCTGGGACATGTAGCTGTGTCATACCCCCCTGTAGGCGTTGCCGGAGTTGGCTGGCGTACGACAGTCCAGCGAAGGGGTCTGGATAATCACCCCGGGGCTCTGGGCGTGGTTAAGGGTTGGGCTTGCCAATGAAGTACCTAATGCGTGTGTCTTTGTTGTAGTGTCGGCGCCATCCGTCCCGCAATGGACAAAGTTGCAATGTAATATGCCCCCGGAGTGCGGGCTCGGCCGAAGGGATAAATGAATGAGCGCAAGCCCGCTCGGGGTCTGGGATCATACATGCCAACTGTTGTGTGTGTATCGCTATTACCGCAGCATAAGCCAAAGGTCTTGCCTCGACCGCATCGCGAGTTCAGCCAGCCATGAACTCTACATCTGTGTCCGCCCTATCCTTACCATAGGCCTACACACACGTGGCCGCCCACCTTCAATGCACAACATCACAGTGTCATTGTCAGGCTTGTGGACATGCGCAGACAGGCACAACAATGGTGTGCCGTAGGAGTGCAAGTGATGCAACCGCGCAGCGCACTCAAGTAAATAGGCTCGGGGGGAGGGAGGAGCAGCAGTGAGGCTACGTAATACACATTGATGGCGCTCATTTGCTACAAGCAGTACATGTCAAACAGGAATCACTATGACACACATATCACACGCCAATCAACTAGTGAGCCTGACAACTCATCATGCAGAACCAACTATTGACTCATGTCTCTCTGCACTGTCACAGGTGATCAAGGATATGCACTCTGCCCTTGGATGATGACACCCCTCCGAGCCCCGAACACACAGGCCCAGAGGCAGTACAATTTGGCTCACAAACGCACCAGGGGCATCGTGGAATGCACATTTGGAGTGTTGAAGTCACGTTTCAGGTGCCTGGACATCACAGGTGGAAGACTCCTGTACAGCCCAGACATCGTGTGCAAGATGATCGTTGCATGTTGTGTGTTGCACAACATATGTGTACGCACCAATGCCCCATGGTTACAAGTGCCAGATGCACCAGACGATGATGAGGAAGATTAGGCAGGTGGACCACACCCCACTGCAGCTGCAGCAGGAATAGCCCGTAGGAACAACATCATTGACAATTTCTTCACATGAGGACGTCACATTGTGACAGTCCTTAGCAATCATGAGACGTACAAAATGACCACAGGCACAGCATGTGCAAATAAATTCATTACAACACACATTCCCTGAGTTTCTGTATGTGTGCTGCAGTGTGGCACAAGGATCAGGGACATGATCCAGAGTCATTGTTGGTGTGCAGTGTGCTCTACTTAATTGTGCATGTGTGCCATTGTGCCCATCTCCCCCCGTCCCCCCAGTCCCTGGTCGGTACTCACCCTGTTGATGTTGTGTCAGGTCATGTTGAGTAGTGTCCCGATCCCCAACTCCTGGCACCGTATCCCGACTGATGACTGTGGCCACCATTTTCTCAATGTCATCCAGCTCCTGGTGTGCCGCTGGTCCCCCACCTCCAATCTGCGTTGCTGCTTTCATGTTGGCATCAAGTTTCTTCTTGGTTTTGCCCTTCACATCATTCCAGCGCCTCTTGACCTCTTCCATTGTCCTCCTCGACACTCCGACTGCATTCACGTTGTTCACGACGTACTGTCATATTTCCGTTTGTGTTGCCGATGACACAGTGGAGGTGACGAACAGTTGTTGGTAGTGTTCTGTCACCTCCGTGACGATGATCCGGTTTTCCTGCGGACTGAACCCCGTCTTTCTCTTCCTCTTCTCCTTGCCCTTCCCGGGGTTCCTGGCTGTCGTCTGTGGGGCTTGTGGGGTTCGCGTTGTCCAATGCACTCGGACCGGGTGCGTCCATGGTGCTACGCAGTTACATTTTTTTAATCTTTTTTTTTTCTCTGCTTTTATAGTGCATTTTCCCGCATGTTGCGTGGGAATCGCAGGCCTGTCGCTGGTTATCGCTGATTTTTGTTTCGTGATTTGAGACATCGCAACTTTACTTCGTGTTTCGCATTTTTTCGGCGTCGCGTTAATTTTAACGCGGGCATTTGTCGCGTTATCGTGAGACTATCGTATGGTGCCGCTGGGTTGAGAATACTGCGTTAACACGGTGTTATTTTGCGGCGATAGACTGCGATGTGAGAAGTTGCGTTAAGCGAATTTGGCGATAGTTAACACACGTTCTTGAGAATATCCCCATACATTCCCAGAAAAAGGGTGCTATCATGTACAACAATTCTATTAGATGGGAGTTATAATTTTTACGTTGCTTGAGCTCCTAATGTGTGTAGTAATTTAGGCAGAGCACAGAGAAGAGATTGTTAATTGGGTGCACTTCCCAGCCCCCTCCGCAAATGGAAACAAGCTTTGTCAAACACAATAGGTTTGGTTTTAATGTGGTAACACAGGAATGCACAAATGCTGTATTCATTCTTTACTTGCATGACTCCTACTCGGCACGTTATAGCCAAACATATTGGCTTTGTCAATGCTGTGGGAAAAAGTATAAAACAGATTACTTTCTGGATGGAATGCAACTAGGAGATAAAGAACTAAATGTGACAAACAGTGTGATGATTGAATGTATTTTTCAGATGTAAATTACCATTTGTATAGAAGCCCCTTCTAGAGGGCCGAATGATACACCAAACAGACAATTGTAATAGGTGAGAAAGAAAGACTTCTCCAGTGAAGCCTAAACCTACTATATTTAAAGTGTTGAAAATAACAGGTCCCAAACAGCAAGAAAGACCTAATAATGCCTCTGCCACCAGTATATTTATATAGACTCAGTAGCGTGGCAAACAGGAGAAAGGGACTTTTTGGCTCCTTACTCTGGCAGCACTTCAGTCGGAGTGTAACAGTGACATTGCAAGGAAACCTCGTAGAGGAAAGGTACTGCACGTGACAAATGGGCTTGTGATGACTAGGACAGTTTTAGAACACTAGTATCCCTCCTTAGCTCTGACCTGCAAAAGGTTAAAGATCTCAGCACTCGCAAGAGATGAGGTGCCATAGTGTGTGATGGGAGAGAAAGGAAATCCCTGTCAATGAGCCCTATACAACAACCTGATTACTGCAAATTTCAGGAGTATGCTTAAAGCTGTACTCCTGATTCAATGGGGATACATCGGTACAGCAATCAATCACGTCCAGCTCATCTCTGCCATCACAAGAGAGGATCAGCCACATGTAAATAAGGGGCTGGTTAGCATGATCTGCGAAGCCACATCCTCCGTGCGCGGTATAACAAGGAGCCCGCAGAGCTTAATTTGTAAAAGAAAAACAAGTGCCAGGGCTCTCGTCAGGAGGCCACTGTAGCTTGCACCATAGATTGCCTCTGCCATGGTGCCAATGATAGTAACAACACAATTACTAACCATCACACTCCTACAAGTGTGACAATTTGGACTATTCCAGGCCCCCAAAGCTATAAAAATAGCTTGGGCGGCAGGTAGTAGTCATTTTTAATGTATATTGAATTAATAATTGACTGTTGTTGTCGTCATCTTTAAATTAGCCAGACAGCGCCACCTTGTGGCAGACTGTCACAAGCCCCGGTGTTGACAATTAAATGGTGGTGCTGAGCACCGGAAACCACCGGCTCAAAGTAAGCACTGGAGCCCGACACACATCTGCCTTTTAGCAGGAATCAGTTGAGGCGGGTTCCTAGGACAGGAAGAGAGGGATAATGTATGGCATGTAGCGCTTCATACCTTATTTACATAGTGCTTCACACCTCATTCTTGAACGCTGAAGCACATTTTGGACAGGTAGCACGCGCTTCATACCTTATTTACATAGTGCTTCATACCTCATTCTTGAACGCTGAAGCACATTTTGGACAGGTAGCACGCTGCACCATGGGGTGGGGGGTGCATGACTGGCAGACAGGGGTGCAGGAACTAGGGCTGCAGCAGTTGCTGCAGCACCCCCAGACTTGTACGTAGATCATAAAGATGGTGCTGCACAATGAAGCCTTTCAGTCTCAGCTGTGTTTACAACTTAAGGGAAAGGTCAGTAATAATTAAGGAGAGCCTAGAGAACAACCTTTAAGAAAGCACTGTACATTAGCTTGTCAAGCATGTTTAAGTTTACATTATGTGGCTTCAAAGGGATGGCATTTGCTAATAAACTTTGATCTGGTCCTTTTGAGGATGAAAGAATGAGGTAAGTGAAATACACCAATGTAAAAATAAGCCAAGGGTGCTGGAACTAGGGGTGCGGTAGGTACTGCAGCACCCCCAGAACTGGAGCAGATAAGAAAGATAATGGAAAACAATGAGGTCTTTCAATCAGTTTTCTTTTCAGAGCAGCATTAGCTGTTTGTTCAAAAGCAGTGAAAGGTCAATGTTAAAGAACACGAGAACAAAAAACAGGTTTTCACAAGCCACTGTGTTTTTGGTTGTCATATATATCTAAGTTTACATTATGTGGCTTCAAAGCGATGGCATTGATCACTTTTATCACTTTTGTGATCAGGGACTGTGGAGGATGAAAGAATCAGGCATGAGAAAGACACCAATGTTAAAAAATAGCTCCTTTTTACAGTTTAAAAGAAAACAAACTTAAGCTAATATGAGAATTTTAATTGTGGAATGTGGCGGAAGGCAAGTTTCGAAGTAGGGTGACAAAACAAACCAATACACATTTTTTGGTTAAACCACCCTGATTTATTAATTGCCTCTTTTAAATACCTCTTTTGGAATAAAAATTGGAGTAATTTATCCATATATTTAAGCATATTACATAACAATGAGCCTATTTGCAAAAATGTATGAGGCTCCCATCTCATCCACTCCCACAAACACTCTCTCCCCAATCTTTTGTTCATTTGCTGCACTCTTTTGTTTGGTAATACCAGGATTTTTGTAAAAAGGCTTATAATTGTAGTGATCTGATACCCTTGGACAGCTCGCAAGTCGGACAACTGTTCAGCGCCAATAAAAATAACTCCTTTTTAAAACTCACAATTATAAATAAAATTAGGCTCATTTGGGCCTTTTAATTGTAGAAGTTGGTGGGACACAAGTTTTGAAGTAGGATGAAAAAACAAACATTTATTTTACACGTGTGCACACATGACTAAAACCACTCTGACTTATTAATGGTATCTTCTAAATAACTCCTTTTTAATAAAAATTATCACAATTTACCTATACATTTAAGAATATTGCATCATATTGCACAGGTTTGCAAAAAATGCCTTCGATTACCATTTCATCCACCTTCTTTCTTCCCACAAAAACATGGTCCCCACTTAAATTATTTTGCTTGTTTGCCACATTCCCTTTTTTAGTAACACCAGGATTGTTTTTAGACCCCCTATAATTTTAATGAGGTGAAGTCCCTGCCAGCACCACAGTCAGAAATTGCTCCAGCATAACTGTTGGCAGTGTTGCATTTATTGTGATCCTGTGTGGGAAGCAATTTGGTGGTGTGCTCACGACCGGACTGTGAACGGAAACCAGCCCTAGCAATTCCGCTCAACCGGCCCCCGGGGAGGGGATTGTTGATTGGCTCCTGCCCCGGGATGGGGGGGGGGGGGTGCTAGTGTCAAGCACCGCTGCACTGCTGCCGCTTTTGTTACAGGGGGTGATATGCCGATATTGCAGCACTACTGCAAAACTGGCCCCCTGCAACAAAACCGGCCCCCATCCTTCCGGCCCACCGGGAAAACGCCTGGTGCCCGCTACGGCCAGCTTAAGTGACCAGAGAGATGATCTTATCTTGTCTTGGGGCGCAGCATGTAGGACAGTGATGGAGAGGAGGTGTGGGAGATAGGTGCGCTAATTGTAATTAGAACTAAAACATCTAGGCAGCTACACAGCACCAACCTCACCAGAGGAGCAGTGGGCTGCTTTGTGCATGTACGACAGAAAAGTAGGGTAGTCGGAGAATGCTAAGTGCATGTGGCAGGATGCGCAGGATAAGATGTTACCAAATGGGCGAGGATAGGAGTTGGTGACATGAGCAGTTGGCATGCACACTTATTAAAGACAAATACTGCTGTACAAACACATATACAAAGAAAGAAGAATTAGCATTGGCACCCTGCGCAGAAATTACATAATCTTTCTTCAACTGGACACCCTCTTCCACATAAGGTAAACTTAGGGCCTGATTTAGATCTTAGCAGAGGGGAATAATACGTTACAAGCGTAATGGATATTTCGCCCGCAGTATTACGATCCCATTATATCCTATGGAGATCGTAAAATCGCGAACCGGATATCCGTCACGTTTGTGACGGAGTATTCCATCCGCCGAGATCTAAATAAGGCCCTTGTTGTTTACTAAAACACAATGACAATTCTCTACGTTATTAATGCACATATGTACCTGATCTTTTGCTGTCTTAAAATACAGTTGCAACCACGTTAGAATTTCAACATTTTGATTTTCATAATTAGGATTTGAGGATTTTCATGATCATAAATCCTACTTCCAACTGTGTAAAACACACTAGTAAGGTAGATTTTCTCCAGTCATACGTATAGTGGGCCTGATTCACAGAACTAACTTACGTCAAAAACGTAAAGTTAGTACTTTTTGGTATTCACAGAATACACTTACTCATTTTGGTATTCACAGAATGAACTTACTCATTTCGGTATTCACAGAAGTTAGTAGTCCTAACTTTAGGACTCCTAAATGCCTTCTGTGAATACCGAAAGTCTTAAAGTTAGGATTTTTCTCAGTTTAGGAGTAGTAAAGTTAGGACTCCTAACTTTAGGACTCCTAAATGCCTTCTGTGAATACCGAAAGTCTTAAAGTTAGGATTCTTCTCAGTTTAGGAGTAGTAAAGTTAGGACTCCTAACTTTAGGACTCCTAAATGCCTTCTGTGAATACCAAAAGTCTTAAAGTTAGGATTTTTCTCAGTTTAGGAGTAGTAAAGTTAGGAGTCCTAACTTTACTACTCCTAAACTGAGAAAAATCCTAACTTTAAGACTTTCGGTATTCACAGAAGGCATTTAGGAGTCCTAAAGTTAAGAGTCCTAACTTTACTACTCCTAAACTGAGAAAAATCCTAACTTTAAGACTTTCGGTATTCACAGAAGGCATTTAGGAGTCCTAAAGTTAGGACTACTAACTTCTGTGAATACCGAAATGAGTAAGTTCATTCTGTGAATACCAAAATGAGTAAGTGTATTCTGTGAATACCAAAAAGTACTAACTTTACGTTTTTGACGTAAGTTAGTTCTGTGAATCAGGCCCAGTGTTATTTCCCACTGGAGTGGCCAGTGATAACGCAGTGAGCATGAATAAAGTCACAACTTCGTAGATAATAACAAACATTCCCTGGGATTTTTCACATAGAATTTGTACACAACTTTATTGACCAAAAGCTCGGGTAAATATGCAAATTGGGTATGGAAGGGTAAAATACATGCCAATATTTTCTGGGTGATTTGGGGAGGGCTTTTCTTCACATAAACACATGTTTTCCACATGGAGAAAGGAAAAATGTGCTATGCATGTTTTTGTTATTTAGTGTGATATGCTGGAGGAAGTGAGGGAAATAAGATCACAATAGAAAATGTATCTCCTGAGGAGATGTCAGACACTTAGGGGCAGATTTACTAAGGGCTTGCATTGTCCTTGTGTGAGGCAACATAAGCCCATAACTGGAATTTACTAAGCGCTTGAGTGGCTCTGCGTGGTTTAGTAAATCCAAAGTAACGCAAGAGAGTACATTTCACTGCCTTGCATTACCTTGCAACAGGGAGGTGGTCCATGGGTGGAGTGTGGGCTTTCCCACATATCCACCCCTGTTTTTGACATAATCCCAGATTTACAAAGGTATGTAGACCTGGGATTGCACCAAAATGGTGGGCTCCCCGACTATGGCGTAACTAAAAGAAATATCTTTATTTCCCCTCATTACTTTCTCTTTGTATGTATGAGGCATTCAGCAGCACACATACAAAGAGGATAATGCCTTTCAAGATTGTTTTTGTGCAGGAAGGCATCCGTTTCTGCACAAAAACAATCCTGCTCATAAAGCAGGCACCCTTGCACCATGGCGCAAGGGTGCTTGCCTTGGCGCTAGGCAGCCAAAAGTGTGTCTAACATTTAAAAGAACATTGCCAGGGCTACACCAAAGACATCAGTAGGCTTAGCAAATTACAAATACTAAGATCCAGTAGGCTCAGATCCCTACAAGTGGCAGAAGGAGAGTCAGAGCTAATGATTCGGGTAGAACTATTGGTCCCCGGGGTGGAAATATATGGAGCACTGGAATTGACTGTGCCCAACCCTCCGCTACTGAGTGGTTTAAGACACCTAGTTTTGCAAGATCTCTCATTCCCCAGTTTCGGCTATCAGCCACCATCACAAAACATTGCAGCAACACGCCTTGACATTTTAGAGTGTGTGATTTACGCAATAGAGGACATTGGATCTGGTCTTATAAGAGACGTCAACTGATAGCATAGGTCAAAGTGGAAGAAAAAAATAAAATTAGGGACCATTCAGAAACATTTTTTGACATTGACAACATCTCCACAGCACCACCGAACATGCCAAGAGCAAGGAAAGAGGAGAGAAAGTGGCCAGCAGTGCTACTGGCAATATTTCGGCTGCCCCCCAGAATCAGGCGGGTAGCGCCTCCCTGTCTCTCTTTCCTCCCTTGCCCTTAGAGACATCCTTGGCAATTATGCAGGGCCTTAAGTCTGGCTCACCTGCGGACCCTTGTCCGGCCAAATTTATGGCGGCCATGGCGGAGATTTTAAACCAGACAGTGAATAGTTTTCTTAATGTATCTCTGCATAGTGGTCAGGTCCCAGTAAGTTGGAAGAGCGCCAAAATAATTCCCTTATTGAAAATACCTACGGCGGATCCACTGGAATTATCTAATTACAGACCCATCTCTTTGTTGCCTTTCTTTGCAAAGACAATAGAGAAATACGTTCACACTGTGATCAGCGATTTTGCTGAAGCCAATAACATTTTCCATTCGAGCCAGTCTGGTTTCAGGCAGAACCTTAGTACAGAGACGGCGCTGCTAGAAGTCTCCGAATCTATCAAAGAAACCCTTGATAAAGGTGGCAAAGCAGTTCTTGTTCTTTTGGACCTCTCTGCGGCTTTCGACACCGTACCCCATGACCGCCTCCTGTGGAGGCTACGGGAGTGTGGACTTGGAGGAACGGTGTTGAAGTGGTTCTCCTCTTTTCTGGAGGACAGATACCAAGAAGTTTGGCTGCCTCCGTTCTCAGCCAGCATCCCGCCCTTGAACGTTGGCGTGCCACAGGGATCTATCTTGAGTCCAATACTTTTCAATATATATATGGCTCCCTTGGCTACCCTAGCAGAAGAGTGCGGGGCTATGATTATATCATATGCCGACGATACCCAGTTGCTCTTCACCTGTGAGAAGGCCGAGGAGTTTAATGGGGTAAAGATAAATAAATGCCTGAAAGAAATGTTTGTCTGGTTCCGACACAATAATCTTAAATGTAATCCGGAAAAATCCGAAATTATTTTTTTCGGCACCTTTCCCCTCGACGCCTGGAAACAATGGTGGCCTTCTAATATGTCCCCCCCCCCCAGTCAGCAGTTAAGACTGTAAAAAATCTGGGAATGAAAATGGACGACGCCTTAGCTATGACATCTCAAGTACAGGCAGTGGCGGGCACGTGTTTTGGTCTCCTGAAAATGCTCCGCAGGTTTCTCTTCCTTTTGACGACCTCTCACAGAAAGACGGTCGTTCAAGCCCTCATTACCTCCAGATTGGACTATGCTAACGTCCTCTATCTGGGCCTTCCAGAGTTCTTACTGAACAGACTACAGATCGTGCAGAATGCAGCGGCTAGGGCAGTTTTGGTGCTCAGACCTAGAGAGCTGATCTCTCACCATCTGAAGACTCTGCATTGGCTGCCTATCCGTTGCAGAATACTTTTCAAAGCATTGGTCCTGGCCTTCAAAGCTCTTCACGACATGGGGGCACAGTATATTCGCAGAAGAGTTTCGTATTACGTGCCTGGCAGAGCTCTGAGGTCAGCGCACCAAAACCTAATTATGACTCCAAAATATTTCAGAAGTCGCTGCGGTGGACGGTCTTTTCAAGTGCAAGTGGCTAGACACTGGAACAAACTGCCTCTCTCGCTCAGGCAGGCCACGAACATATTGGCGTTCAGGAAAGAACTAAAAACCTGGCTGTTCCAGCAAATAGTTTAAAATCCGTTCTCCCCGGTACTGATGTGCTCCTCTGTCAGTCTTTGTGTCTCTTTCAATCTCAGCGCCGGGACACTCTATTGAGTAGCTGCGCGCTCTACAAATCCACTCATAACATAACATAACATTATCGCCAGTTCCAGGAATAATAGTGACTACATTGATAATAATATATGCAAAAGATCTTTAAATACCGTTACTTAATGGCCGGGTGGGGGATGGGAGCGACTCAAATGTAACTTACGGGGAGAGAAAAATGAACATGACTGAGCAAGACATTTTGGGGGAGGTTGACATTAAAGGAGAAGGAGAACAGGAATTATGGGACGAGTACCAAGGAAATAAATATGTTGAAATGCTAAAAATGTATGTACACATTATGAACATATCGGGATGTTATGTTTGCACACACCTGCCAACAGACACAGAGAACAGCATGAGCTAGAATGTCCTACCTGTCTCTAAATATGTGGGATGTGTCCTAATGCGCGATATGCTCTTCACACAGCATAACATGTCCATAGCTGTTGCAGTTTCTGTGAAGGGGATAGCAGTAGGACTAGCCACCGAAAGGCGTAAGACACCGAGAGTGCCATGCATGAACATGCAACCAACAAAAAGGGATCAGGCAATGCTCAATACATTTGACAAAACTTCTAGGAATGAGGAGTGGAAAAACAGGGCTGGTTGGGACAAAGGGGCTGAGATAAAAATACCAAGATTTAGGATAAGACAACAGCTTACCGCACCATCCTGCTTTCAGAATGATAAATGGACGGCCCCTAAAAAGCCAGCCGTGCAGATGCGCCTACCTAAGCCGCCATGCACAATATCACAACTAATTAAAGGAAGGGAAGAATGGAAGAAATGTAGCTTCGGGTGTACCATCGCAGAATTAGCAAAAGGTGAGCAAGGATTAAGGGAATGTGAGGAAAGGAATGATGAAGCCCTAGGACTTTCAGAAGGAGAATATTCAGTAATCCCATCAATTTTCGTTGGTGAAAGTAACTGCACACACATAACAAAACTATCACGGATTAGGAAGCGTGATCAGCGGCCATCACCTGGACTAGTGGGTTACAAGGGTCTGTTCTTTGTCTGTGGCCAATGGGCATACTTCTATTTGCCCCCGGGATAGTATGGTAGTTGCTACCTCACCTCTATCCTGCCCCGAATGACCCATTTCACTGACCTAGTACAGGTTGAGCGCCAAGGACATCGGCCAGGAAGAGTTAGGAGGACAGCAGAATGGCAAGATGACCTAATGACAGGATTAGGGGTGATGGTGCCTGGTGCAGGAATAATATACACCTCAATAAGGATACACCAGCTAGCAAGGATGATTGAGGATCTAGCGGATTCACCAGCAGCAGCCCTAGGAAACATCACTGAAGAACTAACAGCCATGAGGGCTGTAGTGATACAGAACAGGGTTGCGTTAGACATCATCCTGGCCAAGGAGGGTGGAGTATGCCACGTCATCCACCAGGTATGCTGTTCATGGATACCTGACAACAGCCGCAATATAGACAATGCGATACATAACATATACAAAATTAAAGACGAAGCACACAACATACACACAGGAAGCATGTGGGAAAATGTGATGCTATGGTTAGGAAGCTGGGGATCATGGATATTGGAGGTGATCATTATAATTATAACAGCATTGATCACCTTGTGCATAATGATCCAGGTTTGTCCAGCATGCTGCACAGCTTTCACTTCCAGCTGTGCACACTGTATGCCACGACACAAAAGACACAGACGTCACAATTATGACTCCGACCCAAGTGAGGAAGGACAGGAGATGGTGTACAGAAAGGATGCGAAGTAATGATTTGGTATCAGATGGGGCAATGTTGAAGCCATCTTTCTTATATGATACCAAAAGCTTGGAGCTTTAGGCCCTGTTAAGTTGACATAAGAATCACCGCACGAGATGCTTGTACTTTTCCATTGTGCCTCAGTAAAACTGCTTTTGTAACGCAAAGCTTGCTCAAGAAAGATACGAGAACAGAGGAAGATGCTAGCTTAGCCACAAGTATTTCAGCATATCACATTTAGAAATATTTCTGGTACGCGCTATGATATTGCAAATTGTTACATGGAAAAGTACCAAGGCTAATTCATTGCATTACAGTGGAAAGTCCCAGAAGCTGCCTACTTGAGACACGTGGTCAGCGACAGTACATTTCGGACCATAAATGGTATAGCGCAGCCTAGGCCTTTGCTAATTGGTCAAGTAGCCCATGCTTAATTTGTGTTACGTGCATTATGATGCTGCATCCTCTTGTGGTTTGTGTCTATAAAAGCTTTCAGAAACGTCACTGGCTGTCTCCGTGCTGCACGTATTACCATTGTTTGTTGGTCTTCAATAAATTCTGCTAACTTCTGTGCTGACAGAGAGTTGTATCTGTGGAATTATTTCTCATTCTTTATTTCAGCTTCCACACCAGCACTGGAAGACAGAAGAAATGCGCCATATGTCAGTAGATATGGCGCATTTCTGCTCTCTCATTTTCACGCAACGCAGTGCAGCAAGTTGTCTTGCTGCATTGCATGAAATATTGGTAAATTTGCTGCTTAGTCTTTATGATTGGGGTGTGAATGGGGCCCAATACCACTGCTGTTCCTTAAACAGTATTTTCACCATTTTCAGCTTGGCTCTGCCATTACACCAACCACGGGAAAATAGTTTACAATTCTTGCCTGAACCGTTAGAGAACATCCTCCTTACACAGGATACCAAGCAGCCCCAGGCACATCTTACATTATATTACAATTACAGTTATCGAAACAACATCTCAAGTAGACTTGCGAGCATCTTTTGATACATATCTGCCTCCCACAAAGTGGCCCAGTGCACTTCATCCACGTTATTCCACCGTGGGAGGGACTTCTTAACACAGGGGTGTGTCTTTTCACTCTAAATATACTAATTGCAGCTTCTCGTACCTGGCAGATCTCATTTATTCACCTTATTGGAACTTATCCAACCTCCTGTTAGTGATGGCACAGACCCGGCGGAGACCGTCTAGGAGCAGGGTGTTCAACAATTTAATTAATTCCAGGTTAAAGAAATACTGTTTTTTATGTTTAAAAGCCCTATTGATATTTGTAATGCTACAATAATTAACATGGTTAAATAAATATGCAAACGTGTACAAATCAATATGTTAAAAACGATTGAATAAATAAATGACACATCACAATGATATTATATAATAGAGCAACAAGCCAATATTAAGTCCTAGCTTTTATGATTTTTATAGAAAAGGGGAAAAGAAGAGGGGATGAGAAAACAAAGGTATTAGGGGCAGATTTACAATAAACTAACGCAGCGGGGTGCAGCATGTCATTTTGCTGCGCCGCGCTGCGTTAGTTTTGAAGCACAGGGATGCGACACATTTACAACAATATGTTGCATCTCTGTGCTTCCCCCTGCGCTGGCGCACAAACTGCTGCCATGCGCCGACGCAGGCACACTTGCAGCATGGTGCAAGGATGCCTGTGTCACGGGGATGATTGTTTATGTCCAGGAAGGGTTCCGCATTAGCACACATAGAACTTGTAAACGTCATTGATTTAAATGATTATTTGTGTACAGGAAGGGACACTTTCCTGTACATAAACAATCACCAGAGGTGATTTCCTCTTTCTATGACGCATAGAAAGAGGAAAACAATGAGGAGAAATGAATAAATTTCTCCTTGTTGCGCCTCCCTACGCCTCCCCTGGGGAGGCGTAGCATTCAGACGCATTTCCAGATTTACGATTTCTTGTAAATCTGGAAATTTGTCTGGTTCCATGGGTGTTGCGTGGGAACACCCACAGCAACACCCATGGAACTCCCCTTTCACGCAAAGTGCTGCGTGTAAAGGGGCTGTATTTACAAGGACAGGAAAAGCCACGCAGGGTGGCTTTTCCTGTCCTTGTAAATATGGGGCAGAAAAATGCGCTGTCGGTGCGTCACAAAAAGTGACGCACTGGTGGCACAAGGGGCTTGTAAATTTGCCCCTACGTGTTCAATAAATATTCATAAAACATTATATCTTGATTACTATATGTCAGACTCCGTAGGAGTGACACCAGGGCAGATGGGGGCTACTAGACCACAACCGTAGTGGTTGAGGCTGTTTGTCAATGGTTTCTGTTCGACTGTGGCTTTGAAAAGTGGGCCAAGTGAACCCTTTCCACACTTGGGTCTCAGGGTAGCAAAGGTGAGCAATCAAACACTTCTCAGGGAACTAGTCTTCAGGGTCAAGACCTCAAAACTCACCAGTCTCTTAACAGCCAATAACATATTGTCAAGCCCAGTGCTTATCTTTTAGTTAAAAGAAAGTACCTCAATCTCACACTAAAACTATAACATGCAACAGAGTTCTTAGTTACACCAATGACTAGATGCGTAAATCAGTTCAAGTAGCTTTCAACATTTAGAGTTCACCTGGGCTGAACTCTTAAATCTGTACAGCAGAGTTCTCTGTGTGTTCAGTTTCTTGTTCCACTCACAGTTAGACCCGGTGTTTACTTGCTCACTGGCAATACAGTCTTGCGGGTGCGGGCATGTGCATTCAGCTTACCTGTTTCTGTGGCACCGGCTGCCTAACTGTGGGGGCTGCGTGGAGACTTGACTGGGAACACAAGCTGCTGCACAGAAGCAGGACTGCTGGCTCACACAGAGGCAGTCCTTTTCTGCAGAAATAGCCTTCAAGGCCAGGTGCAGATGGGCACTTGTACCCAGCAGGTGTAGCCTCCAGGCTGGGTCATCAGCAAGTCTCCTACTTCAGCAGTTCTGGCCTCTGGACCAATCAAGGCTTCTGCATTGACGACGACGAGGGTTCTTCAGCTCCAACGCCAGCAGAACTAACCTCTCAGGCACACAGCAGGATCCCAGATGCCTCAATGAAGCTTGATACTTAACAGTCTTGACAGTTCACAGCAGAAGACGCATGGGGAGACTTGGTAACACCTTCACAACACGAGTTGCTCATAGCTTCCCTCCCTTTTTCTTATGCCAGGAACATGCTGGGTTTCTCCTTATGGGCAGACTTTCCTCCTGTAGGGCCGGATAATCTCCTTCCCTCTTGCACAGTATAACAGGTTTCTAGGCTGGCCCTCAGCACCTCCAGCAGAAAGCGCAGATTTCAGGTGGTGCGCCCTAACCTCTGGGAGGCTGGCTGTCAAACAGACACCAGCCCTGGTCACATAGTAGCCCTTCAAGTACTCTTCGAAGCAATGCCTTCCTTGGTGAAGAAGAACTTGGAGCTAGAACAAAGTGGGGTGGTTTTATTCTTACGTTTATTCTCATATTCCAGACAGGGGATGTGAAACCACTGTTTAAGGTTTCAGAACTGGTTTGGGTTGGTTCCTATTCAAATGTAATTTTTTAGCTGCCGCTCGGACTCAGGCTTCGTGTAAGGTGATGGCTCTCACAGCAGGTAGCAATAATGCTTGCACCAGGCAGAACTATCCAAAACAAGGACACAATGATGTATGGGATCTCTGTCCCCAGCTGTCACCAGCCTTCCTGAAGTAATAATGAGGTACAGAAAAAAGGTCAGGTCCTGACAAGTAACATCCTCATCTTGAATAACAGAAACTGTAGTCCCACTCCTCACCCCTACCACCTAATAAATCAAATCAAAAAAGTCAGGAAGAACTAATCAGCAACCCTTCCACCCTCCCTCACTTCAGTGTCTGGTTCTCCACAGTCCAGTCACAAGAATACAGTCAATACACTAGTACTGTCTGGGGAAGCTGTATCCACCTCTCATCTTGTGACATGCTGAATCAGAGGCCTCCTGTATAGACCCTACCAGTCCCAGTACTCAGACTTCCACCACAAACACAGTCTTACTATCGTACATGTGCTACATATTTACCACACACACACACACTCAATATGTACACGGAATGTCAGCGCAAGGTTCAGACTAAAGTGGAACTTTACATGAGAGGGGTCACTTGACCGCACTCTTTCTGACACAGGGAAAAGGAACTTGTCATATTAAAGACTTAACAAAAACTCAGTACGTTGCCCCCACTGCTTTAAGTGACTTACCCAGGGCATGGACAGTGGAGCTATGCCTGCATTAGTGCATGCTTAGCTCTCCACTCCAGGTCACAGAACAGGTTCCGGCCTTCATGTTACCATGGACATGCCTTGGCCTCTGCGTGTACCAATGCTAAATTAATGTTATTGCAGGGCAAATCACAAGTCAGCATACCAGTCCCTCGTGCAGTCGGGCATTCCCATCCCAACTCCATGTGTGACAAAAAAATGACTCTTTAAAGAGTTGAAAATTAACATATATTAATAATTCAAAAGAGATATATGAATAACATAGAAGTAAAATTCTAAAAGAGAAATTAACTATATAAAGCTTAGAGGCAAAACATATAGGAGGTTTAGGATCCTTCTTATCACAAATCTGCTTCAAGTTAAGATGCCAGGTTGCAGTAGCCGCTCATCATTACAACCGCTGGGGCTCCACTCCTCACCTTTTCCAAAGCATGATGAATGTCTGTCAAGTTGAGTAAAGGGTCAGACAAATAGACAATCATCATGTGATGGTCAGGCAGAAAGTTCCTTTACTTGTGCTAATGTGCAGGCGCCTGGCAGCATGAACCGTGGTTTGCCGAACTGAAGCTCTCACGGTTCTGAGGGCAGTTAAGTGATCAGCATGGAAAAGCCCTGTGAGAGCCTTCCCCTCATGACGAGGGGGAGCATCACAGATAGAGTCAGCCTTGGGCACAGGTTTATGAACTATGGGTTGGATTTACTAGGGGCGTGGGTTGCCCTTGCATCACGCAAGGTGACGCAAGGCAATGCAAGCCCTTAACTGGGATTTACTAAGCCTTGCAAACCCACCCTGCGTGGCTCTGCGTCGTTTAGCAAATCCAAGGTAATGCAAGGCAGAGCATTTCGCTGTCTAGTATTACACATTGCGCTAGAGCAAGGAAGCAGCCAGAAATGCACCATATCTTTGTAAATATGGTGCATTTCTGATGTATCAGTTTCATGCAACAAAGCGCAGCAAGTTGCCTTGATGCGCTGCATTGCATAAAATATTTGTACATCTGCCCCTATGTCTACAAAATATACCTCACACTACCCTTTCCTAACTTGTCACAGAGTGGCGTGCGATCAGCAAGGCTTGCTGACCCCACCCCACTATGTGACAAGTTAGGGAAGGTCATCCTCTCATTGGATGACCGATAACAACGTTAGCCAATGATAGGAGGCAGCAGGCACTTCCACCTTTTCTTCCCTTGTGAAGCACTCAGCATCTTTCTGGGCCATCATGCTTCTCTCTCCCGCCCCCGCAGGTCCTACCTTCACTGTCGCGAGCCAGTTCCTTATTGAATGTTTGGGTGAGTGTGTGCATGTATGAATGTGTGTGTATTTGTGTGCTTGTGCTATGAAAGGGTGAGTGTACAAGTGTGTGTGTGAGTGCTCGTGGATGGGTGGGAGTGAGTATGTGTGTGTGTGCTTCTGAGTGGATGGGTGCAAGTATGTGTGCTTGTGGAAGGGTGGGCGCGTGAGCGCTTGTGGATGGGTGGAACGGAGTGTGTGCCCACCCCATTACTCCTCCAAATTACCAGCTGCCACTGCCAGGCTGGTGTGTTTAGTTAAAATGTTAATGGTTATCACATTAAGGGCATATTTACAAGGAGCTAGCGCCGCCACGGCGCAATCAGTACTCCACACTGCTCCATATTTACAAACTGACGCATTGGGCCCAATGTGTCAATTTGTAGAGGTCTGCATCACATTATACCTGCGCAGGTATAAAGTATGCAAGGTAGGCATTTTCACGTTAAACGCCGCGTAGAACTGACGCAGTGAAATTTAGAACTTTTCACTGCATCACTCTACGACTTGACTGCGTCAAAATCCCAATGCCTTCTCAAAGCACGCGTAAGGATTGACGCAGGGATTTTAACATGGGACTCGCCTCTGTGTTCTGACGCATTGCTGGAGTTGCGTCAGTCTTACGGCAAACTCCAGCAAAGCGTCACTTTAGCGGCAAAAGATGTGTCAGAATTTCTGACACATCCGTGAATCCTTGCGCCATGGAGCAGTGTATTGTAAATACAGCGCATCCATGACGTCGTAAGGGCACTTGCGGCAGGTGCAAGAATTCTGACTCATCGATGCCGATGCGTCAGTTCTAGTAAATATGTCCCTAAATCTCTTTCAATAGCCAGACTCATAGAAGCTACATATGCTCTGTCTAATCAATGGTCATAACAAACCCTTCCAAGGGGCTTTGATAGAACTATTGAGTGCATTTTTATAATTGCAAGTAATTTGTTGAAAAGCCACAACAACCATTAAGTCAATTAATGTGAAAGAAACACTGTTTTAATGGGGTATTGTTTCTTCAGTCAACATTCCACAAAAACATGTTTTCTTTAGTATGCCTGATGAGTGGCCTTTTGGAAAAAAAACAACATTAATGCCAGAATTCAAATATTTCTAAGTAACTTGCATTCTTGGCCTAAGATTGACAACTCTTACACAAGAGAGTGCTTGTTTTTCCGTCCTCTGGAACATGGCAACAAAACGTCCAGGCAGGGGATTCGGTCAGAGAATGCTAATCCCTTGGGAACACTGTTGTGTGTTTTCTCCACTTGAGAAACTCTTTCAGACCTCAACTTTGCTTACACGTTCCCAGCCAACCAGAGCTCGGGAGCTCGTTCCAAGCACATTTGCATCGTGCTGAGGAAGCCTGCGCGTGGAGGACTGCCTGCTAAGAAAACAGCAACCACCACCCATGGATAACTGCGCATCAAAGAAGGGTTTTATAGAGTTCAAGCTTCGTACGCTTATGTAATCCAACCCCCACGCCTCCCCCAGGCGTTCTGGAAACACAATAACATTCAGAAGCTTTGGCAGCAGTATAATGGGAATTTCTGAGAGGTCTCCCCGAAGAGAAACCTTCATAAATCAGTTGTGTGCACAGAGACAGAGTTCGGCAAACTCTGCGGGCCTGATTCACAGAACTAACTTACGTAAAAAACGTAAAATTAGTACTTTTTGGTATTCACAGAATGAACTTACTCATTTCGGTATTCACAGAAGTTAGTAGTCCTAACTTTAGGACTCCTAAATGCCTTCTGTGAATACCGAAAGTCTTAAAGTTAGGATTTTTCTCAGTTTAGGAGTAGTAAAGTTAGGAGTAACTTTACTACTCCTAAACTGAGAAAAATCCTAACTTTAAGACTTTCGGTATTCACAGAAGGCATTTAGGAGTCCTAAAGTTAGGACTACTAACTTCTGTGAATACTGAAATGAGTAAGTTCATTATGTGAATACCAAAATGAGTAAGTGTATTCTGTGAATACCAAAAAGTACTAACTTTACGTTTTTGACGTAAGTTAGTTCTGTGAATCAGGCCCATCATGTCAGGCGTCTGGGCCCGCTCATAAAATGGGCTAACATAAAGGGAAACAGGCGTTCCAAGACAGAAGCATGCTCGTGACTGATATACATTGAAATGTACCCATTCTATGCTGTGTACCTTTGTCATACAGGCAGTACATGAGATAAAGTTTGACATTACATACCATGCGATGTAACATGAGCTCCTGAAATATCCTGGATTAAATAATCCGAAGAAATGTAGGTTGGTCCTATAGTATCTTGAAAGACACAATGCATCTATAGAATTGATATAGGAAATTCATCTTAGAGTCACTGACCCCCGTAGATTTTCAGCTCAGTAGGGGTTCCGGTCGTATATATCTTCCATCAGCTCTTATTCGAGAGGGCTAGTCATACTAATACGCAAAAATATTGATTATAAACATGAAAGCATGGTCAGAGACCTAGAGGGTGATCCGGGCCACACTTCTAGACCAGCCTGTGGTTACTTTAAATGTTTACAGTCCCAACACTGATAGTTCCTATTTGTTCTTTGACTTGACAGAAATATGCCACCAAAACACGTATTGACTGATAATATGGGGGGATACTTCAATTTTGGGATAGACAAGATAAAATATTGCTCGCTTCAAAGTTCTCGCGGACGCTCTGAGATACGAATTAGGGTTGCTAGATCTTCATCAAGCTTGTCTTGTCATCTAGAGTATACTTCGGGTGGTGCTCACATAACTTACTACATTGGATCCCGGAACAAAAATATCTCCCCAGAGCGCAGTCAAACCACTCTCTGGTGTTGCTGTAGGTATCCTTCCCGACTGATTCTAGTCGATTTCGTCCCTTGAGATTCCCATCCTGCATGCTATTAGGCCCACGCTTTAGAGTGGGGGTAACCACCATGATACAGGAATACTTCGAATTAAATGTGAGGATGGTACATTCATACGCCACTGTATGGGAAGCACTCAACGCAGTTATTCGAGGTACATGCATGTCAAAACAATTTGGAATATTAAAAGCAATATCTACCTTGCTTACAATGCTAGAAACCAAAATCAAAAATCTTGAGAACCGCCCCATGAAGGGCCCAAATATCGTGGATCACTCAGAGATACACGTGGCCATGTTGGTTTTTAGAGAGACTTAGGACAAGGAGGTAAGCGTTATGGGGAAGGAGATGCAGGCCCAAATGTTTGGCAGGGTAAATGCCCTGGGTGGAGCCCAGTGGATGGCGGAACCCTTTCGTTGCTCCTCAAGGACTGCACAAAAATCAATATTATTCCGAGCATATGTAAAAAAAAATGGACCTTAAATTAACATCACTGGACATTGCCAATAGATTTATTAACTATTAGAGAATTATATTCCAGCAAGGTACACTTAACTGACTTACCAATTGCTTAATACCAAAAAGACATCGCTATGGCCCGTCTGAAACACTAAGATCGGTTACCTCTAAATGATATGCTCACTATAGAGGAGATATCAGAGGCCACTGCTAATCTAGCTACGTGAGAAGCTAATGGCTTTGATGAGATGCCTCACTGCAGAATTCTATAAAGCATATAGCGAGCCCCTGTGCCCACACATCTCAAAAAGTATATAATGAAGCCCTCACCAAAGGCCAGATACCACCCACACTACGAGAAGCAATAATTATAACCCTATTAAAGCACAATAAAGACCCACAACTTACTAAATCGTACTGTCCGCTGTCCCTTCACAATGTGGATAGTAAGAATCTTGCATACACGAGGGGCTCGGTATCACAGCTATATAAGATGACAATTAGCAAACGTCCAATATGTTGCATACTGGCAATGGCACTTTGGGTGAAAGATTTGGGAAAACTATGGGACGTTAGTAAATGGTCCCACTGTTATGCCTATCTTGAAGCTATCTCAGTGAATCTGTAAATTATAAACACAATTTCCTACACATTAAATGTATCCATAGATTATACCTTACTCTGGCCAAACTACACAAATTCAACAGTTCCAGGCCTCACGAGTTTTCCCACTGTTACCATCCAGCGGCTGATTTACTACATCTTGCTTGGACATGCAGACATATTGATACTTATTGGCACACTATACTAGATAAGATATCTAAGATACTTGAATACGAGGCACCACATATGCCAGATATGGCTATACTTAGATATGTAGCCAATGCACCAAAGCCTGTTAGATGTCTTTATGCTCTACTGTTATTGCTTGCTAAGAGAGAGCTAGCCTTGCATTGGATGAAAGACCCAGGACTTACCTTAGATAGCTTTGTTAGCAGTGTTACTGTCTGTAATATCAATGCAGAAACATTCGCAAACATGCAGCCTAGAAAATCTAGGCCTAAGGATATATGTACTTAGAAAGTCAACAGGCGGAACACCCGAATACCCAGCTGGCTCTGTCATCCCTGTCTAAGATACCTCTTGTCACTGTGAACGGAGTCAGAGGGGACATTCAGTGGGGTGTAACTCAGACTACATACTTCTTACTAGGATCAGGTCTATATATAATTTTTTTGTTTGGAAAATGGACCCTGATTTCAAAATATGTACACGGAAATGTTATGATGTCACAAATATTGTTGTTATACTCTGTAAAAGTGATGAAACCTTGGAATGTATTGCATATATTAATACAACAAATTTCAAATATAAAAGTTAAAAAAAGGAAAACAGCAATGGCGCGCTGATTCATCTGATACTTTATACTGCAGATATCACAACCATGTTTTTTTCCTAATAGGGTAATTGTCTTTGAAATGATATAGCAAATTGAACTGAATACTAGTCGAGGGTTGGGTAGGGTTGTCACTTGGCCATTTTTTTTACTGGTATGACCAGTATTTTAATGTCAAATTTGGTACACAAATTAGGTAAATCATCAAAAGCTGGCATTCCCCCCCCCTTATCAAACACAGTTAAAATAACATATACAAGAAGACATCACCTATAAAAGTGCTATAGAGTTGCCTAAATGAGCCCTGACTGATCATTTAAGTAAACATGGACATAAAAGCAAACTTTAAAATGAATGCAAACGAATTTATATAAATGTCTATACAAGCATTATATCCCAGCCCTTACAAAATCATAAAACATGAACAAATGGCCGGTATTGGTATTTTTCTCTGGGAAAGGTGGCAACCCAAGGGACAGCTGATGATAGTAGATTTGGGGCAAGCCAGCAAATTGATAAGGAGAGCCGCTTGGCTCTAAGAGCCAAAGCACGAGCCTTGCCATCAAAAGATTTGACAGGAAAATGATACAACAAACATCATGTAAATATATGAGAGTCTTTAAAATTAAAAAAGCAATCTTAAGTTCTTGTGTTTCGCTTTAGTGCATTAGGTTATTTCACTGCACATTTGTTAAAATGAATGGTTTACAAACAACCTTGTTATCCCCTGGTCAAATATCAGTGCCATGAATGAACCAAGAGATGTCAGTTTATCATAAGCATCGTCTATATCATCAATATTGGTTTTATAGGGGACAACAAATACTGTTGAGTAAACTATACACAAGTGAGGTTTTTAAATAGAGGACATCGTGAACTCAACTCCTTTGAGGTTCTCTCCGATCTGACACTCAGTCAAAAGGGGCACAGTGAAGGACAGTGATTTGATTATCACTTAATGTGGCTAAGTTTTGAAGGTAGGATTTGTACCTAGGTTTCCTTGTTAAACATTGTGCAATGCAGCTTTTTCATGGCTATTTCCTTCTCTCTCCCTTTTAATACTAAAAGGCAGTGTTTTGAGTTTAATTATTTCATGGCCTAAATTAGTGCACTATGATCAACAAATACAAGATTTACGTGTTAATTCAATCTGACTGCATATATAAAAAAGATGTCAAAATATGTCTCTGGTACTAAGTACAGTGTTTAGTGTAAGGGTAGGCATGAGTCTATTATAGCCTTACAGCCCCCTTATAGCCGATTGCTATACCGATTGCTAAAGGCCCTGAACCCAAGTTATAGGCCCACGCTGGAGGCGAGAGCTTATAAAGAGGGTAAGGGCCTTTAACAACCAGTATATCCCGAGGCAGAATGGCTATAAGGCTTTCAGAACATTCCACTCACTGAGAGTACAATGTTCTAAATTATAAAGGGAGAAATATGAAGACAAACATTGGAATATTGGAGCTCCGGGTTTATACCAAATATTATAAGCCCAGAGCTACTCTATTGTCTTCATGTGCGCACTGGTCTGAAAACTCCCAGTGAGTGAGTCTTAGCATCATCACTCAACAGACTTAATCGACTACAAGCACACAATTGTGACCAATGAGGAACTCAGGTGCCTAGGGCTATCCTCTCTCTACTTCACATGTATGTCCACATCTTATGTGTACATAACAAAGTGGCAACAGTACTTTCCCTATGAAAATACACATTTTGAAACTACTAGGATCCAGAAAACATATATCATGGACTTTCAGACGGTGTAGCCATCACCTCCTGCTCATTGGGTCTTCTCATAAAATATACCAATAGTGTTTGTTTTTTTCTGGCCAAATTTCATTTGAATTTGGAAGAATTATTTACTTATCTGAATAAGCAATCATTTTATCAAGGCATCATTATATGTGGTGTCATGTGTTGCAGTGCCACATGATGATCCAGCTCCCACAAGCAATCAGTACTCCTTTGTGTGTTACCTCAATAGTGACATGGCCTATTTAACAGGCACTATAGTATTAAGCTAGGAGGCTTGCATGCTGGGCCTTGTTAGCCTCTGTGTCTTTAATGAAATCTTGATTCTCTCTTCATAACAATTGGACGATCGCCATTTCATTATGCATGTTGTAAGCCTCTCAATGCCACGCTATGCACATGCTCCACAGGCTGCAAATAAAAGTTAAAAGTGTGCAAACACTCCTGCATTTGACCAATTTGCAACTTTTAAAATCTCATTCAATTTTCATCCAGACCAAACCTCGCCATAGCTCTCTTGTAAAATGTGCTCCAGACTTGGTTAAATCCACACCAGCTTCACTAATAACACACCTCACTCATCTAGAAATTGTAGCTGATGACACTGCCCTGTAAGGCTTTAGACAAGAGATCAACAGCTGATCCGCCCACATACTCTGGAGTCTTACGTTCTACTCTTATAAGCTTGCATACAGTACACAACACATAATTTCCTAGGAGACGTGGGTAAAACGTACTATCAGACATCAGAAACCCTCGTAAAAGAAATTAAACAAAGCAAAGTTGCTAAATTCTGACTCAACTGCTGTAAACTTATATAAGAATTACCCCGCCAGGTACAAAAAAGACAAACTTAACATCCCATAAATACTCATAACAAAATTTAGGCAGACACCTAAGTCTTATTCTCTTCATTACTCAATAGATTAAAACATCACAACCCATAGAACAACCATTTATCAATGAATGTCTTGTCGATGTTTCTGATCTATAGCAATTTATAGTTCTTCAACTCACCCCTTTCTTAAACAACTCTGCAAGAAAAATTGCAACCTCAGCTACATGAGCTTCCACGTGATCCACACACCTCTCCAAGATCCAACTACTCCATGGCTTCCAAATACTTCTGTTATGTTTCCTAGTTTCTGGTGCCCAAGACTCATCCAATAATTCCTCAGTCTCTCCCGTCCTGAAAGACCTGCGCTACTCTCCAAACAAGAAGACCATATGTTTTTTGCATAACCAAAGGATGATCTTCCTCTTCTGGACCTGCTGACAAACCTTTTGTCGCAGGTTTTAAAAAAGGCTCCTTCACAGCAAACTCCATAGCCCCTGGAAACCAAGCCTGAGAAGGCCAAAACAACATCAGCAGAATCAACCTTCATTTCTCTTTCCTCATCTTCAACAGTAATCTCTGAATCATCGCAAAAGGTGGGAAAGCGTACCCCCTTTGAAGATTCCAATTCTGTTGAAAAGCACCCACTGCCTTGACTCCTGGATCTGTCCTCCAGAGGAATAATGATTTACCTGATTTGCCAATTAGCTTGCAAACACATCTACATTCTATTGGTCCTAAAATCTCTAATATCTTCTTGAAATATTTCCTGCTCAACTTCCAATTACAGAAATCCTTTAGAAACTGTTGTTTCTCCCTGGTAAGTACTCCACCTTCAAATGAAACTTGTGTTCCATGTAAAACACCATCACTCTTTTGCCAAGTCTGCCAACCTCTTCGATCTGCTTCTGCCCAATCGATTTATATATGACACAGCAGTTACATTGCCCGTGTGCATCTAGACTACATTGTTTCTCAAAATCTCACTGAAACGCTATAAATCATTCAGAACTGACTTCATCTCCAAACAATTTATGTGTAACAATTCTTCCTGCTTTAACGATCTGCTCCCTGTTGTCTGTTGGTTCAAATGAGCATTCCAGCCTAAATTGCTTGCATCTGTCTCAAAATCTGTAGAGTCTTCGAAAATTGCTCTTCAATTCCATGCCTCCAGATTGCCCAGCCACCAAAAAACTCTCCTCTCTGGCCTCCTGCTTAAGACTGACTACCTCTGCATACCACAGACCTTGTCTCAAACCTGAAGTTTTTAACCTCTGTAATGCTCAGTAATGCAGAGGCACTGGGAAAATAGTCTGAGTTGATAGAGACATAAGGCCAATCACTTGTGCCAAATTTGTTCTCCTCTCAAGACTACACAAATCTCCCTCTTTATCAACTTTAACTTCTTTTCTGTTGACAACAATCTGAACTGCAGCTTTATCTATCTTGAACGCTAACAATTTGATCTCCATTGCCAGAACTAAAATGTACTTTTTACATTGATAACAAAACCCAAGCTCTCCAGCAAATCCTTTGTCCATTTTAAATGAGTGAACAGCACCTCACTCTTTTCTCTTTCAGAAATGCTTCAACCAGACGAAGCACCTTTGCAAAAGACCAAGGAGCTGAAGATAGTCCAAAAGGCAGACAACAGAACTGAAACAATCTTCCTCTCCATCTGAATCTCAGAAACGTCTGACTCTCCACATCTACTGAAATAGTGAAATATGCATCCTTCAAGTCCAAGTTCACCAACCAGTCCCTTTTCTTGCAATTTGTCCCTCAAACGATGTATTCCCTCCATCTTGAATGTTTGTACAACAAAACCTGTTTAGATCCCTTAAATTGATTACCAGCCACCATACTTTGTCTTTTTTCTTGACTAAAAAGATGTTGCTGATAAACTGAATCACTCCTTTTTCCAACATCTTTTTTTTTTTTTTAAGCTTTATTCATTGTATAAATTACTGACCATTCTATATAATCACAAAACATTTTTCCGGAACAAAAAAACATCATCTTGACCTCTGAGTCAAACAAACTTATGTGAACCTTGTCCAAACAAATCTCCCTTTTTTCTGTCCTTTGGTGTGGAATCTCTAAGAAATCTATTCTGAACCCTAGAATAGCTTCCAAAACCCATGGATTGGACATCATTTCTCTCCAACTGTGATAAAATAATTGAAGCCTTTCTAGCATCTTTAATACTCACCGTAAACTCCCCCCTTAATTTGTCCTTTTCCCCTGCTTGCACCTCCTCTCCCAGATCTGCCTCTCTGGGGAAAAAAGCCACTGAAAGACTGGAAACCTCTTCCTGTTCCTCTTGACTAAAAATAGTATTGAGACTTGTGGATCCCTCGGCTGGCAGCCAGTCTCCTCCTGCCAGCACTTACACAAGCATTACTCCAAACACCTTCCTCATGTTTAATTGTACCTTATTTAGGGCAGTAACTGTAGAAACATACTTACCCAGAGTTCTGACCAAACGTTCTCCAAACAACAAAACTTTTGGTTCTTCTAAAGGTTCTTTTGCGGCCATATCACCCAACCTAGGATCTATGCTCATCATAACAGCCTTCTTATGCTCCAAAATAAGTCCTGCATTAGCATTGCCTAAAAAGCAGATAGCCCACTGGCTCCATTCATGGAGAAGATTAACATCAATGTCTAATCCCTTTAAATGAGCGTCCTCTGCCATGTCCAAAATACGTGAAAGTGGACCTAAAAAAGCATCTAAAAGTTTATCCTGGCACTGTTTCAAACACCTTTCAAAACACTTTCTAGGGTCCCTTCCCATTTTAAATAGAAAAGATATTAACTCTGGTCCAAATATGGTGTTACACACACCTCTTCTTTAATCACTAACCTTGAACATTCAGCTCTCATGACATTACAAGCATCTATTTCAAGTGGCTTTCGTATCCAAAACTTAAAAAACATAACCACATGTTTCAATGGCCATAAGATATTGTCTTCCTTTGGATTCTTCAATACCTCGAAAGATGAAGGATTATTCAAATCCTCATCCAGAGTAACCATATTATCTAGATCTCATTGTATATACAAAAATATACTCATCTAGATCATTTACACCGTCTCAAATCCCATTAGAGTAACCTTCAAGCACATTTGAAATTTCATTAGACAGCAGTCCTCCATGTGTGCCGGGAAGGGCACCTTTTTTTTATGTATTACTAAAGACATCCATCATATTCTTACCACTGCCTTTTTTAGAATCACCCCTCTTTATTTCTAAACCTACTTTACTCTTATGCTCAATATAATTACTCTTCTTTGCGACTTTACCTCCTTTCTTATGAGATCTACTAGCTTTGTCTTCTGACAAATTCCAATACTCCTCATCTGAAGGAGATTCTCGCCTTCTTTTCAATAATAAAGCCTCTACTGTTTCTTCAACAGTATTCTTTAATTTCTCACCAATATATCTTTTAACAATTTCCTCATTATTCCCGGCTGCAGAATTACTCAAAGGCTACATACTTTCTGACATATCTTCCTTTAAAAAAGTATTTAATCTCAATCCTTCAAACAAACTATGTCCCAAACCCACATTCAACTCTCAAATCAAATTACCACTTATAATAAACTAAAGCCCAATACTCCCCGTCAAAGCAGTACTAGAAAAAGAAAGCCTCTTGAACTCATAAGAATCATCTTCTCGTACAAACGTGAACTTGCGCTAACGCGCAACCTACTCGCCCCATGTACTTGGGCCCAACTTAAAATGGCAGCTAAAACTTGCAATACTTTGGGCCCGCTCAGTCCTTTCTCTATTTCTAAAACTTGCTTTGACAGCAGCACATGAACGTACCAGCCTTTCCCGCCTGAACACGGTTGCTCCAGTGTTTGAAACCAGCCAGCTGTACCTGTCTGAAAATGTGCTCCTATATAGTATGTGCTAAGCAAGGCGCTGTTTGTTACATTAAAAATACCAAGCGGTAAGACCCATGACTTTAAAAAATGGGCCTAGAGCCCTAAAACCCGCTAAAGCTTCTCTGCGTCTGTCGTTCCCTACAAATAAACATGACACACATGGATCTTAGAACAAAATTCCCCTTATAACGAAGCCCTCCATTAATTGGAAAAAAGCGGCATAAAACTAAAGCAATTAAACAATTAAACATCACTAAATAATCACTGATTAAAAACTTTAAAACTTAAATCGTTAGAAATTCGAAAAAACTTAACGTGAATGACCAACACATATAGAAAATTGTCTACTTATCTGTAAGAAGCAGCACAGAAAACAGGAAGAATAGTGGATGCAGGAGGTTTATATAGACTATGATTAAATTCTATGCTTTACGATGGTATACGGTTCTTTAAAGGTGCTGCTGTAATTGGAGCACCAATAAAAGAAAACGCATAATGCTAGCCTCCAGTCTTGTAATGAAGTCGCAGTGATTTGGCTCATTCTACAATGGTGAGCTGACAGTTCTCCATAGAACATGAGTTAATTCAGGCTTAGACTTGGATGCTGGAATTTGGAAATGAAAATAGGAAGGTACTCTGTTTTAGTGTGATTTGAGTTTGAGTTGGTCTGTTGTCATCCGGGTTAGAGCCTGGGAAATGGTTTTAATGTCTGTGGAGAAAGGACTTTTTCAGATAGATCTGAGTGTCATCACCAGTGGTAAGGGGTGTTTCAGTCTATGAAGGCTGTGGTAAGTGGTTCCATACATATGGTTTGAGAAAGCGGGAGAGAGTATGAAACCTTGTTGTATGTCTTGTTGGAGCACTTTGGGGCAGGAGAGTAGGCCAGTTTTGTGTATTGGCATCAGTTCTCTAGGTGTACCAAGTCAGTTAGATATGCCACCAAAATGCCCAATAATACCCTGCTCATATTTTCACATATCACATCACATATGACACCACCAATCACATCACTGATTACTGATGTAGCATATTATTGCATGTAATCGCTAAATGGTGGCTATACTAGCCAACTACAGGAGGAACTTTAGGGGATATGATGACACTTACACTTATTGGAGTCCTTCTAACACCTTTGGGGACATGACTGCACTTTCTGACATTATGATGGCACTTATAGAGCTTACGACTGCCCTTGGGACATATGAGAGCACTTCCTGGATATAAGAAGGGCTTCATAGTCATGTAAATATGATGAGGACATCTATTGACTGTTATTTGAACTGTAGCCTTTACTCTCCATGTAATCTCCCTGAATGATATTGAAGTCTTTCATTTCCATGTAATTTCTGTGCAGACAGCTCTAGAGTGTTACTGGATCTGCAACCTTTCATTTCTATGTAATGTCACCTGTGATGCCACATTAGTGACATCATTGATGATACTATTGATCATCTTGCATGCGATACCAAACTTGATGCAACAAAAGATGTAATTCGCAATGACAATTGTGCTGCATTGTGTTTATTTTATTTATATTACGCTGCTAGTGCCATATATGAACTTACATTATGAGTTCCTACAAACAAAACATAACAGAGTGCATGGACAAGACCACTCGAAAGTACATGGTGGGAAGAGTGGAATACAAGCAGAAAGAAGCAGCCACTGGTGTTAGGAAAACAAACTGGTATAAGAGTTGTACATAGCTAGAATAATGAATACTACAAACTCAGGAACTACTGCCCCATCTCTCTGCTCCCCTTTCCTGCCAACGTCCTCAAGAAGGCCATCAACCACCAACTTACTGAACAGCTGGAGAACAACAATCTTTGGGACAATTCCCAATCTGGATTCCGAACCAACCACAGCCCCGATCAGCCCTGATTGCAGCCACAGACAACTTCAGATCCCTCCTCGACCAAGGAAAAACAGCTGCCTTGATCCTCCTCGACCTCTCAACAGTGTTCGGCACTGTATCACACCACACCTTGATCAAAAGGCTTCACAACATTGGAATCCAAGGAGACGCCCTCAAGTGGATCGCCTCATTCCTCTCAGATAGAACACAGAGAATTTGCCTTCGCCCTTCACCTCAGAACCCAACAACACCATCTGTGGCATCCCTCAAGGTTTGTCTCTCAGCCCTACCTTGCTCAACACCTACACGACTTCCTTGGCCAATGTTGTCACATCGCATGGACTGAACATCATATCCTATGCTGACGATACCCAGCTCATCCTCTCACTATCACCCATCCGCCATGCACACCAACTTCCACAGATGCATGACAAACATTGCCGACTGGATGAGAGACAATTGCCTACAACTCAACATCGACAAAACTGAAGTACTGATCTTCGGGAGCAACACCTCCCCATGGAACAACACCTGGTGGCCCCCTGAACTAGGACCATCACCCACTCCAACTGATTGTGCCTGCAACCTTGGCATCATCCTAAAGAGTAAGCTCACCATGAAAAAATAGATCTTCGCAGTCTCATCCGCCTGCTTCCTCACTCATCGTATGCTTCACAAGATTTTCAAGTGTGGCTCGCCATAGACACCAGACACACTGTCATGCAAGTCCTGGTCACCAGCCGACTGGACTACGGCAACGTCCATCAATGTAGTAATCACCTCACACCTCCTCAAGAGGCTGAAGACAATACAGAACTCAGTGGCCAGACTTATCCTAGACCTCCCTAGATGGACCCACATCACCCTCCACCTCAAGAAGCTCCACTGGCTTCTCATTCAGAAGAGATGCCAGTTCAAGATGCTGATCCACACCTTCAAAGCCCTCCACAACCAGGGACCAGGTTACATCAACCACTGACTGAAACTTCAACCTTCCTTCTAGACACCTGCGCTCTTGCCTCCCACTACTACGCCCACACCCCCTGCATCCGTCGCAGCAACAGTGGAGGACACTCCTTCTCCTTCCTCGCTGTGAAATCCTGGAACAACCTCCCTCTCCATCCACAAACCTCATCATCTCTGCTGGAATTCAGAAAAGTACTCAATATCTGGATGTTCAACTGAGCTCTCTGCAACAGTACTCTCAGTGCATGGATACCCTCACGGGTGATTAGCCACACTTTACAAATCCTGATTGACTGATATAGAATTTTACGTGTATATGTTCACATGAGCAGCAGAGAAAATTTGATGAAAGGTTGCACATTCAGACGACGACAGCATGCAGGTTTCTCTGTATTTTATCAACCTGCGAGCGTTTGTATAGTAGTTTAGTACCTTGTTGTGCCTAGACTTTCAGATGCCATGAGTATATTAGTTTTGATCTAGATTTCCAATATGAGCCAATATAGAGTCTGCAATGGAGAGGTAGTCATGCTTTTTCAGCTCAAATAATATTCAGATCAACACATTTTGCACAGCTTGTAGTTTAGAAAAACGGGCCTTTTTGCGAAGATTTGGCTGTGATTTACTCTTGTATTATTCCTGAAATGCAGGAGTAAGTCAGGATCTCTTCTGGCTTTCTCCTGTACTTCATGAGTAAGCCAGGAATAGTACAAGAGTCTGCCACACTTACTCATACACCAGTCTTTGTGATTTGGGCCCAAAGGTTACATCTGTGTTATCAAATGTAAGATAACGAGCAGTGCTTTGGGTGGGATGGTTGTGTAACTAACTACTCCTGGAGAATTTCAGTATAAGTTTTTTGAATCATTAACAAAAATGTTTTCAGAGCATTTCTTGGATTTTATAATATATCCTTGATTCATTACCTGCAATACCCACAGATAAAGACTTCTGATTGTTCCCTGAGAGTACTGCATGTCTATTCAGAGCAACTATGCCTGCAGTGACAGGAGCGATACCAAAGGGGATGATGGACGGAGCGCTTGAGCAAATCAAACACTCACCCCCAGTCAACTGATCTGGGTTTAATCCATCATCATTCTTTAGCTCACTCCACCACCCCAGTTCAGACATGGCCATATGCAAATCAGTCTGACCCTGTGCCTCATGGGAACAGTCCAGCCCGAACTGCCAAGCCATGTCTTCCCTGGACCGGAAACAAGCATCCTGGGACCGGTTTCTGGCTATTCAGCCGTCATCAGCCAGGCTAGCTTGAATCCAGTGGCAAAGTGAGCAAGGGACCCACGTCTGGGCATACCCTGCCAACTTAGGGCGAACAAAGCGATACCAAAGGGGATGATGGACGGAGCGCTTGAGCAAATCAAACACTCACCCCCAGTCAACTGATCTGGGTTTAATCCATCATCATTCTTTAGCTCACTCCACCACCCCAGTTCAGACATGGCCATATGCAAATCAGTCTGACCCTCTGCCTCATGGGAACAGTCCAGCCCGAACTGCCAAGCCATGTCTTCCCTGGACCGGAAACAAGCATCCTGGGACCGGTTTCTGGCTATTCAGCCGTCATCAGCCAGGCTAGCTTGAATCCAGTGGCAAAGTGAGCAAGGGACCCACGTCTGGGCATACCCTGCCAACTTTGGGCGAACAAAGCGATACCAAAGGGGATGATGGACGGAGCGCTTGAGCAATTCAAACACTCACCCCCAGTCAACTGATCTGGGTTTAATCCATCATCATTCTTTAGCTCACTCCACCACCCCAGTTCAGACATGGCCATATGCAAATCAGTCTGACCCTGTGCCTCATGGGAACAGTCCAGCCCGAACTGCCAAGCCATGTCTTCCCTGGACCGGAAACAAGCATCCTGGGACCGGTTTCTGGCTATTCAGCCGTCATCAGCCAGGCTAGCTTGAATCCAGTGGCAAAGTGAGCAAGGGACCCACGTCTGGGCATACCCTGCCAACTTAGGGCGAACAAAGCGATACCAAAGGAGATGATGGACGGAGCGCTTAAGCAAATCAAACACTCACCCCCAGTCAACTGATCTGGGTTTAATCCATCATCATTCTTTAGCTCACTCCACCACCCCAGTTCAGACATGGCCATATGCAAATCAGTCTGACCCTGTGCCTCATGGGAACAGTCCAGCCCGAACTGCCAAGCCATGTCTTCCCTGGACCGGAAACAAGCATCCTGGGACCGGTTTCTGGCTATTCAGCCGTCATCAGCCAGGCTAGCTTGAATCCAGTGGCAAAGTGAGCAAGGGACCCACGTCTGGGCATACCCTGCCAACTTAGGGCGAACAAAGCGATACCAAAGGGGATGATGGACGGAGCGCTTGAGCTCGACCTGTGCACAGTAGCCTTGCCCTCAGTGCCATAGAGCAGTGGGTTCTTAATCTGTGGTCCACGGACCTCTGAGGGTCTGCAAAGTGTACTCAGGGGGTCCGCGACTGCTTAGAAAATTAAATATTATTAATAGATTAATAAAGTGTATATATATGAAGAAGAAAAATGTAAAGGGAAAAATGTTAAAACGTTCTGTAAATGCGAAGGAATTTGAAATTGGAGTCTAAAAATTAAGTCGGTATCCTCAGATTGATTCATCGGAGCAGTGCAAATGCATCAAACAGAATATAGTATGAACGATGAGTGGTCTAAATTGAGCTTAGAAAAGCTCTAACCTTCCCATTAAAATTCAGTTTTTATAAATATTTGTTTGTGAATTAAATAAAAGATTTCATGATTAATGTATTTGTTTGGATGAATACTTGTTTCTGTATTTTTTGTGCATTGTTTTGTTTCAGGTCATCGAAAATGCATATGTCAGGGTCTCTACCTTCCCATAATGACTCAGTGAGGGTACTCGGATTCTAATAATTATTCAGTGGGGGTCCCTGGGTTACAGTAATGATTAAGTGGGGGTCCATAGAAGTCAAATAATTAAGAAGCACTGCCATAGAGGATGACTCCCAACCTTGCCCGCTGGGTACTGAATCGAGGGATGGCTGGCCCACTTACAGCCTGGGGCCAAGCCCTGAGCGCCGAACCCCTGCCACAGCTTTCGCAGGTCACGATCAGTTATAGATATGTGCAATGAAAATTAAAGCGTACAGAACAAAAACAGTAGTATCTATCTATATTTGTTTTGAACGATGCCCTAAAAAATATATCTATATACTTTCCAGTTATGTCTTGATCATTTGGAACCTGGTTGTGCTCTAAAAAGGTGAACATAAAAAGTTGAGGTTTTCGTGTGTCTTCATGGTATAATACATTTCTTATTTTCTAAGTGAAATATTTTTAACTCAGAAAGGCAAATATTGCACGAAGAAATTTAAGCATAAGGATGCATAGCCCCCTGGCCAGCACTATCCACAGAGAATTTGACCGGCAGGCATGACGGGTCACCAGGCCCCAGTGGGATTAGCCCTGGAGCAGGGTCCAACAATTAATGCAAATCTCTAGCAAACATTTTTGTCAAGAAAATTTAGCATACCTGTAAAAAAAAAAAAAATAGACGATGGATCTCTCAGTTGTGATCGCCAATTTTCTAGCTTTGCTCTTCTATTTCCAAGTGATGTTATTCAAGGAGGCATGTGAAAAAAAGCCTGAGGCTGGCAGGTAGGTATTCTTCCAGCAGCACACCTGAAAGGCAATTTTAAATTGCAGACAATAATCAATAGAAATGTTAAATCATGCTTTTCGACAAAGAGGCATTTATCTTGACCATTGTAAACAAGCGTTCATCCTTCCCTTTTTATGATAAGAAGTCATTCCGATCCCAATAATCCAATCAATTTTTATCCACTGTCCTCTCTCCCTCTTATAATAGTAAAATCACTGAAGCCAGGGTTATGACTGAAATGCAAGAATATGTGGGAATCAATGCACTGGTCTCCGATTCCCAGCTCTCTTTCCACTGCATAAGCGCAGTAATGCTCCTTACTCTGTAATTAAGAAAAAGTATGAAATGTGTATTTATTAGTGATCACAAAAAAGAGAATTCAGCGACCAGGGCTTCCTATGGCAAATGCCACAAAGTAGAGGTCCTCGGGTATAGTATCATCACACCTTTATAGACCATATAGTGGGCGTTTCCCGTGGAGAGAAGAGTTTCAGTTAGTATCAGGCGAGGATATCAGTTACTTTTGCAGCGAGCCTCTGACTTTATTTTCTCTCAGTGCAAGTCTCATTCAGTGTTTAGTAAATTCTGCACCTTGCTTCTTTTCTCGCTTATTCTTGCCCTGGCCCATCCCTGCCTTGACCTGTTGTTTCAGAGCAGCAAAGTTCACCTTTCTCCACAGTTGCCCTGCATGTACCCTCATAAACCTCTGGCCATTAATAAACAAGTTAAACATTGCATTCACACACAAACAAAAGATGGCACCAACATAACTGTTTTAAAGTTACAATTCTCCTAAAAGCTTCACATGGTGCCTCTAGTCGCACTATCCATATATCTTTGGGTCTTGCACATGAATGAAGCACAGGACATTGGTTCTGCCATGCTACGTGCACAGTTGTATTATTTTATCTCTTTTGTGAGAATTATTCAAATTTAAATAACTTGTTTGTATAAAAACTATCACGACAGCGATTACTATTACCCATCTCAAATATGGCCATTTCGTTAAACATGAAAACATGCCTCGACCCTTCTAGTAAGTGAATAACACAATCAACGAATGACACAAAGATCCCTGCAACTGGCACCAAACCTGGTAAGGTCTCTCTCCAAAATCCATTGGGTTCTCGGATAGCAGAGAGCGCTAACTTTCAATGCAGTGCCCGGTGCCAGTGGCCAGGGCAGGCCGCAGGGCATTTCTTAGACAAGTTGGGAGCTGCAGACTGGTCCTGCCCCCTATCGGCGTTGGAGGATATCCCTTACTTGCCAAACTTCACAAGAGTTTCCAAACGCGATAATCAATGTCAAAAATCTAAGTAACATATTTTAGATGTCATGCAATCACGTTTAATTGGATGGATAGGTCTTCAACTGACACCGTGGGTGGCAAAGCAAAGACTTTACGCTGACAAGGTAATAAATCAGATTTCACTTTTACAAGGTTTTTTATAATACAATAATTATATTGAAACAAGCACTGAAACACATGCTATGTTTTTTGCAAATTCAAAATTGTCTTTTCTTTTCTTGAGTTCTCTCAACGGGTTTATGCAGCCATCACACTGGTACTCTCTGAGCTTGACAACCCTAACTGCATTTCTTTAGAGGCACCCACATTTCTCCTCCTGTGGCTCCAATGGATCTCAAACTCGGCAGTCTGGCAGCTCCAGCACCCTTAATCTTGGACATCATTATCACAACGCCACAAATATTGGCCTGGCTCCTAGTAACCAAATCAATCTTCTTCAAGGCAATCTGCATTGCACAATAGCAGTGTTGTAGCCAGTGTGTAATGGGCCTTAAAAGCAGTGCTTAATTTGAGCCAGTGGTTTCCGGTGCAGAACCAGCATTTAATCATCAACACAGCGCATTTCATGAGCACCAGTTAAGGACACATTCAGTTATGGTAGGCACGGGGAGATTAAGTGATTTGCCCAGGATCCGAGACTCGAACCTGGTTCCCCAACTTCGAAGTCGGCAGCTCTGGCCAGTACGCCATATCCTCTCCCCACTTTCACAGTTAGTAGTAGGATTGTTCTGTTTTAAGCAGCGCTAACAGGAGAAATTGGCTGGTGCAAGCTGCCTCCTGACGAGAGCCCTGGCATTTACGTTTTCAAATTAACCACTGCCTTAAAGCAAGGAAGGAAACGGGCCCCCTGTCCACTGTTTGAGCTGTGAAATACAGCAATAATCAGGGTTCCGTGGGGCCCTCAGGCCCCTGGGGTCCGGTACCACTGCACCTGCTGTACCAATGGAAGCTACGCTACTGCACAGTAGGCAATCAACGGCGTAGGCCTCCAGTTCCTGCAACAAAAACCCACAGAAGAACCTCTGAAGCTGCACTACTGAGTAACAACCCCAGGTCCAGAAACGTTCTTCAGAAACAGTCTGCATTTTCTCCATGTAAACTAACAAGCTCTGAACAACCTTCTTGCACTGAATGGGGCAACTGACATCCCTGCTTTGACGAAAACACAAAAAATCTGGCTGTTACCCTTGCTGGTTCACCACAACTCAAAGGGTTTGCATTCCAGTTAATCAACGCAATGGCAACTGAAGGCATGTCTGTACTAAACAGCTACTCTATCCTCTTTATGAAAACAAGCAAGCATAGTGCGGATATAAACCACAAAGACAAAACTGGAGCACCTCGTTGACCCCAACACTCAGCACCAAAACTTAAAGCTTAGCCCACACTACAACTATTCATCCTACCAACCACAGATGGTCTCAACAGGCTGTGTGCATGCACACAAGTGCAACCTATCAGCCCCTCGACCCATCCTCTGACTATATATCATATTCTAAGTATGCAGAGCACTGATGAGGCCTAACAATGCCCAGATACAATAAAGCGAAAACAAAATTACTACCAGTGGTTGAGATTAATTCAGCCTGTACACCTATTCCACCCATCTAAGTGAATTTCCATAAGTAGGGAGAGGATGCGAATATGTGAGTCCCTATGTTGTTGTGTTGTAGGAATCAAGCTGCTCTTCAATGAAGAAGTCTAACAAGGCTGAAATCAGCCTAGGTTTGCCATTCAGAGGAGATGGCCATCAGTTCAGTCCACTCTGACTTGCTTGGTGGGGCCAGGCTTGGTATGCATGTGATGAGCCTTGTCAGTGATGACCCATTTGAGTCAAAATAAGGGAATGGAATGCAGGGAACAATAATTACAAGTAGCCGAGATTCATTCAAACATTCCATTTATAACATTTTTTGCTGTGTCATTCCGTTCCCTTAAGAAGGGGGTATGCCAATGGGTCTGAAGCTTGCTTTGCCATAAGAATCAATCTGCTCATTATTGATGAGCCTAGCAAGCCTGAAACCAGCCAGAGGTTGCTAGATCTCCTACTCAGAAGGGAAGTTGCCTAGCAGTAATTTATGGACCATCCCGTTTGAGTCCGGGGATCAAGACTGATTTGCTGAGTTGTTCCGGTCTGTAGAGGCACAGATGAGATAACAAAGTGAAAGAATCGTTCATGACTCAAAATAATCACCAGTGGATGATACATACTCAGAAGATCATACACATTTAGATGGTGATGTTTAGTCAGAGGAAGATACTTATTCAGAAATTGATTTACATTCACAGGATAGCACTTAGGGGCTGATTTTGTCTTTGACGGATGGAGTAGTGTCTGATGGGATGGTGCAGGACAATAAGTCCGGCATTCTTACTGTACTCCATCCATAAAAATTTAGAGATGAATGCTGGCCCTGTCGCCATCTCTGTAACTTGAATGGAACTGCCCTCACAGCAGATCTCTTCAAATGACAAAACGTTTGGTGGATGGCACAAGTCAGTTTTGATAGCTATTCACCACACTTTTAACTTTTTTTGTTTTTCAGATAGAAACTCCCAAAGCAGGAGTTTGTTTCTGAGAAACAAAAAATGAGTGATCTCCCCCCCCCCCACATCAGGGTCATCACTGTTTTTTTCTGTCCCTCACCACAAGGCTCCGCTCCCAAATGCAGATACTGAGAACTACATTAGACGGCCTGATCACAAATGTGAATGATCCGTTTTAGGTCCTCCTCAACCCCATGAGGCCTCACTCGACCTCACTACAAGGCTACAAATTGTGCCTTTAATATTGATGCGTCCAGATGGTCACTACAACTTGGACAAGGTATTCATAAGTTATTGTACTTACAGGGGTTACCTCAAAGTTGGAGGTAATCCATCTCACGTGGTCCCGACAAAAGCCTTAGACCATTAGCGGCTGTATGCGGCTGAAACATGTCGACCTTATCACCAAATGTGTAGGACCAGTGATCACATCACCTTTTCTTTTAGCCTTATCCCTATCCTTTTTATCAAGTTTCCTAATAAATATCTTCTCCAGGATAGGATATAATTTCTTTAACCATATGTCACCACTGTCTTCACTTGGACAGTTCTCCTCCTGCTAGGAGGACAGTTTTTCACTTGGAGAATGGGACACTCAAGTAAAATAGACCCGATGATGATGCTACCCAGGACATCACCCCAACGGAGATAATATACACTGTTGGGGGAGAATAAGTGGATGAGGGTCGTAAAGATAATCTTCTATGAACCATCGGTGCGTAGATATTGTGGTTCACTTTTTTTATCATTGGTATTGACGATGGGAGGCTAAGTGAACCTGTTGAATTTGCTTCAATCTCACTCTTTTTTTATGTTCTCTTCCCTACCTTCATCTGTTGACACACAACCCATCTGTGACGCAATGCTTCAGCCATCAATCTGAATTTGGGGTTAGAACACATCTGCCTGAACAATCTGACCATGGCATACTTACCTATATGAGCAGGACCATGATAATACCTAGTTATTGATGGCAAAAGATTATTCAGAAGCACAGGTCTTCCGTCTCCTGAAACCCAAATGTCATAATTTCTCTTAACACAATCTGCTCTGATCCAACTTTGCTGTTCTGCCTCTGACACCTCCTCCTGAAGCCTCTTAATCACCTCTCATGTATCAGCCGTTGTTAACAAAAGGTTGTAATCTGTCTCATCTGTTCCTTCATGCGTATATTCACCACTGAATGTGCAAGCATTATGAGCTCAGTATTTTGCTACTTCGTTGGCATATCTGTTGCCAACGGTCACATAATCATCTCCGATGTGGTGTACAGAACATTTCACAACTGCAACTCGGGCAGGCATTTGCAATGCTTCAAGAAGTTTCCTCACTTGTTCACCATTGTGGATGGGGGAACCGAAAAAGGTCATAAACCCTCTTAGGGGCCATAACTGCCTGAAGTCATGGACAACATCAAAGCCATACTGACTATCGGTGAAAATTGTCACCTTCAGCTGATCTGAGACACAGCATGCTCTAGTAAGAGCAATCGATTCAGCCACTTGTGCAGAAAACACTCCTTGAAGCCAGGAAGCTTCGACTATGCCTGACACTGTACGGATTACGTAGACAGTTCTCAAATTTCCTCCATGGTCTCGCAAACACGAGCCCCCCACAAACAATGAAAAATCAGATTCAGGTAGTGGCTCATCCTGTATATCTGGTCTTGGCGCACAGTTCAGTAACATCGAGACAGTCATGCTCCAATTCGGCCTCATCAGTGTCATTCATTACTGGGAAGGTGTAAGAGATTAGCAGGATTCAGGGTGGCACACCTCTTCAGAGTAATATTGTCGGCTGCAAGTAGGATCTGCTCATACTTGGCAAGGCGGCTGTTTGTCACGTGCTGTGTTCGGGTCCTGGTCAGCAGTATTTCAACAGAATTGGATGCATACCAAAAGGATGACCCATAACAATACTTTCACACCTCTCAATACTGACACCCACAGCAGCCTCGAATTTAAGACATCCAGGCAGCGCTGCAGCTACTGGGTAAAGGGTAGCAGACAAATATGGATCAGGTCTTCGGGCACCTCCATGAAGGTGTGTGAGCACTGAGAGAGCGCAGGCCTCCCTTTCACTGCAGAAAAATGCAAAAGCTTTGCTGTAATGAGGCATTACCAGTGCTGGGGCATGACAGAGGCTTTCTCCCAGCTCTAAGAAGGCAACCAAACAATTGTTATCTCAAGGTACTGGATCCAACACATCACTGTGTGTTGTACAAGGGTCCCGTTCTACTATATAACAGAAACCCCAAAGTACCATCCTGCTCTGCTCAGGCAGCATGACCCTCCCAAATAGGCCCCACCAGTCAGGCCCTGATAGATGTCTTAAATTGCCCACTTTCCTTCCACCTCTTAGCACCTGCCACGTGAAGCCCACCTTCTTAGGTGCACACACACATGTAGGCCCAAACCCACCTTCTTAGATACACCCATGTAGGCCCAAGCCCACCCTCTTAGATACCCACATGTAGGCCCAAATATGCCACTTTAGATACATACACATAGGCCCAAAGCCCAGTGCCTATTGCTATTTATTCTTTAATAAAACAGATCTCGTAGGCTTCACTGATCTGACAGCAGGGATCTGTGCCATCCACCGCGACACTAGCCCCCCTTGGAAATTTCCACAGCTACTGCGTACGTGACATTCTGCTGGTACATCTGGCTGTTTCACAAGCAATGTTTGCAATATTTTTACTTGTGAAACTTTCCGCGCTTGCTTAACTGAAACTGGAAAGACGGCAACGTGACAGAGAAATAATATATAAAATATTAATTTCTGAGCATTTTACGGTAAAAGTTATCCTTTGTTTATGTGTGTTTATTGTTTGCGGTCAAGAGCACCAACCACCTGCTAAAAAAGCCCCTAGTTTCACCATGGTACCACTTCTCAAGTTTTCCGTAAAACTTTCCACTGTTACTGTAAGCGTGCGGTCAAGGGCCCACGTCAAGAACCCACGTCAGACGTGGGTAGGAGTTCTGCAATAAGCCATATAAAAGGTCTACACCTAGGCCTACGCCCCGAACTCTTCAAACCAGTGCTTGCTGCATGGTGAGGGTTCCCGGTCGACCGCTCTTCTGATTGGGCCTAGAACTTCTACTCTCAAGGTGGTAATGCTCTTTTCTAATTACTAGTCTTTTGGCTTTGTCAGCCTCTCTAATTTAGCTCATCTAAACCCAAGCCATTGCATTTATCCTAGCTTAAAGTGTGTAGCCTTGGATGGTTTTGCCTTCTTATTTAAGATCTGCCTTCTAGGCACTTGCCTATTCATCATCTTTAAAGTCAGGGTTGCCCCTTAGGCAGCTGTGCATTAAATAATATCTGCACAGGTATTTTTTCTCCATTTAAACCACTGATTTGTAACATGTCGATGCTTTATTTTTCATCCTGCCCATGTGTTGATGGGCAGCATTAAATGAACAGTTTTCTGTGTTATTGAATTGCTTAATAAAGTGCCACTGTATTTCACACCATTGTTCCTTTCTTTCAAGTGAACGAGCAGAGTGCGGGTTAGGCTCTCAGGGGCCGGTAGGCAGAAGGGTGTGGCCACCCATTTACCCTCAATCAGCTGGCGACCACGAACAAGAAGGTCTCGGTGGCGGGTCGTCTACAGTGCGGACATAGGACTCACACCTGGGTTTCACCTGTGGCTGCCCCCAGACCCCCTCTCACGACCACCTGGGTGAGTCAGGGATAGTTTTCTTTTTTCTTCCTTGAATTTACCTCAGGGTGTGGCGTGTGTGGAAGGGTAGGTCTGGCTGCTTCAGCCCTCCGGGGTCTCCCTTGTGTCTGCTCCTTTGTCCCCCTGTGGGCTGATGTCTTGCCACGACGTCCTCTGTGGCTGGTCACATCTTGCCGAGGTTATTCGGTGCTTTCCGCTCTGCTCTCATCGGCTCCTTCGTGGCTTCCTCCTGCTTGCTTTCTCTTGGCATTTCTCAGTATTGGTTTGTAGTGCTTTCTGCCGTCATATATACTATGAGTATGTTTTGATCGAGTTTTAAGTTGACGTTCTTTATTTGAAGAAATGATGATGCATACATAGGTTAAGGTTTGAGTCCTGGACACATGGGTATCTAAAATCCTATAGAGGTTGGAAGTCCTTGACACTGCTTAACGGTGTCTAAACCCCCTCACAGGTTTGAGTCCTTGCTCCAGCACGTGGCTGGCTAAATTCTGACACAGGTTGGGAATCCTTGATACTGTCCATGCTGTCTAAATTCTGACACAGGGCTTTTGCGTCCTTGGCACTGTGCACAGGTGGCACACGTGTCTAAATTATTATTGCTGACTCCAGGGTGGGGTCCTCCTGCATTGTGCTATTTAAGCTGTGGTCTCCGTCTTCTCACTACTTTTCAATCCTGCGAAGGTGCCCTGTCTTCTCTGCACCATATTGTATGTCAGTGGTTACATTTTACAGTGTTTTACACTTCCTTGTACTTCGGTTTTTCGGTTGCCCTCTCCATAATTGTTGATTTACTGTCTTTCCTATTTTTCATCCGTGGTTCTTCACCCCCTCCCAATGCCCCTCCCCATTGCTCTCTCATGTCTAAGGGAGCTCTCTTAAATGCGCCTTTACTTTTTCAGGTTTCTTTCCGGTATTTTCACACATTCTTTTTTCTCCCTTTCTGCTGTGTCCCTCTCCGATTCCATTCTGCATGGCTTGGGTGTTTTCTTCTTCTTATCTCTCAAAATAATATGCCTCTCTGACAGGCGCATCTCTCGATTTCTAACTGCGCCACTGCGAAAAGAGGAACTCTCTCTCTCGGACCATCTGGGCCCTTGAGAGTTTCCCCCCGCCTTCTTCTGCTCAGTGCGCTCGCAGAACGAGGAAGTGCACCTCTCCCCTTCGCAGCTCCCCCTCGCACCTCCTTTCTCTGTCCTCGCAGACTGCTCTTGAACAACAGTTCTCATTCTGATCATTACTATTTTTGCACATGCATTACGTTTATTTAATCATTGTTTATTTATTGTCTATTGCTTCTGTTTTTTGTGCTTTTGGTCCTAAAGCATTTGTCTGCCCTGCTGCCCCCACCCCCTGCAGGTGCCCCCCAGCCCCGTCCCCGTCTGTTGCTGCCCTGCCACCTCTACAGTCACTAGCCGAGTGACAGAGCTGCCAGTTAATGCTGTTGTCTGAGTTGCCCTCACCTTTTCCTCCCTACTAGCGGCGACTCCACCAGGTAGCTGTTGTCTGGGTTGCTTCAATCCTGTCACCTTTAGCTTCCGCAACCCCGCCAGGTAGCTCCGAGCTCACACTCACCTTGCGCCCTCATTGCGCCTCTTTTGCTGTCTCTCACACTTTGTGCCTACCATTTGTCCAGGCCAATTGGTAGCCAAAGGGGGGTGGAGGCCTATACCTCCATTCCTCCTGTCAGCTCCCTTACCCCCTCCCTCCGGTATGTCCCTTGCTCCCCCACACATCCTTAATCTTCTCATTCATTCAGCGCATGAAACACCCACCGCAGTCTACCACCCCGCCCTTAATTGTTATTGTCCTCTCACTCGCCATCAAAGCGACATCCTTGCTGCCGCTTGGGATATCTTAGGGGTCACCTTTACGCCTACCACTGAAATACGTCTTTCCCTTTTATCCCTCACAGACTTACCTCCCTCTGCCCTTACTCCTTCCCAGTCTCCGCCACTTCCAGACACCACTCGCCCTGAGCTGCTTTGGCCTGACCACTCCTCTAATTATTCCTCTCGCTCCGCACCATCCCTGAGCTCCTCTGTGTATTTTACCAATTCTCCCACTGCCATTCCCATATACGGTGAGTCTACTACAGACTCCATAGGTTCCACGCCATCCTCTGAAGAGGCAACACCCCCTGATCTTGCCACTCCCACAGCATCAGCATCACCCTCTAACAGTGCTTACACCACCCACCATCTCCTGGTAACGTGTCCCCATTCCTCGCGGCACTCCTGCAGGACTATTCAGTGGACCTGCTGGACCCTGCACCAGACGTCCTCATTGTGCCTCCCCCTGCCTGCCCACCTCCGCACTTCCACTCACTGTAGGGAATGTGTGACCCTTCCCCTGACAGTACGGTATCTCACATTATTGTATATCTAGTCAATAATCACGTTGTAGGTCTTTCCACTGGTCATCCATCTTCCTTTGTCCACGTTACACCCTTAGCAAGTACTGTCCTTCTCACCATATTTCAGGTTTTAGGGATTGACTACACCCAGGCACAGCAGATAACGCTCTCACTAGCACCATCTTTCCCGCACCCCATTGCCACCAAAGTCAAAGAACAAAAACCTTGCAAGCACTGATATTTCAGGGAACACTCTCGTCCCTCATTTATTACTGGTCCTCATGAACAGGATTTTAGGTACCTCTGTTCATAAAACACCGAATTGCATTTACATACGCATCCGCTTAATATCCCCAGGCTTGGAGATACCCACCACATTAACCACATCCTATCCACGCAACCCGCTACAAAGCAAGATCATTGCTGCTCTCTCTCGTAACTAGCTCCAATTCCCCGACTTCTCCCCTAACGGAATATACACCGGACCACAGGAACTGGACTTAAGAAAGACATTATACCACATTATTATTAGCGCCATAGGAGAGGAACTAGTAAAAGACGTCCTTCCCACTACTCCGGACACTCAACCCTCGCCTGACACCTAATTGCATCCCTTCCTAAACTAGCGACATTTACCCTCAAAGCGCTGTGTTTTAAAATAATTCTTCATGAATGGCATATTGAGCTCTACAGTATATAAAACGTCCACTCACTTTCACACATTTTTTATCATACGTCCCCCTGGATCACTACTCACTGCCATCTTGTCTAGCACGTGGCCAAGATACCCACTCCAGAGTTATATTGCTGAAGCTTGCTTTGACTGCCAGCTTCGCTTCCCACTTTACACTCCTGCACAAGAGCGAGACTTACAGGACGGTGTGTATGATATTGTTATTCAGGCAGTAGCGCAAGAACTCATCAGAGACATTGTCCCTAGCACCTGAAACACGCAATAACACATAACACCCACCCCTCAATATCAACACCTTTTCTAATTCAAGCCTTGCCTATAGCGCCCTGCGTTAGACACACCAACATGGCCACTCCACTGCAACATGTTTTAAAAACATTCAGAGGGCAAGAACAACATAAACTAAAACATTACAGGGAACTGCATAAAGGTACCTCCAAGATGAGCCATCCCTGGCCGTCAGAAGGGAGTTTTGATCCAATCATACTAGAGCATGCCACCACCTTCCTAGACACTAAGTACTCCGGCACTAAGTTACAGAAGAGAAAGGCTAATTTAGATCTCTGGCGCATTTTCAAAGACAAGGCTCACATACACTCTGACTTGACACACCCAGCCATGCCCAATGCTCCCTCACCTTCTCCGCCATACCACTTCAGCGGTATGTATACCGAACGCACTCACAAGGAACAACCAGATTTACCAGTTACCACTAATAATTGTCCGGCTGCAGGTTCCCAACCACTACCAAGCAATGCATCTCCCTCTCCACACCTCGGTCCAGACACGGACATCACACAAACGGATGAACTCCAGACTTCCCACACATCACCCAGTCACCCGTATCACCACATGGACGGATCACAGATCCCACCCATGCCCCCCTGGTGATGTGTATCCGCACCTGACAGAACTGCACAACACACACATGCCCCTCTCCCACAGCACAATAATGGCGACAGCAGTATCAGGACTCCCAGGCCACATAGATGCCCAGCTCTCATTGAAGTTTACGCCAACATTAAGTACTGTCCCACTACGCACTGAGGAAGAAGGAGACTCTGACTCTGCATCCTCCGTATCTTCCTGCCACACAGCCCCGGCTAGCAATGCCTTCCGTGACACCGGCACTAAACAAGCCGATGCCTCCAACCCCTTCCTTGACACCGACATGCAACTGTTCCCAAAGTTGTGCCCCCCACCCCAAACTAGCCTACCCTTCACTCCCACTGCGCCCTTGTGTGAGGGACAAGGATCTGGCCTTATGACAGCTCAGCAGCAGCTCAATGAATTCCACAACCCACCATTGCTGTGCATGACTGAGGGACAGCTTGCCCCACTCACAGATCTCCCCACCCCGTACGAAAACTGGAGAACAAATGTAGATCTGAGCAAAAACCTGAGCCTGGAAAGCATATCACCAGAGCACCCTGGAAAAGAACACACATACATGCATCGGCTGCCCAGCCTCGTAGAACAGGTGCACACAATGAGACGCATGTCAGCAAAACTAGAAGACATGCAGAAAACATTTTCGGACCTGCTCAGTAAGACTGGCACTCCAGTACCACCACCACGGCCCACACTGCACCAGCTCATGCAGGACCACCCACAGACAAGTATCCATGGGAATGGGGAAGGGATTACACAATCTCTCCCTAATGAGCACCCCCACCATCATGACGCTGCCGCCTCAGGAATAACTCAATCAGTCACCAACACACACCAAGCCTACCAATCACCACCAGTACTAGGACAGGACAGGACACCACTGGTACGAGAAGGTCACAATCCCTTATTTGGTGAGCCCCCCTTATCTGGTGAATACCGAAAGGCAGCAGACTCAGTTGTAAGAAGGAAGGACAGGCCCACGGAAGCACAGAAGCTTAAAATCTTGGGGACACATGGACGCCCAGACGACATACAATATGACGTCTCGGGCTCTGCTTCCTTGCGCACCATTAGAAGGCAAAATCGTTATAACATAGCCCTCAGCAGACCGTGCACACCACAAACATGCAACGCTCTCACCCCCAACCAGATAGTCACACTAGGGGAAGGTTCAGACTATGCGGTCAACCCCTTTTCAGATGACTTGGCAGGCTGGTCAGAGCCCTTAGCACCGCAAATGCTCCCGTGGCCAAGAGAAGGCTCTTTTGAGCCTCAGTACATGGCAACAGCAGTTGAATGTATTCTAAAAGGATTAGGAGATGAGGATTGGGACTATGAGTACATGCGAGAGAGTTTAAAGGTCTGGCAAAAATATGCCCGCCAGCATGACTCTACAGGACCTACAGTGCCACGCACAGGAGTGATGCGCCAGATGCCACTGCTGTACAGAAATGTCACTGATCCCCCCCATCTATATCCCTTGGTCTACACTAGACAAAGAAAATCTCAAAAAACATCTCCCACCCCGTACGGAGGGTGCTGGAAAGTGGATTGCAGCTTTTGAAAACTACACCACAGGTAACACATAGCTATAGGAGATGTGAAAAGCCTGCTGATCTCCCTTATCGGAGAAGACGCAGAAGATCTCTTCACACGTGTCCATGCCAATCTTACAAAAACAAACACCAAACATGATGGTGTTTCCTTTAATGAGATCAGAACACTAGCATGGTCCGAGTTGAGCAGAAAATTCCCTGATGTTCCCGATATTGGGGCTCTGTTGTCACAGACCATGCAACCCAATGAAGACCCTGCCAACTATCTTTCCAGAATGAAAGAAAAATGGCATCAGGAGTTAGGGCAACGATGGGATGCAGCAGGAGGGTACGGAAGACTATTTTATCACACAATAAAAAAGGGTCTGCTCACTGAAGTGCAGGAAAAATTAGATGGCATAGTGGCAATGGAATGTAAGCCATGGCCTGAGATACAAGACCACATTATACATTACTGCAAGAAGAGGCAGGAACAGGAAAAGAATAGACAGTTGGCCATAGAGAATGCCGCTGCCAAATTGGTACAGCAGAAACTTAATAAGAAAAAAGACAATACAGACACAGTCATGTTTGCAGCACCGGTCTCTCAGATGTCGGCAGTAACATCCTTCCCCCAGGCTGCCATGAATGCTCTTACAGGCAACGCCCAACCTGCCCCACAACAGGTTCAAGCACAACCTGCCGTACAATACATACAAGCCCAACCCCAGCCTATCATACAGAATGCTCAGCCACAACCACCGCCAATGTTACAATACATGCCAGCACCACCTGCTTACAGTACCGACATACAGCCCTACTACAATAACAGACAAAACATGAACAGGAACACAGGTATACAGGGAAGAGGGCGAGGGATGGAACAGCCAAGGTTTCCACAGCAGCCAGGATCGCCCATCATCTGCTATTATTGTCAGAAACCAGGTCACATACAAAGAGATTGCCGCACTAAAATGCGAGATGTGGGACCACAGTACATGGGTTCTGGTTACCAAGCACCAGCACCATTCCAACAACAGCAGCGCACGCAACAACACCTTCAACAGCCCCAAATACTATACTCTTATGCCCAACCAGCACAGCAGCAACAAGTGCAGCTCCAAGCACCCATAATGGCTCAAGTTCAGCCATCTGTCCAACAGGTGCAGGTTGCAATGCAACAGTCACAGCCACAGCAAGTACCTGCTTATCAAGTGGTCCCCCAAACCCAAAACAATGTACCCCTAGGAGGAACGATTGTTGCCTCCAACAACCCCTTTACCCAGGGCACCATCCAGCAATATCAGACTGGAGGATACACTGGCTAGGACAGCCCACAGACAACTCTTGTGTGCCCAATTTTGTTGTGCACTAGCAATACTGAAGAGGACCCTATTGCTTGTGTCACGATAAATAACAAAACATATATCTTTCTTGTTGACACAGGTGCCACATACTCCTGCATTACAGGTGGCCCTCTGCCCATTTCTGATCAAATAGCGGACACACAGGGATTTTCTGGGGCGATAGCAAGGGTCCCCTTCACCAAGCCAGTATCAATTGAGATAGGAGGCCATGTAGTGGAACAGCCACTGCTCTATTCACCCAGGTCCCCAGTCAATCTCTTAGGACGTGACCTCATGGCCAAACTAAACATGACTATCCACTTTGATGAGAACGGAACAATGATTTGCTCAATACCAGGTACCCCACTAACTAGGATAATGGCAGTCACTGCACATTCTTCCTTAAACAGCCAGGTCAGAGCACGTCCAGTGGATGAGCACGCCTTCTCTGCAGCTGTCCACACTATTGTCGCCACCACCCCCGAATTGCAAGGTCGCACTGTTCAGTTACCAAAAGAATTTCTTTTCAGACCTCAAGCATCAGGCTCACAGACATTAGACAAACATGTAACCCTTGACATATGCGCCCTTGAGATAACACCCACCTACGGCGCATTCCTGGCATGCGATGACAACGCTCATACTTGGGCTTGTGTCATTTTCATTGAACCTAAAGGGTTAGTTAGAAACATTTCAGATGCCCAGCTATTTGGATCCCCTGAAGAACACTCTAAAACAGAGATTATCTATGATAATAATGTGCCCATCTCAGTGACAGTAGAAATCAGAACACCAACCGTCACCCCCAGCTATGACTCTGTCTGAGAGGCAGATTTGGCTCAAGTACCAGCACATCTTTGGACAACAGGCCCAAACGATGTAGGCCTTATCAACTCTGCCACGCCATTTAAGATAACTCTCAAACAAGGCGCTATCCTGCCAAGAATAAAACAGTATCCCTTGTCCAAGGCCGCACAGGAGGGTTTTGCCCCTACCATACAAGCATTGCTGGATCAAGGAGTAATATATCCTTGTATCTCTCCTTGCAATACAGCCCTTTTCCCGGTGCGCAAAGGGAAGACAGACCAATGGAGGCTAGTTCATGATCTGCGTGCCGTTAATAACATAGTCATACCGAGTTCCCCATCGTCCCAGACCCCTCTGTCATCCTCACAAACGTCCCCCCCGATGCACAGTACTTTTCTGTCATCGACCTGAAAAATGCTTTTTTCAGCATTCCCCTGCACCCAGACAGCCAATACCTATTGGCTTTTACATTCCGAAATGTGCAATTAACATACCGAAGACTGGCTCAAGGGTGCTGTAAGTCCCCTAGCGTCTTTAACAGAGTTGTCAAAGCAGACGTGTCCAATTTCCAATGTGACAGCACCCTACTGCAATATGTCGATGACATACTGCTTTGCAGCCCCACAGAACAACAATGCAGGAAAGACACCATCTCCTTACTGACCACCCTAGCACAAAGAGGATACAAAGTTGACAAACAAAAGTTACAATATTGCCAAAAAGAGGTACACTATCTAGGTCAGCTACTGTCAGCATCAGGCAGACGAGTCACTCCAGGTCGAGTTGAGGCAATAAAAGGCACTTCTGAACCCCAAACTGTTAAAGACATGCAAAAATTCCTCGGCCTGGTGAACTATGTCCATCAGTGGATCTTTGATTTCGCCACAATAACTGCCCCATTGCTGAAAGCGGTGAAAATGGGCAAAGACAGACACAACAAAATAGAGTGGACACCTGAAATGAAAACAGCCTACACCCAGCTCAAAGATGAGATTACAAATGCACCAGTGTTAGGATCACCTGACTACACAAAAGAATTCTACCTATTCACCCACTGTGATGGTCTAGTCATGACTGCAGTACTCACCCAGAAATACCCCATGGGCCATAAGCCCATTGCCTACTTCAGCGGCATGCTGGACGCTGTCATGAAAGGTCATTACCCCTGTGAGCAAGCCCTCGCTGCCGCAGCATTTGCAGTTGAGAAAAGTACCCCCATTGTAATGGGTTCCGCACTGACTATGTACACCGAACATGCCGTCTTTGCAATCATACAAAAAGCCAAGACAACCTTAACAACGCAAAGAGTGTCAGGTTACGAAGTTATACTGTCATTGCCTTCCCTGAAAATTGTCAAATGCCACACAGTAAACCCTGCCACATTTTTTGCCCATTCCATTGCTACATCAGATGATGACCCCCATGATTGTGCCACATATTCACCAGATGAGTCAGGAGCAGCAAAAGAGGACCCCTTGCCAAACAGTACTGTATATTTTGTTGATGGCTCCTCCACCATTGATCAAGAAACAGGAGTCAGGTACACAGGAGCTGCAGTAGTTAGAGCACAGCAAAATGATTCCTCTGATTCCCTAGACATTGCACAGCAGCTCACATTACCATCATATTATTCAGCCCAGGCAGCTGAATTAGTAGCACTCGTAGCTGCTTTAAACATTGGAGCTGATGACCGCATTACCATTTACTCTGACTCGGCATACGTCACCACAACAACACACTCCAGCATCCTTCGCTGGAAAAGGCGTGGCTTCCTTAAATCAGATGGTACACCTGTCATTCACAAGAAGTTACTAGAGGAACTTATTGAGGCCCTTACACTACCAGCTGAAGTAGCCGTAGTCAAATGCGCAGCGCACACCAATGGCCAAGATTTTGTCTCCAGAGGTAACGCCCTGGCAGATTGGGCAGCTAAGGCTGCAGCCAGAGGCCCCCCAGCAACAGGCCCCCCACCTCAAACGGCACCAGAAGTTACATTTGCCCCATCTTACTTTCCCAAACGCTACCTTCAACAGAGCATGAGAACAGCAATGAAGGTACTTCAAAAACACCATCCCAATTACCAACCCCATTTGACATTGACACAACACAGCAATATGATCACATTGCACAATTACACCTCAGAGAAATGCAAGAAAGTGCACCAGATCAAGAGAAAGAGTTGTGGAAGAAGAGGGGAGTACAACAGGACTCCGCCGACTTCATTTACAGACAGACAATAACAGGGAAACCTGCGATGCCACGGGCCTTATTGCAAGTGGCGTTGGACCAACTCCACCTTCCTACGCATGTCACCCGAGATAACATGTCCACCACCTTGCAGACAGACTGGTTCATTCCCAATGCCCATGAACAGATACAGCTTTTTATTAATAAATGTATTATTTGTCAACAATATTCCCCAAACCCGACTCTCAAAACAGTTGCTTCCACAATTCCCAGACCATCAGGCCCCTTCAAAGAGCTACACATTGACTATGTCGACATGATCGATCGCTGCCAAAATTACCGCTATCTCATTGTAGTAGTGTGTCCATTTTCACGCTAGATCGAAGCTGGACCCTGCGTCCACTGCGATGCCAAAGCAGCAGCCACATTCCTACTCCGTGATGTCATTACTCGCTGGGGCGTCCCGGACGCCATCTGGTCCGATAACGGAAGTCATTTTTCAAACGCCATCTTTTCCTCCCTGACCACAATGCTAGGCATTAAACACAAACTGACATCAGCTTATCACCCACAAAGCAACGGCATTTGTGAGCGCCTCAACGGCTTGCTCAAAAATAAAATAAGTAAAATAAGTGCCACAATAGGAAAGAAATGGCTTTATTGCCTACCCATAGCACTCTTTGCACTAAGAAACTCCCCAGGTTCGGATCATCACCTCACGCCCCATCAGCTTGTCACTGGACGATCCATAAATGTAACAGTTCCGTCCACACGCCCTAAAACAGATAGTGAATCATCTTCCGAAATAGTTAGGGCTGAGCTTTACCAATATTTGTGTCAACTAACCAGCGCAGCGCAGTTCCTTTCTACCCAGGTATCCAAGAGGAAAGAAAAGGGCCCCACCGATCCTGAGCTCCCACCAATCCGTCCCGGGACGCTGATCTTTGTCCGGAAAAACGTCAGACGTTGGAAGGACCCCAAGTTTGAAGGCCCCTTCCAGGTGATAGACTCATCACCAACTGCAGTACGAATAGCTGAAAGAAAAGCATGGATACATCGCAGCCACGTCCGCTTGGACCCCGCACCACCACCTCAGCCAATGGACTAGAGGAGGGAAGAGACATACCAATGGTGCCGCTCCACGGAGACAGCGGGTTCCCATCCTCCTCTGATGAAGAAGACGACGACACTCATGTGTTCATTGATGAAGACCATAATGGCAATGCTATTATATGTATTGTTACTGTCCTAACATTCTGTATTATTGCTACAGTGGCACTTGCCACCCTTAATTGGTATATGTTTTACCTTACATCAATTAGGCTGTACTATCCTGCAAATACTACCACGCCTTTTAAAGCACAACCTCGTGTACCAGCAGTCACATATGCTCGCCCACATTGTCACACCACACCGAAGGGCCAATACTCCCTGATTGTACCACAGACAGCACACCCACTAGTACACCTCCCACTTCCCCAACTGCTAGCCCGGATGATGATGTCCTGGATATAACAATAGGTCCTCTAGTGCCCCGCTGTCCCAACTCCCGCAACACCCGCAGATTCAGAAGGGGTAGGCCAAGGTATTGGAGGACCCGCAGACCAAACAAAAAACCTGAGGTCAAACAAGAGTGGGCCACAGCTCTTCAAAACACACTGGTTCACATTGCACACCACTATCCCATGCCCGATTTCCATTCCACACGTCCTGACAACTTAGCTGAGGACCATGGAGCCCATAATGCCCTGTTAGATAACATGTGGTACCGGCACATGACCGAAATAGGAAAAAAGGTAACAAAAGAATCGTGCTATGTGTGCTCCCACATTCCTCATGCAGTAGGAGCAGACAAAATGATTTTTCCCCGAGAAATACCACCACCAACTGCCCAATGTCTCCTCCATTTGTTCCTCTGCCGCATACAGGGACTGATCCAGCTTTTGTCAGCAGAACTAGACGCTGTGTTTGTAAACACCACAGCGTGGGATTATAAGTACATCTCACATAAGGTTGTGACTGACGCACGAGAATTCCAGAGGGAGTTAGAACACGATTACACGGCTGAAACACCTATGATAATGATACAGGGTTATGAGGATTTCTTCAAGGAAGTTGGGTATTTCCTCTTTACCACACCCTCACCAATATGCCAAGCAAAAGAGAGCAGGCGAATTCTCAACGACACTTCACGCAGGACCCAATACCCCTGTGCTCTCAGAACTGCACTACAGGTTCAGGCCAATATTTATTTCAAAAATAGATGGCATGGTCCACACAACCTCACCTGCAAGGCCGCCTCCCTAGGAGCCCCATTCGTAGATACAGACTATCACCACGATATTGATAGGGATGTTGAGACTCAGTGCAAGCAGGTGTGGGCACAGGAAACTAGGAGATACACCTTTGGTACAGATACAACATACAATTGGAAACGAGCATACAAGCTAAAACATCCTCTCCTTTGCTTCCTAGGTAACGGCACACGCTCTGTGGGTCGCAACACCAATTGTTACAGTACTATCTTTAATTTGGACCTCCAAGACGGCACCTCCGGCCTCATGGACATCATTTGGGCATGCGGAGAACGCCTCTATCTCCAATTGCCTCCTCAATGGAACGGCCTATGCACCATGGTCACTGTGCACGAGCTGCATCTCGTTGTTCCGTCATCCAACATTTCCCTGGTGCTTGATCACCCCATGACAGGTGATGTCACCCTGCTCCACCGGCACCGAAGGAGTGCTCAATATTTTGCTAACGACGCCTTTAGCGAAGTTCCTGAAGAATTTCGCCTGTTCAATGGCGCCCAGGAATTCTTTGGGGGCCTGTGGCCCATCTGGCAAACATCAGCTAATGCCCGGTGGCTGCAGGTCATACGCTACGAACTAATGACTCTGATAAATAACACCCGAGTTGGGTTCAACGCAATACAGGAAGAGTTACGGCCTTTAAGGCTTATGGTTCTAGAGCATAGATATGTTCTAGATCAGCTCACAGCTATGCAGGGTGGAGTCTGCGCCACAATAGGGAAGTCGTCCTGCTGTACTTTCATACCATCGATTGATGCCGCTAACGGGTCGCTCGCTAAGGTCATAGAGGACTTGGACAAATTGGGAAAGAAGATGCATGAGGAGGGAGGTGCTGCTGCAGATCCTATTACGGACTGGTTCAACTTGGACTGGATGCCTTCATGGCTATCTGCTATCTTGAAAATTGTGTTACCTATTTGTTGTGTGCTCATGTTAGTGTGTTGCGGTGCACAGGTAATAATAAGATGTGTCAACAGATGTAGCACCAAGGTGGTAGGGATGAATTACGCTCACACAGGAGTGCACCAGAATGCGCATTACCAGGTCATGAACTGTGTTCCTGGGGATGAGAATGGGCCAACATCCATAGAACTCCCAGAAATAGCAGCCCCTGCCACTTCTCCCAGCACACCAACAGTTCCCCCACTCCCACCACCTAGATACAGTATCAGGGAGGCACATGCTCCTCACGAATATGAACAGTTACCCAGCACTGATGAGGGACAGTATATTACCTTGACACCAAGCTTGTCCGATCAGACTAAGCGCATCTACGTAAATGACCCTCTCTGTAGGTACCAAACAGAAGAAGGACCAGCAAGATACTATGTGAGAGTTTGTTCAAAAAATGAACAAAAGGAGGGAAATGTACAAGGGTCCCATTCTACTGTATAACAGAAACCCCAAAGTACCATCCTGCTCTGCTCAGGCAGCATGACCCTCCCAAATAGGCCCCACCAGTCAGGCCCTGATAGATGTCTTAAATTGCCCACTTTCCTTCCGCCTCTTAGCACCTGCCACGTGAAGCCCACCTTCTTAGGTGCACACACACATGTAGGCCCAAGCCCACCTTCTTAGATACACCCATGTAGGCCCAAGCCCACCCTCTTAGATACCCACATGTAGGCCCAAATATGCCACTTTAGATACATACACATAGGCCCAAAGCCCAGTGCCTCTTGCTATTTATTCTTTAATAAAACAGATCTCGTAGGCTTCCCTGATCTGACAGCAGGGATCTGTGCCATCCACCGCGACACTAGCCCCCCTTGGAAATTTCCACAGTTACTTCGTACGTGACATTCTGCTGGTACATCTGGCTGTTTCACAAGCAATGTTTGCAATATTTTTACTTGTGAAACTTTCCGCGCTTGCTTAACTGAAACTGGAAAGATGGCAACGTGATAGAGAAATAATATATAAAATATAAATTTCTGAGCATTTTACGGTAAAAGTTATCCTTTGTTTATGTGTGTTTATTGTTTGCGGTCAAGAGCACCAACCAACTGCTAAAAAAGCCCCTAGTTTCACCATGGTACCACTTCTCAAGTTTTCCGTAAAACTTTCCACTGTTACTGTAAGCGTGAGGTCAAGGGCCCACGTCAAGAACCACGTCAGACGTGGGTAGGAGTTCCTCATTAAGCCATATAAAAGGTCTACACCTAGGCCAATGCCCCGAACTCTTCAAACCAGTGCTTGCTGCATGGTGAGGGTTCCCGGTCGACCGCTCTTCTGATTGGGCCTAGAACTTCTACTCTCAAGGTGGTAATGCTCTTTTCTAATTACTAGCCTTTTGGCTTTGTCAGCCTCTCTAATTTAGCTCATCTAAACCCAAGCCATTGCATTTATCCTAGCTTAAAGTGTGTAGCCTTGGATGGTTTTGCCTTCTTATTTAAGATCTGCCTTCTAGGCACTTGCCTATTCATCATCTTTAAATTCAGGGTTGCCCCTTAGGCAGCTGTGCATTAAATAATATCTGCATAGGTATTTTTGCTCCATTTAAACCACTGATTTGTAACATGTCGATGCTTTATTTTTCATCCTGCCCATGTGTTGATGGGCAGCATTAAATGAACAGTTTTCTGTGTTATTGAATTGCTTAATAAAGTGCCACTGTATTTCACACCGTTGTTCCTTTCTTTCAAGTGAACGAGCAGAGTGCGGGTTAGGCTCTCAGGGGCCGGTAGGCAGAAGGGTGTGGCCACCCATTTACCCTCAATCAGTGTCAGCCTCTGTAAAGGCTTGGCCTCTAGAGAAACGTTGGGTATCGACTGGCAACAGTAGCCCACCATTCCCCAAAAATATCCTGACTTCTTTCTGTGTTGTTGGCGGATTCATTTGCATAATCACTGAGATTCTTTCCTGTGACACCTTTCTTGTTCCCTTCTCAATATGATGTCCAAGATATAAGACTTTCTTTTGGCACCACTGTAACTTACTCAGGAACACTTTATGTCCACTCTCAGCTCAGTGGTTCAACAGGAAAATTGTGTCAATCTTACAAGCTTCTTGTGTGTTTGACGCCACCAACAGATCATCAATATATTGGACCAGGACTGAATTGCAGGGCATAACCAGGGACTCCCGATTCGTTTTGAGGATCTGGTTGAAAGTAGACGGACTCTCCATATACCCCTGTGGGACTCAGCACCATGCCAAAACACGGTTGCCGCACCGAAATGCAAAGAGGATTTGACTGTCTTAATGCAACGGTATTAAAAAGAAGGCTCGGCAAAGGTCGATGACAGTGAACCACTCAGCCTCAAATGGAATCTGAAATAGAATCACAGCTGGATTTGGTAGCACAGGACAATACGGAACTTACAATTGTGTTGGTCTTTCTCAAATCCTGAACAATACAGTACTTACCACAAGGCTTCTGTAAGCCTATGATGGGTGAATTATATGGACTTCCCATAATTTCCTTCAAAATGCCTTATTGGATCATTGACTCAATCAATGGAGTAATGCAAGGAATAGTTTCAGGGGTCAGAATCTATTGCGGGGTTATTGGGTACTCAATATTGGGTTTTATTTGCATATGGGCAGGATCAACTCCTTTGATGAGTCCAATGTCCTTTCTTGAAAAATCCCAGACTTACGGCTTCACTGTGTCTCTGAGACCTGTGGGCATCCCTTCACTTGTCATCATAGAAAACAGTTCAATTGTTAAGTTCTGATTAGCTTATTTAAAACCAACGTCCTCATCATTAGTCTTGATCTCCCTTCCCTTCGGTGTGCAATATATGGTGCATTTCAACATGCACAGCAAATCACGTCCCAACAGACTCACAGGGCTCGAATCGCACACCACAAACTGGTGATTCTCCTCAAATGGCCCTATTTTTTCAGGTACACCCTCCATTTTAGGGCTTGTCATTTGCTTATTTGCGACTCCTACAACTTGGATTCATTTTCCTGAGAGGGGTATGTTTGGAACTTTCACTGCTCACACAGTAGAACGGGTAGCACCAGTGTCGATCAAAAACGACACAGGGTGGCCATTTACTTCACCATCCTCAAATTGACCATTCTGGTCTACTCCCAAGACTGCGCCAAGCGCGTAATCTTCCTCCCTCTTCAGGCACCGTCGGTGGACTCATTGGACCCATAGTTCTCAACTGTATCAAACAGAGGATATTGTTGGAAAGGGTTTTTCTGAAAAGCATTCATATTCACATTTGGAATTTGATTTGAATTGAATCTGGGAACATTTGCATTCTGCTGTAGCATCGGGGTTGCAGAATTTGCATCACTGGAGCTTGGGCCACGCTAAAATTCTGTGCCCTCTGTCTCTAAACGTTCTGTGACTGCACGGGATTGTTATTCTGGGGCTGTGCAAACACTGGGTTCTGGACCTGATTTGCAGGATTAAGACAACATTACCACTTCCAAAGCCTCAACTTATTGCAATAGTGACAAGGGTTAGTCTTCTTCAAAGTAGCTACATCTATCCCAGTACTCGGATCAATCGGAACACCACAACAACTACCTTGTGGTTGAAATCCACCTCCACCTTGCATCACAGGAGCTGCCTAATGATACACTCCTTGCATAGGTGCAACATTCAAAAGGCAGACTCTGACTTCCTCTCTGAGCGGCTTTCATTTGCACAACCATCAATTTCTCTTTCAATTTCTTCTGCCTCATCTCTATTTCAACATTACAATACTTTGCATATCTCAAGATCTCATCAACTGACTTATTCTGCCAACAAAACAAATGCTGCTGAATCATCAAGCTAATTTCAGGTCTCAATCCCTTCACAAACCTAGACACAAACTGTCCCATATCTTTGGGCTCCAGAGTCTCCATTCCACTGTACTGTTTGTACTGTTTAAATGCCTGCAACAATCTCTCATAGGAGGCATAAATCGGCTCTTTAATTTCTTGGGTAGTCCCGTCAATCGTGACTCAACAATATCTTGGAGAAACACCTTTGATTTAAAAAATGTCATCAACTGCTGATACTTTTTCATCACAAAGGGGGGCGGGCCGGGAAATCATTAGTAAATGAGGCAAGATCACTCCTACTCCAAGGCACAAGAATGTAACCTCCACTGGGCACTTCCCTCAAGGGGAAATTTAAGGCATTCTTTCACGCTCCTACTAGAGGAGGCGGTTCTCCTGTAGATTTAGTTGGATCATTCTTTTTTGACCATTTATCATCACATGTATCTAGCTTGCTCCATCTTCCAGTATTCTGAATCAGTTCTCTAATCTGTATTTCATTCCTGGTATTCTCATGCAAGTAATGTCCTCTTCACCAAAACATACACAATAACTCTTCTGTAAAGCTTTTATCCTATTCAAATCTATGTCATATTTCTGGGCTAATTCAGATAACTTGTCATAAACTTGTCCTGCACGTCTGATAACATCCTTACACATAAACACAAGTTCACTTTCTTGGTATGTATCTAATCAGGAAAAGTCAAGATTTCCACTAATCATTTCATCCAATTCTAACTTTAATTTAGCCACATCCACTAAATGTACTCTCATAGGTGACTGAATCGTACCCTGGCTCAATTCTTAGCTTCCACTCACACTTGAAGGGGTATTGTGACTCTTAACCCATTCATCTATTTCCTGCGCACTGAGACTATGCTGCACTATAGGGGCATTAGACACTATCCCTTCTGTAGGGGTGCTACGATCAGCATTTAGAGGTGACTCCCAAACAAGGTTTGACGGTAGCTGGAATGACCCTATGGGTCCAAATCCTGCCTGATTCATCATCGAATCTGCACTCGCACCACAAGAGGATCTCACATTGATTGGGATAAGAGGTACATATCCTGCTGTAGTTTGACTGGTAGGAGCATTACCTGCAACACTTCCTCCAGTAGGAACAGTCAAATTATGTGTTGTGTTTCCTGTTCAACCAGGCTTATATATAGGAACTACAGGACCAATAGTAACTGGCACAGTAAGAGCATCGGGCGCATTAAGGGCTGTAGTGTGAACAGGGGCACAAATCTGTGAATTTCCCCCCCATCATATTCTGATTCACATTCACTGGGGTGGCCGATCAAATTAGAATATATACTTGCTGAGGCGGTAGCCACTCCAAGGGTTCCACTAGCACCAGTGCCACATCCTACCTCCACTCGGGTCTCATTATATGGAGGTGGGCATTCTAAAAACAATACATCCAGGAACCTATAGCTAGAGTCACTATCAGTGACCTCACTCATATTGTCTGCTTCCCTCTGCTTTCCCTTTTCCCCTTTCCTTCTCTTCTCCTTCCCTTTTTCAAATTCTTCACTGGTTAAGGCAGGGTAAGTTTGACTCCCTCTTTCATATCAGTTCTGCAGTTCTTCTGTTCTGCATCCCACTTAGCATCAGCGTAAGTACGCACTGCTTTTCGGGCTCTTCTCTGATACCTCTACTTTTCCCTTGCCTGAGCCGCACACTCCCAAGCATTGAGCGCTTCAAACTGTGTGGGTCTCGGAGGCTGTTTCATCTCATATAATATTCTCCTCAAATTTTTAATAATTATCAAATGAAATGTATCATAGCATGAAAACCCCAGTGCACCTTCTTTCTTGGTGATCTTGTGCCATTGGTTAAGCCAAATATATGTGTGAAGCCCTACATTTATTGTCATATAATGACCTTGAGTATCTTTGGGTGGTGCCTCTTCTCCCTATCTAACAGGTATTGTTACATCTCCCTTGATCACATCCTGTATAACCTTAAAACATTTCATTTTTCAACAACGTCAATAATCACAGATAGAATCTTGTTTCGGCCCAAGAAATAACTGTTTGTTCACAATTCCCGTCTGTCAATCCCAACCAATACCAGCGCAGCACCCTATGACGTAGTCAACCAATAACAGGGCAGCTGCACACCAACCGACTAATCTCAGCACGACACACTGTGACATCACTCTAACTCCTCGAAGCAGTTCACCTTGCCTTACAATCTTACAAACGCACCCTTCTCAATACTACACACGCAAACCAAAAGCAAAGCAACTTCAACAAACAACTTTGTCTGCTCCACTAAGGAAATCGATAGTATGCAATCTCACAAGAAATGGCTCAGAGCACACTTTCCAACCTACTCGGAAACACACTTGAGTGAAACCTCGACCAGTGGGGAATCACCCTGATTAATGCAGCTTCTCCCTGCGCAGAGGATCCACTATACCAAACACACCTTACTCTCATGTAAAGATAAACGTCCCTATCTCAATTGTGCCATCGACAACGTCTCATGACAAGCACCACAAAACTTAGCAGATAATTTACAATATAGTGTCTTTTTAACTTTTTGATATCATCCCGGGGTCAAAGGTCACCTTGGACCTGATAACAACTTAAACTTCTCTGCATTAAGTGCCACACTCACACACCATTCAAAACGTCCCCGCAAGACATCACACAATTTCCACAACAGCACCACAAGCTAAGCATAAGCTACTGCAACACACCTTACTCTCTTAATCCTCCGCCGGTACAACTCTCTCCCGAACCGCTGGAACTCCGCCGATCCTCCCAACCAAAACATGGGCTCTAGAGACTGGGACTGGGTCTGGACTATTCTAGAAAAATGTATTCTAACTCCCCCTACTTAAGAATCTAACCAAGCTCTGCTACCAATTGCTGTATTGCTGGGCACATCTTACAACTTACTCTGCGATGAACCTTTCTAGATGCATGAGAGGTGAAGAGGAGTTAACGGCAATTCAACAAATTCAATTTGCAATGTAGCCCATTTGACCAAACATTAAAGACCAGGATACAGTTAATATGCTTAAATAAGGTTTACTGCAAATTAAGAGTCAAACTGATGTATATAACTCTCAAGAGCATATTGTAAAGATACAAAAGCACCACAGGATATCCAAAGCGCCTAATGAAAATATTTCTATACAACATAAAACATACAAGAACCTCAGTTGCAGCAATACAAAGAATAAGGAACAAAATCTGGTGATCAGTGTATAGGTTTCAATTCTCCAGTCTTTGCATGAGTAAATCTAAAATTACCAAAACTAATCCTAAACCTAAAGTTAGGGACCTGGTCAAATCAAGGAAAACAGGAAGATGTCAGTGTTGAGGAGACTTCAGTGTAAGTTCTCCAAATCAGGAAATCTGCCTAGCATGAAGCCACACAGTGAGAACATCCAGAAAGGTCTGTACCCCTCAGAGTCTCTAAGGAACCTGCTCTAAACTAAAGCGTGAACACCAATTAAACCCACAGAACTTTTGAGAGTTCCACGTGATCAACTCCAGTAATTTTCCACCTACGAACAGCAGGAATTGGCATCCTCACTCAATCCTCCTCGTCCCACAGTTCAAACCTCAGGATGTCCTTTAAGGTCTCCCATCTCCAGATAGGACATGAATAGGTGTCCTCCATTATGGTTCGCTAGCGTCTCTCGTCCTTGCCAAAAGTTCTCCTCCTGAGCCTCACTATCTCTAATACACAGTGTGCCTTTCACTAGCTACAAGATCATGTGAATGCACCTGCAAAAGCAAGAACATTGCAATCCAATCAACTTTCACGTTGAAGGTTAATCACTGAAAACCAAACGCTTAGGTCCTTTGGTTAGGCTAACTTTATAAAGGAGTCAATGTGCACTTTAAATAGATAACTGTGTGTGCATGTACAATTACAAAATAATGCAGGATGTTAATGAATAAATTATTACATAGAACGTGTACTTTAGGTAAATGCAATATAACACACAATATAATACACAAATGTAAATGTGCATGAGAACTCAACCCTTAGCGTATGAATGAAACATTAGTATACATACGCATGTGAATGTCTAAGTTTTACAATGAATACACAATCATATATTTAGTGCTTCACTTCATGTTAATAAGATCAAAACACAAAGTAAATATCTTATGCTAATGCACGTAAATATCTCGCTTCTGAGATGTATAGGGGCGGAGCTTAGATTGGGCGTCTACATTCCCCTCCAGGGTACTATATGTATTGCAACACATGCCAATGAGAATTCCAGAGTCTTGTTTCTAAAGATTAGAGGACTTGCTCCATTTACACTTTTGGGAGAAGGAAAAGGCATGAATAACATTGGATGTGCTTAGACTGCCCTGGGAAGAAGGTGACATGCTGACTCCCTATTTTAGGGCATATTATTGGGCGACACAGCTGCAATTTGTGGCACTATGAATGAAACAGGAGAAGGAAGACTTGGTAAACACAATGTTAAGATTATTACTCTATCCAACAGAATTAATGTCTTTACCACTAGTACCCCAAAATAATATTAAGAAGATGATTACATATATACAAAACATAGTAACAATTTGGTTAGGTGTGACGAGACAGGAGGGTTACAAACACATATATACACCACATTTAATACTGTAGCACACTAACCGAAGTTTTTAAAGAAGGACCTAATGAAGGGAAACCCCGCTTGCTGGAGACATATAACATAGTCGAGTCATGGGGTTTAATGCTTTCTGTAATAGATGTAAGATTAGCAACACTCACTTTTTACATATGATGGACTGGCTGCAGGTATAAGGCAGATGTGGCCGCATTTTGCATGAAAGCCAGGGGTACGCAGATTAAATCAAAGGATATTGGGATTGCTGGGGGGTCGGAAGCTAATTTGGAACCTGTACTCAGCTATATTACCATGTAAGGAAAAACGTATTGACAGGGTGAAAGCAAAATGGGATGGGGATCTTAGGGAGGAACTGGGAAATATATCCTGGTCAATATTTCAGAGTTGGAAAAGGGTCACCCATAATGGCGGATTAAACTTGATCCATTTTCACTACTTAATTTGAACTGGTGGTTTCCAATGCTCGGCACCGGCACTTAATTGTCAACACCACCACTTATAAGAGACTTCCACATGGTGGCAATGTTTGTTTAATTTATAGATGAACACAGCAACAGTTGTTTATTAATTCAATATGTGTTCAAATGAGTAACAACTGATGCCAAAGGCATTCTTATAGCTTTGTTGGCCTGGAATAGTCAGAAATGTCACAACTGTAGGAGTGTGATGGTTAGCAGTTGTGTTGTTACTGTAGTTAACAGAGCTGCCAGTGGCAATGGGCAGTGCAGGTGGCAGCGACCTCCTGATGAGGGCCCTGGCACTTATGTTTTTACAAATTAAGTACTGTGCATTGTAAATGTATGCTTAGAGTATATATGACTCTGCAGCTACTACACAGGATCAATCCAGAACATGAAGCTAATTATCCTAAATACCAGATTGAATTTGGAACCTATGTACACATGTGGTGGGGTTATGTATGGAGTCATAGTTTTTGGGTGGCAGTGACAAATCAGTTGAGCACTTTAAAAGGTTTAGCTTTATAGTGAAGGATGAAGCTGTGGATATTGGGCATAGTGCCCCAAAGAATGTCTGAAAACAATGTGGAAAGTTGGTGAGTTGGGGTTAGTAGTAGATAAGAAATGTATTGCTTTGAAATGGATTAAGAGTATGGCTACGGTAGTTAAACAATGGAAAAAGAGATGGTAAAGTTGGCAACAGCAGAATGAGGGGTTCGCAGAATGTGAGGGCAAGGAAGCGGAATGGAGTGGGAACTGATATTAGTAGGACTGGAACAACGTGAGCAAACATGGAATGACCAATGTATTGAAAAAGCTGCCGGATAAAAACGAATTGATATACAAGAAAAAGAATGGTTATTTAAGATGACCGATATACCTGTAAATGCAGCCATAATACATATTTGTACTGAAATATGAACATACTATGTGGGAAGCGAGCTTCAAGAAGAGAGGGGTGTGATTTGGGTAACAGGAAAATAATACAAGATTTAGACAAAAATAGGTCTAAATTGAATTAATATATATTATTTAATTGTTTATTAAACATTTAATTTGATGATTTGATGTTCTGTAAGCCTTTATTTCAGTGATAGGTTAATGATAATTATTTTAAGGTAATTTACTTATTCATTTTAGATGAAAATAGTTTTTTTAAAGAATTAAACTTTATTATAATCCCTATTCTTTACCATAGGGAAAAAGAAAAATAATAACGTTTAATATATCCATTAAAAAAATGACAAATATTTTCATGAAAACAGTACCATAGGTACATCTCCCCCCGGTGGTGAAGACCTCTGCCTACATATGGAAAATTAGTAGTACTAACTTTACACTTATAAATCCTGTTCTAAAAGGCTCCAACCTTAGGTTCAAGGGGGTGGAGACATGTTAGTCTGCACCTATTGTGCTCGGAAATGGTGAACAGCAAAAAAAGTGAAAAGTAACTATTAGGTGTAGTAGTAAGTTTACACATGAGTAAACCTGCATGTGCAAATTAGCCTTTGTAAATAGGCCTCCTTTAGTGCAAAAAATAAACATTTTGTCCTATATATCTCCTATCTTCCCTTCATTTTATAAAAGCAGATAAGAGAAAAGCCAATAGGTGTTGTGTGGGCCACAATAAAGATGACCAATGATAGTTAAAGGGGAGTCTGAGATAGCAGCAGCTCACCCTGACACATATACCTCCAGGGGCAGATTCTCCCAAGGGCGGTATTACCTCCCTTTTACAGGTTCCAAGGGTCAGAAAGTGGAAAGCACATGTCACACATTCGGCACTGCAAAATGAAGAGTATTGTGGCTTTTTCAGTGACACACATTTCACTAAGCACTGTGTGACAAAGTCTGAGCCAGTGTTAAATTTTCTCATATCTTGCAGTGCTAATTCTAGGGAAACTCCAGTTTACACCTTAGTCAGCAATACTTTATTGACATTACCGAGCCTCTTGTAATGATGGCCTACCTGTGTCTGATCTCCCTTCGGTTGCACTCGCAGGAACAAATAAGCCGCAAATGCAATGGAAGCAATTCCCACTGGCGACTCCTGGTGCTAGGAATCCTCTCAATTTATATGTATGACATTTTGTGTTACAAAGCTGTCTCCCACTTGCTCTTGACAGTCTGAGTGATTGACCTGAACAAGAGGACCTGGAATACATTCTTCCCAAAGGCTTCAATGAGGCTGAATTTTAATAACAAACAAAGGCCTACAGCGACATTTGCTGAGAATCCAGTTATTGAGACTTTGAAAACTCACTCTCAAGTGAATCGAAAATGCAGCACTGTGTGATATAGCTAAATATATAGTTGCTCCCCAGTTCCCCAGTAGCCCACCTGGCTACTTAGCCTATAATTTGTTCTCCTAATGTGTGACTACACAAAGAAACATGCTGAGAGTGCTCAACACCATGTTACATGCACACCTGCACAAAAACAAAAGCCTCTTTACAGAGTCAATAAACATCGTTATAATGAGGACCAATATAGAACTTTTTGTTATAATCCCAGTATATAATTTCATGTCTATTAGGTTCAATACTATCACACAGATTCAGTTTGAGAGGACAGAATGAAGTAAGTGATTGACTATTTCAATTATCGTAATAACAACCTCCTTATTTTGAGAAGCCTATACTGAGGATTGTTTATGTATTACAGATTTGACATTACTAACCAGGAGTATCGATTGTTATAAGAAAGAATGTTAACAAATATTTTGGTATTTACTGAACAAAGAATATAAAAAATAGTTGTAATTAGAAACAATTTCACAACCTCTAACACTGACAGTATTAATTCTCAAATTGTAAAGAACTGATAAAATGTACACAATTGAAACACAATTTATAATAGGTCTGCCATCTAATAACATTATTCAAATAATATAGGGGAACATGTCACAATTGACAATCAGGATATGGAGGTGAGATCAGATTCTTAAGTGGTCCAAATTATAAAACATTGTTTTTATTGGTTGAATATAATGTATAGCATGATTTAAATTTTGTATGTATAACTTTTTGTATGTATAATATTGCAGCCTTAAACAAAGTTCTCCGGAACAAAACGCGTTGGCTTGGCTGAATTTAATTTTTTTCACTGCTGAAATAACAAAGATTGATGAAATATGAATCGCCTCAGAGTGATGAAATAAGAATCACCTTATCATCAGAAGAACCTCTTTCTGAATTTGGACCACCACTTGCGAGAGATAACCAAGAGATGGATTAAGATAATATGGCTCTCAATAACTACTGAGGACATTTAGTACTGATATAAATATATGAATTAGAATGCTTTACCAACTTGCGTAATAAAACTTTAAAATTTTGTGTTGCAAAATGTTAGGGGTTCTTTGTGGCTTAAACCTGGTAAAATAGCAGCTACATACAATGTAAATATGGCACCATAAAGGATGAATATGGTGTAAATTTTGCCACAGCTGACTTTTGTAAATAAATATTGAAGTACATACAGAAAATCACTTATGATAACCACAATCATATGTTATGACAATGTGAAACCCATAAAATACATGGTATAAATCACATAAATAGTTCAGGAAAGCCTAAAGGCCAGTCCCTGTTTCATAAAACGAGTCCAAATCACATGGAAGACGTAATCTCAAGCTTTTCTCTACATGCTTGGCTAAGCAGAAAACACCTAAAAGGCTAGTGGAAAACGTTTCGGTTGGTTTTTCAGTTTTTAACTACTTCCTTCTTCAGGACAAAGTCAATCAGTGTTTCATCAAGACAATGAAGTTCTGTCATAATGCTGTGTGTGGTTTCAAAGAAATAAAGGAGCTGTATTCTGCGAATCTTCACAAGTAAAAAAAAAAAAGAATGCTCTAAACAAATATCATCAAAACGTCCTACAAGCCCAGGGGACTACTCCATGACTACATGTCATGAAAAATACTCATTACACAGAGAAAACAACATGCCAGATTGAATGTGTAACAAATGGGACACTCGGTAATTAGGGTCTAATATCGCTAATGTGCCTGATGCAGAGCACTGTGGCCTGGTTATCTTTAAAAAGTGGTTGTGCATCAATATGAAAATGAATTAAGCGAAACAGGTGAAGCAAAGTTCGACTTTCTCCAGCTGGATTTGGTGCACATTTCCTATAAAGTGATATGTTCTGAAATAGTCCAATAATTTAATTGTGAGCTACGGAAACCTAATCCTCCCAAAGAATGTTGAGGATTCACCTGCCCCAAGAAAATTTTGAAAAACATTGTGGCAAAATGGTACGTTTTTAGTACGTCACTAACAAGCAATGGCAATGCCAATAGCTCTGGCTTTATAACTGAAAGTGCCTCTTCAATCACTGATGAGTTAAGGCAATAGGTCATCATATATGTATTGTGTCTCTCATCCTTGCACTCATACATCCATTCATCCACCCATTGACTCATTCATGCATTCACACACTTACCCATCCGCAATAAAAGAAACATCAAACTACACAAGCATATGGATGGTAAATTCACATAATAAAAGTAAAAAAAGAATTCAGGGTGCTACCTGAACTTGGCGGGGCTATGCTTGCAATATAAAAATAAAATTAAACTTAGTATTGGGCGGCTGCCTTGGAATAGTATTGTACATAGTGTAAAGTTGTTTTAAAGTTCCAACATAGCTTCCACATTTAGAAGCAATGTATTTTCCCATCCTGGATCAGTAAAAACAACAATACACTATGTTCAATACCATTCAAAGATGGCAGATTATTAAAAATTGCACTGGGCGACCATCTTCTAATTCTAAAGTGTATAGTGTATCATAGTTGTTCTGATCAAATGTGGAAAACATACTGCTTCTAAACGTGGGGGCCATCTTGGTATGGTAAATCAATGATATACCATGGACAATACCATTATAAGATGGAGATGGCTGCTCAGTTTAGAAATAATGGCTGCACTGGACACAGCACACTGCATATAAAATGAGCGGTCTGGCAGGACTGTGCGGAAAGCTGCCCAATACTCTTAAATAAACAAGATGGAGGCAGGAAATGAAAGGGAACCTATAAAAGAAAAAAATAGAAAATCAAATGGCTGGTCACTAGCTCAGACACTAAAGAGCACTCATTTTGAGGCCGTTGGGCACATGTGATCAGGTAAAATACCATTAGTAACAGGGAAATAGTGCCAAAGGAAGAAGTGCCCTAAACCATTGCCCCATTCAGTATGCTGGGGAGAAGCAGAACGTGAATGACTCTCAAACAGACAGAAGAGGGCTGACCCAAAGACACTCTATGAAGGTATAAGCATGTAAAGTTTCTTGTATGTTTTTTTTATTACAAGAACCTGGCAGACAACTACACCCGGTAGGCCCCCCAAGATGTTCTAGGCGGGATTATCACCATGCAAATCTTCTACCCCAGGGTCTGACAAAGAAAGCAGTGCTTAATTTGAGCTGGTGGGACCGGCACATATTTTTCCTCATCAGACTTTGGCACGGAACAAGGGTGTGAAAAATACACATGGTGGTAAGAAGGAAGAAGAGAAAGAAGGAAAAAACATGCATGACAAAGGGCAATAGCGTGGACCTGCAAGAGTGAAAGAAAGGGTCAGAGAATGTTTAGTGGTGGACTAAAGAGGCATGATGTAGAATCAAAACTATGCAGCCTTTGTATTCAGCACACCGACATACAAAAGTGGTCTTCTGAGCAAATCTTTGGGCCCCAGCACTTATCCTTTTACAAATTTAGCTCTGAAAGAAAACAACCAACACCAAAATCCTTGCTTACTACCTACTTCCATGTCATAAAATACCATAAATGCCAACAGACCTGATTCTGACGGGAGACTCGTGATTTTTAAAGCCAAAAATGGCTTTATTTTAGCAGTCTCCCACCAAAAATTGCCTCTCTTCCAATTTTAGTCAACTGTGAAAATAAAATCATTTGTTTTTTCATTATCTCCCTCTTTCCTTCTTCAAAATGTTGGCCTGTATGACAGGCCTATGAGTTAGTGTAAGAGCTGCAGACAGCACTGCTTGGAAACATGAAGAGCCAACCACTGCTCTAAGTTTCTGTGCTCTACTGACAGCACTATTCCAGTATAAAAAACACCTGCATAGAGCCGGGGCACATGCTCTTAACACAGTCAGGATAGAGCCTTAGGATCACAAAGTTCAACTTTCATTTTTACTGTATCCAAGGTAAAAGTAAACTTTGCGCATATGGGGCCAAAACAAGACTTATAAACATGACAACAAAGTGGCCTCCACCACCGATTGGGACAAAGGTTAACGGCAACCATAATGAGATGCTTGTGTTCATTCTTTCCCTTCAAGATGGAAGACACACCAACACAGTGGATGTGGGTGAACCGGAGCACAGAACACAAAGTGGCTTGATAAACTCCCACACTGTAGGCAGGAGGACACCATTTTCTACACAGCTCTCGAATAAACACAGGCATTATGTCTGGCAGAAATCAATGCTTATTAGTCCGCAAACTTACTTTAAACACAGTTTGATGTATGCCCGGCCCAACAATATAAAATAAACCTGAGGAGAAGTAAAGAAAAGATTGGCCAAAGAACACACCTCTTGCCTTGGTGTATTTCTATATTTAGTAGGTGACTTTTTAAAACACACCAGATGATGGACGGAATGCTGCACATTGGCAAACATTCACCCCCAGTCACAGATCTGGGTTTAATCCATCGTTATTTTGCTTCACCACGCCACCCCAGTTCAGACATAGCCATATGCAAATCAGTCTTGACCCTGTGCCTCATGGGAACAGTCCAGACCGAACTGCCAAGCCATGTCTTCCCTGGACCGGAATCAAGCATCCTAGGACCGGTTTCAGGCTAACAGCCTTCATCAGCCAGGATAGCTTGACTCCAGTGGCGTAGTGAGCACGGGACCCACGTCTGGGCATACCCTTCCCACTTAGGGCGAAATGCAAAACACACAAGATGATGGACGGAATGCTGCACATTGGCAAACATTCACCCCCAGTCACAGATCTGGGTTTAATCCATCGTTATTTTGCTTCACCACGCCACCCCAGTTCAGACATAGCCATATGCAAATCAGTCTTGACCCTGTGCCTCATGGGAACAGTCAAGACTGAACTGCCAAGCCATGTCTTCCCTGGACCGGAATCAAGCATCCTAGGACCGGTTTCAGGCTATCACCCTTCATCAGCCAGGATAGCTTGACTCCAGTGGCGTAGTGAGCACGGGACCCACGTCTGGGCATACCCTTCCCACTTAGGGCGAAATGCAAAACACACAAGATGATGGACGGAATGCTGCACATTGGCAAACATTCACCTCCAGTCACAGATCTGGGTTTAATCCATCGTTATTTTGCTTCACCACGCCACCCCAGTTCAGACATAGCCATATGCAAATCAGTCTTGACCCTGTGCCTCATGGGAACAGTCCAGACCGAACTGCCAAGCCATGTCTTCCCTGGACCGGAATCAAGCATCCTAGGACCGGTTTCAGGCTATCAGCATTCATCAGCCAGGATAGCTTGACTCCAGTGGCGTAGTGAGCACGGGACCCACGTCTGGGCATACCCTTCCCACTTAGGGCGAAATGCAAAACACACAAGATGATGGATGGAATGCTGCACATTGGCAAACATTCACCCCCAGTCACAGATCTGGGTTTAATCCATCGTTATTTTGCTTCACCACGCCACCCCAGTTCAGACATAGCCATATGCAAATCAGTCTTGACCCTGTGCCTCATGGGAACAGTCCAGACCGAACTGCCAAGCCATGTCTTCCCTGGACCGGAATCAAGCATCCTAGGACCGGTTTCAGGCTATCAGCATTCATCAGCCAGGATAGCTTGACTCCAGTGGCGTAGTGAGCACGGGACCCACGTCTGGGCATACCCTTCCCACTTAGGGCGAAATGCAAAACACACAAGATGATGGATGGAATGCTGCACATTGGCAAACATTCACCCCCAGTCACAGATCTGGGTTTAATCCATCGTTATTTTGCTTCACCACGCCACCCCAGTTCAGACATAGCCATATGCAAATCAGTCTTGACCCTGTGCCTCATGGGAACAGTCCAGACCGAACTGCCAAGCCATGTCTTCCCTGGACCGGAATCAAGCATCCTAGGACCGGTTTCAGGCTATCAGCCTTCATCAGCCAGGATAGCTTGACACCAGTGGCGTAGTGAGCACGGGACCCACGTCTGGGCATACCCTTCCCACTTATGGCGAAATGCAAAACAAACAAGATGATGGACGGAATGCTGCACATTGGCAAACATTCACCCCCAGTCACAGATCTGGGTTTAATCCATCGTTATTTTGCTTCACCACGCCACCCCAGTTCAGACATAGCCATATGCAAATCAGTCTTGACCCTGTGCCTCATGGGAACAGTCCAGACCGAACTGCCAAGCCATGGCTGGGATCAAACTGGAATGGCATGGTGAGCAAAAAAACGATGGATTTAGGCCCAGATCTGTGTACTGGGGTGAATGTATGACATTGTTCTGCATTCTGTCCATCAACTGTTGTTTTGCAGGTGACTTTTTAAGCCGAAATAGTTTGACATCACTTATGATGTGACCTATACAGACAATTAAGTTTATTTACTGCCTTTTCTCAAACAGCAATACAATTTGCTGTCACCAAGGGTCCTTTAGCCACCAGCAAGAAGGTTATTCCCTTAACAGGTTCCTCCCGATGACTAAGGCGAGCAGGAATAGGCCTAGATCAGACAGTAATAATACATCAATTTCAAGAGATTCTTGGTAGCTTGAGACGTATGTAAATCCACAAAACCTGATTATTTATGAACACTAATGAATTACTGTATGTCAGGAGCAGTTAAGACACTATCTCTGCTCATGGGCTGGCTTTTACGATTAATGCCGTTCACCTCCCGATCCGAGTGTTCAGTTGCTACTATTTGACAATACACCAGGTGGCATTTCATCTTGTGAACAGCAAGAAGAAAAAAATGTGTGAAAGGTCAGAAAGTACCTCACGTAAGCATCACCAAGGGAGCTGCTGGTTGGTACTCACCAGTTTGCCCACGCTATCATCATTGGTAACTTTCAGACTTTCGTGTTCAAGCATATGTTTAACCCCTTCGCTGCTCATGACGAGCTCAGCTCGTCATGCCGCGCGGTCGGGCTGTGTGCATGACGAGCTGAGCTCGTCACGACCATGCCCGCGATCGGAATGTCCAGCACCTGGGCGGAATTCCGATCGCGGCGAAGCGGTTAATGTGCCATGGCATATTGGCATATTATACTTCACATGCTTCCTGCTCTACCACGGAGGCCATGTTAGAACGATGTTACATGTTGACTTATGTGGTATATATCTTGGCATCAAAGTGGTGTATTGGGATCCCAGAGTGGGTAGAGAGACGGGGCTACATCCCGTTCAACCTATTTAGGCTGTCACGCTAGTTTGATCACGCTTACCCACAGTACAATGGCACCGAAGTCAGTATAACATGATGTTATTTCTCATTTTTCACACACAAAATTTGGACACCCTTCTTTTTTTTATGGTTATGAAAGTTACCAATGATGATAGCGTGGGCAAACTTGTGAGTACCAACCAGCAGCTCCCTTGGTGATGCTTACGTGAGGTACTTTCTGACCTTTCACACATTTTTTTCTTCTTGCTGTTCACAAGATGAAATGCCACCTGGTGTATTGACAAATAGTAGCAACTGAACACTCGGATCGGGAGGTGAACGGCATTAATCGTAAAAGCCAGCCCATGAGCAGAGATAGTGTCTTAACTGCTCCTGACATCCGGTAATTAATTAGTGTTCATAAATAATCAGGATTTGTGGATTTACAAGTGGATGAGTGGGGGAAAACCTGATTATTATTCCCCCTTATACTCCTTTTTGTGAATGTAAAGCTTGAGACATATACCATGGTGACACTTGCTTACAATACTTACACAAATGAACCTTAGGTCAGCATACAACATAAACCCCTATCCTAAGCAGAAACCTTTTATTCAGATAAGTACAGAAATGTCACTGAAAAAGGAGCAGCAAGATAATGCATTACGTCCCCACCATTATCCTTTTATATGCTGCAATCAAGCAATAACGAAGTGCAAACTATCTCCAGCCATCCATGCACATTCTTGACATGGGGTGGATCTGTACTGCTTGAAATAGGAGTTTATATGCAGAGAAACAAGGCCAACAAGGAAAGAAGGGTGAAAGGAATAATAAAATGCTACATTTAAGAGAAAATACAAGTTATGAATGGATGGGAGAGAGGAGAGGCAAGGAAGGAAGAACTGGGAATATGAAAGAGCCAGGAAAGTATGGAAATGTACACAAAATTCTTTATAATCACTGGAAAAACATTGTCCCCGGTGCTTTTTATGGTGTAAAAAGAGTTAACGACGATAAACACAGATTTTTACACGTTTTGAAAACACTAGGCAACATTGAAAACACACCATCCTAATTCACAACATATAATAACTGAAAACAGGAAACCGCACTTCTAAATGTGTGAGGGGCTGGTTGTGGTGAGGAACAGAAAATGTGGAAAGATATCCTTCTAGGAGTTGCATCTTGGTCGCCATGTGAATGAGTAATCAGGTGTGGTTCTTGAGAGGCATAGCTCTTACACTTTTGTGGATGCTTCCACTAATGAACACGCAAACGTGATAATGCATTATTTCTACAGTATTACCTACCTTGAAGATATATATACTGTCAAGGAGCACATATGTGGAGTTCAGAAAGGTAAACCTATAGTAACTCACATACACTTGCCTTGTCGATATTTAGGTCGCCAATATTTTGCCCGCCAATAATATGGCAGGAAAATACTTTGAAAACAATATTCTGGTGGAATACAGCAGGCTTGAAGCGAGAATGCTGATAGTAGGTTGAATCTTTGACAATGTGAGCAGATGCAGAGTGGGTGTGACCCTACTTCTGTGGCCTACAAGGTGATCCTTTGCAAAGGGCATCAGGAAGACAATGGCATCTGGTCACCAGCGTCAGTGAATAGTAGCACTCCCTGGTGAATGCAACTTATTTCAAGTATGTAGAAGGTAAACCTGGTGTGGGGTGCTGGTGGGTATAGCCCTCTGATCAGGGGCGTAAATTGAGAAAGTAAAGAGGAATGCGCTGTCTACGATTAGATCAGCGTCCGCACCTAGCACACCTGAAAAGATGTAAATAACTTAAGCACTTTCGTGGTTAGTGGATACTTATATAAAGTACTTTATTCTCTCTTTTTGTTCATGTCACGATTATCGTGTTCAGTAATCACACTTCAAAACGTGAATTGCTTATTCATAAATTGAATCAATCCCAATGTATTTCGGGAAACAGCCCTTCATCAGGTGAAATTTTCCTGTAAGGTAATAGAAAATGTATATATTCAAAGAGCCAAGCGGAAAATTCAAATAAGAAAGAAAAACGTCCGTGGTGTTTCTAATAGTCAAAAAACCGATGGTGCAAACAGAATGAGTCCCGAGAATTCAAGGTTAAAAATAGTAGCACCATAATGTAGGTGAAAATAGCTGTGAAATAGTGCACATACTCACAACTGCCCAGAAAGAAAATATACAACCGCGTTTCATCAAAAGGTCGAAACTGAAGTGCTGGACCGAAGTTCGACATATGACAGATTTGACCTTTTGACCAAACTGTACCAAACCCTTGAGCCACGTGAACCTCCATAAGAGCCAAAGGTAGAAGCAAAAACAAACTGACCTGTCTGCCTTTTGCGAAAATGAATGGGAGGTTTTGGAGGCAATAAAAAGAATTGATACCAAGAAGTAACAAGTTAGCAACTCGGCAGGCTGGAATTAGCATATTCAAGCAGTAGCTGCGCACGCATGCATTTCTCATAGCCTTGAGGGTTTGAATCATATCTCATGGTAAGATCACAAAAAACAATAGAACAACCTGCTACCTGCTGATTGATAGTGTGTGGTAAGGATCCTAGGCCTGCACAACGAGAGCCTTGCTGTACCGAAGACTACCGCCTCAAAAGCAAAACTGGCCCACAGCCTGTAGATAATAATAACACCACATGGATTTAACATAGCCTTAACTTGCCAAATTTACAAATTAAAAATATATAAAGCTGGGGAGCGCGCGCGGCGCCAAACAAGATGGCCGCCTAGCTCCGGAGCTCCGCGTCGCGGCGGAAATGTCGCGGTAAATTTCGCGGCAAAAAATTACCTCTAGACATCGAAACAGTGAGTTTCAGACATCGGAACCGTTCCTGAACAGCCTCATATGCCTGATATGGGTGTCCTCTCTGTTTTTTGAGGTAAAACCTCTCTTTATTGCTCTGACTCCTCTGCGGCCGCCATTTTGGATTTCCCTGTGAGGCTTTCCTCGCATTTTACTTCAGTTGCTATGCTGCTTTCCTGATTTATGGGTGATACTTATTAATCTCTCTATCAATTTTTACCTGACCAGACATATTTTGAATTTTGGTGACAATAATGCTGTACTTTTGAACTATTTGCGCATACACCTGTGGAGCCTACCTCACATACTGTGAGACATTTCATTTCCTCACTGGTGTTTTCCTCCTACTACACGTAGTTTTTTCCTTCCCTGCTCTATGGGCAGGAGCAAGAAGCTATTACTTACACGGAAGAGATCCACTAATCAATCTCCAGTGTCAGTATCTTCTTCCTCTGCTCCTGTAATTAGGAATACTACCACTATGGCGCAATCCAGCTCTTCAAGGTCGACATCTGCGTCACCAGCGACAATTAAACCGCAGGCCTCATCTTCCGCTAACAAACGCCTCAAACAGGACCCTCCTTCTCCACCAAAGCCTGTTTCCCGGTTTCTCTTGACACTATCTTTGAGGAAATTCGCGCTTTGCGCCCTTTATCGAGGAGACTAATTCACGCCTACAGACTATGGACACCAAGTGGGCTTCTATGGACACTCGCATCTCCACAGTGGAACAGCAGGTTGATGAACTTCAAAGTGTCTCTACAAAACTAATTGTCCTTGAGAAGGAGGTCCTTTGGTTGAAGAAATCAGCGGAGGACTTGGAAAACAGAAATAGGCGCAACAACTTGCGCTTATACGGCCTTCCGGAAAACTTAGAAGGTGGTGATCCAGTTCCCTTCTTTAACAACTTTCTCATAAAACTTCTGGACCTTCCTGCTTCTACAAATCTGAATATACAGAGAGCACACAGGCTAGGCCCTCGTTTGTCCTCTTCAGCTGCTCCCTCCAAGCCACGAGGTGTGATTTTTCTGTTTTTGAGGTTCACGGACTTGCTACTGGTTTTAAATGCAGCTAAGCACAAAAAACAACTTGTCTGGTCGGGTACTAAGTTATTTTTATCTCAGGATGTTTCCTCTGCAACGGCTAAACGGCGGAAAGAGTTTTTGGATCTTCGACCCCCTTTACGCATGCTTGGAGCCCGATATGGACTTTTTCACCCATGTTTATTCAAGGTTACCTATCAGAATAAAACTTCGACCTTTGAGGAACCAGCAGAGCTGAAGAATTTCATCCAGTCACTTTCTACATCGTCGATGGATGTTTCTGGCCCTCTCTCTTCTTCGTCCTTTATACCTTGACTTTTTTCTCTACTGTTTTGGATTTACTCAGCTTGGTTTTACTCAATGTTTTTCATCTTTTAAGATTACTGTTCATAGTTATATTGTAACATTTTGTTGTCTTATTTGGTTCTTCATCATTTCTTTTACATCCTTCTTTGTTTTATAGATACTCTTTTATCCTCTAACGCATCTTTCTCTCTGTTTCCTGTTTATCGCATATGTTCTCCGCTGTGACGCTCCCTCCCCGGTTAGTTGTGCCGTCTTCCTCGTGTCGCCACTCCTCGTATTCTCTCTTTGTCTTCCCCTAAAAGGTACGTATCACAGTCGTCAACCTCCTTGTTTTTTTTTTTCAATTTACATTCCCTTATTGCATTAGTGGTTGTCATGTACTGTCTTTTCTTACTGTCTTTTTCTCCACTTTTTCCTTTATTCAGTCCTTCTCCTTTTTCTTCTTCCCTTTTCCTTCCCTTTCCCCCCTTTTCTCTAATGTTGTACTCATATTTGGATTGTGAGTTTAAGTACAGTATTTATTGCATCTCTATTAATATTACACGTTTTGTTGTTGTTGTTGATTCTCATATATTTTTGACGGTTCTACATTCAGAGTTATTTCTTGGAATGTGAAGGGTTTTATTAACCCTATTAAGAGGCAGAAAATTTTATCGCATCTTGCCTCTTATAACCCTGATCTGGTTTTTCTGCAAGAGACCCATTTGACAGACATTGAGGCTTTAAAATTGAAGAGGAGCTGGGTAGGATCAGTTTTATTCTCTCCCACTTCTAATAAGAAAAATGGTGTAATAATTCTATGTCATAAGAAATTAAATTGCAAAATTATTTCGCAAGAAATCGATACAGAGGGTAGATGGATATTAGCTAAGTTGTTAATTAATAATATTTCTTTGACCGTTTTTACTGTTTATGGCCCCACCCACCCTGATTGTTCCTTTTGGCCTATGATCACACAAAAATGTATTCAGTTTAGAGATGAAAATTTCATTTTAGGAGGTGACTGTAACCAAGTTGTTGACCCTTTCCTAGATCGCCAATCACAGACACGCTTTACACCCCATAGATCTCATAAACAATTTCTGGACACTATTTCCCAAACACATCTTGTTGACTCTTGGAGGCTCACTCACCCCGATTCTCTTGACTTTTCTTTTTCTCTCCCCCCACAACTCTCTCTCCCGCTTAGACTATATCTTTCTTTCTCAATCCTTATCTCAAAACTTGCTATCCTCTTCTATTGAACCTATCGTTATTTCTGACCACTCCCCAATCATAACTGAAATTGACCTACTTCCACCACATCCCAGGTCTTCCCGTTGGCGTTTCAACAACTCTCTTCTACTTGACCCTTTTTTCTCTTCTTCTTTCACCACCTTTGCTGACGAATTTTTTGACATTAATAATGTCTCTACTTCCTCCCCTTATATAATTTGGGACTCCTTTAAGGCTACTGCAAGGGTTTCATTATAGACTTCGTCTCAAAAAAGAAGAAACGTTTTCTCCATCAACATAATGCCACCCTGGCCCACATCAAGGCTTTAGAACACAAATTCTATACTGCATCGGACAACGCAGTCCTTCCAGCCCTGATTCGCGCTAAATTGGCATTCAATAAAACTTCGACTGACAACACTTCTTCCATACTTCTCCGCAGTAGTGCTCGGTATTATGGTGGTCGTAATAAAGTTGGAAAACTCCTAGCAAACTATCTTAAATCTCGTAAAGATCGTACGCTGATTGAATCTGTTTATTCTGCGGACGGCTCTCTTCTTCATAAGGATCAAGATATCCTTAACGAATTTAAATTGTTCTATGAAGATTTATACACCCCGGAGTCCCCTCCGTCTAGTTCCCTCATTCAATCCTATCTTGATGGAGTACCATCTTCATCCAGTTCTCATCTAAATCTGTCTGGTCTTGAGGTTGACCTTACTCTAAATGAACTTTCCTCTGCTTTGTCCGTTCTTAAGAAAGGAAAACGCCTGGCCCTGATGGTTTTTCTGTTGAATTCTACCTACATTTCTCTAACTTACTCCTTCCTAAGATTTTAAATCTCTTTCATTTCTTTTTCTCTCTGGCAAGACAGAAGGTACCTTTCAAGAAGCCACAATCTGCCTTATCCATAAAGAGGACGAGATCCTATGTTTTGCAAAAATTATAGGCCGATCTCTTTGGTTAATGTCGATTACAAACTTTTTGCCAAGACACTTGCTTTACGTTTAGATCCTCTTTTACCTCATTTGGTTGGTAAGGAGCAATGTGGTTTTGTCAAAAGTAGGTTGACCTCTGATAATTCTCGTCTTTTTCTTAATGTTTTAAACAAAGTCCCCTCTCTTTCCACATCTTTAGCGGCCATTTCTGTTGATGCTGAAAAAGCATTTGACAGAGTAGATTGGTCATTTTTATTTACATCCTTGAAATGGCATGGATTTGGTCCCAAATTTATTTCTCTTATATCTTTGTTATATTCAGCCCCCAGAGCGTCAGTACTAGTTAACGGTTGTGTCTCGTCCTACTTTCACCTCCAGCGTGGTGTCCGTCAGGGATGTCCTCTTTCCCCTCTTCTTTTTGTTCTTGCTCTTGAACCCTTTCTTTCCTCAATCCGCAACAATGCTTCTATTTCTGGTTTTTCGTACGGTGACCAACATTTAAAACTCTCTGCTTACGCAGACGACATCCTACTCTTTATTTCTGATCCTGACAAATCCATTCCCTCCTTATTACAAGAATTTGCTTCCTTTTCTCTTGTTTCTGGGTATAAAATTAATTCTGACAAAACAGAAATTCTTCCCCTCACTAAATTCTGTCTTCCTCATTCCTTTTCTTCCACTGGGTTTGCTTGGAATAGTTGCAAAATAAAATATCTAGGTATATGGTTCTCCAATTCTATTGCCTCTTCTATTAAATTAAATATGACTGCGACCCTGTCTCGGATTGACAAATTACTTTCCTCTTGGAATCCTCTCTTTCTTTCATGGTGGGGTCGGTTGGACTCAATCAAGATGATGATTACTCCTATTTTGCTTTATACTCTTTCTATGCTTCCTGTTCACATTCCCGCCTGCTATTTTAAACAAATCGATTCTCGTCTAACTAAATTTCTTTGGCAAAATAAAAAATCAAGGATTTCTCTCTCTTCTCTTCGTAGAACAAAATCTAATGGTGGTGTAAATTTTCCTAACTTTCGTTTATATCACAAGTCTTTTTGCCTTCGACAGGCCTCCAGGTGGCTCCTCTCTGTCTACTCCCCTTCACTCCCTTATGGCTTTCCATTGAGCGAGCCCTGTCATTACCGTTCTCTTTAAGGGAAGTCTTGGCCTTTTCTGCCAAAACTCCTCTTACTTCTCTCCCATTGTTTAAACATACCTGTTCTCTACTGAAACCTTTATTACATTCCAATCCTATCTCTAGAGAATCCTTTTTAGAATCTCCTATTTGGCACAACTTCCTCATTACTATTAATGGTAGACCTATTTTTGGCACTCTTGGAGATCACGGGGTATAGCCTGGGTCAGGGACCTTTTTGATGGTCTAACTCCTTGTTTATTTCCCCAGTTTCAATCCACTTTTCAATGTCCCCGCTCCTTTCTACAGAAATTTACTGCTCTAATGACGGTCATCCTTGATACTTTCTATTCTCTTCCTTCATCACCCTTTCCCCCTGCCTCTCATTCTCTTCTCAAAATTCTTCTCTTAGCACCTAAAGCATCTCCTATATATAAATATTTCTCAGCTCCTAATCCAGAACGTATCAAAACCAAGTTGGAGCTTACATGGGAATCTGACCTGGGGTGTGAGTGGTCTATTATTTTTGGGACAAACTTTGGTTGCGTTCTCTCAAAATCTCTCGTTCCGCTTCTCTTACTCAATCTATGTTCTTTCTCTATCATAGACTATATCACACTCCCACATCTATTGCTAAATTTTCTCACTCTACTAATACAAACTGTTGGACCTGTGGCTCCCCTAGTGCCGACCTTCTTCATCTTCTTTTTCTCTGCCCTTCAGTCTCCTCTTTTTGGAAGAAGGTTTGGTCTTGTGTGTCTCGCCTATTTAATATCTCTATTCCCTATTCCCTTCCCCTACTCTTCTCTGGAAGTCTCTCTGATTCCATAGACCTTCTCTCTCATAAAAATGGTCTCTTTGACCTTATGCTCGCTTTGGCTTTCCAACACATTACTCTCAATTGGAAAACACTAACAAAACTCTCCATTCAACACTGGTGGAACAGCCTCTGTCATATGCATCGACTTGATATTGCTTTCGCCTCCTCTTGTAAACCTGTGCTCAATAGAGATCTCTTTTGGCTACCTCTTGTCACTTATTTAGATCATTTAGTATTAACTGATAATACTCGTTTAAATGCTGAAAATTTCAAGCCTCCTTGAACGTTTATTTTCTTCAATCCTTACCTTTTACAGTTCTTTGATCACCATGTACATTAAATTGATTAGTTTTATCTTTTTTATCCTGATGTAAGATGCAATTTTCTTAAATTTTAATTTATTAGCTTTGAAATGTTTACCTTCCTTTTCCCCCTTCTCCTTCCCTCCCCCTTATTCCCTCCCCCTTATTCCCTTCAAAATTTAAAATAGCTTTCTTTTCTTCTTTACATAAACCTCTTATTTGATAGGTTTTTCTTTTCTCTCAGATTGCAGTAAATTTGTATTGTTGGTTTCTTGTTATCTGTACTACCTTTATTCGAAATAAAGCTTTTTAAACATGAGAAAAATATATAAAGCTCACTCTGCTGCAAACATCCTCTGGGGACTGGTCAACCAATTACTTGCATGAGACGGTGACCGTAAAGCTTCCAACATAATAAAAGGCTTTAATGTGACTCTACCTTCTTCACAGCTGCTAATGGCATAAATGAGTCAGGGTGGAATCCGTTTAAAAGACACATACCCCCAGCTGATGATAGGACGGCAACATAAACGAAAAATGGACGTAAAAAAAAGTTCCTGCGGGGACACTCCTTCACACATGTGGGTGGATGCAATTTTTTAAAGGCACAGAATCTTAAATTTAACTCGGACTTCCACAACCAGCCAATGCGACTCAGCTTAGACTTTGAAACATGGTCTCCTTCCCTATGACTTAGGCCTGACAGACACCAGCATTTTGGTACTTTTGTAATTTATCTTGAGATTTTCGCCCATTCTGAGATACGATGCAGTTCAGAAAACACCCTCCGAATATTCAGCCTCATTGCAAAAGAGCCTGGACTTATGTCCCCCCATCAGCACTCCGCTGTTCTCTAGCTAGTCTGCTCTAGAATCAATTTGTGTCCTACAAACACCATTACTATAAGCTCTGAAATATAAGATCTGAACGCTGAATATGGATCTGATCGAATAGATTAGCTATTGAACACCAGCATCCCAAATACCCTAATTCAGTAGTTATGTTTTAGGAAGGGGTCAGCTTGGGGGACAGAGGAATTGAAGATTAGGGAGTCTTCAAAAACGCACTCCGATGTCTTATACTGTAGATCAGTCTTGTTAAAATGTTGTGGACTTGATATAGACGGTCTCCCTTTACCAGCTGATTTTTTAAAACTGTTTTTTATTGGCATTTTTGTAATGAGTACGTATACAATATAGGTTAGGTAACATATCACAGAGTCATTTGCGTACGGAGCAAAGACATGCAATGGAAAAAAAATGATCAGGGCTATCAGAGCACTGTGACATGTGACAGGTGCTGCACTACATAGCATCTGCGGTGTAGAAAGTCCAATAATAACACCTTTAGGGTGAGCAGCTGTCATCTGTCCAGACCATTTTTCAAAATGAATTGGCACAACAGAAAATCAAGGATGCCAACAAGCATATAGGGGAAGGGGGAAAAAAAGAATTGTTTTAGGAAACACAGGTACAACAACCTTAGTCCCTTTCCCAGCTGTTTAGGAGTGCCACAGAAAATGACTTCCATTTTTAGGATGATGAGTTGAAGCCAGTGTGTCCTCATTGACTCTTCTACACTGATTAAGCAAGTTGTAAAGCTGACATACGTATCTGTGACCTTACCAGTAGTTGATGTGATCAGCGTTGATTCAACATATAAAGCTCATGGATGAAAGCCAATTGTCGTCAAGGCCAGTACCACGTGAAGTTGCATATATGTATTTATCCATGTGATAATGAAGTGCTCCGTTTTCTAGCCACTAGTAGACTCATGATTGGTCGGTAACTACTGGGGCCAGTTTTAGCCTCTTCGGTAAAGGCATTATAATAGTGGAACTGAACCCTCCAACAGGGACATGTTTGAGATGAAACAGAAAACTGATGCAAATATATTGGGATACTCTTTCGCCAGTCAGTGCGCCTCACAGTCCTAACTACTATGTGGTACCCCATTGAAGGCCACTTATTGATTTGTGCTCAGTAGGATGTAAATGTGCAGAATATGTTGTGTAAATCGAATTTGTTCTTGGTATTTATCTTATGTCTTAGCTCTTGATTTTGGCAGATAGTTAAACTCAGGCAAGGGAAGTTTAATGCCTTCCCAGGATCACACAAGATTGTTAAATGGAGACCCCAGGATTACAACCTGGAATTTCCGGCTCCACTAGCTGCCACTAGACTACATTTAATCAAAAAATGAATCAAAGTAGAAAAGACTGAGCTGGGCCCACCAGGATCAGTACCTGATGCGTTTTGAATCACTGATCTAAGGATTTTCAATAGCGCCCCAGCCCCAGTGATACCCCTCACGGACCTGTGCATAGTTGCCCAAAATAAGGAAATGTGCACGCCATAAAAATCAAGCCCAGTATAAAGGAGATTACAGTGAAGAAAAATGAATTAAGGAGGATCAAACCAAATCAGAATGAATGCTTAAAAGTACCTGGGGATAGGAAATGACATGAAGGATAAATGTAGAAATGAAATAGAGAATAGACAAGTATTACTTATGCAATGCAGGAGTAGAAATGTAATTTTAGTTTTGAGAATCTGTATTTTAGAGCTCATGATGTCCCGCCTGTCATACTACTTCAGCCTTGACTATACGAGGGCACCCCACCTTGAACCACACCATGGCTCAAGGGCCCAGAAGACAATAACCAACTCACCCTACAGTGCCAGATGGATGGCTCAGTGAGTTAAATGCTTACAGATGACATGACAACAGCAGTTATGGGCAGATCACAAGTTCAAATCCCAGAAAGGCATACAAATTTTTCCATTCTTATGAGGCCTGTAAATTGAGCACTATTAAACTAGGTAATAGCAACCCATTATTTACAGAATTTAGAAAAGGCAGACGTGCAGTGGGAAGCCATATGCAAAAAAAGTTATCAGGAATATTGCATGTGGCCTTTTGTTCAAAGACAAAAAAATACTCTTACAACGTTGTTGTTTACCAATTGTCAGACATTTACATTTAGACCCAGATTTACTAACATTCTGCGTCATGGTTGCTCCACTTTTTGGCGCAGCCGCAGCACTCAATGCTAGCAGTTTGAACTTCTTCCTGAAGAGGGGGAGAGGTCATGCTTCTTTCTCCTCCTGCTGCCACCAATTGGCATTAGTGGATGGCAACTGACTGACAACTGTTCCTGAAGAACCAAGTGCAATGCGGATAGGAACCCTTTCCCCTCGGCTGGATCACAGATCTATGAGATGAACACCATAGGGATGCTTCTAACCCAATGGACCCTTTGGATCAATGTCGGGGTATAAACCGTTTAATCAATAGATAGATAGATAGATAGATAGATAAATGGATCTGAAGTTGCATGTAGGCATTACTAAACAAACATTGACAATTACAATAGATCTGGGTTATAACTGAAAGTGCCTTTTCAGTGACTGGTGGTTTTAGTTGCTTAATAACTCATCATACATTCACTCTGTCACTCATTCGGGAAGTTATGCATCAAATCATTCAACCACTGACTCATTCTTGGATTTACCCAGTCATCCATTGCCAATAAAACACAGTGGCAATAGCAACAATATATGCAACATAATCAAGTAATAAAAGTGGAAAAAACAGACACATGCTATCTGCTAAAGATGGCGGGAATGCACTTGCGATAAAAAAATAAGTAAAACATTAAACACTGCAGCAGACAACCTTCTTGGAATGGTATTGTGCTTAGTGATCACTATATTAAAGTTCTGATATGGCTGCCACTTTCAATGTCTCAACACTTTTGGAACAGGAAAACAATGATAAGCCATTCACCATAACCATTCCAAGGTGGCCACTGAGTAAACATCACACTGGACAGCCAACGTAGAATTGTATTGTGCAGAGTGTATCATTGTTGTATCAATTTAAGATGACTGATATGTTGTTTCTAAAAGTGGCAGCCAACCGGGAACTGTAAAAAATGGTACATTGTGAATAATAACATTTCAGGTTTGCTGACAGGTTGTAAAGCAGTTACCACATTGGATGTGGCGCACTGCAGATGAAATGGGTGTCAAGGAAGCAAGCCCAGTAGCCCTGCATTGGGAGCTGGAGGGTGGTTTAAAAAATGAGAAGAGCAGAAGTAAAGAAATGATGATAGCCTTATAAAAGGAGAGAATGGAAAACTAAAGGAGTGGGCCACCCCTCTTGGCACTGAATCATACTTATTTTTACATGGTTTCGCACGTATCCATGTGGCTCATTGGCCACAGATTCACCAATCAGAATGAAGGTGATAGATTTTAAACAAACCAGAAACTGTGTCCCAGTTTTTAACGCGTTTGAAAGCACGGAAGAAGGCTCAATGCCGAAACGCGTCTGCTATAAATTGCTGTTATTAAATATTTGAAATATTTGAAATACCCCGTGAGTGCTCCTTAACCTTGGATGTGAGTTGTTGTGGAACACGCGAGTCCTACCCCCGTGATGCAAGGAGGCACCCATTTTGGAGTTCGGCGTTAGGTTGATAGGAACTTGTGAAAGGTATCCAATTGCTATACTGCCAGAACCGCAGCCGTCAGATTATCCCGTCGACCAATGAGTTCGTAAATTATTCAAATTTGTGGTCGCTCAGCCATTCGACTGACGCCTGTGGGAACACTGTATAACAACCAGCGGCTGTAATGAGGGGTATGTGGTGTACAAAAATCTGGAGAAGTGGCAGCACATATGGGGCAATACAAAGGAAGGAGGCTAGTGTAAAGCAGTGGCTTTAACATGGATGTGAGAAACTATGACTTGCATTGCACCTAAATCAACGGCAGAAAAAGCATGCATTTGGGCACGTATAAAATCAACAGGACTGTATATTTTTACATGGTTTCGCACGTATCCATGGTGGCCGAAAAAACTAAAAAAAACTAATTATTGATGTTTCAGCTCCCTCATTGGCCACAGATTCACCAATCAGAAGGAAGGTGAGAGATTTTTAACAAACCAGAGACTGTGTCCCAGTTTTTAACGCATTTGAAAGCACAGAAGAAGGCTCAATGCCGAAATGCGTCTGCTATAAACTGCTGTCATTAAATATTTTAAATACCCCGTGAGTGCTCCTTAACCTTGGTTGTGAGTTGTTGTAAAACATGCGAGTCCTACCCCCATGATGCAAGGAGGCACCCGTTTTGGAGTTCGGCGATAGCTAGGTAGGAACTTGCAAAAGGTATCCAATTGCTATACTGCCAGAACCGCAGCCGTCAGATTATCCTGTCGACCAATGACGTCGTAAATTATTCAAATTTGTGGTCGCTCAGCCATTTGACTGACGCCTGCGGGAATAGTGTATAACAACCAGCGGCTGTAATAAGGGGTATGTGGTGTACATAAATCTGGAGAAGTGGCAGCCCATATGGGACAATACAGCGGAAGGAGGCTAGTGTAAAGCAGTGGCTTTAACATGTATGTGAGAAACTATGACTGGCTTTGCACCTAAACCAGCAGAGGAAAAAGCATGCATTTGGGCCCGTATGAGTTCAGCATGACTGTATATTTTTACATGGTTTCGCACATATCCATGGTGGCTGAAAAAACAAAAATAACAAATTATCGAAGTTGCAGCTCCCTCATTAGCCACAGATTCACCAATCAGAAGGAAGGTGAGAGATTTTAAACAAACCAGAGTCTGTGTCACAGTTTTTAACAGCTTTGAAAGCACAGAAGAAGGCTCAATGCCGAAACGCGTCTGCTCTAAATTGCTGTTATTAAATATTATATATCCACTCCGTCTCGCTGCTCCAAAGAAAACACACTTCACTGCAGACTCAGGTACAATTCCAATTCTTTTTATTATCTTTTAAAACACCCTTAGTGCTAAAAACAGACGGACGGTGTACGTGTTTCAGCACCCAGCCTTCTAGATCGTCATTTAAAGTGCTCTTGTGCTGGAACCCCTTGTTGATGTTCATTTTACAAAAACAACTAGACTGTAAATCTTGATTCCGCTTAATGGCAATTTCTACTCACCAATTTCCATTCATGTAAAGTACAGTACATCATGGCGGGAACATCGGGAGAAGATGGCGGCCGGCTAGAGAGCTCGGTCGGGAGCGCCTCACTCAATGGAGTAGCGCTGATGGACGGGCTAACAACAGCGATCCTGGGAGCACAAGGAGCACAGTACCCGGTGTTTCAGAGCGGAGCACAGAGGCGGAGCGCAGCGTGAGGTACGAGGCGACCGGAGGTTGTGGACTTCCCGATCCGGGTCAGCGGGGTCAACGAAGGCAGTGGTGCCTGGAAACAAGCAGCAACCGAGTGATAGCCGCGGGCGCAGGAGGAAGGAAGGAAGCAGGAGCAGAGATACAGTTAAGGCACCGCCCGGCGTTCCACTGTAAAATCCAGCGCAAAGGTAGGCAGCTTGCAACGCTGAGGGAGAGCGCTGTGTGCGATGTTTGGCATCTGAGCAAGCGGAGGCTGGGGGCAGGAGCCTAGGCGCTCGAGGATAAGGAGTATAGGAGCAGTAAGTTGCTAGACTTGGTTCCGCCTCTGTTTTTTTTTGGGGTCAAACGGAAAAGTGGAGGAGGAGCGGGAGCCACGCTGGGGCGCGATACCAGTGTGGACTGAGGCAGCCACAGCATGCCGGTCCTACAGGAGGGCTGCAGCAAGGGTCACATACCGGGGGAAGACGCCCGGGCTTTACAGCTTGCCAAAGGGTCAGAACGATCCCCGGGAGCCACTCTGTAGGTTTGAAAGCGGAGCAGCAGTGCAAGCTACCCGAGGTAAGGACGAGGGGCATGAAGGGCATCAGCTCTCAGGAGGCGGAGTGAGAGGGAAGATAGGGGGGAGAAGGGGAGCTAGAACAAGGCAGCAACTCCACGTCTCCCTTCACAAAAAACACACAGCCCAGCTGCAAGTACTAGTTCAAGATCAGGAGGCTGAAGGGGTAAGGGTGGCGAATAAGGAAGAGAACACGGGAAGCGTGGAATTAATAACTTCATCCCCTCCCTCTCCCACTCCCACTGCCATCCCCACTTTGGTCACTATCCCGCTGGAAACAGCAAAACTAGGGCAACTAAAAGAGAAAGGGAGCTACTGTCTAAGAAGCAAGGTCTTACCACTAGAAGAGGGGGCAGAGTATTCCGCTGATACAGTAAATATTTACGCAAAAATTAAAACCTCATCTACTTCTGACATATCTCCTCCCATGGTCCCTAGAAGCACAAAGAAAAAGAAAAGGCAAACTGCAGCAGGAAAATCGCAGCCTCCTCTGTCCAAACTAAAAGCACTAGGTTCCGCAAAACAAAAGATAACACCCTCCTTAAAGTCTTTTTTTAAGGTACAGGAAGCACAGAAAGTGGAAAGGAGTAATAACAAAACGCAAGTCAAGGGCCCAGGGAGACCCCAGAGTAAGCTCAGAAAGTGCAATGTCCACAACAGGAAGCAATGGTAACAGGTTCAGTGCTTTAACACTACTGGACCAACAAGAGCACGTTGCAAGCGCTGCAGAGGCAGACGTGGCTAGCGCTCAAATGACCGATGATAGCCTGTCCTTACAAGAAAATAGAGAAGGCATGGAAAAAATGATGTACACAATGATGCAGGAAATGAGATCTAACTTTGCGATATCAGAGAGGAACCAGACAAAAATCCAGGAAGCGTGTGAGGTAATGGACCAGAAAATCAATACGCTCATGGAGAGAGTTACCTCTGTGGAGCTGGAAATAGGGACGCTCAAGAAAAAAGTAGGAGAAAACAAAAAAGAAATAGACCTACTTAAACTAGCAGATAGAGAAATAAGCGACAGAATGGAATCAATGGAAAATCAGGCAAGGAGGAACAACCTCAGAATCATTAATGTTCCAGAAGGCTTGGAAGGGGAAGACATTAAAAACTTCACGATAAAGCTACTAGAAGAGTTAATCCCCTGGACGAAGTCTGCTAATCTCGCAGAGGACATTCAAACAATCCACCGCGACCCCTTTGGGAGGAACAAAACTAGGAAAAATCCGAGGAAAATCCTCATGAATTTTAAAACATATACACTCAAGGAGAGGATTTTAAGCGAAGGCCTGAAGGTAGGTTCATACTCCCAAAGTAACTGGTCATGCAAAATCAGATCGGACATCTCTAAGACAACACAGGACAGGCAGTGGCAGCTAGGTCAATTCATGCAAGAACTAAAATCTCTAGGAGCAACAGTCCAAATGCGGTTTCCTGCATCACTGAGAATAATGTGGCAGAACAAGATGCACAACATCAGAGACCCAAAGGAGGTGGAGTGCCTCATAGAACAAATTAAGGCGCAACCAAAGGATCAAGTCTGACAAGCAAAACCAAAAGAAGAGGTATGGAAAGAGTGAGGAGCTCAAATAGGGCTAAGTAATAGCCCAAATGAAGAAAAGGGAGGCTTCTCCTGGGAGGGGGAAGAGGGTTGGAACAGCACATGTAAAAAGTTGTATAAACAAAAAAATGCAAAAGGTGGGGAGCAAAATAGGGGGAAAAAAATAAAAAAAGTCCTAGATATACAAGGAAAGGGAGAAAGGGCCCGTGCAATCGCTAGAAGAAACAGGAAGGCAGTACCAAATTGGGCAAGCTCAAATGGAGTAAGGCTAAATGGCGGTTAATATAATGACATGGAATGTTAATGGCCTAAGAATAAGGAAAAGAAGAGCAAAAATTCTGGAATATTTAAGAATAGTGAACTGTGAAATACTGATACTACAAGAAACTCACTTATTAAAAAAAAGAATGGGAGGAAATTCTGAAGACGCAAAAATGGGTAGAAACCTGTGTATGTACAAACCAGGTATGCTGTGTTAAGGGGGTGGCGATACTCTTTAAGAAATCTCTGAGTGCGAGTATTGAAGCTACGGCTGTAGACAAGAAAGGAAGCTGGGTGGTGGTGAAAGTAAAAGTACACAACAGCTTGTTTACAGTGGTCGGTTATTACGGACCCAACTTGGATGACCCAGAACCACTCCAAAAAATGTACTCACAACTATTGTCCGCACAAGCGCCTATAATAATGGGGGGAGATTTTAACATTATACTTGATGTAAAGAAAGACAGATTCCCCGACCAGGAATGGTCCAAACTTACCGAAAATAAGGCAGTGGGTAAACCTTTGTATTAATGACCTAGGGATTATGGACATATGGAGGGAGAAAGGAGTCAAGACCAATCAATTTACTTTGCAGAACAGGAGATTGGGCCATGCTTCCAGAATAGATTATTTTCTTATAGACAGGGGTCTATTAAACTCGACACAAGGGGTAGAACATCTACCAGCATACCTGTCGGATCACTCTGCAGTGATCTTACACCTTAGCTTATGTGGTCGCGTGCTGCCCCCCAGATGGACTGCAGACAGAGTCATCTTTCTAGATGAGAACTGCATTGAATCCTTATCAAAGGATACTGAGGAGTTCTTTCAAATTAATAAAGATGGCACTACGAAACAGATTGCTTGGGAAGCCTATAAAGCCTTTATCAGGGGTAGAATAGCTTGTCTCGCATCCCATAAAAATAAATCTAAAAGAAACACGATTAGGGAACTAGAAAATGAGATAACTCTGGAGGAAGAATTAAATAAAAGCACTAATACCACGCAAGAAAACACTAGTATTGAGGAGAAAAGAAAGCAGAAAAAAATGATCTGGGAGATATCTTGGAAAAAATAGTGAAAGACAAATGGGAGGCAAGCAAACTATCACACTATGAATACGGAGAAGGCTGTGGAAAATTACTGGCATGGAAACTAAAAACAGAGGCAACACGTAATAGGATAACAAAACTACAAAAAGAAGACCAACAGTACACCACAGAAGAGGGTGACATCAGAAAAGAATTCGTGAAATTTTTTAACAAACTATACTCAGAGGAGAAGGTGGCCACGAAAGAACAGATTCAATCAGTTTTGGGAAGAGTAACACTACCAAAAGCCTCACAAGAGCAAAATATAGAGCTCAATCAAGGTATTTCCGCGGAAGAAGTACTAGAATCTCTGAAGAGATTAAAAAAAAGCAAGGCAGCAGGTCCGGATGCCCTCCCAAACGAGCTATATATCCATCTGAGAGAAGTGCTAGCCACCCCACTGACAGAACTTCTAAATGAAGTATATACAGGAAAAGGATTTCTCCCAGCCTCCTGGAACGAAGCAACCATCACTGTCATACTTAAACCAGGGAAAGATCCAACCTTGAGTGAATCTTACAGACCAATTTCGCTTTTAAATGCGGACTACAAGATTTATACACAAATTTTAGCAAAGAGACTGGGAAAGATTGCGGGTTCAGTAATAAATACAAATCAGAAAGGCTTCATCGGAGGGAGGTATATTCAAGAGCTGATGCACGAGCTTATTACTGCAATAGACATAGCAATACATCATACAATTCCGCTATCAATTATAACCCTAGATGCTGCCAAAGCATTTGACAGGGTGAGTTGGGACTTTCTAAACGCAACCTTAGCTAAATTCAATGTAGGAGATACTTTTGTGAGCGCAATCAAACAAATTTACAAAAGCCCCTCAGCAAAAGTCCTAGTAAAGAAATTATGATAAAAAGGGGTACTAGGCAGGGGTGCCCGCTATCCCCCTTACTGTTCGATCTGTACATTGAGCCACTAGCGGAACTAATAAGAGAAGAAAAGGAAATAATACCGTTCAGGCACCAAGGGTGGGAAAAGAAGGTTGCTCTCTTTGCGGATGATATGATGGTGTTTACAAGCAACATAACAGCGTCTCTCCCTAGAGTTGAAGGAATCCTGGAAATGTATGGAGCGGTATCAGGGTACCTTGCAAATCACGCAAAAACAGAAATCTTAGAATGGAACAGCAACTCTCAAGACCCAAGGGTAAAAGACAAAATAAAATATCTAGGTATTGACCTCACAGTGGATATAAAAGAGATCCCAAATCTAAACTTTGAGAGAATCCACAAACAAGTAAGAAAACTGCTAAAAGTATGGGTGGGGTCTACCGTTGTCTTTTATGGGAAGATCAAACATAATAAAAATGGCCATACTTCCAAAATTCACCTACCTGTTTGGTACTATTCCACTAGAATTCAACACTGACAAAATAAAAAAATTACAAGGGGAATTAAGCAGCTTCATCTGGGCCGCTAAAGGGACAAGGATAGCCTGGAAGAAGCTGAGAAGAAATAAGACGCAAGGAGGAATCGCCATTCCTGACATACTACAATACTGCAGAGCATTTCAATTCAAAAATGTAAGGAAACTATTGGAAGGCTTCGATCAATACCCAGACCAATTGAAGGCGGCAGTCAGCAAGAAAGAAAGCCACTATCTCTATAAATTTGGCCATCCCAAGTTCTTTCAGAAAATAAAACTAAAAACCCTGAGGGCGGCAGCTTCACTCTGGTTCCAGATGAGGAAGACACTCAAAATTCCATACTACAGCAAATATGCGCCGATTTGGAATTCCCCAGGAACTCCAGACTGCCTAAAAGATAGGCTAGCAAACCCCCTCAGAGAAAACAACATTACAAAATGGGGTGAGCTACTGACACAGAACTCTCTCATAGAATGGGAGGCCCTGAGAGAACAAACCAGAGGCACAATCTCGAGATTTAAGTATTACCAGTTAACTAGTTGGGTCAAGAATCTAAAAGACACTGAAAACGGTAATGGGGCAGCTGAGGAAATGATACAGAGTAATAGAATCAAAAAGAGAAGTCGCATATTGGTACTGGGCATTGATACAAGAAGGGGAAGACGACTACAAAATTCCTGACGAGATCTGGGGAGGCGTACTGCCGGAACTGGATACCCAACATAAATGGCAAGTATCTACGGCTACATGTTGGAAAATTGTGAAATCTGCTCAATTAAGAAGGAACCACTTATTCACTATCCACAGAGCATATTGGACCCCAAAGAGGCTATCAAAAATCAGAGGTCAAAGAGAGAGAAGCTGTCCCAAGTGTGGAGAGGTGGGTGCAGACGATCTTCATATGTTCCGGCAGTGCCCAAGCCTGGAGGAATTTTGGATGGACACGGGTAAGACACTGTCAAAAATACTGGGACGGCAGATTGTGGTGAGTATAGACTTGGTTATCTTTGGGATAAGCCAGATAGAGGGGGGAGCAAGCAAGATGAGCAAAGACCAGGAGAAAATCCTCTTCATATTAATACTTTTAGCAATAAGAGAAATATGTATTAATTGGGTAAAAAGTTCAGCTCCAACACATAGAGATTGGCTAGCCTCTGTACACAGAACACACTCACTAGACACGAGCCGTCACAAGGGAAGGAGAAATACATTTTGGAACATCTGGGAGAATCAAACTTCATAATTAAGCCATGGTTAAATAAATTGTCTGGTCCTATGATTAGGCAATGCAATAGAAGCTTTCAAGTGGAACTTGAAGGAGTAGTCAAAGTGACTAGCTCAGCCCAGATCCGAATTGCACGGGAAATGGACAAAAAGGGGCCCAAGCATAGAGGGCAAGAGGACAAGCTCCACGCACAAGATGCGATTACCCAGGAGAAGCCCCAAAGAGTCGGTTCAAAAAGGGAAATGGGCCCCTGACACCTCCAACCCTTAGAATATTGCTATATGAGGACTAAAAAAAAAAGAAAAAAAAAAGTACAGTACATCATAAATAAGCAAAATTGCATTCATTCAGACAACATGTTTGGCAATTGATCAAAAGCTAAAATTCAAAAAGAGGGCTATGTTTACAAACATTTTATCAATTCATTTACAGATCAAAATAGAATTGACAATTGATCTATAAAGTACGAGTGCTCACTAACTAACTGCAAATAAAGTCAAAGATATATCTTATTTTGTATTATTGAGGTGTGAATCTTTTTCCTCAAAATTTGGAACCCGATTGTGAAAAATATATATATATATATAAACAATATTTCATTAAATGGGACTATTTGTGTGCAACATACCTGGGGTTCGATATTCTATTTTCTTTCTTTGCCCCCAATTTCTACCATTATGTTTCCTACTTGATTCACGTTTTTTCACATTTAAATTTTTTTAAACATTTTTTCTACATATCTGATAAAGATACATAGTAAATGAATTCTACTCCTAATTATTTTATACCAGAACTTTTCTTAGTAAAGTACTTCGGAATGATTAACCCAAAAAGGATCACCCATTTTTTTGGGAGGTATAAATGCATAATTAGGATTTTATCTTCAGAAATGTCAAAAAGATGAAAAACAATATATAATATAATAAAAAGGGGGACTAAAAGAAAAAGATTGAAAATATCTGACCCTTTGTGGTGAATCTCACATTCCTAAGGTGGACAGATACATCCCAAAATATTATTTATATAGATTTATCCTGAAAAGGACTTATATTCCGTTTTATATTCCACATCCTGTCGAATTTCACTATTCTAGATTTGTTTTTCTAATTCCCTCAAACCCTCTCCATATGACCAAAATATGATTTTAACCTGAATTCACATAAAGTATGTTGTGCATTCATTCTTTTTTTATCTTTTCTCCATTTAAATGAAGAGTACAAGGAGAGAGTACAAATCTATTTCACATGTTTCTCACATACTAAAGTAGTCCATTATCTGTTGAGTACCCCCTGATTTTAAATCTCTGAATACTCTCAGATGCTGCTGCCTGAAAGTCACATTCCCTCGTACAGTTTCTTTTTATACGTAGTAACTCTTCATAGGGGATACTATTTTTCAGCCTATCCAAATGACAGCTACTGCACCCTATTACTCAACAGAAATCCTAGATAGAGCCAAAAAGAAGGTGGAAGATAAATTTAGACTTGATCTCTTGCATGACAACCATATCACAAAGAAGAGAAAAGAAGGCCAGAAAGATTTTAGAATGATTACCAACTATTCTAGTAATGCTTTTGATATTAGAAGGTCTTGTCGAAAAAACTGGTGGATTCTCAAATCTGATCCAATAATAGGGGAAGATCTACCCGAATCACCCTTGTTAACATTTAGAAAAGCCTGGTCATTGAAAGACCAATAAGTACAAAGCCATTTCTCACAGGATAACAGACAATCAGTCTTTAATAGTGTGAAGGGTTTCTTCCCATGTGGCAAATGTAAGGCTTGTGTTCACAGCCACAAAGTTCTGACATATGATGTACCAGCTCTTGTGATACCAAAGAAGATCACGAAGTTTATGAATTGTAATACAAGCTATACAATGTACTGCCTGGTGTGCCCCTGTGAATTGAGATACATTGGGAGCACCATTTATCCAACTAAAGTACGGATCCTTGAACACCTTAGAGCCATTACCAACAAGGATGTCACGTATCCGGTGGCAAGGCATTTTGAATCCTGTCATGGTAGCAACAGGGATCTGTTGAGGTTCTTTTGTTTGGATCATGTACCGAAAGATATAAGAGGTGGAGATAGGCAGTTAAGGCTTCGCAGGTTAGAATCGAGGTACATCATTAACATTCAAACTAAGACTGCGATAGGGCTTAACAGTGGGGAGGAACTGGCAGTATACTTATAAAAGAAAAGGGCATGATAATCTTGAGGCTATACTATAGACCACGACACAATAGAGACTTACTAGTTTGATTAATATCATCTATGTAATAAGAAGGACCAAAGGCGGCCAGTACTAATATATAATATCATAAGGGATGTGTCATATAATGTTCGCTAATGGCGGCATGAGGTATATTCGTATGGTATTAATGAATTATTGACTCTGAATGCATTTGAATATCTATTTGCAATTGACTGTTTAATTTGTCCCCCCAAAGGACCTATAAGCCCATACAGGGTAATATAATTGTTAATTTCGGGGAAATTATGTATAAAGGGCACATACAGGGCATAATGATGGGTTCTGGTAGTATTATTTTGCTGGAACCGGGTATTCATATTAATGCATGCAGTATGATTCGCTATAATACAAACGGAATTAATTGTTCTTGGGCATGATGTATAAGCCCATACAGGGCATAATGATTTAATTCCTGGGAGCAATGGTATAAAGGAAGAGAGCCCATAAAGGGCATAATAATGGTTGCGGATTTTATCTCTACTGTTTAACCTCGTACGCATCACAATACATGTGGTAAGACTTCACTTGAACACATCTAATAAGTTACAAGATGGCCGCGCCACAAAAATCCAGCGGGTATTGAGACCAGTGAGTCCTTCATTTATGTTAATGAATTCTGTGAATAACCAATGAATTGAATGTTATTTATGGATGTCACTAACCAGCTCCCGCTATCATTGAGAATCCCAATAAATTTGGGATAATCTGCTCCCGTGAGTGCTGATATTAGTTTATTGAGAAACATGTGTGTGTGTGTATATATGTATATGTATATATATATATATATATATATATATATATATATATATATATATATATATATATATACCAATTGCCCTCTTGAGTGCCTGTTATTTCTGAGCTTTAACTTTCTTGTTCTCTTGAGCTGAGCTTCCCCTTTGGATGCCCTTTCTCCTCTGACTCCCTGTGTGATTTTGGGCCGCTTTACCCTGCCATAAGTCCTTGCCAAAGTTCCAGACACTTACACTGGAATGGCTATGATTTCTGGGCCCAGCCAGAGGACCAAGTGATGCATTGGTGGCTCCTTTTGAACCTCAACAATTGGATGCAGACAGCAGTGCCTCCTAATGAGAGAGGAGTTTGCCAGCAATTCATGCAGTAGCATTTTGTTTCTTACTTTAATGAGCCAGATATTGGCAATTGCTATTAAGTTGTACTGTTTTAATGAATGTTATGCAACATTCCTGTAGTAATCAAGCAGAGAAGAACATATGTGACCCAAAGGAGTTTATTCCTAACGCAAAATACTCCCCCACAGAAGATCCTCCAGATCCTGTTCTCAATTCTCCTGACACGACACTTTTCCAGATTTTAAAAACCTTTACCAACCCTAAGGCCTGCAATACCGAAGGAGCCCCAACCCAAGCTCTATGCGATAATATAGCTACCCATCTCACGCAAAAAATAGAAACAATATACAGCAAAATTACCTCAGCCAGGAATTTTCAGGGAAGTACTAAATTGGATTACCCTCAGTCTATTCCAAAACTCGTAACACTGGAGAATTTTCCGACACTCACGCTGGAAAAGGTTATATCTCTTTTAAAAATAGTTAAATCAGGGTCCCCTTTGGACCTCATCCCTGCTAAAATCACCTCCCTGCTATCTAAGCAGCTAGCGGTCCCCATCTGCTCAATTCTGAACAGTTCCATGAAGGATGGCAGTCTCCCCCTAAAGTGGAAAGCGGCACAGATTATCCCCATCAGAAAAAATCCTAAAGCCCCCTTGGACGATGCAGCAAACTATCGTCCCATCTGCAGAGCAAACTACTAGAAAAACATATCAATAAGCACCTATCGGAATTTACAGAATCTTCTAACTGCCTAGATCCTTCTCAGTCGGGGTTCCGACCTAGCCATAGTACAGAGTCTGCACTTGTGGCGGTCACCGACAACATCAGAATGTCCCTGGATAATGGTCAAGCAGTGCTCCTGGTGCTGCTTGACCTATCCGCTGCCTTCGATACCATCTCTCACCAGATCCTTCTCAAGAGACTGAGGGACAGTGGTATCCAAGGGAATGCCCTAAAATGGCTGTCCAATTTCCTAACAGACAGAACCCAAACCATCAATTTGGGCCCTTTTTGCTCCCAGACCACTAAAGTGACCAAGGGAGTACCACAGGGCTCTTGCTTGAGCCCCACTTTATTTAACATATATGTGGCTCCCTTGGCAAGCTTACTGAGGAAACTAGGATTCTGTCCTATCTCCTATGCCGATGACACCCAGCTTCTACTCTCCTTCGACAAAACCAACCCTAACACTCAGACCACCTTCACGGAGGGTATGAAGGTCATCTCTGACTGGATGAGAGACAACTATCTGCAGCTTAACGCTGAAAAATCAGAGATAATGTTGTTCGGAGACGCGGCAACAAGATGGTCCCCTGAATGGTGGCCCGAGGATCTCGGCTCTGCCACAACCCCTAAACTAGTGTTAAAAAATCAGGGAGTTCGGATAGATCAAAAACTAACCTTAGAGGAGCACGCCACTTCTACGGCTGGGGCCTGTTTCCACACACAGAGCCTTCTACGAAGAGTGTTTCCCTTTCTGCCATCTCACACACGGAAGACTCTAATCCAGGCACTGGTGATTAGCCGCCTGGACTATTGCAACGCTTTGCTTATTTCAGCTAAGGAGAGTTCCCTGAACAAACTGCAGGTGGTCCAGAACACTGCGGCTCGCCTGATTGCCAATGCCCTGCCCAGAACAGCTTCTCTTTCCTTACTTCAAAAGCTACATTGGCTCCCAATTCGAAAAAGGATAAAATTTAAGATCTGCTGCATGGCCTACAAATCCTTACATGACCTAGGTCCCAGCTATCTAGCTGAGAAATTTGTCAGATACCAGCCATCCAGGTCACTCCGGTCTGGGTCCAAAGCATTGCTGCACATCCCTCGCTTCAAAAAAGCTTGTATGGGAGGCAAAGCCTTTACCTATCTAGCTCCCCTATTCTGGAATCAACTCCCTATCCAACTACGCCAATGCACTGATTTCCTGGTATTCAGAAAACTGCTGAAAACCCTACTGTTCTGAATTATCCCTCCCTGGTTGGCTATAGCAGTCTTAGCGCGGAGATACCCCGGTTGGGGTGATTCGGGCGCTTTATAAATCAAATCATAAATCATGTTATGTTATGTTAACTGATTTTATAATGCGCATAGCTACCCAAAAAGGGTTTCCCAGCGCAGACCTAGAGGAACCACAACAAAATAGAAAAGAAGTAAAAACTATTGATTAAACAGCCAAGCTTTTACTAATTTACGAAATTTTAAGTGAAGTGTTTCTTTACGGATCGCTATGGGAAGAGAGTTCCACAAGAGAGGACCAAGATAAGAAAAAGAGCGGCCACCCATTCTTGTGAGTTTGATCCTGGGAACCATAAATATTTCCTGTGTCGTAGAGCGTAACAGGCGAGAAGGCTGATAGAGACGGACAAGTTTTTGCAGGTATTGAGGGGCAGAACCAGTCTTAATCTTAAACATATAGTCCAGGGCTTTAAACTTAGTCCGATTTTCCACTCTAAGCCAGTGTAAATCTCTCAAAGCATTGGAGATAGAAGACATTCTTGGGATTTTATAAAGCAGCCTAGCGGCAGAGTTCTGCACCACCTGGAGCTTACGTAACACATCCTTGTTTGCTCCCAAAAGAAGAATATTCCCATAGTCCAGTCTGGATGTAACAAGTGCCTGGACTACAATCCTCTGGGTAGCATTGGGGAGCATCCAGATGATTTTCTTCAACCATTTTAAAATGGTGAAACAGGTGGCTGCAGTTTTTACCGCATGTTGTTTCATGGATAATTTATTATCCATAATAAATCCCAGATTGCGGGCTTGAGAGGTGGGCGAGGGTAGGGGTCCCATTTCACTGGGCCAATGTTGGGGACCCCAGAGGTCTCCATTTTTCCCAAAAATAAGGACCTCCGTTTTTTCACCATTGAGCTTGAGTAGATTGGTTTGCATCCAAGATGCAATGTTACTCAAGCCCATTTGAAGAGTTGAAGGACCTTGCAGATTTCCCGCAGACAGGGAAAAAATTATTTGGGTGTCATCGGCGTAAGAAAAAAGAGACAACCCAGCCTCCTCTGCAATCACAGCCAAAGGTTGTAGATAGACATTAAACAGAAGGGGACTTAAAATTGACCCTTGAGGTACCCCATAAGGAGAAAAAAGAATTTTAGAAGTAGCCCTAGACGAAAAGACTTGAAAGGTCCGTTTAGATAAAAAAGAAGTCAACCAGCCAAGTGCTGTCCCGGTAATGCCAAGTGACTGCAAGGATTTAATTAGCACGGTGTGAGAGACCGTGTCAAATGCGGCACTCAAATCTAACAATATGAGGGCCACTGTGTTACCTGTATCTAAGCGTTGTCGCAACATTTCGGTAACACCAAGGAGAGTCGTCTCGGTCGAAAAACCCGCTCTGAAACCAGACTGAGAGGGGTGTAAAAAGTTCGAAGATTCAATAAATTTGGATAGTTGTAAGTTTACATGCTTTTCCAAAATTTTGGAAAAAATAGGAAGTAGGGAAATGGGCCTGAAATTAGATGACTGATCAGGATCAGCATTAGCCTTTTTCAACAGTGGAAGGACCATAGCATGTTTCCAATCGGACGGAACCAAAGCCTCTTGAAGTGAGGCATTAAGTAGTTCCATAACAATTTCCAGTAAAGGCTGCTCAAATTGTAAAAGTACAGGAGCAGGAAGAAGATCATGTCCTGCTCTTGTCTCACTCTCCTCTACTAACATTCCACCGAACATCTCAACAGTATAATCCCACAACGACCCAGATTCTATAAGTGATACACAAAGAGCAGGATGGCAGAACACTACATTTCCCCTTCAACTCAGGTTGCTGTCTAAGGGGAATGTTATAGATAAGCACAGAATTTCCTATTATGCAGGGGAAAACTTCCTCTATACATACTGAAATATGCACAGTCTAACTGCTCCTCCATGTCATCTTGGTTTTTTCCACCTACACCACTGCGCCAAGAGATAAAGCAGTGACGCCTCACCCTTGGGTGCACATCCTCACTGCCATCTCCCCCATCATTATTCCTGCATGTAACCTGCCCAGTGCTGTTTCCTCACACACAGCAGTACCAAAGATCATCCAACTGGCAACAAGTTGCTCCCAACAACACATTTATACATCTCATTACCTTGAGGATTCATAGGCCCTTGGGGATTCATAAGCCCTCTTATAGATGCCTGAGCCACTTCATGCTCTATAGGCTTTGAGCCAAGGTAACAACAAGCATTGGCAAAGCCAATAGGTCTTGCCTATGAGAGAGCTATTGATTTTGTCAATGACCTTTAGACATGTTGTACAGCTGTGTAGAAGAAGGCAGGGAGGGCAAGTAGAGGGGAAACATGAAAAAGAGGGGGTGGAACCCGGAGAGGCCAGGAGCAAGCACACGGATAATGGAGAGTGGGAGGGGCAAGTTGACAGACAACAGAGGGTGGGAGGGTTGGGGGGAATCAACAATGGAAGGAGGAACGGCGGGGTGTGGCAAGCAACAATGAAAGGAGGGAGGGCGGGTGGAGCAAGCAACAATGGACTAGAGGAGGGTAGCGGTGGGTCAAGCAACAATATAGCGAGGGTGGATGAATGGGGAAAGCAAAATCGGAAGGAGGGTGGGAGGGCAGATGAGGCAAGCAATGGGAAGGCAAATGGGGCAAGCAACGGGGCAGGTGGGTGGGGCAAGCAACAGCAGAAGAAGGGTGGGAGGATGGGGGCCAGCGACAACAGAAGGAGTGCAGGTGGATGGGGGGCCAGCGACAGATAGAATGGGGGCCAACGACAACAGAAAGGGGGGCGGGTGGGGGCCAGCAACAACAGGAGGAGGATAGGAGGGTGGAGCCAGTGACAACGGCAGGATGGTGGGTGCGTGGGGTCAGTCGCAAAGAAAGGAGGGTGAGCGGTTGAGGGCCAGTTACAACAGAAGGACGGTGGGTGGTTGGCAGCCAGAGACAACAAAAGGAGGGCGGGTGGGTGGCCAGTGCCAAAGGAAGGAGGGCAGGCGAGTGGGGACCAGTGACAATGGAAGGAGGGCGGGCGGCTGAGGGCCAGTAACAATGGGAGGATGGCGGCTGAGAGCCTGTGACAACAGAAGGGGCGGGCAGGTGGGGGCCAGTGAAAATGGAAGGAGGGTGGGTGGGGGCCAGCGACTATGGAAGGAGAGCGGATGAGGGGGCCAGTAACAACGGAAAGAGGGTGGGCGAGTGGGGGCCAGTGACAATGGAAGGAGGGCGGCGGCTGGGGGCCAGTGACAATGGAAGGAGGGTGGTTGGCTGGGGGCCAGCAACAACGGAAGGAGGGCGGGCGGGGGAAGGCCAGCGACAACGGAAGGAGGGTGGGCGGCTGGGGGGCAGCGACAATGGAAGGGGTGGCAAGCAACAATGCAAGGAAGGGTAGCAGGCAGGTGGTGGGAAGCAACAACACAGACAACAGCAGAGGAAGGGTTGCTGGGGGCAAGCAATACGGGTGATTGAAGGCGTGTGCGGGCAAGCAATATAGTTCTATGAGGGCAGGTGGGGGCAAGCAATACGGTTGAGGGAGGGTGGGTGGGGGCAAGCAATATGGCCAGGGAGGGCGAATGGGGGCAAGAAATATGGCCAGGGAGGGCGAGTGGGGGCAAGAAATATGGCCAGGTAGGGCGAGTGGGGCAAGCAAAACAGTCGAGGGAGGGTGAGTCGGGGCAAGCAATATGGTTGAGGGAGGGCAGGTAGACGCAACCCACATGGACCGGGGGGCCGGTGGGGGCAACCCACAGGGACCAGGGACGTTGGGTGGGGGCAACCCACACGGACCCTGCAACTGACACAGACCAGGGAGAGTAGGTGAGGGAAACCCACACAGAATAGGGAGGGCGGGTGGGGGCAACCCACACAGCTCTCCAGGTAGAGGAAACCCATACAGACCAGAGATGGTGTGCCCATACAGACCAGGGAGGGCGGGTGGATGCAACCCAAACTGACCAGTCAGGGTGGTTGGGGGCAGCATACACAGATCAGGGAGGGTGGGTGGGGGCAACCCACATGGACATTCAACAAACACAGACCATCGCAATCAACATGGACCACGGCCAAGCAGCACGGACCAGGGAGGGCGGGTTATTTGGCCAAGCAGCACAGACCTGGGAAGGAAGGTGGGGGCCAAGCACCACGAACCAGGAAGGGCAGGTGGTGGGCCAATCAGCATAGACCAGGGAGGGAAGGGGGGCCAAGCAGCACGGACCAGGGAGGGCTGGTGGGGGGGCAAGCAGCACGGACTACGGAGAGCGGGTGCGTGGCCAAGCAGCATGGAGCAGGGAGAGCGTATGGGGGGCCAAGCAGCACGGACAAGGGAGGGCGGGTGGGGGGTCAAGCAGCACATTCCATGGACCAAGCGACACAGACTAGGGAGGGCAGGTGGGGGACCAAGTAACACGGACCAGGGAGGGCAGGTGGGGACCAAGAAGCTCGGACTAGGGTGGGTGTGTGGGGACCAAGAAGTTCAGACTATGACCAAGAAGCTCAGACTAGTTCCGGTGAGTGGGGGACCAAGAATCTCAGACTGGGGCGGGTGGGTGGGGGTCAAGACCCATGGACCAGGGAGGTAGGGTGGGGGCCAAGAAGCACGGACCATGGAGGTCGGGTCAGGCCATGAATCACGGACCAGGGAGGGTAGGCGCCAAGAAGCATGGACCAGAAGGGGCGGGTGGGTCCCTAGAAGCACGGACCATGGAGGGCACTGACCATGCCAAGAAGTACAGACCTTTGCCACCGGGCATGGACCAGGGAGGGCGGGAGGGGGCTAAGAAGCACAGACCAGGGACAGCAGGTGGGGGCTAAGAAGCATAGACCAAGGAGGGTGGGTAAAAGCCAAGAAGCATGGACGAGGAGGAACCCAGATGGGTATAAGTACATGAGTGAGCCAGCTGAAAAAGAGGCACACTGGTAGAGTACTGAGACACAAAGAAAAAAATAGCACCTAAAAAATTATCAGTGGAAGGACATAAGTAAGGTGTTTATGCTCCAGGGGAGAGACAAACACGCAAAGAGGAAGGCAGCCTGCGGCACCTGACCACAAAGAAGCAAACAAATGAGAGTGACAATGAAGCCAACCTATAGTAAGCAATGGGCAGCCTCTAAACAAACTGTCAGAAAACAAAAGGTCTCGAAGAGATAGCGTATGCACTGTCTAGGTAAGACCTAAAAATGATAACAAAAAAACTTAAAAGTGTCTACATTTGCAGGACTTTTTAATCCCCCAGCCCAAATTGTCCTCCTAAGACCCTCTCTGATACAAGTGTTCTTCTTCCTCAACTCTACCAGTGCCAACAAGAGCTTGTTCTGCATGACCACCTGCATAGGCACACAAGACAGCATTTCCAGCAAGAACATGTGTGCATGTGACAGTCAACCATATTGCCTCCCTGGCACTGATTTTCGAGCCCCGACCCATAGTTGTGAGGAAATGCAAACTCAGACTAGCCTAGAGATGTGCATTCATCCACGATCAAGACAGCCCAGAACAAGTGTGGCAATACACACCCAGTGTACCAACAAGCTCTGAGTGCTCCCACTTTTGGAGGGCTAGTAATATGCCTATTAAGACCAGAGATGAACGTGTTATTATTGAAAACATTTACAGGAATCATAGCCAACAGCAATCAACAACCGCATGTAAGTGCCGAACCCATTCCAAGAATACGGGTTCCAGAACGCGAACTCAATCATTCCAAGATTGGAAAAGATAAAGGATAAATGCAAAGCACATAAAGAACAAAGGGGCATATGTACAACAGAATGACGGAGCGTCGTGTTAAGCAAAACTTGCTAACGACATGCTCCGCCATTCTGAAAATGCAGGGATGCACCGTATTTACAAAGATAAAGTGCGCTCCTGCGTTTCCTCTAGCACTGGTGCTAAATTGAGTTGCCTAGCGCCAACGCTGGCACCCTTGCACCATAGTGCAAGGGTGCCTGCGTTAGGGGAATGATTGTTTATGTGCAGGAAGGTGTCCCTTCCTGCACATGAACAATCACAAATGGCGATTTATGCATTGTGCAGCACACATAAAAGTTGCAAATTGTCATTTTTGTAATGATTGTTTATCTGCAGAAAGGGACACCTTCCTTCACATAAACAATCATTTATGGCATGTTGCTGTTTCTATGTGTGCTGCGCAGTGCAGCACACATAGAAATAGCAAAAACAAGGAGAAATAAAGCATTTCTCCTTGTTTCGTCATGTTAAGACAGGTTTTCCCTGGTCTTAATTTTGGCGCTGCCCCATATTTACGCCACCCTTGTAAATATGGGGCAGCGTCAAAATCAATGGTTGTTGCGGCAGAATGCCCACTGCAACGCCTATTGCCCACCCCGTTCACGCTAAGTATAGCTTGAAAGGAGGCCTTATTTACAAGGCGGTGTTAAGTCACTTTAAGTGGCTTAACGCCGCTTTGTAAATAAGGCGAAGCCCCTATTGCCACAGGAATGTCCAAAAAAGTGACGTTCCTGTGGCGATAGGGGCTTGTAAACATGTCCCCAAAGAACATAACAATGCGGGAGCCAATGGTTTGCAACCGCAGCGTTGACCTGTAGGTCTTTAACATAGATGTAGAGGTTCCCTAAGAAAACAATAAAGTTTGCGATTGGCTTAACCTGATTTCAACTGCACATTAGAAAAATGTCCAGGCTCTAGAGTCATTAATCATCGGTGAAGCTGTCTTCCATCTCAGCACCACGTGAAGCGTCAGTTCAGAAAAGAGTGTCCCGCATGGCCGCAGACCCCCATCCGACTGAGCGCATTCTTCTACTTTCACGCGACATTTCATAATGAGTTGTATCTTAAAATAGTAAGTCATGATGAGACCCGTCTCATGCCAATAATGGTGTTAGTTAAGTTTGCAGGGGAGGGCTTAGTGGAAGGTGCACTTCTCCACTCATCAAGAGTTTCACATTTATGAGCCAATCTAATTTCTGCTTCTGTTTTTTTTTTTTGCTACTTATCCTTTCTATAGAAATGTGATGTGCTTAGTGATTGCAAAAGACTGATTCAATACCTCTTTTTTGTTCTCTATGTTACATAAGGTCTAACTTAGCGTGCTCACATGTCGCCTGGTGCAATGAGTTTTTGAAAACAAGCAGTAAGATTTTATCTTACCACACAGTGAACAGCTAATTGCAAATGGTGAAACAATTCACTGTTTTATGTAGTAAATGTCCTCACCTGCATAACTACCTACTCCTCTGAACATATCCAAATCAGCAATATTTCAAAAATGACTCACAAAAACTCAAAATATCCCTGATATCCTGTTAGCCCCACCCCTATTGTGCCACCATAAAACATCCTAAATATAACATTGGTTAACAAAGTCGAAATTCTTTCTCCTGTGAACATTACAGGATTTTGGCAAATACTACTCTAATTGCACATAAGTCACAGCATTCTCAGCATGTAGGGTTTCATATGAAAATTGTGAGTTTCATGTCACTTTCAAACTGTAGCAAGAAAAAAAATGCCAATGTCCATCCAAGAAACAGTTTCTTGCTAGTTATTTATCACTTGCAAATTAATATTGTCAGTTTGCGGGAAAGTATATCTAGGATAAGTGGGAAACACAGTGAATTAAGGGTGGAATAAAAAAAAAACACAAAGAATCTTCAGACACCCCTAACAGATCACTTGCCACTGGCCAACTGGAACACCAAGAGATTTTACAGTAGGATATGTATGCGGGGATTACATCCATGGCTAATGCCATGAAATCAGTCTTGATGTAGCAGTGCACTGTATGTGTTTATGTCTATATTCTCTCTCTCGCTCTCTAAATATATAAAAATATTTATGTATATACACCAATTAAGTCAACTGGAGTCAAAATATATAATTAAGTATGAAACAAAGACACCACACAGTCATAATCAGGATGAAGAGCTTCAAGTGCATTTATGAAAAATGTACTCTTTAGTGCATTAAAAGGTAAGAAATACGATGCTCTTGGCTATCTAGGGAACTGAAGTTTTGAATTGCATTGTGATTATATCACTTATGTTGTGATATGATTTATTACCCTCTGTTTTGTAATCCCTGTTTGTCATAAAAAATAGCAGTGCATTATAGGGTTAAAAAATGGGGCACAAATGTATGTCAGCTCACTAGCGGGTAAGATTATGGTCTTCTACAAATGGAGTTGGTCTAGATGGACAAAAATGTAGGCCGAGGAACGGATATGTCCGCTAGATGATGTGAGGAAAGTTTTCATAATGAAGAGTGAGATGGGGGATGATGAGATATTTATTATAATTAGGGCTCCCGGTTTTATGGTATTTATTCTTTTAACATTTATGTCTGTATTTATCCATATTTAATTTTTGTCCATCCTATTGGTATTTATCCATATTTATTTTGTGTTTCGAGAATAAATTGAGTCCTAAAAAGGTATATTTCCGTATTCATTTAACAGAAAAACATACACTCATGGTTTGATGCCTCTCACGTTTTAGCAAATTAAGCAGTCAAATGTATCAAAACACTACATCCACAGGTAAATATTAATATTATATAACAATATATGTTAGCATATTCTTGTATTTAAGGAAATGTCACACTATTTTTTAACTCCTGGTGATATCTATCAGCCTGTATTTAAGGAAATGTCATACTTTTTTTTAACTCCTGTTGACATCTATCAGCTCAGTTGATTGGCTGGAATTCACGAAGGACAGCATGGTGAGCCTTTCACAAGAAGCACAATTTTCTGTATTTTTCTGCTTTTAAAAATAAATACAGGCAGGAAACACATTATTTTCTGTCTGTGTTTATCTGTAAAAATCAGTAAAAATGGAAAACTGGGAGCATGAATTATAATTGCTTGGGTTGTGGTACTTTAAATTTGATATCAGATTAGTACATATTGTATTGTTGATTATTGCAGACAGATATCCTCGGTCACTATCTGAAACATTGAAGTGTGTTATTTGATAATCCACAGTGCATTCAGGAGTCATTTTTCAATAACGGTATGTTGTAAATTGAATATGGTATGAAAATGCAAATAAAGATATTTAAACAAAAAAATGAATTATAATTGCTTGGTTACATTAATAAAATGCCATGTGATATTATGAAGTTTAATTTTCTCACTCGGTTTCCAATGAATTGCTAATCAGTAATTAATCATCTTTTCCGTTCGATGACTTACCTGTAAGAAATTGAGACTTTTAGTTTAATGATGAAACAAAGACACGGATTGATTGAATTTGGATGCATGTTTTCTCCATATATGAGAGAAATAGATGTTTTATTTTGATGAACTACATCTACGAGCAGGGCTTGCAATCACTGAAAGGAAAAAGTGACAATATAATCTGAATGGAAATGTACATTAAGTTTATGTAATGAAGGCTGAAGTCAAAACACGTCATGTTTTTCTGTAGCTGAGTTGTGACAATAAATTATTTCCAGGAAATCTGTTTGCCGGAGTGCTGTCTACTTCATTGGGGGGATATATATATAGGAGTGGAATCCAGGAGTGGACAGATTTGTGTGGACTCTGCCAGAACCTGACACCATGGTTGGTGGACCTGTGACCGTCAATGGTCAAAGGCTCCTTGTTGTTTGGGTCGTGGAAATACCTGGACCTGATCTGCTACTTTGCTGGAACAACTGCATTCCTCAACCTGCTCCAGGAAAAGGAGGCCCTCGCTGTCCTGAGAGTCAAGTGTGTAAAGGGTGTATTTGGCACCCAGTTTGCAGTTCCATAGTAGGTCAGACCCACAGGACATCAGTGGTGAAAAATATCCCAATCACCACAGTTGAGGTTTAGTAATCTCTGCTTGTCATGTGGCCCCCAAAAGGGTTTTGACACTTAGCTATAAAAAGAACGTTAATAATCTAGGAACTGAGATTACTCTTGAAGGAATCTAAAGTGTATTCTTGAGCTCCTCTCTCCCATGTTTCAGATGTTCTTTTTTTAACATAGTTCACAAGCAAGAGGGTGGGAGTTTAAGATGAATCCACAATCCTTCCTTCCCATAAGAGCAGTGTGTTAATGATACCATTGATCTTGTCTTATGAACAGCCAGATTCACCTGCTGAGATCAGGTGATACAAAATATATAGTCATTAAGCAAATGGCCAGGGAAATCTCAGATTTGAATAGGCTCATCTTCCCTCCCCTACAGGAACATGATCAAGAAGGAGGTGGCAACTGGGTGTAAATGGGCTTGAATGATTCACTGCGCCTGCATGTAGATGGTAGCGTGTGCTCCTTCAAGGGAGTGACTGGTGAATGTGAGTATAACTGCTCTGCAAGATTCTAAAGGCCAGGTCTTCTAAGATTGAAAGAGCAAGGAGCTATCCTAGCTTGAGGAGGGTAAGAGGAAGATCTCTCTTCAAGAGTACAGTTCTGGTCTTCAAATGCACATTTCATTATGCTTGTGCTTTTAACTGCATTTCCCCTTTCCTCTCCTTCAGCCTTATGCTTACCTTGTTTCCTCCCACTTTGGGTTTGGAACATTCCCTCTTTTCACTCTCTTTAGAACCTTGTATTCACAAGATTCTGCTTTGACAGTCAGGACCTTGTGGTACATTATTGAAGCCTGATGCTTGTGTACCTTACTCTCTACTTCATCAATATAAGGTATCTAGCCAAGATATTCATCTTTGATTTTGATTGCATTTTAACAAGAACCCTGAACCTTAACGAGGCCCATCATGGAGAGAGGCCTGGACCATCGTCACCTAAGGACAGGTCAGAGCCATCAGAGGGCTGATTGCTTTGGGCCATCTTGGACCCAGCCCATCTCACGAAGCCTATACCACAGAAGATGAAGGTAAGTTGGAATAACCCTGACCTGATGATGGAGTAGGTATTAAGTGGACAATGCATTACAGGATACCACTGATAGTGCCACCAAGTCTTGTGGCGGATAAATGATAGGTAAGGCCTCGTTATTCCAGGATTCAAGGTGAGCCGCTAGCTAAAGGTCGGTACTTGTGAGTTTCGCAGCATAGGACTAAGAGCACGACCTGGCTCATTGTTTCCCTGATACCTCACTGCTGAAGGCCAACCCCGAATACAACCCTTGTAGATTACTGCTAGGGAAGGTGAAGGAGCCTCGGTCCAGTAGGGGAAGGGAAAAGAGATCCACAAAGATACCACATCACCCAGAGAGAGTGAGTGAGCTCCTATGGTCAGATTTAGTGTAACTGAGTCTTTTCATGTTCATAAAATGATTGATTAACTTATTTATTGACCCCTCCATATCAGATAGCTGCAGTGCATGTGTGTATTGAGTTCCAACTGAGTATTCCCTACTGAGTCAGCTACACAAATTGGATGTCAATAACCTTCAGAGAATGACAGCAAGCCTGCTGAGTAAGATAAGAGTCAACATTGTGTGTATAAGTGTGTGGAGTATGGTATGTGTGTCTGTGTGTGCAGTGGACTCAGCTAGCCATCAGAGGCACTAAGTATAATATATTTGGATAGCTCCAGAGATTGCAAACAGCACAAATACTTCAGCACACAAGACTAGGACATGAGTCTGCTCCTGTACAGGTCGACACTAACCCAGAAATGCCATCCAAGGGAGTGGGTGTCACAGATAGGGAAAAACAGGACAATATTAGCATGTGTTTGCACCAAGCAGTTGAAGCAAGTGTGAGCGGCTAACAAGATTCTTACCCCGTGGAGCTGTTGACGGGGACACATATTTTGTTTACTTCTCAGTGCCATAAAATGAGTGTTCTTGGTCAACCGATGGTCCACAGGTTGAAGGTAAGAGGTGTCTCCAGTGTCCATTTGTTTTACAGGCTGGTACAAATAGACATGGGTTTTTGCCAAGTGAGGAGAGCTGTGCGGTTCCTAGCCTATGGCAGCACCCCCTAGAAGAAAACTATAATGGATTTATGGTTCGGGCGACAACTATTGTCTCGCTTGGGCCTGCTGGCTGATCAGGGGAAGCACTTAGGGTTCAATTGCAGTAAGAGGTCTTTGTATCAAACAATCCCCATCAGAACTTAAAATGAATGTTGTCAAGGATCATTATGCAATGAGTAAGCATGGGGTTAATTTCTCAATATGAGTTTCATTGTTTTGCGTCTAGGCTTCCACGTGTGTATCCGTCTGGCACTCTTCAGTGTCTGGGTCATTCTTTGCAAGAGGTCCAGGCATTGCCATTTGTACCATCAGTAACAACCGTCTATGAGCTGAGTCTTCCAGCTCGAACTCTACGAATTCTACGGTAAGCCTAGTTACTTTCAGTTAGACAACTTTACTTTGTGTTTTGAGTAAGCATATAAGCATAAGGTTAAGACCTCATATCTTGGATTATTTACTAGAGCTTGGATGGTATTTTTGAGAAAGCGTAGCATTACAGAAGAACCGCACAGATGAATATAAGAAACCATAGCACAATTATTAAAAAGCGATCTACTTGACTGTATCGTGGCTGCACTCGCATCTATAACCAAAGCAATATCTTAAATGTATGATGGTACTCCGCATGTGTTCAGGACGCATGCGTTCAGAACGCCGTCTTTAGTACGAACGCGTCTTTAGGGCGCATTTGTTCAGCACGCAAGTCGTTTTAACGACTTGCCTTAGGGGGGTGCTGGATGTTGGAATAGTTTAATTTACTATTCCAACTCCAGTCTGGGCATCAGAAGGGAAGGTGTTGGACTTTAAATCCAACACCATTCCACCAATGCGCCCCCCCTAAAAGCAAGTTGTTGTTACGACTTTCGTGCTGAACAAATGCCTGCTAATGCCGCGTTCGTTCTATTGCCGGTGCTGTGTTGGCACAGCCTGATTTCGGCTTCGTTCGAAAGGACGTTTCCCCAATATCTTGCCAATTTGTTTAACTCATATGTTGTCTCAACTGTTTTACAGGCTGGTACAAATAGACATGGGTTTTTGCCAAGTGAGGAGAGCTGTGCGGTTCCTAGCCTATGGCAGCACCCCCTAGAAGAAAACTATAATCGATTTATGGTTCGGGCGACAACTATTGTCTCGCTTGGGCCTGCTGGCTTATCAGGGGAAGCACTTAGGGTTCAATTGCAGTAAGAGGTCTTTGTATCAAACAATCCCCATCAGAACTTAAAATGAATGTTGTCAAGGATCATTATGCAATGAGTAAGCATGGGGTTAATTTCTCAATATGAGTTTCATTGTTTTGCGTCTAGGCTTCCACGTGTGTATCCGTCTGGCACTCTTCAGTGTCTGGGTCATTCTTGGCAAGAGGTCCAGGCATTGCCATTTGTACCATCAGTAACAACCGTCTATGAGCTGATTCTTCCAACTCGAACTCTACGGTAAGCCTAGTTACTTTCAGTTAGACAACTTTACTTTGTGTATTGAGTAAGCATATAAGCATAAGGTTAAGACCTCATATCTTGGATTATTTACTAGAGCTTGGATGGTATTTTTGAGATAGCGTAGCATTACAGAAGAACCGCACAGATGAAGATAAGAAACCATAGCACAATTATTAAAAAGCGATCTACCTGACTGTATCGTGGCTGCACTCGCATCTATATAACCAAAGCAATATCTTAAATGTATGACGGTATTCCGCATGTGTTCAGGACGCATGCGTTCAGAACGCCGTCTTTAGTACGAACGTGTCTTTAGGGCGCATTTTTTCAGCATGCAAGTCGTTTTAACGACTTGCCTTAGGGGGGTGCTGGATGTTGGAATAGTTTAATTTACTATTCCAACTCCAGTCTGGGCATCAGTAGGGAAGGTGTTGGACTTTAATTCCAACACCATTCCACCAATGCGCCCCCTCTAAAAGCAAATTGTTGTTACGACTTTCGTGCTGAACAAATGGGTGCTAATGCCGCGTTCATTCTATTGGCGGTGCTGTGTTGGCACAGCGTGATTTCGGCTTCGTTCGAAAGGACGTTTCCCCAATATCTTGCCAATTTGTTTAACTCTCATGTTGTCTCAACTGAGAATGATTAATTTGTACATCTGGCTATAATCATGATCCTTTGATTGTATTAAAACTATAAGTGTAATGTGTTTACTAATAGGGGCTTTCAGCCAACCCTCTTCATCCATTGGTCTATTGTGTCATTCATATTTTTCTTTCGACTTAAACAGCATGGGGCAATGGGTCAGCCCACTTCAGCAATTGGCTAACTTCACTGTGAGTGATGGCATTCTGCCTTTTCACGAGTAGCACATCCTCACACAGTGCCAGCCGACTGCCACGGACTATTATGGCAATGTGTGATTTGTGAGACCAAAAATATTTTTACTTTGAGCCCCAAAAAATTGTGATGGCTGGATGAGAGTCTGGCAGGTCTCTTAACAATAACGTTTTGCAAAAACCATGACAAAACAAAACAAGCATCGACAAAGAAAAACATCTGGCAGCCAACGCTAGACATATTGGCTTTGTCAAAACTTTTTAAGAAATGCAGTGGGTGTGCTAAAATACTTGTAACCAGACATCTTCTGAACGATGGGAGTCAACTCAATTGCAGACCAGTAATCGAACCCAGACTGAAACTGTGTTTCTGCAGCATTGGGTGAGCTCCGTTGTTTTCCTGTGCTCTTGTCACTTGATCACCTGGTTGCTGTACGTGCAATTGTTATTGCTTTGAAAGGATCACATATTTGAGTACATGAGCTGACACACTATCTTTGCTGCTTCAGTGCCCAAAGCGTGAAATAATGCCTCCACACCTACGTCTGATAGCTTACTCCATAAACAATAATATAGGACACGCAGTTCACCTGAGACTACCTTCTGAGCTCCAAAGGCGTGTTTTGATTCGCTCTAAGGTAACAATGTGTCCATAGTTATTAATGTACTCAAATTACCGATTTGCTTGTGAGTGCGGCCTACCCCCTTTAGAAACTAACTGGTGTGATTCACCGCTACATTTGATGTGTTTGTGTTTTTGATATTGGCGACACATGACCACAATTTGCCCTTGAAAAGGAGACAGAAAGGGAAACAGCTCAAAGCCCTGTCTGCTCCACAAAGAACCTAGCTGAACAACACCAGGTGATGACGCCAACTGGCAGAAACCTATTGTGAATATCAACATGGTCACACTCTAACATAAAGCGAAGTCATGGGAAGACTTCCCAGCTGTGTTCAGGAAGCGCATCCATTTGGACATGCATAGAGCGCTAAAAGACTCCTGGTTCAATGTTTGCTTCTGCGACAGCCTGTGTTCCATTTGATTCAACCTATTTCAATTTGCAGACAATTAAGCAGATCTCAGAGAGAAAAGGGAAGAAACATGGATGGAGGTCCTGTCTTTCACTTTCCTCGGAGTCACAGATACATTCCAATGTCCTGGGCAAAGATGCTTAACATCTGTATAGGTTAGACTGATTACTGTATGAGTGTCTGTTGCATTTATTGATTATAGACGTATCTACATAATAAATGCTGTAGATATATTAGCAAAGTGATAGGTTAAAACTCATCTTACATGGCACAATTAAACCACAAAATTAGGAAGCCATAGGAGACACAGGTGGGAAGGTTGTGGAGCAGTAAATAACATTAAATGATAACATACAATGTCCATGTGTCTAACCTCTCAGGGATCCAAAGCGTGAAACACTCAATCAGACCCCCTGGTAGGTCTCCTGGAGGACTGCGCTCGCGGCGAGCATTAGACACAGCAGGTCCTAGAAGGCTGACCTTGTGGGCTTTCTTGAGGTTGAATAGGGAAGTGAATGTTCCTTCTGCTAGGGGGCGATCTTATTCAAGGACGTGAGGAGGGTAAGAGACCAAATCCCAAAGAGGCGCTGGGAACTTTGATGGTGGCTAGACGATGTCAGGACTGAGTTGAGGTGTGGCTGGGAGAGCAGGCAACAATGGTTTATGCAACAAAGGAGGTGCTAGTAGCCTAAGGAACTTGTGCAAGCCTACGGGAAATCAAAAAATGAACACACACCATGGGCTCAAATATATACATCTATCTATAGATTTGAGCTGGTGCTTTCCGGTGCTCTGCACTGGCATTTAATTGTCAACACCGGCACTTATGACAATCTGCCACATGGTGGCGCTGTCTGTCTAAATTACAGATGAACACAACGGTTTTTATTGATTCAACGTACATTAAAAATGACTAATACCAGCCGCTCAAGCCATCTTATAGTATTGGGGGCCTGGAATAGTCTGAATTGTCACACTTGTAGAGTGCAATGGTTAGTAGTTGTTTTGGTTCTGTCATTGACGGTTCTGGCAGCGCAATGGGTGGTGCAATCTGCTGGGGCGTCCTGACGGCAGCCCAGGCACTTATTTATTTTTTTAACAATTTAAGCACTGAGATTCATGATATATATATAATATATCGGTAGCCACTCTAAAGTTAGGGTCACCAGAGATAGGAATGCCTCAGATTTTTGTCCCTTAATAACTTTGCACCCGTTTGACGGATCTGCACAAAACTTTGCAGACCTATTGCACCTGTTACATTGATGAAGGATTGAAAGTTTGGCGGTGCTTGGTCAAGGGGGTGCAATGAAAAAAAGGGGAGGGCCCCAAAACAAACTTGTACTCCAGTGCATTTTACATAGACGTTTGTATTTCACGCAACGGCAGAACGGATTGTAATGAAATTTCACAGCAATGTAAATTAGCCTATGGAGATGATTCTTTTGGCTATTGCAAGTGATGTTATGAAGTGGTTATGAAATTATAAGGGACAACAAACTAGTGATATCTGTGTAGCACAATACTACTAAAAGTAGCACGGAAGCCCAAAAAATGAACTAGACTGCACATGTAAAGTTTCAGACTTAGTACACGAACAACTGAAAGACCCATTTATGGTCACATGCTAATGTAAACCTATACACAAATGTACAACAAATGAATGCATCTTAATCTACATAAGTAATCTATGCATGCTGTCTGGCTCACAAAATAAATGTGTGCCGAACAAGCCAAACAAAAGCCATCTTCCTCATGTACCCCTGTGCAACAAAATGAAAAAGTGACCTAGCAGTGAGCTGCACAATTTGGAGGACATGATAATTGGCCACTAAGAAAAAAATAATAATCTCAATTTGTATGACAACAAGAATGACTTTGGGCTTCATATATAGCACAACCCTACTAAAAGTAGAGGAAATCCCAAAACATAAATTAGATTGCATATGTAAAGTTTAAGAATTACTACATGAACAACTAAAAGACACAATTATGGTCACATAATTATGTAAACAAATATATAACAAATACAATAGACAAAAAGAAAGAAATAACATTAAATCTGATTGTCACTGTAGTTATAGCTAGAATTCCCAGGGATAGAAATTACTTGGCTTTTAGCTCTCTAATAACTTTCAACTTGTTTGACGAATCACCACAAAACATTACATCCCTTTAGCATTTTCTGCATTTTGAGATGATGTATTTTTTTGTGGTGAATCGTTAAGGGGGTGCAAAGATAACAGGGGGGGTCCCAAAATGCATTTTTCCGCCAATGCATTTTCCATAGACTATTGTATTTAGTATAGCGCGAAAACGGCTGGACAGATTTACATGAAATTTGGTAGGATTAAACATTATGCTGCAGAGATTATGCTTTTTGGGTACTGCAGTTATGTAGGGTAAGTATTTTTTAAGTTATAAGGCATTTAAACATAGTGATATGTGTCACGGCGGAACTTTCAAGGAATTTAACAAAATTTCATGAAACTACCACAGTATATGGCCATAAACTTATTTAAAAAATATATAAAAAATATAAATAACTTTTTCTACCTATTACCACTTTAATAAAGTGGTAATAGGTAGGGACCTACTACTTACCCATATCTAAGGCTCTAACACTGAATACAGCCAAAGTGTAGTAAAAACAATATGGCTGCCACTTCATTCTCTAAAAACAACCCTTACCCAATTATATACTGGCTTGTCATCGCCATGTAGCATGGTACACTGCAAAGTTCTGCTGTATACCATGGCCCAAAATATAACTAAGGCCTAGCTGTATTATTGGTTTGCAGTACCCTTCCATCACGCATGGTGTCTCATGGGCAACGCAATACTTAAGTCAGATTTAATAAACAACGCAAGGCCACCTGCATTGATTGGTAAATCTGGGGAAATGCAAGGCAGCGCAATTCGTTGTTTTGCCTTAGTCTGCACAACATAATCTACATTGCTGCTACATTTCACATACACCCATATACCACACCACTGAACTCCACTCCACTATACACTATTCCACTCTACGCCACTCCATTCTACGCCTCTCCACTGTATGAGATTCCACTCTGCCACCCCACTCTATGCTATGACACTGTATGCAACTTCACTGTACCACACTACACTCTACGCTCTTACACTGTACGCACCTCCACTCTACGCCACTCCAGTCTATGTCACTCCACTGTACGCAACTCCACTGTACGCTACTCCACTATACGCTATTCCACTCTACGCTATTCCACTGTTTGCCACTCCACTTTACGGTACTCCACTGTATGCCACTTCACTCTACAACACTCCACTGTATGCTATTCCACTGTATACCTCTCCGCTGTATGCTACTCTACTCTACACCATTCCAGTGTATGGCACTTCACTCTACGACACTTCATTCTATGCTATTCCATTGGACGCCACTTCAAAGTATGCCACTCCTCTGTATGCTCTTACACTCTACCTGACTCCACTGTACACCACCCTAGTCTACACCACTCCACTATACACTACTCCATTTTACACTATTACACTCTACGCCACTCCACTGTACAACACTCCACTCTAAACCACTCCACTCTACGCTATTACACTGTACACCACTCCACTGTACACCAGTCCACTCTACGCTATTACATTCTACGCAACTCCACTCTATGCCACTTTAATGTACGCCACTCTACTGTATATGCTAATCCACTCTAGGCCATTCCACTGTACGCCACTCCACTCTATGCTATTCCGCTGCATGCCACTCCACTGTACAACACCCCACTGTATGCTGCTAAACTGTATGCTACTCCACTCTATGCCACTCCAGTGTATGCCACTTCTCTCTACACCACTCTATTCTATGCTATTCCATTCGATACCACTCTCCTGTTCGCCACTCCACTGTATGCTAATCCATTCCACCCCACTCCAGTCTACACTACTTGACTGTAAGCCACTGGACTGTACGCTACTCCACTATTTGCTATTCCTCTGTGCACAACTCTACTCTACGCTATTCCACTGTATGCCGCTCCACTATAACCTACTCCACTCTATGCAGCTCCAGTGTACACCACTCTACTCTACACCACTCCATTCTATGCTTGTCTATTGGACGCCACTCCACTATATGCTATTCCACTCTACCCCACTCCACTGTACACCACTCCAGACTACACCACTCCACTGTACGCCACTCTGCTCTATGTTATTCTGCTCTACGCTATCCTACTCTATGCCACTCCACTGTACTCCACTCTGTGCTATTCCACTGTACGCCACTCCACTCTATGCTATCACACTGGACACAACTTCAATCATTGCAACTCTACTGTATGGTATTCTATTCTACCCCACTTCACTGTACGCTACTCAACTGTATACTCTTACACTCTTCCCCACCACACTAGACACCACTCCAGTCTACATCACTTCACTGTACGATACTCCACAGTACGCTACTACACTATACGCTATTGCACTCTTTGCCACTCCACTGTACATCACTCCACTGTACACTACTCCACTATATCCTATTCCACTCTGCGCCACTCAACTGTATGCTACTCCACTCTACAAAACTCCTGTGTACTCTTCTCCACTCTACAAAACTCTACTACCCTCTACAACACACTATTAGACTCTACTCCACTTTATCCCCACACACTCCACTGTCCAAATTTGTACTCAACTCTATGCCTGTATACTCTATTGTACAACACTTTACTCCACTCTATGACAGATTGCAACATTGTACAACACAATACTATACTGTATAAGACGTCACTTGAATTTATAAGTTTCCTCAACTCTACACTACGCCACTTCAATGTAAGCCACCACACTTTAAGCTAATCCACTGTACCCTACTCCACTCTATGGCACTCCACAGTACACCACTCCACTCTATGCTATTCCACTCTATGCCACTCCACTCTTCTACACTCAACTTTATGGTAATCCACTCTACACCACTAAAGTGTACGCCACTCCACTCTATGCTGGTCCACTGTATGATACTCTCCTCCACTCTATAAAAATCTTCCACACTTTATGGCACTCTCCAACATTCTACACCACTCTATCCCCGTACACTTCACTGTCCAACTCTCTACTTCACTCTATGCCCATACACTCCATTGTACAACACTCTATTTCACTACTCAACACTTTTCTACATGACACAACACTTCATTCTACTGTACGAGACCCCACTCCAATTTATAACAGTTTACTACCTATGCTACCCTATGCCACTACACTACACTCTGTGCCACTCTACTCTATTTTTTGTTTGAATCTGTTTATTGGTTTTCAGGTAATTAGTAATGTTTACAGACAACAAGACACATTACAGTAAGATCATCCTTGCAACTCTCCAGGAGTGTAGTGTCATGAGGTACAGCAAGTTATGCACAACTGTTAGGTACGATGTCGAGAGAAATTGGCCTTATATCATTATGCAATGGGTGTTAGAATGCAATTACCCACCTGGGAGAGAAAATAAGATACAAACATATCAACCCATTAAGAGGGTAATACATGCTCATCGAAAAAGTAAACAGACAATTCAAACGTATAATAAAACACCAGTCAAAGAAACTCGAGCCCTCCCTCCCCCATAACAGCCACACACGTTGTGTTTAAGCAGGAGACGACATCATGCATCAAGGTAAAACAGCAGATTTGGATGCTGTAGTATAACGTGCAGAGAGAGGTGTGCACCCTGTATCGACCCTGTACTTAAGCGCCACCTTGGTCATCTGTTGGCTCTACCCTGCCCGTTAGCGGATCAGCCAGAGCGTCAGTGGTATGCTGAGTGGTGTTTTGCAGATCAATCAGAATAGTTTCCCAGTTAGTTGTCAATGGGAATTTGTGCAGCCCTAGACTGTCCTGCCTGTGCAAGGCAATTCTTTCTGCCTGAGCCCATGTGATGAGGGATTGTGCCTCGGCCACAAGAGCTGGGGGTTTGTGCGATTTTCCATCGCCGAGTAGTGAGTGGCTTGGCTTTCAGGAATCCTAGGTCCAGGAAGCGTGATGTGACCCTTTGCTTCTTGTCCCTGCGGTAGAGGCCCAGATTCCATACTTCCCATGTGTGTAATGCATGGCGCTCCATGTAGGTGGATAGATGGTGCGTGACACTGTGTGCCACTCTACTCTATGACACGCCAATACACTCTATTGTACTTTACTCCACACTAAGTTATGCCACTCCACTCAACTGTACTTCACTGTACGAGACTTTACCTCACTCTACGCTACTATAAAACAATCCACACTACGCATCTCCACTGTTTGATACACTACTTTACTCTATCCAACTCCACTCTACAACACTGTATGCCACTCTTCGATACTTTACTCCTGTCTACACTCCTACACCACTGTAAAACACTATACTATACTGTATGCCACTGTACAAACTCTACTCCACTCCATGCCACTCTGATACTCTAGTCCACTACAAGACACTGTACGCAACATTTTTTATGCCACTGCACCCCACTTTACTCCACTCTATTCTACTCTATGACACAGTACTCCACTCCACTGCTCCACTGTACGCCACTCCATTCTTCGCCACTTTATTCCATTGTACTCTATAACACTGTATGCCAATGCACTCTACCACATTCTGGAAGACTGTGTGCCACTCTACTCTACTATAGTCTACATCACTTTCCAATACTATACGACACACCACTACACTCTACTGTACAACACAGTGCTCCAATTTATGACACTTTACTCTACTGTATGCTACACCCCTTCACTCTACTGCACTCCACGCCACTATAATCTACGACACACCACTCCACTCTATGGCACTTACTACACTCTACACTACCTCACTCTTGTGTAGGCCACTCCAGTATACACCGCTCTACTACACTCTATGCCACTGTTTCATACTCCGCTCTACACCACTCCACTGTCTGACACTCTACTCCACGGTTTGCAAATCCACTCTACAACACTGTACTACACTGTATGATACTCTTCTCCACTATATGCCTATCCACCTTAGGCCACTGTACTACACTGTATGACACTCGACGACACACCACTCAATTTCTCTCTACGATACTCCACTATATAACACAACACTCTTCTCCAATGTACTCTACAACACTCCACTTAACGATAGTCCATTCTACTTCACCCTACTCCACTCTAAAACACTCTACTCTATGACAGTCTACAACACCCTACTCTATTGTTCAACATGCAGTCCACTGTACAACTCGCTGCTACACTCTATGATACTTGACTCCACTATATGAAACAACATGCAACTACACTATAAAACACTTCGCTACGCTGTACAATACACCACTACGCTCTGCTCTACTCTATTACAATATACAATACTCCGCAACAATAGACTTAATAACACTCTCCTCCACTGTACTGTACGACACGCCACATAACAACTCTCCTCTCATGACACTGGACTCTACGATTTGAAACACACTTTTATTAAAAAAAATTAAAAACCATTGATATTCTATGGAAAAAACAAAGGTTAAAGCTTAACTATAGTTAGGAACACTTTTTTTCCCTATACAAACCAAGCTTAAACTACACAAACTTTAAAAATTCTACAGTTATAGTTATAACTTTCATTTACTATTTATCCACCACCTTAAAATTATATTAAGTAGCTCCTCTACTTTTTTCAGCTCACTAACCAGACAGCATTAACTATAACTCACTACTCTACTGTGCACTGTGTTCTAACAAATAATGATACTCCACTATACAGCACTACACTATACGAGATTCTCTGCCACTCTACTGCACTCGACAACACTGAACTGTACGACACTCTACTCCACTGAACTCTAATCTATGCCACTTCACTCTACAACACTCTGCTACACTCTATGCCTTTCTACTTGATCACACTCCACTCAACCACACCCCATTTCACAACACTCCAGTCGATGACACTCCACTGTACAACACTCAACTCTACTTTTCGACCCCCTGCTCCACTCTACGATACTCCACTCCACGATACAACACACCACGCCACTCCACTGTACAACACTTTAATCAACTGTACGCTACATCACTCCACTCTGCTTGACTCAAGTCTATTCCACTCTACAATGCTCCACTCTTTGACACTAAACTCTACGGCACTCTCCTTACTGTACTGTACTACACTTCAAGACACTCCAATGAATGACACTCCACACTGTGATATGAAACACATTTTTATTAAAAAATAAAAACTATTAGCATACAATGAAAAAAACAAAGGTTAACGATAATTTATAGTTAGAAATACCTTATGTATACTTTCTATAGAAATCCAACTTAAAATACACAAACATTACAAATTATAAAGTTATAATTATAACTTCAATTTATAATTTATGCACCACCTTCAAATTACTATAAGTCCAACACCTCCGAAAACAGTCTTATCATCTCACTCACCACACAACATTAACTATAACTCATGCTTTTCCATGCACTGGTTATACCGTTGCATACTACCTCACATATAGCATGTGAAATCATAGCATTCACAACACTAATAACTTCTTCACTGACATAATTTGTCACAACACGGTGCATGGTAGAGTGGCGAGTTATAGTTAGTGTTGTCTGGGTAGAGAGCTGAAAAGAGTGTGTTACAAGGTGTGCTACTTACAATAATTTGAAGGTGGTGGATACATTGTAAATGAAAGTTGTAACTGTAGAATTTTTAACCTTTGTGCAGTTTACCCTTGTTTTGCATAGGAACATTTTTTTTCCTAACTTCATATCCATTGAAAATATATATATATATATATATATATATATATATATATATATACACATACACATTGCAAACAAGAATATCTAGCAACAACACAGATAGAATCACAAACTATTATCTGTGCTAAGTAAATGTGCCTTTCTTTCTTAATGTAGCTGGATGTCATGGACAAATCTGATTTAATTTACCCCTAGTCACTGGTGCACATTCTTTGTGCTTATATCTCCAGTCACCATGGCAGGTATCCTCAGTACCTGAACTCTCCATCACTTACCCTCACCAGCTGGGTCTGAGAAGAATGCAAACCTTCACAAAGCTAAACAAAGGTCATAGTTGATTCACTGTGGTAGCTGTAGGCAGAAGCTATGCTCTCAGTATGGGGAGCTGGACAGGCAGAGTGAAGTCATACACCCTCTCTCTAGGTAGCATTCAAGAAGGAAAAGAAAAGACAAGCAATTATGATATCAGAGTCTGTGGTAGGGTGCATTGTAGGATGGTGACAGCAATCCCATTAGAGGTTAAACATGTCTAAATAAGATTTCTTAGGGGGAAAAGAGTAGAAAGATGAGCAAGGTAATAAAAACTGCTGAGTTGGTTGAGTGAAGTGGCAACTAGAAACCTAGAGTGTGAATTTGGATTGAGGAAATCTATCCATTACTGGAGGAGCAAGAGAGAGTCAACAATTAAGGCCTCTGTATAAACATGGAAAGGATGCACATGGTCAAATCGGGAAGGTCACCCAGCGGATGCTAACAGCTAAGCCATGAGCATTCCGGATAGGACTATTGAGGAAAAGGGAGTCTTAAAGCTGCCAAGCTTCTTGGCTTGTGCTTACAAAGTGAGCACAAGGTTTCTCTCAAAAGAACAATAAAAGTATTAAAAATCGAGGGTAGACCTATTTAAAATAAACAATGTGTTCGTTTTGCAACAAAAAAAAAGACTAACTGGTTTAGTTACTAGATGGGTGCCCCATGCCCACCTGTTTCAACTTAAATAAGGCAATGTTTGCCCTGCCCAGCTGTCAGTGACATATCCAGGCCTGGAGGAAGTTATACGTTTTGGAGGGGTTTCCTCTTCTTGTGGTGGTCTCACGGGATTACCTAAGAGCCTAAGTGGAGGCCCTTCAGCAGTTCCTACCAGCTGATTAGGTCAGGTGCTGAACTGCAGTGGTTTGCTGACAGTTTGTTCTGCTGCACCTCAACTGGAATGAGGGCCGTGGTGATCAGTGCCCAAAAGGCCTGCTGCTCTTCATCTGCTGCTTGGGTCCCCTTTTATGGTTCCTGATGCAAAAGAACAGCAGCAGATACTTTTAAATAAGTGACGAGAAAGCAAGTCGACCTTAACACCAAGACACCCCTCAAATGGGGAATATCAGCCAGCGGTGACTTAAAGATAAAGCAGCATTCCGCCAGATGAAGGAGGATGGAAACACCTATGGTCCCAGTAGACCTCTCAGCAGCTCTATGTAGATGTTAAACCAATGAGCCAAGCCACATGCGATTAGAATGGGCTGGGGGGGTCGGGACGTTTTTAGGGCTCGAGGGGGATTGGGTAGTTTTTTAGGGCTTAGGGGAAGGCGGGGTAGTTTTTAGGGCTTAGGGGGCCATGGATGTTATAGGGGTTCAGGGGGAGGGGGGTTGGTTTTCAGGATGGAGGGGGTAGTTTTAGGTCTCAGGGCAGGAGATTGGGGGGCCGTTTTAGGGCTGAGGGCGGGGGGCAGGGATCAGGATACTTTTTAGGGCTGGGGGCAGGGTAGTTTTTAGGACTCAGTGGGGGTCGAGGTAGTTTTTAGGGCTTAGGGGTGGGGTAGTTTTTAGGGCTTGGGGGCAAGGAAGGTTTTAGGACTCGGGGGAGAGGGTTGATTTTCAGGAGGGAGGGTGGTAGTTTTAGATCTCAGGGCGGGGGTCAGAGGGATAAGACTTACCTGATAAGTCTTAACGACGCATATGTCTTTGCCATTCATGCCTTAACAAGGCATATTCAATTGTAAAGGCATGTGTGATAAAGGCATATGCATGGTTAAGACTTGCGTTAAAATTTGCGTGGTTAAGACGGCGTGGAACCGGAATTCGTGGTAAACGCATGCGTGGTTCCGTCACACAACCCCTTAGGGCTGATCATATCAAAAGCCACTGAGTGATTCAGAAGGTTAAGCAATAATGCAGCTCCTTTTCCCAGCTCATGCATCGAATCATGGACCACCTGAACGGTAGCTGTAAGGAAACCAGCTTTTTGCAGGTTTACTCCCACTTTTTGCCCTCATTTTGACAGCTAGGTACTGGTGTAATGGCCATGAAATGCCCAATTGGCATAGCCCAACTTACTTGTAAGTCCCTAGTATATGGTACCAGGGGTACCAAGGGCCTGTAAGTTGAGGTGTCTCTTGTGGATTGCAGCACTGGTGGTACCACTACGAGTGCAACAATTTAAAACATGGCTCCCAGTCTGCCGCTGCAGACTGGAAGTGCAGTTTAAAACTGCCAGCTCGACTATGCCATTTGAAGTAATGGCAAAGCCCAAACCTCCCTTGTTAATATATGTAAGTCACCCTTAAGGTAGGCTGAACAATCCCTAAGGCAGGGTGCTGTATGTTACATGTCCCAGCAGTAAAAACCCTAAATTGTTGTTTTTACTAAGGAAACGCTAGTAGTCCCATTGGCAAGTACAGAGTTACAGGCTGACATTGCTGTCCTGCTTACTTCTGAATGGGACTACTAAAGTTGTAAGATATCAAAAGAATCAGTGCATTAAATCTGATTTAATGGTTAAGCCTAATTTAATATCACTGGTGGGCAAAGTGCAACTTTAAAAGTTGCCACTATAGTTGCCCAAAGCTTCCAGTGCCTGTTTACAGTTGTACTCAGGGTCTGTACTCCAGACAGCTTTCTGCCCTCCTAGGGAGAATTGTTAACTCATGGTAAAGGACACAATAGAAACCAGCACTGCAGAGAGGTCCTCCTTCCTGCATGAAGCCACCCAGGTTTTGGCCCAAAATGCGAGCTTCAAAGGAGAAGCCACCTTTGAAGGGCAAATGGGTGACACTTGGGAAGGCTGCTCCATTGTCTAGGTAGACAGGCTAGCACTAGGGATAGGGAAGGGGAAACCAGTTGCCAAACCGGTTTCCAGGGGTGTGTAGCCCCCTTGGTAGCCACAACTCTTGGTTGGGCTAGGGAGCTCTGGACGCTGAGAGAGGGGTTCCACCATGTTGGAAGTGGGCAGAATGGTTAATCCTGGTATAGCCAGGCCACACTTCCCAGGAATTTGTCATCAGGAGAGAGGGAACCTGGTAGCCCATTGGCTACCAGCTGCATCCTAGCCTGAGGGCATTTTCTGAGCATAAATAGGGCACCCCTGTCACCCATAACTCAGATCTCGACTGGACTAGAAGAAGTACCAAAGGAGAACTGCCTTGCTGCACTGATGGACTGCACCTGCTGACTGGTGGCTAGCATAGTAGAGGGACTGTGTCTGCTGTGTTCTGCTTGTGGAAAAGATGTCTCTGGGCCCATCCGAAGCAAAGAAACTTCAAGGGTCAGTTGGCTAACATTCTGTTCAAATCACAGGCCACAACAGCTGAGAAACCTGCTGGGGCAGGTTGGGAGCCCAAAATCTTTAGACCGCCACTAACCGCCACCGTGCAGCATCAGAGACCAGGACCCAACACTTAAAGTTGCACCCGAGTTCACTGGGCCAGGAGAGTCATCGGAGTGCAGTTTGGTCACCCAGAAGCAAAGTCATCACCCTGGAAGGATGTGGCTGTGACCGCGAAACCGGGCAACTTGTAGCCCAGGGGCAACTGGACTTCTACCAGCACCAAGAGGACTTCGAGGGGTAGAAAAATCAATAGGGGAATGGATCACTTGTAACCACTATACCAGGGTTTGTTAGTTAGTGGTTCCTTCTTAAAAAACCCTCATACACGTACGTAACTGGAAATGGAAAAGGGCGGTATATCTTGGTTCTCCGCCTATACGTAGCGTGACAGCATAGTCATAGGGTTTGTTAGGTATGCTGACCTCCACCCGGAGGTTAACCACTGGTATTTGCAGTAGTGACAAGAGACAAATAGGTTAAAAAGTGCTTGAAGTGAAATTAAAATTCTTCAAAAATCCTCACTTGAGTGCAAATATTTATTGGTGAGTGGGAGTTTAAAGAAATTAAAATGGTGAGCGTGTGATTTTAGACCGTGTTACTATGTCTAACACACTAGGAAGTCCATTTATACGGTCAACATGTTTCAGCCCCGTTTGCCCAGCCGGGTCTAGGGGGCTTTCTTCAGGACCAGAGAAAGTGTATCTGTGCAGATACGATTTATATTGCACTTGTCAGCTGGGTTAATATTAGCCCACTGTGAGGATTAGGTCAATAGTACCTGTAATTTGAAAAAAGGGAAAAAGAAAGAGAGGGAGAAAACTAAGTCAGTATCTCCCTGTGATACTATCCGGATTTCATCTTTACATTCAAATTCTTGTAGAAATGTTAAGAAAATTTAAGGCACATATTTTATGCCATCTGGCGCATTTCGCCGTTAAAACACACATTACAGAAATTATGGCATCACTTCTAATTGTCGTGCATTAGTTGTAAAATGCGTAAGGTCTCATAATGTTAGTTTACATTGTTATCGGTTAGTAGTTAATTAGGGAAGGGTACTACTTAAATCAATATTTGCCACGTAAAATATTGAGACAGGGTCATGGTAATTTTTGCAAAAATTGGGTTCTCAAAAGTGCTGGTTACGGCTCTGTAAACAGACCCCACTGCGGTTGGTGGTTTACCTTAAAAGACACTTGTTTGTGGCATCTTCGGGGGTTGGCAAGTGTATCCCGGCTTGCTGTAAGGGGAAAACAATATTTAATAAAGGCCTTACTTTAGTTGTTTCAAGCGCGGTCCTTCGGCGTCTCTCCCTCACCTGCAGCTCTGGGAACTTCTTTGCTTGTGCTTGCTCTGCCCTCGGTGGTACCGGTTGTTCTTAGAGCCCTCTTTTATTTCATTTCTTCAATAGACATGGAAAAAATACTAATGGAAAAAATATTCCATGGCTTGTAAAAGTGAGTGTTACGCGATATGAGATCAATAAAGATTTTTGGGTGCAATTAGTGTTTTATGTTTGTTTGCAAATTCGATCGTGAAGACTAAAAAATATATTTTCAATTCTACGAATCTTCAACATTAGTGTGGATAGAGTGTGTTTAATAATCTTGTGGCACGGTGAATAATATTAAAGTGACTGAGTTGTTGTTCTGGGGTTCAATGACCTCGCTATTTTTGTGGCGAATAAGGTGTAAGTCTTCTAAGTATGACTAAATCCGTATTATAGGTCTTGTTTAGTCGCTTGTAAATAGTTGCTAATTTGTAGGTACGGGTTTACCAGACAAGAATATTGTCAATTAAACTGGTGCCAAGGTATATCATCGTTTAATCCGAGCACATTAGTTTTTAAGCGGTGGACCCAACGTTGTTCTTTCTCAAACAATATACGTTCTGCATTCTGATTTCTGTTGGTTAACATCTCTATGATTGTCCAGTGAAGCTCCTCAATTGTATGGTCAGAATATATATAATGTTTGCTCATTTTGGTTGTCGCTTTTTTACATTTGATGTTACTTTTATGTTCTCCGATCCGCAGTTTTACTTTTCGACACGTCATCCCAATGTATCTGAGCCCACATGGGCACGTGATCATGTAGATCACATGTGTGGAATTACAATTGGTATGTTGTCGCTGTGTCCATACTAAATTGTCAGACAGAGACAGGGTTTTTGTTGCAGTGGTTAGCTTGCAGACCACGCAGGACCCGCATGGATAGTGTCCTGTGATCGGGCTCAGGTTCCAAGCTGTGATAATGCTTTCTGTTTTCATTTTGGGTGCTGGTCGAGTATGCACCAGGAGGTCTTTCAGGTTTTTTGTCCTCTTATTCGCAAACCTTGGTTTTGGCCATTTCAGATTGCCTGAAGTGACAATCTTCCAATTCTTATTCACAATCTTTTCTACAGTGTTACTGGCAATGTTATACGTTGTTACACATGTGATTGGGTTCTCACTTGTCTCTTTGGGAATGGTAGTCAGCAGACATTCTCGTGGTTGATGTCTCGCTCTTTCTTTACATTTGCGAATTGTTTTTAAAGTGTAGTCTCTTTTTACCAACTTCTTAGTGAGATCCTCAACTTGTTGCTTGTAGTCTTCCAGCTTGCTGCAATTACGTTTGAGACGTAAAAATTGACTGTAGGGGAGATTGTCCCTTAGAGGTCTGGGATGAAAGCTTTTATAAGATAACAGGCTATTCCTTGCAGTCGGTTTGTAATAGGTTTTTGTTTGAATACTGTTATCCTCTATGTAGAGCGAGAGGTCCAGGAAATCCAATCTGCTTTTGTCGGCTGTGTGGGTGAATTTGAGGCATTCGTCTCTGGTGTTAATCCAGTGTATGAAGTTCTGGAGGTTGTCACTGGTGTCGTTCCAAATCACGATAATGTCATCTATTTATCGCTTCCAGAATAATATTCTGGAAGCGAAAGGATTTTGGTCGTTCAATATATGTTGCTTCTCAAAATTGCTCACATACAGGCCTGCTACCGATGGCGCGAAGGCGCTGCCCATGGATGTTCTGTGGCTTTGTTCATACAGTGATCCATTATACTCAAAAATGTTTTCCATGAGCGCTAATCTGCAGCATTCTAGGACGAAATGCCTCGGTGTTTTGTATTGCCATTGTTCAGAAAACAAGATGGTCTCCAATGTTTCCAAAGTGTCTTGTTGTGGAAGGCTGATATATAGACTTTCTATGTCTAGGCCTACCAGTAACATCTTGTTTTCATCAAAGGGTAGGCCTATCAGTTGGTTCAGAAGGTCTCGAGTATCTTTCAGATACGTAGGAGTTTTTTGGACCAGAGGTTTCAAAAACTGATCCGCAAACTGAGAAAAAGGTTCTAATATCGAGCCTAGCCCAGAAACGATGGGACGTCCTGGTGGCGCGGATCTGTTTTTATGGGTTTTAGGTAATGAATAGAAGTATGGTGTCTTTGGGTTTTGTGCAATCAAAAAATCTGCTTCATGTTTTGTGATCCAAGAGTTTGTTTCCGCTTCTTCCACCATCATTTGTATGGTGTGTTGCAACCTTGAAGTTGGATCAATTGTGATTTTTTTGTAGAATTTTTCATCTGAAAGAAGGAGGAGGCACTGTTGGTCATATCCTTTCTTGTCCAGTAGGACAATGCCTCCCCCCTTGTCAGCGGGTTTGATTATTATATTTTCATTTTTTCTGAGTTGATCCAAAGCCTGTTGTTCATGTTTAGTAATGTTGTGGAAAGGTTTTTTGATGTTCTTCTGGACTTCTTCTACCTCTTTCATAATAGCCTGTTCAAAAGCTTGTATTTCTATTGGCACAGTGCATGGCGGGGGGCAGAACGTTGATTTTCGTCTCAAGTTCGTGTCGCTGTCAGGTGTGAGGTCTTCTTTTCCATTAAAGTAGGCTTTTAGTTTTAATTTCCTACAAAATTCTGCCTGTTCACATCTTAGTTTAAAGATGTCTAGTGTTGGGGTCGGAACAAAGCCCAGGCCTTTATTTAGGATCTGGACTTGGTTCTCAGTGAGAACTGTATCTGTAAGGTTGACTATCAGCGATTCGCTGAGCTCGGTCCTGGTTTGTCCTTGGACATGCTGTGTGTCAATACTTGATGTTGTTGTTGTTCGTTCCAAGTTACCCCTTTCCGTCTTCCTCTTTGAGGGGTCTGGCCTCTTCCTAAAAAAGGCGGTTGTTGCATATTCTGTGCTCCCATCATTGGGGTCATGGTGGGCATTCCATGTTGGTATGGATTCATCCAACCGTGGTAGTTGGGTAAATAGGGTTGGAAGAAAGGCATTGGTTGGTCACTATAGTTTGGTCTTTGTCACCTGTTCGCTCTCCTCGAGCGTCGTTGATTTCTGAAATTGTTTCTCCCTCTTCGTTGGAAGGAATCTTCATCACTCCAATCGGAATTCTCAGTGGAGTTTCCTCCGGTTGACTCGTTATCTGTAGATTGGTCTGGGACAACATAGTCCTCTTTTGAATATGGATGCATCTTTTCTAGGGAGAAACGTTTCAAATCTTTTACCAATTTTTGGATCTTATTTTGGGTGATGTAGTCTTTTGTTTCATTTATCTCATGGTTTATTTCTTCCAACCTTTTTTTATATACAGAAATATGTACAGTTGCTTTCAGCTTTGCTTCACTTATTTGAATCTTTATGGTCAAGGCCTCAGATAATCTAGTCGCCGTTTTAATAATTAAGACCAAGTAATCTCGGGTGCATTTCCAGGAAATTGAGGACCAGTCTTTCCGGAAAGTTAAATCATGTAAGAAAATCCGTGGAGCATTGTGTATCCATAGGCCCCTTGGGGCAGCATTGGCACGAAGATATTCTGTCATAATCAGGCCATGTACTTCGAGGGGTGTCGACCCTGTGACCAGGATAGCTTCACCTCCTTTGTGGGCCGTGGAGTACCCGCAGGAAGTCCCCCATTGACTGCATCACATCCACAGAATCCTTGAGTATCCTTCATCCCTTGCCTCAGGCCTACTTCCATAGGAAAGTGGATAAAGTGGTTGGAACTGCATGAAGACTGCTTCATATGTTGAGGTAACAGTTTCTTTACCTTGCCGGTCCTCCTCAGTGGCTCCCTAGAGGAGTTGGTCACTTAAAGTGACTCTAAGTGATGCAATACAACCAGTTCAACTTTTTGTTGAAAGAGTTTCTAAGTGTCTTTTTTTTTAATTTAAATTATTTTTATTAGATCTGATACATCAGCAAAAAAACATTAGACAATTGCAGTTTAACAACCGTACACAATACTGGATTACATGGAATAATCAGCAATACATAGTATTTAAACCATCCCTATATTGTCAATATGTTCCGGCTGAGGAGGTATGGATCTGAACAGTAAGGGGCTTAGGCAGTGGTATGCTGCCTGTGGTCCGGGGACTCCGAAGTGGAAGATTGGTCAGCGGGAAAATGTGTCAGAGTATGGAGATATGTGCGGAAGGGTGCACAGATATCTCTGGGGCGTGATGTGAGGTGGTGTAAGTTAGCATATTCTCCCACCATGCTTTCGCACCGGCTCATACTTTCCAGCCAATCCGCGGGGTGGGTGATCTAGCACTTCCCCATCACAGCGCCACCTCCCTCTTACCCAGTAGCAGGCCCATTGAGACTAAACGGCGCGATGCGTGGGGCACATCATATGTATATCTCAGTAAGGCCACTAAAGGGTCCGGGGTTCTGGCGTGTCCCGTCATGGCAGATATATGTGTGAATATAGCAGCCCAGTGTGGGGAGATTTTCAGGCAGGTCCAAGTTACGTGTGTAAAGTCTGCTCCCAGAGCGTGACATTTCAAGTAGTTATCTGTTCTCGAATGATCAAATCTGGCAGAATCTACCAGGGAGAGATAGTATTGATGTACGAACTTAAAATGTAATAGTCTATGCCTCTGGTAAATAGAGATGTTTCTGATCTGCGCACAAGAGTAGCTCCATATCTGATCTGTAAGTGGTGTACCCAATTCCTCCTCCCATTTACCCTGAACTCGTATGGGTTTCTAAGTGTCTTATTTGTTGAATTTGCCAATGCTTGTTCGCAGTTGAGTGAAATTCTTTGATTGACCATAACTTGTAAATTCTATATCTCCGGAACCCTCCAGTGGAAACGTTTTCATTGTGGTATCTAAAAATGCAGTCTATTTTTATAAATCATTGTTAGGTTGCTTAAGTGTCTCGTTGATTTCTTCTTCAATTGTTTTGGTGCTGATTAAATGCTTTACACTTGTTCCTTTGTGTAAACTCAGAGCTACAGCTACCCTGGGTTGAGCTTAAGGTTAAACAAACAAAACCTACTGACCCTAAAGGGGTTGGTAAGTGTATTACACAGTGAGGTCACACAGCCACGCCATATAATACAGCCCATTTCCTCACAGTAGCAGTCTTGGTGTTGCACCAGAAGTGGAAGTCTTTGTGATAGTTGCGAAGAAGGTGCTGAAAATAAAGTTGACTTAAAGCTGAAGTGCTTCATACATCTTACTTTGGTACATTTGTGTTAATTGCTTCACAATGGTGAAATGTTTCTGGGGCATCACTGACAGAATATTGGCGACAGGAATAGCGACCTACACAAATATCGTGTTCAAAATATCGATGTCAAGAATATCGACATCCTATCTTTACAATGGTAAGTACAAAAATATCGAAACAAAAATATCGTTGTTAAAAATATTGTTGTTCAAAATATCGTTTTTTAAAAATCTCTAATAAATAATTTTAAATAAATTAAATAATACATGTAACTAATAAAAACAGTTAGAATTATTAAAAAATGTTAAAAATTATAAATAAATGTAATGTAAAAATAAATTAAACATACATATATAAAAATTATTATATATATATATATATATTTACTTAATAATATAAATAAATAATTATTCAAATAAATTATAAAATGTTAGAAACATAATACAAATTATAAATACATATATATATATATACATACACCTGTAACATAAACATAAAAATAAAATATATATATAATAAATTAAAATATTAAAATAATTTTTTAATTTTAAAACAACATTTTACACTAAATTAACTGAAACAGTAGGGAAAATGTTGGATAGCGTAGGGGATAAAATTACTATTCCCACTCCAGGAAGTGCAAGAGTAGGGAAAGTGTTGGATAGCGGAGGAAATAAAATAACTATTCCCACTCCAGCGAGTGCAACAGTAGGGAAAGTGTTGGATAGCGGAGGGGATAAAATTACTATTCCCACTCCAGCGAGTGAAACAGTAGGGAAAGTGTTGGATAGCGGAGGAGATAAAATTACTATTCCCACTCCAGCGAGTGCAACAGTAGGGAAAGTGTTGGATAGCGGAGGGGTAAAAATTACTATTCCCACTGCAGCAAGTGCAACAGTAGGGAAAGTGTTGGATAGCGTAGGGGAATAATTTACTACTCCCACTCCAGAGAGTGCAACAGTAGGGAAAGTGTTGGATAGCGTAGGGGATAAAATTACTATTCCCACTACGAGTGCAACAGTAGGGAAAGTGTTGGATAGCGGAGGTGATAAAATTACTATTCCCACTCCAGATAGTGCAACAGTAGGGAAAGTATTGGATAGTGGAGGGGTTAAAATGTTCTATTCCCACTCCAGAGAGTGCAACAGTAGAGATAGTGTTGGATAGCGGAGTGGATAAAATTACTATTCCCACTCCAGATAGTGCAACAGTAGGGAAATTGTTGGATAGCGGAGGAGATAAAATTACTATTCCCACTCCAGCGAGTGCAACAGTAGGAAAAGTGTTGGATAGCGGAGGGGTAAAAATTACTATTCCCACTCCAACAAGTGCAAAAGTATAAAAGCGTTGGATAGGGGAGGGGAATAATTTACTATTCCCACTCCAGCAAGTGCAACAGGAGGGAAAGTGTTGGATAGCGGAGGGGAATAATTTACTATTCACACTCCAGGGAGTACAACAGTAGGGAAAGTGTTGGATAGTGGAGGGAATAAAATTAGTATTCCCACTCCAGGGAGTGCAACAGTAGGGAAAGTGTTGGATAGCGGAGGGGTTAAAATCACTATTCCCACTCCAGCAAGTGCAACAGTAGAAAAGTGTTGGATAGCGGATGGGAATAATTTACTATTCCCACTCCAGCAAGTGCAACAGTAGGGAAAGTGTTGGATAGCGGCGGGGAATAATTTACTATTCCCACTCCAGGGAGTGCAACAGTAGGGAAAGTGTTTGATAGCGGAGGGGATAAAATTACTATTCCCACTCCAGCGGAGTGCAACAGTAGGGAAAGTGTTGGATAGCGGAGGGGATAAAATTACTATTCCCACTCCAGCGAGTGCAACAGTAGGGAAAGTGTTGGATAGCGGAGGGGTTAAAATTACTATTCCCACTCCAGCAAGTGCAACAGTAGAAAAGTGTTGGATAGCGGAGGGGAATAATTTACTATTCCCACTCCAGCAAGTGCAACAGTAGGGAAAGTGTTGGATAGCGGAGGGGAATAATTTACTATTCCCACTCCAGGGAGTGCAACAGTAGGGAAAGTGTTTGATAGCGGAGGGATAAAATTACTATTCCCACTCCAGCGAGTGCAACAGTAGGGAAAGTGTTGGATAGCGGAGGGGATAAAATTACTATTCCCACTCCAGCGAGTGCAACAGTAGGGAAAGTGTTGGATAGCGGAGGGGATAAAATTACTATTCCCACTCCAGCGAGTGCAACAGTAGGGAAAGTGTTGGATAGCGGAGGGGAATAATTTACTATTCCCACTCCAGCAAGTGCAAGAGTAGGGAAAGTGTTGGATAGCGGAGGGGAATAATTTACTATTCCCACTCCAGGGAGTGCAACAGTAGGGAAAGTGTTTGATAGCGGAGGGGATAAAATTACTATTCCCACTCCAGCGAGTGCAACAGTAGGGAAAGTGTTGGATAGCGGAGGGGATAAAATTACTATTCCCACTCCAGCGAGTGCAACAGTAGGGAAAGTGTTGGATAGCGGAGGGGATAAAATTACTATTCCCACTCCAGCGAGTGCAACAGTAGGGAAAGTGTTGGATAGCGGAGGGGAATAATTTACTATTCCCACTCCAGCAAGTGCAAGAGTAGGGAAAGTGTTGGATAGCGGAGGGGAATAATTTACTATTCCCACTCCAGAGAGTGCAACAGTAGGGAAAGTGTTTGATAGCGGAGGGGATAAAATTACTATTCCCACTTCAGCGAGTGCAACAGTAGGGAAAGTGTTGGATAGCGGAGGGGATAAAATTACTATTCCCACTCCAGCGAGTGCAACAGTAGGGAAAGTGTTGGATAGCAGAGGGGATAAAATTACTATTCCCACTCAAGCAAGTGCAACAGTAGGGAAAGTGTTGGATAGCGGAGGGGAATAATTTACTATTCCCACTCCAGCAAAATAATGAACATTAATTAACAAATAATTAACTAATTAAAAATAATTTACCTCCCACCATATTCTCCTATTAATAACCCCACCAATGTTGTAAAACATAAAACAATTAACATAATAAATTAACAATTAATTAATTAACTAATAACAATTAACAAGCAAATTAAAAACAAGTAATAAATTAATTCACAGAATTAACACTATTAAATAAAATTAAATAAATAATATATAAAAATTATTTAAAAAAATATTAAAATATCATTACTTCCCACCCTACTCCCCTATCATCCCACAACATGCTCTTAAAAAAAGACACAATTAACATAATTAATAATTAATTAATTATTATTAATGACCAATTTATAACTAATTAATAACAAATGAATAACCACATTTAACAATATAAAATATTAAATACATAAATAATAATTAATAAAAATTAATTAATTAATTATAATTTAATTACTTCCCACCCTACTCCCCTATAAACCCACAACCCGCTCCTAAAAAAATGACACAATTAACATATTAACCAATTAATTACTAATAATTAATAACCAATTAATAACTAATTAATAACAATTTAATTATCACAATTAACAATATAAAATATTAAATACATAAATATTAATTAATTAAAAATATTAATTAATTAATTATAATTACATTGCTTCCCACCCTATTCCCCTATAAACCCACAACCCGCTACGGAACTAAAACGCAAAATGTAATTTAAAAAAATTATTAATAAATGTATTCTAATTAAATTACTTCCCACCCTATTCCCCTATAAACCCACAACCCGCTACGGAACTAAAATACACAAAAATTAATTAACATAAAATTAATTACTTCTAAAAATTTCACACATACATTAAAAAAATAAGCTATACTTATACAAAATAATTACATCACATACTTTAAACACACATAGTAAAATATAAAACACTAAAATAAATGTCGATATTATTAACAACGATATTTTTACTAACGATATTACTAACTTCGATATTAAAAAAACGATATTTCTTACCTTCATGTCGATATTCTGGTCAACGATATTCTTGCATGTCAATCTTGTGCCACCTCGATAATAAAAACTCGATATTCTGGCACATCGATATTCCAACATCGATATTCTGTCTGTGCACCGTTTCTGGGGTTGTATGGTCTCACTTTGACCCTGATGGATGGTCCATCATTCCTCCAGGAGAGCAGAGAACCGTCTACCCTATTTAAAGAATCTCACCTGATTGGTGGGTATCACTGTTCAGTGAAGGAAGCCATTGCAACAATGGCTCCATTCCCAGCACTCAGGGTTTTCCAAATGGGCACCATTTTTTCAAGTGTCTGCTCAGAAAACTTTTTTGTTTAGAGAAAACAGACTACCAAAGTTGTAATTTATTTCTCTAAAGAAAAAAATATAAATGGCCATACACCCCAGGAGATTTCTTCCTGTCCCCGGGGGCCTTTTTGACTTTTCACTATCTCAGTCCACGCTACACAGATGATGGACAGGGAAAATCAGTGAGGGTTTCCTCTCTTTACGGTGGGACCACTGTCTCTGTGACCTCGCCCTCCTTTAGTGGACGGGTCACTAAATCAGGGGTTTAGCCTCGAAAAGCCAGCGGTGGCTCACTGGTGCAGACCTGGGGCTTTCCAGAATCTAAATAGAGTGGCGGAAACAGCAAGTTTTGGGGATGGGGTGAGCATGAGCACAGCCAATTTATGCCCGTGCTCCAGCACTCCCGAATCTAAATAAGGCCTTAGTTTCTGGCAGACTTAATGCATCATAGCTGCTCAGTCAACACTGACAGGGGCGGCTTATCCACTAGGGCGGAGGAGCGTCGCCCCACTGCTTTCTCGCAGTGTGAGATAGTTAAAACATAAAATGGTAATAACTTTTGTTTATTACCATTATATGTTTCTTTCCACATTGCGGGCGGGCGGAGCTGCCCGGGCAGGAGTGGTTTGCCCACTCTTGAGTACGCATGACTTGTTTGGTCGGCCCTCTCGGGCCACCCAACCAGTCATGCACACTCTTCACTTCTCCATGCGAGCTGCATTGCAGCCTACAAGGAGAACATGCAATCCCCTACAGCCTCTGGCTGCGCAGCGTCCCGACCAATCACAACGCTCCACTGGAGCGTTGTGATTGGCTTAGGGGAGGGGAGGGAGGCTGCCTGCTTCCTGTTCGGGACCCGAGCTGGCAGAAAGGTAGGTTTTTTTATTTTTATTTTTTAACCCCCCCTCCCCGCGCAACCCCTCTCCCGTCCCCTCCCACCACACGTGACACCGCGCCCACCCCCCCACGTGAGCCATGCCGGCCGCGACTGAACACTGATGTTAAAGAAAATCTCCAATGCCAAGTGACATTTACAGATGTTTATTAACAAAAGTGAAATATGTCTGTGAATCACTGACACTAGTGACTCAGGGATCCTTCAGCAGCTCCAAATGAGCATAAGCTGCAGGCCAGGTCTAAACTAGGGTGGCATGGTGAGCAAAAGAATGATGGATTTAACCCAGATCTCTTGACTGGGGGTGAATGTTTTGATTTGTTCTGCATTCCGTCCATCAATTGTGTGTCTTTTGCAAAAGGAGTGGAGGCATAAATTTATAGGTCTTTACATACAGGGCATCAATGGAGATCATGTGATGAAACTGAAAGAATGGCATCACACAGTTGCAGGATTCTGAAGTCATGAGAAAGTAAACTAACGACCTTCAAATAGATACAGAAATGTAAAGTCTCCCTGCTAAGCAAGCTAATCAGAAATGTCTTGCTTCAAATGCCAGGTATGGAAACTAGGCTTTGCACATCATAGCTAGAAATTGTAGGCACGTTGAGCATAAGCAGAAAGATGCCTTCAGCCGTTACACTAAGACAAAACATTTTGATATCACTCTAATGATGCATGCCCACTCTCAATAGGGATTGACCATATGGCTTCTTTTACTGAACTTTCTCAGAAAAAACTTAGGGCCTGATTTAGTGTTTAGTGGATGGGTACTCAGTTAAAAATATGACGGATATCCCGTCTGCCTTATTACATGTTAAATAGGATATGATGCACTTAAACTAAGGTGGAAAGGATAAGTGTCAAGTTTGTGATGGAGTAACCTGTTCGCCAAACTCTAAGGCACTTAGGGGCCGATTCCGATCGTAAACCGTACCGACCGACTCGGACCTGGAATGGAGACCGACCGACACGGACCTGCGCCGTACGACCCGCGCAGTACGATGCCTTGTGTGTGAATTACAACCCACCCGCACGGAACACAAGCCGCACGACCGAACCGTTCGGAAATCATTGATTCGCCCGTAAACTGACCGGGAATCGTACCGACCGACCCGCATTAGGAATTGACGCAAGCGAAACGTACCCGCGATGCACGAGCCGCGTAGTACGATGCAATACGTGTGAAACGCAACCGACTCGCATGGAGCACGAGCATGAAAACCGAGACGTACAGCAAATAGTGACTAGCAAACAATAGAGCCCTTTGCGTCCGAGGCGTACACCAACGTCGAAACACAGCAGATTGTCAGTGTGACAGACTCGGGTCACCTCGCGCGTGCCACAGGCAGCGTCCGACCCGGTCAAACGAACGTCTCCATCATGCACAACAAAAGCAAAGGAAATAAGAGAAAAAAAAAAAAAAGCAATGACACAGCCAATTTATAAATACATTTTTTAAAAAAGGAACAAGGACACACCCACAACTCCAACTATATAAAGGCCAGAAATCCCTACCATGATCCTTTGCAAACTACAGGCATAGGACAGCAGACAACCCCACCACACTGCAGAGACACACCACAACTCACACAACACACAACAACTACACCATTTGCACCACTCAAAAAACAAATCACATATTCACTGACAAACTCACACCCACCACACTCACTTACACCCTCACACACACACATCAATCACCCCAACCACCCAGCACCATGCCCCCCAAGAAGAATCCAAAGTTCACGGATAGTGAGTTGGAAGTCATGATAGACAAAATACTCAGGGTAGAGCCACAGTTGTTTGGCACATTGGTCCAACAGACCCCCATGTCACAGAAAACCAAGATGTGGGAGAGGATTGTCGACAAGGTTAACGCACAAGCTCCTTGTCGGCGCACAAAGGACGACATACAGAACAGGTACTATGATGTGCGCAGGAGGGTCAAGAAGCTCATCAACAGGGAGCACGCCTTGAGCACAGACACTGGCGGTGACCCTCCAGCCAGACCAACGCACTTCAGGACCTGGGAGGAGAAGGTGCGGGCCATCCTACCACCGGAGAGCATCCATGGATTAACAGGAATACCAGAGCCTGGTGAGTACACAAACAATATACTTAATTTTGTGCGGCAATACACATATATCACTCTCAAGGGGACTGTTAAACCAATTCCTGCCAGCAAAGCCATAGCAACATAAAGGCAAGTATCCTGTGATGTGTATGCCAGTTACCCAAACACAATACCTGCCATCCCACAGTAAAATGGAACTACGACATAACATGTACAAACCTAACGACAAATACTGCAAGGCATTAGCATAAATCACCAACAAACACAGTCATCCATTTCACCAACAACGTCACACCACCTCACAGGAAAGCTGAGTCAAAATGAAGGAAGGTTGGGCTGCTGGGAATGTGCATGTAGCAGAAAGCATGATGGGAGTTGCAGTCACTGCCAACAGTCCCCCCCCCGTCCCAGCAAGCTCACACTGAACCATGCTCACCTCACAGGGAGTGCAAAAGCACTGCCAAGACGGCTGACACTAGGCCCTGCTGTGGGGAGCACAAGGCCCTGCTGGGACTTGGGCTCAAACAATCAACAGGACACCAATGCCTGACAGCCTGAAAGGTAACTTACACTCCCTGCAATGGAAGCATGCTGCATTGTGGGATAACTGGACTGGGGGAGGAGTACTGCCTGCTCTGACCACATCTACCAGCAGGTACTTGCACACACACACCCCTTAACACAAACGCAACACAAACCACCTGGTATAATTCATTCCCTCAGAATCCATTTAAATATCCCACAAAGATTTAACACACTGGGTTCTGCAGTGTGAAGCACATGGGCTTGTTGGTACTTTTGTGCAAACAAACACCAGGACAACACTGCCAACTTGTCAGCACAGGCACACCACCACATAGGGAAAAAGCTTCACAGGAAGTAAGGTCAGGTATTGTGGGAAGGTGGGTGTAGCCAAAAGCATGATGGGAGTTAGAAGTCACAGCCAACAGTCCCCACCCACATGTCCCAGCAAGCTCCCACTGAACCATGCTCACCTCACAGGGAGTGCAAAAGCACTGCCAAGATGGCTGACACTAGGCCCTGCTGTGGGGAACACTAGGCCCTGCTGTGGGGAGCACAAGGCCCTGCTGGGACTTGGGCTCAAACAAACAACAGGCACCAATGCCTGACAGCCTGAAAGGTAACTTACACTCCCTGCAATGGAAGCATGCTGCAAGGTGGGATAACTGGACTGGGGGAGGAGTACTGCCTGCTCTGACCACATCTACCAGCAGGTACTTGCACACACACACACCCCTCCCACCAACACCAAAATACACACCTAGAATTATGCTCCACAAGAGAGTGAGTGAAAAGTCTCTACCAAGAACACAGACAATGGCCTCTGCTGTGGGGAGCACAAGGCCCTGCTGGGACTTGTGCTCAAACAAACAACAGGAAACTACTGACTGACAGCCTGAACGTAAATTGTGACTCCCTGCAATGGAAGCATGCCACATGGGGGATTACTTGGCCACTGTGGGTGAAGGAGGTCCTGCCTGGACTCCAAATGCCATCAATGCTGCATCAAAACACACCTTCTCTGCTCGAACAAATTGCACCCTGGGACCAGTCACTCCAAAAGTAAATGCCTTGGCAAGATGTCTGACACATGGTCCTGATGTATGAATTGGCTGCAAGTCACACCTACGCACTGGCCAACTCAAACACATTTACACTCACAGCCATTGGAACTGTAGGTATCCTCTGGAGATTCAGTGTCCCTGGGGTGTCCCCTGACCTGCCTGTGAAGGTGTGTTTCGTAGATGACAATTCGGGAGATGCAGACATAGTACATAGCACCAAGCACACACAATGTCACATATACATCATTGACAGTGGACACCTGACAGTGACTAGAATGAACACACAGATATAGCTGACACTGTAGCATGGTGTCATACACAAAATGTGCATTTGTGAGCTGCATTTCAATACCACATCGGTCTGCGTTGTACGCATCATTCACACAACACATCACTCACTGTCATGGAGAATCCAAACACAATGACTATCCTGGACTGCATCGGATGACGCATGCAACTCACAGCAGCAGAACTGTAACACACACACCTCTGCCCATCACTGTCATGAGCATGGAAAAGAAAGAGTGCTGCTGTGCCCAATCCCTCTCACTGTGGAGGAAATAGACAAGATAAAAGACGTTAGCACTGACAAAACTCTGCACCAACATCATTAGGCACGGTAACACCATGACTTGTTTGAAATGAGATGTGAACTAGGAACACAGATAACCAGAAAGTATCTCACATTGGATCACAGGCATACCACTGTGACCATGTTGCACAGACACACCAATGTGACGCACAGAGCAACGCAACAAATTCCACCACACATGCACCAAGCTTGATACATACCCTAAGTGTAATTGTACGTATGTCATCGTTATAGCACAAATGTGGACAGGGATGCTACAGCTGTGTCAGGCATGTGATGGAACCTGAGTAGCAATGGACATGTACAGACAATTGATCAATACATGAGCTGGTCATGCACACAGCTTGACGTGCACATCGAAATGCTTCAGGTTGCCATGACAAAGTGCTTCAACAATATCAACCTCAGCCTGTCACAACTTTTGACAATGCAATGTACAGACTCTCATTATGATGTCCAGTGGCAAATGTCATGTGTGTGAAACGTTGATGTTGGTAGAAACATAACATACATTGTGTGTCTCCTCCAAACACAGGGGATGCTGGGGACACAGCACGACCTGAAGAAGAGTCCCAGTCCCAGACTCTGGCGGACCCTGAGCTCACCGGTGTGGATCAGTCCCTGTCCTCTTCGGACGACGACCCTGAACAACCTGGCACCTCTGGTGTGACTCATCGTGCAGCCCCAGCAGCAGTAACATCAGCACCCCCTGCAACCACACCTGCCACATCTGATACCACACCGAGTACCTTTGCCGACACGGACAGGCCGAGGCCACTGAACAACAACGGAACAGGTACACAGGGCACCCTGGAAGCAAGGGACAACACCACCGTCGCAAACACTCAAGTGGTCCCAGTGTTCCCTGTGCCGGCCACGGCAGGTCCTGCCCGTGTGGGTAGGGGCGGTGGGAGGGTGGGCAGGCAGAGGACACGGCCTGCAGAGGGGGCTGGACTGCATGATGAGCCACACCTAGGACGCATCATAGATGCGTACCAGGAAAGCACCGGAGGATTTGGACAGGTAGTGGGGATCCTCAAGGACATCAAAGAACAGCAGGCTGCACATCATGCCCGCTTGGACTCCCACATGTCCCGGATGGAGTCCAAGTGGGACAAATTGGATGAACTAACAGCGGTGCATAGGGACATACTGACATGCCTCCGCCAGATCAGCACCAACATGTCCACACCTCCCTGTGCGCCCACAACATCTGTTGCCACAACATCCGCAACTGCCACAGGGAGGGAGGAGGACTCTGGCGGAGAGTCCCCCGAGAAAGAAGAGGGGTCGTCCAAAGAAGGGGAATTGAGACGCTGATGGCCATGCATATCCCCCAGGAACTCAACACCTGTTCTGTATATCGTCCCTTGTGTGCAAACCAATTAACCTTGTCGACTGACACACAAATCTCCCACTTGACATGGAGGGTCAAAGTTGTGACAATGCAGCAAATGACTGTGGAGTCTACTCTGGACATTTCATCTCTTAAGACTACCAACTCACCTGTGAACTTTGGATTACCATCACATTGTACAGCACTTCAAATTCCGTTCACCATCCTTACACATGTCTGTAAATAAAATCACATTCACACAATACTTGCCTCTGTCGTGATTTATACTTTGTCTGTGTCATGGCGATGATGATCTGATAAGGAACACTGTGCATGCAAACTACCACAGCAATGTGAACACAGTTATGTGAGTCATGGTAAGGTGACACATATGAGGGAGACACACCACTAGGGCAACACGAGACATACTCACCATGTCCAGCTAACTCATCCTCATAAGTGATGTTAACAGGAAATGCAGTGGAATGCACAAACACCACACCCATCCTGGGTCAGTGGCAAGCATTCCACAGGTACAGGATGCTAATGACTGTCTGATGTGTAGATACACACGGAGCACATCCCAAAGTGAAGCACAGGTTTATTAAAGATTCACAACGTGAAAATTCCACAACTGATGCAAGTTAACCTCACGTAACAGTGAGCAAACATTAAACAAGTTGTAAACAAGGAAAGTCCAGGGGTGTGTGGCACATCATTGGTTGGGACAATGACTACTTGCACTCTGGAACAAGGATCTGGGTTTTGGGGTTCAGACCTCACCATACAGCAGCCAAAGTACCCTGTGAAGGACAGACAGAAAACACAATCAAAAACCTTGAATTACAGCATACAACAACAATATACATGCTCACAAATGTAACAAAACTACGTACACACAACTTATCAATCAGCTAAACACTGTTTGGGAGTACAGACTACCTGAAAGGATACATCACAGCAAGCATCCTGACAAGTAGCACACAGTCACACTCAAGCAGCACAAGTGCACCACCAACAGATATCAGGCAAACACAATACTTTGAAGACACATCAGTGTATACTCACATTCATGTGAAGTTGAGGATCAGCTGGCTACGAACATCATCCTCACCCTCATCATCACTGGCATCATGCCCCAGGGCAGGATCCTCCACGGCTGGTGGAGGTTGTTCATCGTCATCTTGGATGAGAGGCAACTTCTTCATCACTGCCAGGTTGTGTAGCATGCAGCACACTATGATGATTCTGCACACCTTAGCAGGTGCATATGGGAGGGCCCCTCCTGTCTTTTCCAGGCAGCGGAATCTGCTTTTCAGGAGTCCAAATGTCCGCTCGGTCACTCTCCTGCTTCGACGATGTGCCTCATTGTAGCGCATCTCCGCCGGTGTCACAGGGTTCCTGAGGGGTGTCAGCAACCACGGCATGTTGGGGTATCCGGAGTCACCTACATAAAGACAATAGCACATTAGATGAGTCTTAAAAGAGGGTGTAAATAAACTTTAGAAAAATCACACAATAGTAAACAGTCAGTACACACCGACAAGCCAGGCACGCTGGTGCTGCATCTGTGACATAATCGTTGCGATGCGACTACTCCGCATGATGTAAGCGTCGTGCGCTGAACCTGGGAAACGTGCACAAACATGTGAAATGGTCATGTCGGCCAGACATACCACCAGAGCATTGATTGAGTGGAAATGTTTCCTATTCCGGTATGTCTGCTCATGTGCCTGTGGTGGTACCAAAGCCACATGTGTCCCATCAATGGAGCCAATGACATGTGGCATCCTTCCCAGGGCATAGAAGTCACCCTTGATGTCAGAGAGTCGTTGTGGTGTTGGGAAATGGATGTAGTGGTTGAGGAAATGCAACATCGCCTCCAACACATCTCGTAGCACACGGCTGAACATGGTCTGTGACATCCCACCAGCAGTAGCAACTGTGTGTTGGAAGGTACCGGTGGCAAAGAAGTGTAGGGTTGCCATCACCTTCACCTTGGGGGTCAGCGCAGTAGGGTATGTCCGGCCAGGTTGCAAGTGTGGTGCCAACTGCTCCGCCAATTCTTCAATCAGTGGCCTAGTGAAGCGATACCGTCGCATGCAGTCCCGTTCAACCATGGTGGCAAGGTCAGGGAACGGTCTGTGGACAGCTGGTCTCCTGCAGTACATAGATGAGCAAAGACAGTTTGTCACTTCCCCTATCTAGGTGCCAGTGTACATGCTAAATAGCACATGAAACAACAGGACACAAAGACATGATGTATGTGCTGTAGTGTATGTGCACACATGTCAGATACATGCCCATCATCTGAAATCTCAGCTCTACAGGTCCACACAACAAGGTCCATGTTGTGCTGTGACCAATCTATGGGCTCTGCCACAGTACATCAGTATGAGTGTCACATACCAGACACACACCACAGTCACTAGTGAGGACAGATGTCTACCACACATCACAGGTTTTTGACAGACACACACAGGGACCTTGTGTCGCCACATGGACACCATCATGATGTAGCGTCTCATATACACACCACAACACACACATGACACACACATGAAGTGCCACAATGTTTTTTTGCATCTCACACATGGTGTCTGTGACACACAGATGCCACATCAACTCACATTGACAATACACATGGATCTGGTGACCGTTTGACATTGAGCACATGAAATCAGAGTAATCTCCGTAGCTAAATGCACACATACTGTGGATGAACATCACAATTGTGGCACTGGGACACCCTGTGACACACATCCCATTCCACCTAAGAGTCAGGGTATATGTCACATGTCATACACAATGTACCCCGGGAACTGTGTACATGCCTCATGCCCTGAACTGTACAGTCGTCAATCACAGTGGTTATGTGTCCAACACACAAAGGTATCTGTCTCCATGACACCTTGTCCTGCCTGGGAGTGGGTGCCACTAAGTGACACATACCAAATCACATGTTTACCCACATATGCACACACAGGTAATGCAGCCTGACATGCCCCTTGATATACTGTGTCACAGGCTGTATTGTTGTTGGTGTGCCCATGTGTCCATGGAAAGTTATTGTGGGTGGAATACTTAGCACATTGCCTGCAATGGTGACTGACGCGGGTGACCAATTCAAAAGACGCGTCGTACACCTAGGGAACGAGGCGAGCGCACGCCTTGCACACATGCCTTGCACATTGACTGCAATGGGGACTGACATGGATTTGGCCCTTGTACGATTCGTGTTCTGAAAAATCAGTTGGCTCCCTACAACAATGTATCAGACTCGTTGGTGTAATGGGTTTGAAATATTTGAACGATGCGGAAGGCGTGTACGAGCCGTGCAATGCGATGGATTGGCCAGATTCATAGGATGCAAACGTGTTGGACCTATCGCTTTGGACGCATGGGACAGAATCTGCCTCTGCAGCACAGATATAAGGCTGTCTGTTCCCCTGAGAGCTCACTTGCCTGCACTACATGCTCCAGATTGACATCTCTGCTACCACTGCTGCTGTCTCTGCATCCTCTGGCTCCAAGAATGGCACGTACTGTGGAGAGGGCCCCATCCTTCACAGAGGAGGAGAACAAGGCCCTGCTGGACAGCCTCCTTCCACAGTACAGCAAGCTGTATGGGACACCAGGGGAGCAGGTGAGTGTGCAGTCCACATCCCTTTTTCATTGTGCATGTTGTCTGACTGGCACTAATGGCATTGTGTACACCAGTGGCTAGCATGCTCACTGAGTAGTTGTTACCCCCAAAGTGTGTATGTACCTGTAGTGGACAGTTACTGTGCATGAAAAGTGCATTTTAACACAGTTATTATACTCAGGCAATGTTTCAATTTTGTAAATGCAGGACAACTGTCAACCACCATAGTTGCACTACCTGTGTACATCATATGTCCTTGTGTTGAAGAAATGTATAGCCAACTGTGTGTTGCCCAAACATGTTGCATGTCTGGTAATGGACTTTTATCCTTGTCATCCTCACAGGTTGATGCCCATCAGAAGCAGGGGATATGGCTGACCATTGCCCGGGCTGCTCGATCTGTGGGGGTCTACAGACGCCGCATCCGCAACTGCCAGAAGAGGTGGCAGGACCTTCGTGGCTGGACCCGGAGGATCGCCAGAGTCCAGCTGAAGCTGTCGCCTTCTCGCAGAAGGGGCGGACGACGGACACTGACCCCCACATGCACCGGATTCTGGCGGTGGTCTTCCCTGACCTGGATGGGCAGTTAAAGGCCAGACAGCAGCAAGGAGGGGGTAAGTGCATGCCTTTTCTGTGAACTATGTCTCACATGCTCTTTGCACTCCTTCATCCTGGTTACACTCCCAGAGATCTCCTGTCTGCTTGAACAGGAGTCATGTTCCTAAATTAGTTCATGGCCCATCCTCATCTGATACACAGGTGTGGCCCTTTCAGTCTGTGACTTGTGTCACTTGTGTTGTGTGTCCCTGCTGTTGTCCACAATTAAGGTTGTAAACAGCATCTGCTACCGGTGCATTGTTTTGTCCTCATGAGTGAGGCAATTGATTGCCATGTGTCTGCACATTGCCAGAAATCAGACATGTAGTCTATGTGGGCAAATGATATGTGTTCCAATTGATGCTTTGGCTCACCATATCTGTCTGGGGTATTTACCACACAGCCATGCAGCAGGTAAGACAATGTTGGGGCCTCATAATAATGTACATCATGTGTGTCACACATGCATGAACACATGCCTAGTGTTCAGGGTAATCCCATGTTGCACATGGAACTGGACAGGTATGGCTACTCCAGACATGAGGAACACTCTGTGCTCCTACTCCTGTGTGTCAGCCTACATTTAGTTAATTGTGAAAGATGCAACATGGTGTCTACCTCGGTGTCATTCTGGAGTGGCCTAGCTTCTTAGACTCCTGTGGTGTTGAGCATTTTGGTTTTGGCAGCTAGCTGAGGTGTGGCTAATGGATCATCACAATGGGGAAAAACATAGGTGTGTGATCACTTGACCGTGCATAATGATGTATTATACATAATAGTGCAGGCAGCCTCAATTCGTTCTCATCAGACTGTGATGTTATCATGTTCACAGATTGGTGCTTGCAGTCACTCAACTGTCGCATTTGTATTACGTGGGATCATCATATGCCTTAAGATGTGTGTAGCAGTAAGGGAACATGTGCACTTGACAGCTGCAGGGCTTACATTCCCCAAAATGATAATGATTGTGACACAGTGCAGACTTTTTTATTTATGGATGCACTGCCCCTGTGACTTTATCCAGTGATGACTGATTAGCCAGACTGGCCCGTAGCATGGTATCCCACTTGCTAATGTGTATCCTGCCGTTATGTCAGTTGTACAGCATACACTCTATTGTGGCATTGACCATCAATACATGGGCACATCATGGTGTCTTGTGAAGGAAGCATATCCATTTTACTGACAATGAGTTTGGGCATCCCTTATCCTGACACATGTACTGAGTCAGTGGCAGGAGATGGGATATGCGTGTACTGACACATTTCATTCACAATTTAAGATGTTCTGAGATATGTCTATGTGGTGCATGTGTGCACATATAAGTAGTGGCATACTACATGCACCAGACAGATGGGTCCATGGAGGGGAAGTGTATAAGTGGCATGGTTGACTGGCAGAATGACAGGTGTCTTTTTCAATATGTGCGGGCACTTCTAGCAATATTTAGCAAATGCGGCAAATGCGTCATCTGTAATGTGCTGTAATGACTGTGATGTCTCAGGTGAAACAAGTGACTGATGTGTATCTGTTTATCCTGATTGTTTGCAGAAACATCTTCGGCTACTGGAGGAGACAGCTCCACGGACCAAGAGGAGCCGCAGAGCCAGACTGGGTCTGCTGGAGAGGAGTTGGAGGGACCCAGTGGCACAGAGGGTGAGGGGAGCCACACTGAGGAGACCTCAGCTACAACCACCTTGGCTGAGGAACACAGTATCTCCAGTGAGGACTCCCTTGTGGAGGTGGGTGTCAGCAGACCCCAGACAACACCGAGCGAGTCTGTCCCCGCCACCACCACCATCCCCACCCTCCCATCTGCTCCCATCCAAGAGGTCCGTGGAGGCCCCTGTGTAAGGGAGCATGTCTCCTTTGTGCCAGGCACCGCACCCCCTGCCCCTGTCTCCCCTGCTGCCCTGAGTGTGGAGTCTGTGGACTTGCTGAAGCAGCTCCATGTAGGGCAGACAGCGATGCTGAGTGTCCTCCATTCCCACACCAGTCTGTTGACACAACTGGTGTCCTTCATGGAGGGCATCTCATCAAACATGTCTGCCCTACATCGGACTATTCAGGCCATGGCCTCCACACAGACGTCAGCAGTGTCCCTCCTCCAACAGTCACTCACCCCTCCTACCTCTGCCACATCCACAATCCCCACTGCCCTACCTGTCCAACGCACACACACACCAGCACCGGCACGCACCACAACAGACACAAGCAGCACACAGCCACGCAAGCCAAAACCCACAGGCACGCACACTCCGGGGACTGATGGCACACACACAGGGGATGGGTCACAGACGCACAAACAGACATCCACAAGCACTCCGCAGTCCTCAGATGCCTCTCCCTCCAAAACCCCTTCCCTTGCCTCACCTGCAACCCCCCCCTTCCCAGCAGCTCTTCCTCTGTGACCTTGGCCTCTTCCCCACCGATCCATCTGCTCCAACTCACAAGGGGAAGAGGAAGTCACCACGCACAGGGGGGAGTTCCCCTGCCACATGAACACCCTCCCCCAGGCGCACGGACACTGAGGCCCCCATCCGCAAGTCCCCCCGGACTAGGAAGAGCAAGACCCCACCACAATCCCGCAGCTCCACCACACAGTCTCTGTCCTGCAGCCCCCAGGCCACCACTCCACAGGTCCCCCAGCCACACCCTGCCCCTGGTTCACCCACACACCGATACCACATCCCCAAAATGATTAGGCCCTCCCCCTACCACATGCACTTCCACCCCCACCTCACACGCTCAGCCTGTTCCTGCCACTGGTGTGGAGTCCGTGTCTCCCCTCTGTCCTGCCCACCTCACCTGGACCCCATGACACTACTTTGGAGGTTGGCACTGCAGTGGAGAGCTCATCCACCCCGTCTGACTTTGGCACTGCAGTGGAGACCACGTCCACACCGTCTGACCTGCCCACTGCTGTGGTGCCGGCAACCACCCCATCTGACTTCATCCCTGCAGTTGTGACGGTGCCCACTGTGTCAGACACCTCCACTGCAGTTGCCAGTGACACTCCAGCACCCACCACCCCTCTCCTGCCCCATTCTGCTGTCCCCTGATCCTGTCCCTGTGGTGCCTGACCTGCCCCATGTATGCCCCTCCAAGGGGAGATGTCCCCTGGTCGTAGCAGTGCAGGCAAGCAATGGGTGACAACTTGTCACATGTCACCATGGTTGAATTGAGAAATGGACTGGCCATTGGCCTTTTGACATTGTGGACTCGAATTACCAGTTTTGAGGAGTTTTATTTTTTAATAAAGCAAATTGTTGTTATCCATTGTTGTTGCATCTAATGTACATGATGTTGATGATGAGTATCATGGACTTGATGTTGTACTTGTGTTTTAAAGGTACAACAGGATGATTTGTTGATGTGATGGACTCCATGTGGTCCATGGGATATGTGTACTTTTCTGCTATGTATCCATGACATCCTTTGCTGCAATTACAGGGTGTAATGATTGCAAAATGTTGTAACCAGGATTATCTCTTTGGGTTTGCTACTTCACATCTTTGGCATACACTGTTGCACATATGTTGTACTTACATTTGGGCACATGGTGAGATTCCCTGACTGGGCCCATCTACACTGGACAGGCAGGTTTGTGCATCCATGGTACACAAGTCATCTGTGTCATCAGTGCAACTATCTCTACATGTGTATTGCGTATGTGCAGATGACTGAAGGGACACTCCCGTACACATGTTGCTGTGACCAGAGCTTTCATTGTGTTGTAATTGTTGGCTCACTGTGCAAGTGGTGTGCTGGCATGACAGGACCCTGCACAAACAACGTTTTTCACAGCTGACATTCCCCAGGAGTGGAGACCCCTCATGGCATTGTGTCATTCCGTGGCATTGCCTGTGCACATGGTGTGTGTTGTGTGAGCATGTCTGTGTGTGTTCCCTTACCTTTTTTCGACTCAGTCTGTGTTCCATGCAGATGTTCCTGTTATGTGCACTTGCTGAGTTGTCCTGTGTTCATCAGACTTCTTTTCCCTGGGTTTACTGGGATGTAGGTGCATGGCAGACTACTGGTCATTAGGTTGTCATCCCTGGCTGTTTTAGTTGTAATTTCAGGGGATGTTGTCAAACGCACATGGGACACATTCAGGATTCCCATTGGCACTTATGTGTTTTCAACATCATGTTGTTTTCCCTATGTGGTATCTGTCAGTGTGAGGCTCACTCGTATGTGTGTGTGACTACTCCCACTCATCAGGGTCATTGCTGCAATGTTGGAAGGTGTCAACATGTGTTCTTTGTGGGTCTCCTTTGGTTCCTCATTGGTGTAGGTGTGTGGCAGGGTTCCCAATGAATCGTGTTGTCTTCACATTATGCCCATGTTCCGCATACTGTGCAGTGTGGCAGACATTCACAGGTGTTGTTGACAGGCCATGTGTGTTGATTTTTGTGTACCTTAGATCCCCCCACCACCACTGGGATTGTAATGGGTGCTTGAGCAATGTCAACAGTCCCTGTGTGCCTAGCTGATGCACATTGTTGCAGATCAGGGTGTGTGGTGTTGAGGGTGGCCACATGTGAGTTGTTTCATGTCTAGGCCCCTACCTACATTTTGCACATTGGTTGCAGGACATGGCCAGTGATTTGTGTTTATGGAGGTGTGATGTGAGTTTGTTGTTCTGGACACATGACCCAGTATGCACAGCTGACTGTGCTCCACAGTATAGGCAAAACAGACCTTTGTCATCACAGTGGGATTGGCGTACAGGCTACTGTCACCACAAATTAGGGTACTAGAGGGTAGTGCTGTAGTGGGTCTGTCTCTTGCTGTGTTGGTTGCTGTTCCACCCAGCTTGTGTCACATGAATACGTTGCTATACCACTCATCTGACAATGTATGCTTGACCACAAAGGGGTGCCCAGTTCATTAGTTACTTTTTGTATGGCACTGTGGACACATCTGTGTGATTCGAGTTCATCCCACCGTCATGTGTTGTGTACTAGCCTGGGGACACTGAGACACACACACGTGTTGTGTATGATATGCAGTGTGGGTCTGCCTGTCTGTGTTTGTGCATCTGCACCTCTGCATTGGTATTGCTTTTGCGTTCCATTGTGTGGATGTAGTTTGGAGGTTTTCCCCTAATGTCCATGCATCTTGTAGCTCATCATCCTGCACATTGCTCATGTTTGGTATGTCCCATTGCTGCCATGGTATGGGACTTTGTCACCTAACATCGACAGTCTCCACAGGATTCCTCAGTTTGTGTGTCTGTTCATAGAGATATGTGTGTATGCATCATGATGCTCACTTTTCACATAGTCTAATTGGACACTGTGGGCATTGTCAGGGCTCATGGCCAATGCTTGTCTGCACATGGCAGAGGGAGTTCTTGTGATACACAGCAATCTTTGCCTCTCAAATCTATGTTTGCATGTGACACAACCACCACATTGCCACTACATTGGTTGTGGATTTGGGACCAGTGAGCACAAATGCTGGTCTGGTGATGCTGCTATTATTTTGTCCACACTCACCTTCTGGTCACTGTAGTGATGTGGGCTTTGGAACCCATTACCACAATGTTCCTGAGATGCTGGAGTTTTGAACCCCACAGTCATCTTTTGGGCACACATGTGATGGGAGTCACATTGTATGTTTACTATCAGAATCAGTGTTGTGGGCATTTGGCACACACATACATAGAATCTTGCAAAGATGGTAGGGGTGGGGGTTTGCTTAGTCACCCTATGCGTGTGAATGCTGGTGGTTCAGGGCATCCAGCCCCCTATGAGTGGGGATGGTAGTGGTGCAGGGCATCCAGCCCCCTATGAGTGGGGATGGTAGTGGTGCAGGGCATCCAGCCCCCTATGAATGGGGATGGCAGTGGTGCAGGGCATCCAGCCCCCTATGAGTGGGGGGTACTGGTATTGATGGGCATCCAGCCCCCTATGATTGGGGATGGTAGTGGTGCAGGGCATCCAGCCCCCTATGAGTGGGGATGTTAGTAGTGCTGGGCACCCCCCCCTAGGTATGGGCACTGCTGGTGGTGTGGACCATGCTACCCCTGTGGTTTTGCTTTTGCTGGTGGAAGGCATGTCCCCCCCTATGTGTGTGTAGCATTTTGCGTGTTCGTGACGTTTGTTTGTGTGGGTGTCTGACTTACCGTCTGCGATGTACGCATCTGTTCATAATCCGGTCATAGATATACAGTACTGGGATGACCTGCGCGATGGGATTCATCATTGGTTCGTCTCATACTTGCTGATTGTTGTTCCGTCTCGTACACGTTGTGAGTTGGTCCGTTTCGTAGCTGTGGATCGTGTTGTGGCGCAAATCGGACCTGCTATTCATCTCTCCCGGATGCTGTGACGTGCTGCTAGTGGCGACCCGTTCGGCGCGTAGGATTTGCGCATCGTACTTGTCCGGCCGGAAACTATTGTGGAAACTGCTTCCGGGCGACTCGGATGGGCGTTTGGATATGCGGCTCGTACGGGAAATGTTGCTGGAATTGAAGCCTACGTGTCGTTCGGAATTGTGGCACTTTTGCGCATCGTACTTCATCCCCGGGCGGACAGGCTCCCAGTACGAGTCGGTCGCCAGGTAAGGCTACGGACAGCTCTCGGAGGGCTGTCCGAGCGAGATCGGAATCGGCCCCTTAGTCTGTAGAAGAAGTTTGATGCACATTCGCTGGATACATTCCAGTAACTGCTACTTCTAAATTTAGCCTAAGAAGTAGTCTTTGGCTGTGGTGAAAGAACAAAACACCCACAGGGAAGTTTATTCATATATTTTCCAGGAATTCTTGCTTGGATTATTATTCTAGAGTTGACTCTCTGGTGGAAATTGTATACCTCAAAGTTATTTTTGTTTACAAGTGCACTGCTGAATTGCTTTTCTCTCTGTTGTGTTTTAAGTTCAAAGCTAAACTAAGCAATGTGCAACAGCGCATGGCCCTGTAAAAAGCTCTGCCGAAGAACACCCTGGGTGGCCATCATGTGTTCAACTAATTCCATTACCTATGTTTCAGAGAGCAGGGTGTATACACAAACCATGAATGTTCCAAAGGCATGTGTGTTTCATTCCAAGTGGTCCTAACTTGTATTGGGTGCTATTTAGACAACATACACATACTGAACTTTGATGACACAAAACAACACCGAATTCCAAAACAATTCAGGCATAAAAACACACTTTACAATAAGTAATATGGTGGCAAATTAGTGTATACATGATACAGAAAAACAAACTTGCATCTGAAATAGACGTGCTTCATAAAAGTATGTGGTTTACATATATACACTCTGTACTTTGAAACATAAATAACTCTGCACTTTGAAACATAAATAATGGAAATTGTTATCAATAAGATGCATAGCGCCGGAGAACAGGGATGCATAGCGCCGGAGAACAGGGATGCATAGCCCCAGAGAACAGAAGGTTTGAAACCCTTTTCAGGATTTCAAACCTTGCATGCTACAGTTTACAATCATGTTTAAATAGCCCTCCCAATAGGCCAATTTACTGAAACAGGCATTGGCAGAGCCTATAGGTCTGGGTTTAATCAGTGCCTAATTTGTAAAAAAAAAAAAAAAAAATAGGTACCAGGGCCCTCATCAGGAGTCCACTGCAAGCTTGCAGTGTGTACAAACATATGATGGACCCGTTTACAAAGATGTCTTCCTGTTTATTGATGGGCTTAATATATGGTTGGGTCCTGAGCGCCTCCAAAGATCCAAGGTGCTCCGTGACATGGGAGTAACTGGCGGCGACCGTGGAATCTGACGGAGGTGATCTCCACCCTCCAACATCGCCGCCTGGGGTCCCGAAGCGATCGCGACCCTCCTCGTTCTGCCTGGTTAGGTCTGGAGCGCCTCCATTGAATCCGAGCAGCTCCGTGGCCGGGTAAAGTCTGGTAATGACTTGGAAAGTTTCCAGACATCATTTCACATCTCGTCCCGGTTGGCCTGGCCACAGGTCGCCGAGCGGGACCCACGCCCTGGGAGAGAGACCGGTGACAACTGGGAGAGACCGGGGGCGACTGGAGAATCCTCCGGGCATCTTAACTCGTCCCGGTTGGTCTGCCAGCGGGCCTCCGAGCGGGACTCGTGCCTTGGACACCTTCGAGCCGATCGGCGGATGGTGTGGGGCCGACCCGAAGGTGTGGAGCGCTGCTACAGTGGGTGCCATCAATGACCGATGTAATGTGCTGGTTGTAGCATAATTACCGCCCGTAACTCCGCCGATCGAAGAAATGCGATGGCCCAAAATGGCGGATGATGAGCAACATTAACAACCTCAATACCGAAGGAACAGTTATTGCCTGATTGCCCTCCCGTGCACCCATTTCACGAAGATCTGAACAGCCTCATTTTTAGATAAGGTATATTAACTTTTGCAGCTACGCAAAAAGATTTCAACACTGCGATCTATGTCTAAAGCGGCCTGACCCTAAGATGGCGGCTTCATGAGGAGTACGGGGAGCGCTTTACCTTCTCCTGTGGAGCTGCGCGTTGAAATCTAAGACAATTTGGGCAATCATTGTTAATTCAGTGCCTGCTGTTTGTAAAGAGTGCTTCATTGCAAAGCCGGACTCATCACCACGGCGATCTTCATGCGATCACAGCCTGACCCTAAGATGGCGCCCACGACTCAGTTTTCGGCTCATCCATTCAGTGATATCGCTGTCGGACACTGCTGCAAGGTAGAGATCGGTTCAACCCTGTTCTGTTACACCATGCTGGGGGGCATTTCACCAACATTACCAGTTTCTTATCAGATGATCCCGCAAAGTGCTGGTGCCCTCTACAACTCTCATGGAGCTCAGCCCCTTAAATGTGTCATTTTCCTTCTGCCAAAGCGTCAAGCTAACCTTCTGACAGCCACCCAAACATTTGTGGGACTTTATTGTTTAACACTGGGATAAAACATCATTGTGGAGACCGTAGAGACCTAGCTTTTTGGCCGATGCCCGGTGGAGCTACTTGATAGCTATAGAGGAGATGGGCTGTCGACTACCCCTTCGGCCGTCACCTACCCAGCCGGACATTGGGCAGACCTCACTTCGTCTCTCCGTTGTACTCTCCCTCCTACCCCTTTACTCCACCCACTTTCCACTTTACGCTCCATTTATCCCTTCTCTTTGCTCTCTTATTGTTTTCTCATTGAGACCTAACCGCTTGACTGATGCCCGGTGGAGCTACCTGATAGCTATAGAGGAGATGGGCTGTGGACTTCCCCCTCGGCCGTCACCTACCCAGCCGGACTTTGGGCAGACTCTCCTTCGTCTCTTCATCCATCCTTTCTCCATCCTTTCTCCCTCCTACACCTTTACCCCACCCCCTTACCCTTCTAAGCTCCATTTATTCCGTCTTCCGACGCTCTTGAAATGTTTTCTCGTAACTGATGTAACTTGCAACTGATGTAATTTTGTAACTCTGTGGATCCTTATGTAAAGCACTCTGATACCTCCGGGTCTAGCCAGCGCTATATAAAACTCAAGTAAAAAATAAAAATAAAAAAAAATGTCCCAGCCAGTGCCTGTAACAACACAACTATTAACCATCACACTCCTACAGGTGTGCCAATTCAGACTATTCCAGGCCTCCAAAGCTAAAAGAAGGGCTTGGGCAGCATGTATTAGTCGTTTTTAGGTCGAGCCTAGAGCCAGCGTGCATGCGCTGCTCTGAGAGACTTGTTGTAGTGGAGTAGGGAATAGAAGCCTTGCCCACTCTCCGCCCATATTTGCCATTGGCTTGTGTCGTTGTCCGTCCTAAATGCTGGCTTCTGATTCATAAATAGGCTTTTTAGTCCCTCCTTAGTACCGCCTCCTCTTCATTTGTCACCTCCCATGGCGACTGGCCCCTTTACTTCGGTTGTTACACAGTACGTGTTATTTAGACTGTGAGCACTATTTTCTTTTTCCATTTTCTCTTACTGCAGGCACGACGTGCTTTGGTGCCTTCTTTACAACCCCACCCTCCCTCCCGTTGTCCGTGCCTTCTTAACCCCCCCACGCCCTCCCTCCTGCAGTCCTCTGGAGATGATTAAGCTGCTGCGGACCCCCTGGGAGGAGAGATTTAAGGTAAGAAAACAAAGCAAAGGGACACGTACCAGCGACACGCAGTTCTCCAGCTGAGCAGGCCTGAGAGGCCACTACTCCAGGGCACTGAATATCACGTTGACATCACGTTTGCCTGAATACCCCCATGCAGCTTTGTTTACACGCCTGTTAATAACTGCATCTTCTCTCTCCATCGAACATCATCATGTTTGTTTTCGTTTTGTAGGTAATCCCGCCAGTAAAAAGATTTGGAACTGCAAACAGTGTAATGTATAATCCTCAAATGTAGGGCGTCGCCTGGGTGTCACGCCTGTCTCCGCCCTCTGAAACAAGCCTCTTTCAGCAGCGTGGGGGGCTTGTTTTCCTGACGAGATAAGGCTGGCGCTTGTAAACAGAGATGCCTCAGAAGACCTGCGCGCGGCAGGGGGAGGATGTGCTGCTCCCGTAGATAAGCACAAGAGCCCTCCTCGTAGGAGTGAGGTGTGTAGTATTCTGGTCAAGGCCTGGGCTTGACGCAATGAGGACACAGCAAGCGTAATTTAGTTAGTGGCCAGCTCCAAAACTGAGCCACGCCCAGAGCCCTGGGCTTTTATTGCCTCCTACACGTGGTCTCGGCATACGCCGAGCCAAACCCATTCCGGCGCATTTCATAGGGGCTCATGGTCTAACGGGACCATCCCCTAACACCAGAGGAGACGTGGACTGTTCCACTGTCTCCCACAACATTACATTCCTCCTTTACCAGGAGAGACATGTTTAAATGCACAAAAACACAAACTTTGCTAGGAGAAACTTTCAGTCCAGTACACAACTTCTAGGGCAAAATACAAAATGGAACAGTCTTACTTGGGTACTCTTTACCGCTGCTTACTCTGGCTGCGACCCGACCCATTGTCGCCGATTAGCCACTGGTTACATAGTCTTTGTATTTCTGGGATGGCTTCGGACAGGGCCGGAGGTGATATCTGTTCTGACTGTTTCGCGGCTGCGGTGCTGGTGACTGTTCAACAGGGTTGCTGCCGGGGGCTGGGCTCCGGTCACCATAAGAGTCCTGGTCTTGGATTGACATGGGGGCCGGATGGGTGGAGGTGTCCACGGCAGCTGGTCGATCAGATCCGGCCGCGTCGCTGTCAGGAGTTGAGGAACCATTGCAGGGCACCTCGTTACACCGATCGGATCCTGGGAAGTCGCCGTCATCCTCAGATGGGACTCTTTTGAAGAAAGATACATTGCGGGTGACTGTCTCTGGCCCTCTCTGGGCAGACACCATGGTGCCCTTTACTGCGGTGACAGTCCAGGGTTGAAGCTCGAAAGGCAAACGGAACTTTCCTCCCGGGTGCCGGTCTTGCACGAGCACCTGATCACCCACTGCAATGGGGCTTTCTCTAGCGTGTCTCTTCCGGGACGCTGCTGTGTTGTTCTTCTCTCGCCTGTAGTCTGATTGGTTTGGGGGGTTCGCCGTTTCGGCCCACCCCGGATGGTGGGGAATGGTGTCGGTGACAGTCCGGCCGAAACACAGTCGACTTGGGGAGATGCCAGTGGTGCAGTGTGGGGTGAGTCGGTACTCCCTGAGGAACTGATACACTACTCGTTCAAGGTTGAGTCCATCGGCCAGGGCGATTTGGATCGTTTTGTTCAATGTTCGCATTAGCCGTTCTACTTCGCCATTGGCTTGGGGCCATCTCGGTGTGATTTTGCGGTGTTTTATTCGGTGGGAGGCCAAGTAGTCGGCCATCTCCACGCTGGTGAATGGCGGTCCATTGTCGGTGCAGAGTTCACCGAAAAGCCCATGGGTTGCTATTAGCTTCTCCAGTTTGGGAATTACTTCCACGGCGGAAGTAGATGTAACAAATTCAACTTCTGGATACCTCGAGAAATCATCAACCACCACTAGCATGTACTTTCCTCCTGGTAGACTGCCGAAGTCAGCACTCACTCTCTCCCATGGGGCACTCAGCGCTGCTTCAGTGATAACTGGCGCAGGTTTGCTTGGTAGGCTGGTGGCGAGGCATACTGGGCAGTGCTGCACCAATGACTCTATTTGCTGGTCCAGGCCTGGGAACCAGACTTTACTGCGGAGTCTGTACTTCGATTTGACGATTCCCTGATGCGCGCCATGGGCGAGAAGGGCTGCTTGTCTGGTGAGGCTCTCTGGAAGGACAAGGCGCGGACCTCGCAGTAGGCAGCCGTCGGCTGATACCGACAGTTCATGGCGAACTTGGTGCAGGGACTTCAATGTTGCTTGGGCCGCGGCGGTCCGTAGCGGTGAAGGACTCTGCAGGGGTCGCCAGTCACCTGAGGAAACTGCCTGGATGGCGATTTGGAGGCAGTCATCGTCTCGTGTGGCGGCTATGACATCTTGCAGAGATATCGGGAGAGGCCAGGACCGTTCTACTACCATCCGCACGTAGTCTTCTGTGGCTGCTACCTCAGCTGCTTCCGGAGGGGTGGCCGGTCGGGCGTGTCGTGACAAGAAGTCAGCCGGATTCCGGGTGTCAGGTCTGTATTCCACTGTGAGCTGGAACTCTTGCAGCTGCAGGATCCATTTCTCAATTCGCGGGGGAGGGCGAGACGAGGACCCCTGGAACAGCGGGATCAAGGGTTTGTGGTCCGTGATGACTGTGAAAGGATGGCCGTACAAGTATATGTGAAAATGGCGGCATCCCCATAGGAGCGCGATGGCCTCTTTCTCAATTTGCGAATACCGCTGCTCCGTAGGTGTGAGGGTCCGGCTCGCATAGGCAACTGGTGCCCATTCGCCACAGTCTTGACGTTGCGCTAGGACAGCACCCAGGCCTGTTGGGCTGGCGTCAACCACTAGCTGGGATTCGTGGCGTGGATCAAAATAGACCAGCGTGGTATACGCGGACAGGGCAGCCTTCGTCTGCTGGAACGCCTGTTCTTGCTCCTGACCCCAAGTCCAGTGGGTGGTGGTCCTGGTGAGATCTCGCAGAGGGCCAGTCAGATCCGTGAGGTTCCTGATGAAACGTCCACAGTATGTGACCATACCTAAAAAGCTGCGGACTCCCGATACAGATGTGGGGGCTGGCGCCTCTTGGACATCCTTCACTTTGTCCGGGTCTGGCCCGATGCCCTTGTCCGAGAATCGATATCCAAAAAAACTGATGTCTCGGCGCAGGAACTCGCACTTCTCCTTGTGTAGGGACAAACCACAGTCTCGCAGGCGAGCGAACACGGCAGTTAGGCGGAGGAGATGTTCTTCCAGGGAGGGAGCGTGCACTAAGATATCATCGCTCACGTTGAGCACCCCCTCTAGTCCTTGCAGGACGGTCTTGTTGATGTTTTGGAATACTTCGGCCGCACTGGAGATTCCGAAGCTGAGGCGTTTGTAGCGCCAGAGACCGGCGTGGGTGGAGAAGGTGGTAATTGGGCGAGAGTCTGAGTGGAGAGGAACCTGATGGTACCCTGAGCGGAGGTCCATCTTCGAGAACCACTTGGACCCCGCAAGTTCGCCTATGATGTCGTCAACTGTGGGGCGTCAGGTGGCGCTCCCGTTTAATGGCGAGGTTTGGGATCCGCATGTCAACACAGATGCGGACCGCGTCAGGCTGTTTCGGCTTCTTCGCAAGCACGATGGGGGACACCCACGGGGTGGGGCCGCGCACCCGTTCGATGATTCCGGCCATTTCCAAGAGACGGAGTTCCGCCTCGACCTTTGGGCGAAGATGGAAGGCAATCCTCCTGTGCCTGAGGGCAATCGGGGCCACGGACTTGTCTATGTGCAGCCGGACTGCCGGGCCTTTGAGGCATCCAATCCCTTCGAAGAGAGGTGCAAACTCGGTCAGCAAGCGTTCCAGGTCGTGAGCCAGCACGGTGAAGGCAAAGTGGATGAGGCGGAGGTCTTGTGCGGTACGGCAGCTGAGTAGGAATCCCGACCCTTCTTGGGAGACGTAGATCTTGGACCGTTGATGTACTTGGTCGTGAGAGAGGTTGGCCTGGAACACGCCACATATTCTGAGCGGGGTGTGGGTCCCGAAGGCGTACACCTGGACGTTGGTGTTGCGGAGGGCGGGCAGGTTGGGTAGCAGCCTGTAGACGCTGGCGGCCATGAGGTTGATCGTTGCTCCTGTGTCAATGAGCGCCGCCACTGGATGATCCTGCACGTCGATAGTGCACATGGGCGCTGCCTGCGGGGAGGCAGAGAGGGCGTGTAGCATGTGCACCACATGCACGGTTGCGGCCTCATCTTCGTCCATGTCGCCACTCGAGGAGTCATCTGGGAGAGGCTCAAGTGCGCGCACCTGTCGAGGTGGGCCTGGTGGTTGCCGCTGAGGTTTCGAGCGGCAGACCTTGGAGAAGTGATTGATCTTTCCACACACACTACAGGTTTTCCCTTGGGCTGGACAGGCGCCGTCATGTGGGAGTGGGCCTCCACATCATCCACAGAGGCGGACCTTAGAGCTCTGTCTGGAGCTGTGGGTCGAGGATCTTCTGGGATTTTGTCGAGGCTCACGGGTCTCAGTACGGACAGCGCAGACTGGCTCCTCTTTGACGGCCGCTGTAGCTCTGAGCTCCATATGGGCCGCTCTGGCTTTGGACAGTTCTTTGGAGCGTCCCAGGGTCAGGATGTCCCTCATCGGCATGCGGTGTTCCTGGAGGACGCGCTCGCGTAGCTTAGAGGATGCGCAGCCTTGAATGAATTGCGCCCGGATCTCGTCATCCTCATCAGGCAGGGTGCACGTGCTGGCTAACTCCTTGAGGCGGGCGTAGAATATGTCAACGGACTCATCAGGGAGCTGTTTTGCTTGGCGGAGGAGGAAGCGCTCGTAATCTGGATTGGCGTAAGGCTCAAAATGCGCCGTGATGGCGTCGCGCATCGTGGCATAGTTCCTTGGGGGCCCAGCCTTGCGGACTGACTTCGCGATTTTGTGGATTTACGCACCGCCAAGGTGGAGTAGCATGGGTCTTCGCCGTGGGGCAGGGATGTCCGCAGCGTCAAAGAACGTCTCCAACCGCTCCACCCACGCCTTCCACCTTGCAGCTTGGGAGGGTGGTGGCCCTGTGATGGCAAATGGCTCCAACGGTGGGATGGAGGCCATGCTGGCCCCACAGAGGACGGTGGCAGGAAGGCGACGGATGCGCCCTTAGCCAATGCAGCTGGGCCTAGATACCTCCAAAAGCAGGGCGCTGCAGCGTGCCAGCTGCGTGGCAGGACGGCGGGCGCAGGCGACTGGGGCCCAAGCAGGAGTATAGGAGAGAGAGAAGCGCGTGCAGCTGGTGGCCCGGACTCCTTGGATGTAGGCAGAGAGTGGCCGGGCCCCAGTTATAGCCTCGGGAGCAGGAGTAGGCGAGTGGAAATGCCTGGAGGGGGCAGCAGACCTCCAGGGCATGCACAGCCAAGAGCTGGAAATCCACCCCTAAAGTAGGGCTGTAGGGTGTGCCACGTGCATTCCAGGGCCGGTGCAGTGCAACAGGGCGGCCAGAGGGGGCAGCAGGACGGCGCTGTGCAGCTTACCGGTGCCTTCTACCGCGGACAGCTGCAGGACTCCACACGCGCCACAGCAGGCTCCCTTGCGTGGTGTAGAGTGCCGCTGCGACGCGCAGGCCGAAATACAGGGCCGCACGTGTGCGCGCACTCTTCCGGGCCTCGCGCGGAGATCGTGGTGGGACGTCGGCTGCAGGGCGGCACATCAGTCGAGCCGCCGCCGGTGGAGTCGCGCGGATGCGCAGGCCGGCTCAGGCACACGGCAGGGGCACGCCGGGTCACAGGCAGGAACGGGCTCACGGAGGCAGCACGGTGGGTGAGAGGTAGGACAGCAGCAAGCTGACACCACCTCGTCGCCAATGTAGTATTCTGGTCAAGGCCTGGGCTTGACGCAATGAGGACACAGCAAGCGTAATTTAGTTAGTGGCCAGCTCCAAAACTGAGCCACGCCCAGAGCCCTGGGCTTTTATTGCCTCCTACATGTGGTCTCGGCGTACGCCGAGCCAAACCCATTCCGGCGCATTTCATAGGGGGTCATGGTCTAACGGGACCATCCCCTAACACCAGAGGAGACGTGGACTGTTCCACTGTCTCCCACAACATTACAAGGTGCACATGTGTTACAACAATCTCTGTGAAACTCCTCTAAAGGAGAGCTGGCAACTGGTAAAGCCACATTCAAAACTTTCTGATGTCCTGCCACGTCACTGTCTGCCAAATGAACCCAGAATATACTCCCCTTGAACATTGAGTTGAAAGCAAGCCTTATTACTTTCAAACGTTTCCTGACATATTGTTGCGAGTTACATTCCTCATTTTCCTACTCTGAAATTGTAGCCGTTTTTTTAGGTGACAGTTTGTTCTGTTACTGAGTTAGGTGTCAAAGTTGTTGTTTAATAAAAGGTGAACACCTTTTATTTTGCCTGATCCCTGGTTGCCATTAATGTCTTCTGCAAACAGAACCCGGCTGCTCGTGGGCCAGCCTGGGAAGCTGTTTGGAGAGCGAGAAATTGAGTCTTCCATGTTTAACATGTAAAGTGCCACAATTTAGCTGCTTCAGAGCACTTTGTGAGAGATTCTTTGGGGATATATCGAAAATTGGGCATGGATCTGGCCCTCAGGTACCATCGCTCAACACCCCTGACCACAGCAGAGTAGACCGTCCTCCCTCCTGTTGTCCATGCCTTCTTTACCCCCTTCCCCCGCCCTCCCTCCCATTGTCGTGCCTTCTTTACCCCCCGCCCTCCTCCCGTTGTCCGTGCCTTCTCCGCCCGCCCGCCCTCCCTCCTGTTGTCCATAATGCCTACCATTTGCAATGCAATAGGTCTTGCATTTACGCATGTTTGAGCTATTTCATTGTAAATGACAATGCCTTTTATTTATGTTTTGGTTTTTAAAGCATAAATAAAACGCATTGTCATTTACAATCCCAATAGCTTAAACTTGCGTAAATGCGAGACCTATAGCATTGCAAATGCTTGTTAATGTATATTGAACTAATAAACTACTGGTGTTGTTATCATCTCTAAATACACAAACAGCGCCACCATGTGGCAGGCTGTCATAAGTGCTGGTGTTGACAATTAAGTGCCGTTGCTGAGCACCGGAGACCACTGACTCAAATTAAGCACTGGGTTTAGTGTGCTAACACATGCAGTATTAGTACTTTGAAGCAAGACACATGGGAGGGAGCCAGCAGTAAAGGAGAGAAAGGGAGACAGTAGTGAAGTAGTAGTTCATGCAGTTCAATGCGAGCGAAAGGATACATCCTAACAGCCAATACCATTAGGTGAGAGATTACTAGTACACTTGGTTGAGCCAAGTCATGATTGACAAAGTCTTGAGCCACTGGCTGAAAGAGACTGGTCAATAAAAGCCAATGGCTGAAAGAGACGGGCCCAAAGCCCACTCTAATTATATTGCTAGCAATAAGTCAGTCTACACTGTCAAAACTCAGAGCTAAAAAAAGGGGGACAATGACACGTAAACTAGATACAAGGAAAATGGCAAATCCTTCCTTCTACTGCATACACATTGGAGCATTCTAGAAATTAACTGTGTAAATACCCTGAACGAGAAAACGCGTCTTTGCGCGGGACACTGTAGGATGAGGGCCTTAAACGATTTTTCTCCTCTTGTTTTTTTAATGCTTTTCATTAATGTTTTTATTTACAAAAATGATAAACCATACACCTAGTTTACTAGTAATAAATACGATGTACACATACAGAATGCACAGAGCGTGCCCATAAAATATTAATTCAGTCCCAGAACAAATTTCTGACAGTAACCTGAAATAACAAAGCAGACTGGACATGGAGGTGTGCGCGGACACGGAAGGAGACACGTGAATGGCATTGAAAAGCCGACCAGGGGTCAGCCTCGCGCTTGCCCGCGTTAGTGTAAGGTGTTCGAGCAATTTCCAACGTGAATGACGCCTTTATAATTGACCCTTATAGATTTAATGCACGAGGCAGATCACGGCACCGAGGTCTGGTCGACCTCGACAGAACGGTAGACTTTCACTCCAGTGACGCCCTTGAATGCACTCTGCTCCGGATTAGACACAGCTACCCTTTTGTTCGAAGCCAGTCGTGCCTATCCCCCCTCCCACTTCTTTATTTCTAAAAACTCACATTGCGATCTTTGTGAGAAAACCAAAGTCTTTAATTAGGATTCCAATCGTGTTCCCGCCAAGGAAGTGAGATGGCGTGCTAGGCTGGTCGTATTCCGCAATAAAGGAGTCAGGCCCCAGGCTAGTGGTTCGTGCACTGAATGTTGAAGTTCGAAAGACGACGTTTGCAAACAGGACGTATGAGCACAGATACTACATGGTTTGCGCAGGGCAGGGGTGGGACCTGATGGACTGAAAGAGAGGTCGCAAAACGTGGCAGCAAATTACCAATTTTTTGCGACCGGTCTCTGATTTTGTGATGTGACCTACGTATTAATAGTTCACATCTCAAGATGTCGCACCGGGGTCCCAGAAACACCTGCCTAATTAATATTGATTAGGCAGGTAACTATTTGCGACCCTCTGTGATTGGTTACAAACACATGGATGGTGGCTTGAAGGAACAGCAGATCTCTATCTCTCTTTCTGTGTTCCTAGACAGGAAACTTTCTTTTTTTTAAAGCAGCCAGTGATCCTTAAACAGACTCTCCAGGATTTTGCGGCCTGGGATGGCAAATTGTGCAGAAGAAAAAAGCAACATTTGCCAACCCAATCCTCAACATTTGCTGTATTCTTGCAGCAGGCAGAACATGTACCTGTCAGATACCGTTCGGTCCTTGGTCTGTCACTCTAGCACAAGGGAGTAGGGGGGGGGGGACACAGGAGACCCTGGAGCGGGGGGCGATGGCGGAGAGGAGTGCAATGAGTACCCGCACCGTTGGGGGAGGGGTGTTTCAGCCACAGAAGAGAGGAGGCACAGGAGGAGATGGGGATGTGGAGGAGAGGATGTAGCTATAAAGCCAGAACTGCCCACTTTGGAACTGGGGAATCAGATTCTAGACCCTTTGTCGGCTTAACATCCTGTGGTTGGGCCGAATATAAACAAATGTGACCTTGAGCAGCAATGTAACTAGTGCTCATGAAAAGCGCTCCAATATGGGTCAAGTTCGAGCTGATAACATTGCAGCAAAAAAACAAAAGTCATAGGGCAGCAGGTGGGTGGTAGTTGCCATGAAACAAAGGGTGAGGAGGGAGGGGGCCTGGCGATAGGTAGGTAAGCAGAGAGCTGGGCACAGCAGGAGGGCCCTATGCATTTTCAAGCACTTAAAAGGAAGGTGATAGAGGAATGTAAGTTCTCTGCGCCATTTAGCCTGTTGTCCACCCTCCTTTAACGGCTCAGGGCAACTCACAGCCAATAAAAGGAGAATCAGCCTGAATTACTTTTTTTTTTATAGCCAACTGTTGTGGGCACATTTGTTAAAATTGTTTTTTTGGGGGGGGTTTTTAAAGTGCAAATTTCGTGAATCTTTTGCTAATCGCAACATCGGGAAATCCTGAAGGGCCTGGTAAAAGAACCAGTGCTGTTATTTAAAAAAAAGAAAAGAAAAAAAAAGTTTCCCATGTGGGAAAACATGGTTGGGGGTGGGGGCAGGCTGCGGCCAGGTGGACTAAGGTCGCTCAACACAATTCACATAGGGGAAGATATCTAAGGTGGACACGTTCCCCTTTGTGAATCAGTAACCACCTGTTCTGCTATCAAAACTGTGGTCACAAACTATGGATACACGCAATAACAACTTGCAGTCAAGAGGAGACTGTGATTCAGTTGGCAAAAGGCTTTATCGACACGCAAAATGGTTTTAGTACACTGCACCTTGCACTTTTTCTTTTGATCTTAAACAAATTCTCTTAATCTTAATAGGTTTTAATTGATTGTTATGAACTTTTAATTTTTGGTGATGATTTGATTTTATGCGTTGTTGCATTGGTGTTTATTATGTATTACATTGCAACGGTTTTTATTAATCATGCAATAAAGAATTATCTTATCACTTTTTCGTGTTTCTACGATTTTGCGAAATACAGGATTTTCAAATGAAAATGTGTTTAGAGCTTTGGGCTGAAAGTGTTCAGTGCACAGTTACAACATGGAGGATGTGTGCATTGTAAACCTCCTCCAACACAAACAGTGCACACTTAAGCACCATTACACTAAATAGAACGAGAACACGTAAATGGAAAAATAGGATGCTCAATTAAAAAAATAGAACACTGATCTGCTATCACAACCTTGAGTTTTTTGATATTCTACAAAATAAAGTGAGTGTGCAGTGGCCTGTGTGCGTACCCTTTGTGGTTTTTTTTTTTGTTTAACCAGGGAGGGGCAAAGACCAAGGGTGTCATCTTCACTGACCCACACTTTCCGGCTGACTGATGAAAAGCTGAGAGGAGATTCAGAGACAAAGATCAACTCTGGCAATTTCTGAAAAATTATCTTTGCTTATGGCAGGACTTCCAAATTAACCCATCTCATTAACTTTTCTGGTGCTCAATACAATGCCAGTTGGACGAGCGTCCGAGCAACATTCTAGTGAAATTGGGACTGACCGACAAGTAGTCAGAGGTCCCACCCCCCTAAATATGATGTGACCGCCGTGTAGGCAGTCGGAAACCCTAAATTTTTACATTGCAGCTTGTGCTGCAGCCCGAAAGCGCTGCCGCACAAGCCACAATGGAAAAACGGATGTTTACAAACATCCATGCCCGTGTGCCAGGCACCAGGTGGTGCCTGGCACACAGGGCATTGATGTTGGGGGGGCACCGCAGGCCCAGGGGGGATGGGGGGCCTGCTGGGGGCCCCTAAAGTCCCATTCCGGCTGCCTTTTCATGGCGGTTGGAACTCCATGAAAAGACAGTTGGATGGGCCCTCGTAATCCCTACGGTGGTGCCTGAGCAGGCACCGCCCCATTGTAGGGTATTACGTTCCGATCGATGGTCGAAAAGGCTCCTTGAGCCCGCTGCCTCCGACCGCCACACATCATAATGAGACGGTCGGACCTAGGCACCAGATGTCGGATGGACTGCCACGGACAGGCCATCAGTGGTGGTCCGTCCGACATCATAATGGGGCCCCCAGTCTCCTTAAGGACTACCCCTTAACATTGCCTCAGAACAGCAGTTTCACTTATTAACAGCCCCTTTTGCTAAATGCTGCTCCCTTGTTAATCACCTTTTAGCACTTCCTCTTTATGACATTATCATAATAGCAGGTTGCCTATTAATTGATGCCCAAATATTAATCTCTCTTAAAACAGATTGCTTTATTAACTGATCCTATAGCACCTGGTTCACTTATTAACCCCTTCCCCCTGACTGACTTGTCTTAGCTCTGACTCCCTTATTCAGCACCTCTCAGTAGCCCATTTGTACAGAAGCCCACTCTGTGTCAATATGGGGGCACCTAAAGTCCATAAGCTACACCGCAACCAATGTTCCCTCGATATTTTTTAGTCTGCGCGCCGCAGTGAAGGGTCTGTGTGCACTGCCGCCAAGGATACATGAGCTGAAGATATGTGACAATTCATTATTCAAGAGAGCGCAACACACAACTTTCCAAAATTAGTGGTGTTTACCACTTTAAAGAGTTATTTGAAAATCGTCTGAAAATGGTGTATTTTATTAAAAATGTAGCTGCAGAGAGCTGTCGCTTTGAGGCAGTTTTAATGTCACTGCATCACTAATTAAAATGGTCACACTAGCACTCCAATGACAACATGCATCATTTGCTGCCATAACACCCTCACCTCATAGACACAGAAAGGACTGGACTCTGTACTTGCACCTGGAGTGAGCATGACTCCGATATGATAATTGGACACTAACTGAATAAAGAGCTGAAAACCAGTTGCAGTGATTGCACCCGCATATTGCCTCACCATTATATGATATGCCATGATGATTGCTTGTATAGTTCTTCCCTAAGGGGGCTTCAGTGCACTATGAGTCGGGCTCCCGGTTTTATGGTATTTTTTATTTTTTTGTACATTTCCGTCTGTATTTATCCATATCTATTTTAGGGCCATTTTATTGGCACTTCTCCATATTTATTTGATGTTTTGAGAATAAATGGAATCATAAAATTGTATATTTCCACCTTTATTTAACTGATAAACATGCACTCATACTTTGATTCCTGTCGCGTTTAGCAAATTAAGCAGCCAATTATAACAAAACAATACATCGGCAGGTAAATATTAGCATTATACACAAATATATGTTAACATATGCCTGTATTTAATCACATCCTGTTTTTAAATCCCTATGGTGTCTATCTGCTTAGCAGTATGTCTGGAATTCATGAAGGACAACAAGGAGTGTCCCTCACAACAAGCACAATTTTCTGTACTTTTCCGCTTTTGTAAATAAATGCAGACAGAAAATCGATTGTTTTCAATCTGTATTTATCTGTAAAAATCAGTAAAAACAGCAAACTCGAATCCCTAACTATGAGAGAAGAGAAACAGAAAAGAGCAACCATGAAAGAGGGAAAAAGCAAACGGAAGGAAGGGAGAGGCAAAATAGATACGATTATGGTATGTTTGTACACCGCTGAGGGTACACCCCAGGATTTCTTCACTGCAGAGGGAGAGACGAGAAGGAGGGAAAGCGAAAAATGGAACGTTAGCACATTTTTGATGTTTGTATAGCACAAATGCCAACTAAAGGCTACTTTCAATGCTACAAGATGAGAGAGTGTGAGGGAAGGTATGGAATATCGGAAAGAAGGAAACATTCTGGCATACTGAGTGCTTGTAAAGCATATATGCACCCGAATGCTGCTTTAAACTGCTAAATGGGGGAAAAAAAATTGGAAAGGGGAAGGTGAGAGTGAGGAGCCTTGCAGCACTTTGAAGCAGTGCAAAGGCGTAATCCGTGCTGTATGAAACATGCCATCATACCATAGGTACCATTTTATACTGTCCCTTTCAACGCTATAAGATATTAGATAGTGAAATAAGAAAGTTCATTAGACATCCAGGGATATCTTCCTCTGATATATTACAAACACGTGGAATGCAAAAGAAGCACTTTGAACTATTGCATGGAATATAAAATACAAGCCTGCCATATCCCATAATTGAAATGAAAACTGAGCATGAAAAATATGCATAGTCAGCCGTTATTTATTTATTTATCAAGTTTTGTATAGCGCAAACTTGACCCGAAGGTATCAGAGCGCTTTACAGAGTTAGCACAGCAGCAATTACACAAGTTACATATAGAGTAAGTAATAATACATAGTAACAGTAAATAAAAGAAGTATACGATAGACAGCAGTATATAGGGACAATAGCCCGAACCAGACCCACAGGTATCAGAGCGCTTACAGAGTTAGCACAGCAGCAATTACACAAGTTACATCTAGAGTAAGTAATAATACATAGTAACAGTAAATGAAAGAAGTATACGATAGACAGCAGTATATAGGGACAATAGCCCGAACCAGACCCACAGGTATCAGAGCGCTTACAGAGTTAGCACAGCAGCAATTACACAAGTTACATCTAGAGTAAGAAATATAACATAGTAACAGTAAATAAAAGAAGTATACGATAGACAGCAGTATATAGGGACAATAGCCCGAACCAGGCCCACATGTATCAGAGCGCTTACAGAGTTAGCACAGCAGCAATTACACAAGTTACATCTAGAGTAAGAAATATAACATAGTAACAGTAAATAAAAGAAGTATACGATAGACAGCAGTATATAGGGACAATAGCCCGAACCAGGCCCACAGGTATCAGAGCGCTTACAGAGTTAGCACAGCAGCAATTACACAAGTTACATCTAGAGTAAGAAATATAACATAGTAACTGTAAATAAAAGAAGTATACGATAGACAGCAGTATATAGGGACAATAGCCCGAACCAGGCCCACATGTATCAGAGCGCTTACAGAGTTAGCACAGCAGCAATTACACAAGTTACATCTAGAGTAAGAAATATAACATAGTAACAGTAAATAAAAGAAGTATACGATAGACAGCAGTATATAGGGACAATAGCCCGAACCAGGCCCACATGTATCAGAGCGCTTACAGAGTTAGCACAGCAGCAATTACACAAGTTACATCTAGAGTAAGAAATATAACATAGTAACAGTAAATAAAAGAAGTATACGATAGACAGCAGTATATAGGGACAATAGCCCGAACCAGACCCACAGGTATCAGAGCGCTTACAGAGTTAGCACAGCAGCAATTACACAAGTTACATATAGAGTAAGAAATATAACATAGTAACAGTAAATAAAAGAAGTATACGATAGACAGCAGTATATAGGGACAATAGCCCGAACCAGGCCCACAGGTATCAGAGCGCTTACAGAGTTAGCACAGCAGCAATTACACAAGTTACATATAGAGTAAGTAATAATATTTGGTAACAGTAAATAAAAGAAGTATACGATAGACAGCAGTATATAGGGACAATAGCCCGAACCAGACCCACAGGTATCAGAGCGCTTACAGAGTTATCATAGCAGCAATTTCACAAGTTACATCTAGAGTAAGAAATAATACATAGTAACAGTAAATAAAAGAAGTATACGATAGACAGCAGTATATAGGGACAATAGCCCGAACCAGGCCCACATGTATCAGAGCGCTTACAGAGTTAGCACAGCAGCAATTACACAAGTTACATCTAGAGTAAGAAATATAACATAGTAACAGTAAATAAAAGAAGTATACGATAGACAGCAGTATATAGGGACAATAGCCCGAACCAGACCCACAGGTATCAGAGCGCTTACAGAGTTATCATAGCAGCAATTACACAAGTTACATCTAGAGTAAGAAATATAACATAGTAACAGTAAATAAAAGAAGTATACGATAGACAGCAGTATATAGGGACAATAGCCCGAACCAGGCCCACATGTATCAGAGCGCTTACAGAGTTAGCACAGCAGCAATTACACAAGTTACATCTAGAGTAAGAAATATAACATAGTAACTGTAAATAAAAGAAGTATACGATAGACAGCAGTATATAGGGACAATAGCCCGAACCAGGCCCACATGTATCAGAGCGCTTACAGAGTTAGCACAGCAGCAATTACACAAGTTACATCTAGAGTAAGAAATATAACATAGTAACAGTAAATAAAAGAAGTATACGATAGACAGCAGTATATAGGGACAATAGCCCGAACCAGGCCCACATGTATCAGAGCGCTTACAGAGTTAGCACAGCAGCAATTACACAAGTTACATCTAGAGTAAGAAATATAACATAGTAACAGTAAATAAAAGAAGTATACGATAGACAGCAGTATATAGGGACAATAGCCCGAACCAGACCCACAGGTATCAGAGCGCTTACAGAGTTAGCACAGCAGCAATTACACAAGTTACATATAGAGTAAGAAATATAACATAGTAACAGTAAATAAAAGAAGTATACGATAGACAGCAGTATATAGGGACAATAGCCCGAACCAGGCCCACAGGTATCAGAGCGCTTACAGAGTTAGCACAGCAGCAATTACACAAGTTACATATAGAGTAAGTAATAATATTTGGTAACAGTAAATAAAAGAAGTATACGATAGACAGCAGTATATAGGGACAATAGCCCGAACCAGACCCACAGGTATCAGAGCGCTTACAGAGTTATCATAGCAGCAATTTCACAAGTTACATCTAGAGTAAGAAATAATACATAGTAACAGTAAATAAAAGAAGTATACGATAGACAGCAGTATATAGGGACAATAGCCCGAACCAGGCCCACATGTATCAGAGCGCTTACAGAGTTAGCACAGCAGCAATTACACAAGTTACATCTAGAGTAAGAAATATAACATAGTAACAGTAAATAAAAGAAGTATACGATAGACAGCAGTATATAGGGACAATAGCCCGAACCAGACCCACAGGTATCAGAGCGCTTACAGAGTTATCATAGCAGCAATTACACAAGTTACATCTAGAGTAAGAAATATAACATAGTAACAGTAAATAAAAGAAGTATACGATAGACAGCAGTATATAGGGACAATAGCCCGAACCAGGCCCACATGTATCAGAGCGCTTACAGAGTTAGCACAGCAGCAATTACACAAGTTACATCTAGAGTAAGAAATATAACATAGTAACTGTAAATAAAAGAAGTATACGATAGACAGCAGTATATAGGGACAATAGCCCGAACCAGGCCCACATGTATCAGAGCGCTTACAGAGTTAGCACAGCAGCAATTACACAAGTTACATCTAGAGTAAGAAATATAACATAGTAACAGTAAATAAAAGAAGTATACGATAGACAGCAGTATATAGGGACAATAGCCCGAACCAGGCCCACATGTATCAGAGCGCTTACAGAGTTAGCACAGCAGCAATTACACAAGTTACATCTAGAGTAAGAAATATAACATAGTAACAGTAAATAAAAGAAGTATACGATAGACAGCAGTATATAGGGACAATAGCCCGAACCAGACCCACAGGTATCAGAGCGCTTACAGAGTTAGCACAGCAGCAATTACACAAGTTACATATAGAGTAAGAAATATAACATAGTAACAGTAAATAAAAGAAGTATACGATAGACAGCAGTATATAGGGACAATAGCCCGAACCAGGCCCACAGGTATCAGAGCGCTTACAGAGTTAGCACAGCAGCAATTACACAAGTTACATATAGAGTAAGTAATAATATTTGGTAACAGTAAATAAAAGAAGTATACGATAGACAGCAGTATATAGGGACAATAGCCCGAACCAGACCCACAGGTATCAGAGCGCTTACAGAGTTATCATAGCAGCAATTTCACAAGTTACATCTAGAGTAAGAAATAATACATAGTAACAGTAAATAAAAGAAGTATACGATAGACAGCAGTATACAGGGACAATAGCCCGAACCAGACCCACAGGTATCAGAGCGCTTACAGAGTTAGCACAGCAGCAATTACACAAGTTACATCTAGAGTAAGAAATATAACATAGTAACAGTAAATAAAAGAAGTATACGATAGACAGCAGTATATAGGGACAATAGCCCGAACCAGGCCCACATGTATCAGAGCGCTTACAGAGTTAGCACAGCAGCAATTACACAAGTTACATCTAGAGTAAGAAATATAACATAGTAACTGTAATTAAAAGAAGTATACGATAGACAGCAGTATATAGGGACAATAGCCCGAACCAGGCCCACATGTATCAGAGCGCTTACAGAGTTAGCACAGCAGCAATTACACAAGTTACATCTAGAGTAAGAAATATAACATAGTAACAGTAAATAAAAGAAGTATACGATAGACAGCAGTATATAGGGACAATAGCCCGAACCAGGCCCACATGTATCAGAGCGCTTACAGAGTTAGCACAGCAGCAATTACACAAGTTACATCTAGAGTAAGAAATATAACATAGTAACAGTAAATAAAAGAAGTATACGATAGACAGCAGTATATAGGGACAATAGCCCGAACCAGACCCACAGGTATCAGAGCGCTTACAGAGTTAGCACAGCAGCAATTACACAAGTTACATATAGAGTAAGAAATATAACATAGTAACAGTAAATAAAAGAAGTATACGATAGACAGCAGTATATAGGGACAATAGCCCGAACCAGGCCCACAGGTATCAGAGCGCTTACAGAGTTAGCACAGCAGCAATTACACAAGTTACATATAGAGTAAGTAATAATATTTGGTAACAGTAAATAAAAGAAGTATACGATAGACAGCAGTATATAGGGACAATAGCCCGAACCAGACCCACAGGTATCAGAGCGCTTACAGAGTTATCATAGCAGCAATTTCACAAGTTACATATAGAGTAAGAAATAATACATAGTAACAGTAAATAAAAGAAGTATACGATAGACAGCAGTATATAGGGACAATAGCCCGAACCAGACCCACAGGTATCAGAGCGCTTACAGAGTTATCATAGCAGCAATTACACAAGTTACATCTAGAGTAAGAAATAATACATAGTAACAGTAAATAAAAGAAGTATACGATAGACAGCAGTATATAGGGACAATAGCCCGAACCAGACCCACAGGTATCAGAGCGCTTACAGAGTTATCATAGCAGCAATTACACAAGTTACATCTAGAGTAAGAAATATAACATAGTAACAGTAAATAAAAGAAGTATACGATAGACAGTAGTATATAGGGACAATAGCCCGAACCAGACCCACAGGTATCAGAGCGCTTACAGAGTTAGCACAGCAGCAATTACACAAGTTACATCTAGAGTAAGAAATATAACATAGTAACTGTAAATAAAAGAAGTATACGATAGACAGCAGTATATAGGGACAATAGCCCGAACCAGGCCCACATGTATCAGAGCGCTTACAGAGTTAGCACAGCAGCAATTACACAAGTTACATCTAGAGTAAGAAATATAACATAGTAACAGTAAATAAAAGAAGTATACGATAGACAGCAGTATATAGGGACAATAGCCCGAACCAGGCCCACAGGTATCAGAGCGCTTACAGAGTTATCATAGCAGCAGTGACCTAAAGACAACATCAGCGTAACACAGCTGGGACAATCTCCAGAGCACATTCCTCCTCTGCTCTGCTATTGCTAGAGAACAACAATGCAAAATGCCTAAATACAACTACAAAACCAGAAATGAAAAGCAGATGCTGCAGAAGAGAAAACTTTAAAACACATAATACCATGTCCAGTACCTCTTGATGTCAGTGCCTGGCAGTTTCAAGGGTCCCTCCTCGCCACCCGTCGTGATTGAACCAGACACGATGAATGAATACCTGGCGTGACATCTGACACACAGAAAGTGGTTGGAATTCAACATACAGAAGAACACCATTTTTAGTAGGAAATATTTTTCTGCCGAATCAAATAAAATGTGCACAAAGGAGAAAACACTGCTTTCTGCTGAAAAGCCAGCTCCTAGTCGTTTAACATACATGGCTTTTGATGTGTGCTAGCACACACGTTCTTGGAGAGGAGCTGGCCAATTAAAAGGAAGACATGCAATAGTGCAGCTCACAGGGAACATAGCCCGTAATACAGGAACACATTTCCACTTGGACCTCTCCACATCAGAGTTGGATTGGGATCAAAAATAGGCCCAGGCACCCTAAAAAAAAAAGTGGCCCACTTTTGCAGATTGCGCCTTTTCGCAAAACAGTGCTTCAGTGTTGCAAGTATTATGAAAAGAAGGAGGGGGGGATTTCTCTAAAAGAAGTGTGGTTTCTTAACATAACTGAGATTTAAAAAAATGCAAGGACTCTTTGTGCAAGGATTAGTTCACACTGGTGAACCACACCGTAGTATAAGTGAGACCACTTCTGCTCAGGCGTCCCTACCCCTGCTCAATCTGAGTACATTAAGTACATTAATGCTCCGGCCCAGGCAGAGACTGGGAATGACACCTCCGCCTTGTTGGTAAAAGGGAGGTAACAGATGCCCACCTGCCTCCAGAAGGCCGCTCAGGCCCCCACTGTGCCTCTTGCGGCACCTTAACAGCACAGACACAACCCATCTTGGCCACCACGCTGGCCAAAAAAGCGGTCCACAGCTGCAACTCAGATACCAGCCCATTACCCATTGCCTGAGTGCCCACCTTGTCAATCTGAGCCTGCTCCACAGCCTTTAAGACAATAAATTACCCACCATACTCTTCACATCCAAAGATCTCTGGACCAGAAGATCTGCACTTGCATCATTCACTACTGACAGGTTACAAGCAGTAGCCCATGACGACCAGTGGACCAACATGCGGAATTCCCCAAGGGTCAGACATTGTCTACCACTTTACCGTGCAAACATGGTACAACTTATTTCACTGATAATTTGGTTTACTTTGCGGCAACTAGCAGGGGATCGAGTAACCCGACCCCTCCTTTCAGACACTTCTAACGTGTTGGAAAGTCTGCATGAGGCCATTCTATAGTTGATAAAGAACTCATCTAAATTTTATACCAGATAAGACCAATATTTTAACATGCAGTAGCCTAACTGGAGATCCTGCGCTGGCCTGTCAGCCTGGGCACATCCCAGTGAGATAGAAGTCAGTCAAAAAAACAATCTAGCAGAAATCACAAACTCATAAATGTGATTGGAATTTCAAATCATCAAAGCATTGAAGACACGCGTCTTCCATTCTCACACACTATGCCGACTATTACCATGTTAGGACTATGATCTAAATTTACAAGCCGTCATCACCTTTATTTTATCATATCTTGACTATGAAAATACACTGCTTAGGTCTACCTGAGCATGCAGACTACTGCTAAATATTCTCCCAAGAGGGCACATTTCATCCACTCTGAGAAGATGACTCTGGCTGCTGGCCCTACACTGAGTCTACATCACACACAGAGAATTCAATGCCAAAGAACCAAAAATTCCTGGAGGCCACCTGTTAAAGTATTTCTCTAACCCCACACTATGATCAAGCTATACCCTGTGACTCTGCCAGCCCCTCTTGAGGAGAAATGTAATGAGGGCAAACTGTTTCAGAAACATATAGTTTAAAAAACATTTAGCTTGATGATAACGTTGTAATTTGAACACTGACCCCCAAACAATTATCATGACTAGGCGGTAGACTATATTAGCAAGAAATGAAAGTAGAATAACAGATCAAGAAATATGATGTAGTTACAAGTTATGATAATAGCTGAGGTCGAAGTTATGATCAGGTGGTTGAGTAAAAAGTCGTTTTTACTTCCCCTTTTTCCATAGTTTTCAAAGCCTGTTTCAGACTAATTGTAAAATCCAGAGTCACCTATTTTGAACCAAATTTTCTCACAAAAGGTTACAAACTAAACGTATTTGGTACTGAATGTTTTAAACTATTTACCGGGACCCCCATAAAATCCCCATTAACTCACTTTGCCCCCTCCCTTTGATGAACCTGGGGAAATTGTTGACTGCTTTTCCTTCTTCACATACCATGATAGCACAGATACAAATCAACCATCCTAGGATGGGGTGAATAAAGACAATTCCTACCCTTTGTCCATCTACTCTTCCTCCGTCTCTTAAGTTTAAATCTCTCTTCTCCTCTCCTTCGGCATATCCACTCAAGCGTACCAACACCTGTGATCTGCCTTTTGAGATTTTCCCCAATTCACTGACTCACCTAGTACACTCACGCAGATTAGGTGACATACCACCACAAGATCACCCAAAGTTCAACAAATGTCCTGGTTTCTTGAATGACCACATAGAGCATTGACACCGACTCAGCAATAGGATAGGAGACCACATTCCACACCAACACTCACCCAGTCCACATGCTAGAACAAAATGGGGTTTCAACATCACCATATTATATCACACAAAAAAGGTAGATAGAGGTTATTTCCTACCCTACATCCACCATAATCAAACACACAAAAGAAGTACAACAGCCTTTCTCCTTTTTTATTCTCACTGCAATAAGAGATCCTATTTTTTGAGAACCAAAAGAAAAATATTTAGATGGAAAAGCCTCACCCACATTGTCTCGGCATGCTTCATCACTGGCTTGTCTGCCCCACCATGATAGGATAATACCATCATGGTGTTCTGAACCTCTAGGAGAGGGAGATCAGAATGAGTAATTCTGGTTATATCAGGGGTCCAGATGTAGCAACACCTATGTGTATACCCAAGGAAATAATTTTGTGAGTACACAGGGCAGGGTTAAAATCAAACTAAGGATGATATCAGGGAAGGGCAGCAACAGCTGGCTTTGTAAAAGTAACACCCATTCTTCATTATGTTATGTTATGTTATAGCATTTATACAGCGCATAGCTGCCCCAGCAAAGGGGCGTCCCGGCGCTAGCAGCAAACAGGAGGAAGGGAGCAGCAAACAAGTCTAACTAGACGGGAAAAGATAGGTCTTGGTAGCTTTACGAAAGGCCAGATAATTATCCAGGCTACGAATGTAAAAGGGAAGTGAGTTCCAGAGTTTGGCCGCCAGAAAACGGAAAGAGCGCCCACCAGCTCTCGCCCTCCTTACCCGGGGAACAGTCACCAAATGATGACCTACCGAGCAGAGTTGGCGAGTGGGGATGTACAGTGAGAGCAGATTAGTCAAAATACCAGGGGAAGACAGTTTTAGGATCTTAAATGCCAAACAGAGGGACTTGAACTCGACTCGTTTGGCCACCGGCAGCCAGTGTAGCTGACGGATAGCGCTGGCAGTAGAGCAAGTTCTGGGGAGGCCAAGGAGAGTTCTAGCGGCTGTGTTCTGAACCCTCTGCAGTCTGACAGTCTCAGCCTTGTTGACCCCCAGGTACAATGAATTGGTGTAGTCCAGTCTTGACAGAACAGAGGCCTGGACGATGACCTGTCTAATAGATGGCTCAAAAAAACCCAGCAACGGTTTAAGCCCCCGTAAAATACCAAAGCACGTCCCTGCCACTTTCTTAGTTTGGGCGTGAAAGCGGAGGGCCGAGTCAACCCAGACACCTAAGTTCTTCACCATCTGTTTGGGGGCGGGGGCACAGCCCAGGGTAGCGGGCCACCAGCGTTCACTCCACAGCTCAGGATCTTTCCCTATCAGCAGAATCTCAGTCTTGCTGGAGTTGAGCTGGAGGCAGTTGGTGGTCATCCACCCCGTGACAGCGGCAAGATCGCTTTGAAACTTATAGGCGTCCTGCACGAGGACATCGGAGAGTACTACCACCAACTGTGTATCATCTGCATATGATACAACTGTGAGCCCTCTGCTCCGAGCCACTGACGCTAAAGTTTGAACATAAAGATTAAAGAGCGTCAGGCTCAGAGCCGATCCCTGGGGCTCACCCTGATTGATGGTATAGGCCGAGGAGGTGAAAGGGGGAGCTATCACCTGAAAGGTCCTCTCAGAGAGAAAAGAGGCAAACCAGTCCCGAACAGAGCCTACAATACCTGCCTCTTCCAGCCTACGCAGTAGGATCTGGTGAGAGACTGTATCAAATGCAGCACTAAGATCCAATAGGATCAGTGCTGACGTACGGCCCTCATCCCGTGCGGTTCTCAGCTGTTCAGTCACCGCTAGAAGGGCAGATTCAGTGCTATGGCCCGGTCGAAAGCCATTCTGAGAGGGGTCCAATATATTCTTCTCTTCCAAAAAACCTGTCAGGATGGTATTTATATGGGCCTCAGCAATTTTAGAAGCCCAAGGCAGGAGAGAAATAGGGCGATAGTTCTCAGGTTTGGCTGTGTCAAGAGTGGATTTCTTTAAAAGGGGAATGACCCTGGCCTGCTTCCAGGACTTAGGGACAGATGCCGTAGATAAGGATAGATTGATAACCTTGCCTAAAGATGGAAGAAGCAAAGGAAGCGATTTCATAAATTGATCCGGTCTAATCGGATCGGCCGGGGAGCCGGTTTTAACCTTGCTGCAGAGGGAGCACAGCGCCTCCTGAGAGATAGGTGGAAAAGCAGCAAGCGAGTGGGTAGAACGGGGTCTCCCTGTCGGATCACAACCCGGGTCAGCTGAGGGAAAGGCTTTATAGATGTTATCCACCTTATTGACAAAAAAAGGTGGCAAGGGCCTCGCACTGCTCATCAGATGAAATAGGGGACACAGCAGGTACCCCAGCTGATATGAGGTCTTTAAGTATGGAAAAGACCCTCTTGGCGGGGTTGTTACTACTCCTAATCTCGGCTGTAAAATATATGGCCCGTTCTTTCTGAATGGCCCTATGATATTTCTTAATGGCCCCCTGATAGCACCCTTTCATGATGGGATCGTAGTCACGTCTCCAAACCCTCTCCAACCTCTTATAATCTTTGGGCATGGTGGACAGCCGGTCATTGTACCAGGGACTGGATTTGGTGTTACGACACCTAACCTGCTTGACCGGGATAAGAGTGTCAAGCGAGCATAGGATCCAGTCTGACAACGCTTTATCAGCAGCGTCCGGGTCATCCGGCAAGTTAGGCATGTTCCTGGCGAGGAGGGCATGGAACTGGTCAAGGTCCAGTTTGTGCCAAGGGCGTTTGAGGGAAACTTTGTGAGGGACCTCCCGAGGAGGCCTTACTCCCGAGAGTGTCATGGGAGTAAGATGATGGTCAGACCAACACACCGGGATGGGGGTGGTGACAGAGAGGGAGGAAAGATTAGAAAAAACGTGGTCTAACAAATGGCCCGCAGAGTGAGTGGGACTTTGAACCAGTTGAAGCAGCTGGCAAGCTGCTAGGTCAGCGGAAAGATTGGCCACATCAGAGTCCTGAAAGTTATCAAAGTGCAAATTCAAATCGCCAATCACACTAAAATTAGCAGCACTCATAGCCAATGAGCTAACTGCGTCAATTAATGCAGCCCTAAATTCCTTTGAAGGTCCAGGTGGACGATAGACCAGAAGGCCGGACATAGTGAAGCAGGCATTAAAAGAAATCCCGAAGCGAGCACACTCACAGCCTACCAAAATTACTTTAGCAAAAGTACAGGTATAACAAGATTTAAAGATAACAGCAATTCCCCTCCTCTAGTCTCTCTATTAATGGTCAGGATACTAAAGCCCGGGGGGAGTGCAAGACCAGGTACAGCCACCATGTCGTCTGACAGCCATGTTTCTGTCAGGAAAAGAACATCAGGGGATTCATTAAGTAACAGGTTATAAACGTCCAGATAGTGCTTGACTGAGGAGCGGCAATTGAGACTGAGCAGTTTAATGTTCTGTCTGGGACATGGAAGCGAGATAGGAGGGAACAGGATAGTAGGCCAAGAATCATAACCGCAGTTCTTACAGCAGAACGGACCCTCAGGTGAATTGCAGGGAGGGTGGCCACAATGGCCGTTGACTGCCCCAGAGCCAGTAGGTCGTCGCGGGAATAAACATGCATACAGCTGGTCAAACCTGCAGCATGTCTGGCATCTGGCGTCGGCCAGGCGCGGATGGGCGCAGACGGGCTCGCCTTAGGCGCACCTTCGGCGCGCAACCGGCGCACCCGCTGCGCGTTCGTGGTCTGCTCATGTTGAAATACCGAGAGCAGGAACAGTACCGCCCCCACTGCCCCCGGAAGTGCGTCACCCCACGCAGGCAAAGGGAAAGTAACCGCCCTCCACACAATCGGCACACAGCCGTGGTGGACCGGAGCGGGAATCGGGAAGTAAAATGCAAGGGAAGGGAAGATACGCTAAGCAGCAAATAAACACGGTACAAAGGGAACAAAGTGCTAGCGTAATTAAAAGTGTTTAAAAATATAAAACCAGTTAAGAACAGGTTAAAACATTTCACAGTGGTGCAGCACACAGAGAATCACACGCAGCCTCACCATCTTGCAGAGCTGTGAAAGCTTTCCAAACCTTATTAGAACATTGGAATGTTGAGCGCTCCATTGAAGACAATGGAGTGCTCCGGGCTTCTAATGGGTGGTAGAAGCCCGCAGAGCAACATTCCAATATTTTTTTCATTTCACAGCTGTTGCTGTGAACAAAGGCCTCTCGGAGCAAGCCCGAGGAGATTTAAATCCCTCAGGCTCCGAGAGGTCTTCGTTTTCACAAATTAGAACATTCTGCTGTTGTGTTTTAGTACCTTGTCCGTCTAGGGACACCGTACAGTTTCTCTTGCCAACTGTCAGCTGTGCGTTCTAGAACGTACAGCTGACAGTTGCGGAGCGAACAGTGGAGGATTGATGAGAGCAGACGCATCTTTCCGTCGTACCGCTGCCTCCGATTATTGTGTTGGTCTATGAATAAATTACTTATTCAACTCTATGATTCTTACATCTGCCTTCTAGGGGGGGAAGCATGCTTCCTTGTTTAAGGCCATCACCTTCGGCTCAGGCCTTTTACACTAGAGCGGGCCTTTAACGGCGGTAGAGCCTGCTACGTCAGGCTCTAAGGCAATATAGGACAACTTCTGCCTTCACAGCCTCTAATTGGACAAGTTATATGCAAGCGACTGGGATTTGGGATAGGGTGGATTATCTAATTCTGAAATCAGTACTCATGGGAAGCCTTTAAATGCCGCTTAATGGAACAAGACTTGAAAAATAATCTGCAGCAGAGAATGAGGAAGATGAAACAGCATCCTTGCCTCTGGGATCCGGGATATACAAGATACAGTTTTATCTATTCATGGGCAGGCCTAGTGTTCAACCGAGTGACAGCATGGATGGCTGGACAGAGAGGTTTATTTCCCGGGAAGTAAAGGGTGCTTGATGTAGTGTGGTGTTAGTGAGCGGTGCACTTGAGTAGACTAGCCTACAGCTGTGAGTGTTAAATCAGGCCCCAAACACTGCCCACTGTATGAATCCTGCAGGAAAAGGTAAGAATTGGTGAGGTGAAGAGGCCTGATTGCAGATGAGAAGGAAAGTTGTATTTAATGCTGTAGCCCCCAAAAGGGTCGTTGCATCTCAAGAAGGGAGACAGACACATGTATGCCACTGTAGGCCTATAGGGTAATTTAAAGCAGATTATTGGAGCAATAGTATATTGATTACGTGGAAGCTTTCACTGACATGAGGACCTTCTACCTTGTATAGCTCACATGGGAGTTTCCATGAACTATTTTGGGGGAATTTCTGGTTACTAAATTGCTAAAAATCACTGAGATCGCACACAAGAGCTCCCTCCGACTCTCCACCTCCAGCACGAACGACCCCCTCTCCAACACAGAACACCTCCACTTCCAGATCCAGTCCAGTCCCAGGACCACACTGCGTGGCACCCTCGCCTACAGACCCCCCGGACTTCGCGCCCCTTCCGCAACCACCATCACTGACCTCGTCGCACCCCACGCAATCGCCTCAACGGACTACATCCTCATCGGAGACCTGAACTTCCACCTCGACAACCACAGCAACCCCAACCCCGCCGCCCTCCTCGACAACCTCGCCAACCTCGGACTGAAGCAGCTCGTCACCACCCCCACACACAGAGCCGGACACACCCTCGACCCCATCTTCGCAGGAGGGACTAACATCCACTTCAGCCACAGCACGCAGCCCCTCTGGACAGACCACCACTGCGTACACTTTTCTTTCAACACCACCACCGCACCCAAACACGCCCCACGCCCACCACGAAGGAACTGGCGCAAGATCACAGAGGAACACCTCCACACCACCCTCCTCCTCGACCCCCCCTCCGCCACGACCAACGCCAACTCCGCAGCAAAAGAACTTCACCGCTGGATCTCCAGCTGCGCAGACAAGCTTGCACCCCTCCGCCACCCCGGCAAACAATGCCCCCTGAAGGCCGCCTGGTTCACCACCGACCTCCAAGAAGCCAGGTGCTCCTGCAGACGCCTTGAGAAAATCTGGCGGAACAGGAAAACCACGGAGGACCAGAACAACTACAGGAACGCCCTGAAAGAATACCACCAGCACATAAGAGTCACCAAGCGAACCTTCATCAAGAACAAAATCTACACCAACGGAACTAACGCTAAAGAACTCTTCAACGTCATACAGCAGCTCACCAAACCCCCTAGCGAAGCCTCGGAAGTAACACCTTCCCAGGACATCTGCAACAAGCTCAGCTCCTACTTCCACCTGAAAATCAAGGCCCTCTATGACAACTTCAGCGAACAGACTCTGGACACCGCCCCCCTCCCCACCACCGACAACCAGCCGACCATCACCACCTGGAATCCAGCCACCACTGAAGACACCGCTGCGACCATGAAGAACACCCACTCAGGAGCCCCAACGGATCCCTGCCTACCGCACATCTACCACAGAGCCACCTCCGCCATAGCACCCGAACTAGGCTGGACCATTAACGCTTCCTTCAAATCCGGCATCTTCCCCGACGACTGGAAGCAGGCAGAAGTCAAACCCCTCCTCAAGAAGCCCACGGCAGACCCGACGGACCTGAAAAACTACCGGCCCATCTCCCTTCTCCCCTTCGCTGCCAAAGTCACAGAGAGATTCGTAAACGCCCAGATGGCCGCCTTCATCGAAGAGAATGCCATCCTGGACCCCTCCCAGTCCCGATTCCGCAGCAACCACAGCACCGAGACAGCCCTCCTCGCCGCCACCGATGACATCCGCATGCTACTCGACCAGGGCCACACTGCGGCCCTCATCCTACTAGACCTCTCCGCAGCCTTCGACACCGTCTCACATCGCACTCTCGCAGCCAGACTCCACGACGCCGGGATACGAGGAACCGCACTCAATTGGATCCGATCCTTCCTCTCCGGCAGAACCCAGAGGGTCAGACTCCCACCCTTCCTCTCCAAACCCACAGAGATCAACTGCGGAGTGCCCCAAGGATCCTCGCTCAGCCCCACGCTCTTCAACATCTACAAGGCCCCCCTCGCCACCATCGTTAGAAGCATGGGCTCAGCATAGTTTCATATGCCGACGACACCCAGCTCATCCTCTCCCTCACGAAGAACCCCGAAGATACCAGATGCTGCTTCTAGGAAGGAATGAAGGACATTGCAGCTTGGATGAACAACAGCTGCCTGAAGCTCAACTCGGAGAAGACAGAGGTCCTCGTCCTCGGACCCTCCACCACCGCCTGGGACAACACCTGGTGGCCCTCCGCCCTCGGGAGCCCACCCACCCTGTCAGACCACGCACGGAACCTTGGCATCATCCTGGACTCTTCCCTCACCATGGCCCACCAGATCAACTCCTCTGCATCCTCCGCAAGACTTTCAAATGGATCCCCCCCGAATGCAGAAAGACCGTCACCCACGCTCTCATAACAAGCAGACTGGACTACGCCCTCTACGCTGGAATCAACAGAACCCTCCTACACAAGCTCCAAACCATCCAGAACACCGCAGCCAGACTCGTCCTCGGAACCCCACGGCACGAACACATGACTCAACACCTACGAGACCTCCATTGGCTCCCCGTCGAAAAGTGAGTAACCTTAAAATTACTCACCCACGCTTACAAATCCCTCCACAACATCGAACCCAAATACCTCAACGAGAGAGTCTCCTTCCACGTACCCCAAAGGAACCTCCGCTCCGCCGACCTCGCCCTGGCAGAAAACCCACACATCCGGAAAAACAGAGCAGGCGGAAGAGCCTTCTCCTACGTCGCAGCCAAGGCCTGGAACGAGCTCCCGGCCAACATCAGACGCTCCCCTACCCTGCACATCTTCAGGAAGAACCTCAAGACCTGGCTCTTCGACTCAACCCGAGCTGCACACACACATCCCCCCCCAGCGCCTTGAGACCCTCACGGGTGAGTAGCGCGCTTTATAAAACCCTGATTGATTGAGTAAAACCTATGTTGCCTGATTTGTGTTCAAATATTTGCAACATATTTGCCACACGCTTGGAAGTCCCATTGTGTTTCTTGTTAGGATTCCTTAAATCTCTGTTCATCTTTGTATCTTAAATGTTTCACGTTGATCCAAATGCTGGACAAGGAGTAGTATAATTTTAAAATGCTGATCCATTTTCAGCTAAGTTATAAAAATTCTTTGAGCAAAGACCCTCATTTCTTCTTTACAACTGCTTCTCCAACATCAACTTATTTTAGGATCAAATGTGCCAGGAGTGATGTTATTCAGTATGGTTTGGCAACAAATCTAGGAAAGTTATTCTGGGGGCAATCCAAACTACTCTTTAGCACTGGCTCTTTACAAAAATGTTATTGTGTTCACTTTAATAACTCAAACATGTGTAAAATAGAACGTTAAATTAGCTTTCTGCAGAAATCTGCCATCTATGCTAAAACCTGTTTTGAATGGGGTGGTAGTAGCCGTCTTCACTCTAAACCCCATTGCCTTCTGCAATCAAAATCTGAAAACTGGTTTCTACGGCCTTAAATATATTTGTAGACCTGGTGCCTTTACACATGAAATATACTGCTGTACCGTATTTGCCTGATCACATTCACAGATTGTGATTATTCATCAAACATATGAATAAAAGTACCCTTTGATTTTATTAATATTAATAATAAGCATATTTTAAACAACATTATTAAAACCAACAACCGTATTAATATTACTACTACTGCATACCTGCCAACTTGAAGAACAATATCAGGGTATGAGGAGAGGGCGTGGCCGAGAAATACCTAGGAGGCACTTCTGAACCCCCCCCCCCCCCCCAAAAAAGAGCTTTCTTAGGCTGGTGCCAATGTTCCGGGGTGTTTTCACCCCCCTTGATGAGCGTCAGCAGTTCAAAGCCTCGGAAAACGAGCTGGAAAACCACTGTTTACAGTGGTTTTAAGGTCATTTTCCCTGCCACATGTGAAATCGGCTCCTCACCGTGTGACCGAGTGATGGGAGCCTATATCGTGTGTCAGTCACACTGTGGCACCTTGTGAGTTGGCAGGCACGTTACTGTTCTTGTTGTTAAATTATTATTATGGTGCGAGACTTGCAGTATACCGGATACAATGGAAATGTTCAATAGCAAATCACAGTAGCAGTGATGCCCTTCTTCTTAATGGCACGATAACTCACCGTTACTGAGAACATAATGAGGCAGATCACTGATAACGAAAACGTTGTTTTAGGTGTGGCTACAGACACCTTTCGCTGTTTGCCTGTGCTTGTTTGTACTCAGCGTACAAAATACAGAGAAGGATTTTCAGATAGCCCCCTTCAGCCGTTTGCTTGCTTGGGTGAGCCCCTTTCAGCCATTGGCTTGATGAGGTCTCTGTCTGTGTAACGTAGTTGATCAGCACATGGCAGTTAGCGGAAGTTTACATTACCATAGTCAGAATTTGCATTGGAGACTAGTAAAAACAAGTTGTTCAGCTCCTTACAATTGTGTTCCTTGTGTTCATACATACACACCTGCTAATATTAATCATTGTCTTAATTATTGTGCTGTTTATGTTTGTGGAATGCAGGCGGAGCAGGGGTAGCAGCAGCAGGGGCCTGCTGTGATAAATTATGCTTAAAAGGGATAGCAGGTACTTTGTGGTTGGCAAGATGGTGCTGTGCACGTCTTGCCAATCCTGATATGGCATCTCTCTATAACGCACTCTGGTACCTCTGTCCACATAACGCTTGTGGGCCTCTGCTTGAGACTCTGCAGGGAAACTGTCCAACTGGCCCAAAAGTTACAGCTGGCTTAACAGCATAGGATCTGGGCTCCACCGCCTCCCTCTGCTCCTATGACCAGGCCAGGTAGGAGTTGAAATCCCTGGACTCTGATCCAGCCCTAGACAGCTATGTAACGGCCTATCCTTACTTTGGGATTGCCGTTCACCTTGCCAGTCCACCCCTGCATGCCAAGCCCAAACTCACAGCCCCACTGCCAGCTGTCCTAGTGCCAAAAGCCCGCAGCTACACCTGCCAAGATTCCCATGAGGATAGAGGCCCGAGGCACCACCACCCAGTGCAACAGGTTAGCGGTCCTGCTCTCTTGGGGGAAGACCGGATGTAGACACAGGACATCCTCTGTCAAGGCGTGGCCTGAGGGGTATAATAAAAGGGAGTGGACTGCTCTGGTCACACTCCGATACAGTGCCATTGCGTGAGAGCGTCTTTTGTAAGGTGCGCTGGGAGCAGGGCAGAGAGAATGTGCAGGACGCCGAAGAGATCGCACCCCACATCACACTGGCAATGAGGGTGTGATCGGCCCCATGCACCATCGAGGCTGTGAAGTGTAGCACTCACTGGTCGCAAAGACTTGATCCCATGCTCCCACAGGCCGCGCCGTCACCGCGGGAGCACAAAAGCACTGCACCTGCAGCCGGCACCTCTTCCCGCTCAACCAAGTGAAAAGTGCGGGAAGAAGCCGCGTGATTCCACAAGCAGAGAACCAATGGCCGCAGTGAGTAACCAGCCCGGCTAAGCCCCGCCCATGGCACAGCGGCGCACCTGCTCCTCAGCTGACTCCTAACCGCGGAGAAGCCTGCGTAAGGCCTGATCGGCCCCAGGATGTCCCCAAGTAGTGGCTCTACGCCTGAAGAGACTCACAAACAGAAGAGAAGAGGAAAAAAGAAAAAAATAATAATAAATATATCTACAAAAGTTTACAGAGAAAAATGTAAAAAATAAAATAAATGTACCCATAGAGGTGAGCCACATCAGGCCACACTCGAGAGTCCCCAAGCTGTGCCAAAGACCTCCAATCGGACGAGACCAGAACCTCAAGCACTCGGTGAGGCCCTGAGATCTAGCCCGCATGGCATATGAAGCCTGAGCCCCGCTTCAGCAACAGGCCCCAGTACAACATGCCCTCACAGGGGTGCTGCCGCCGTTCAGCGAACTCGCTGATCCAGCGACCGCCTCCCCGCGATGGAAGATATGGATCGAGCGATTCGAAAACAACTTCATTGCTACAAGGGAGACCGACGAGGCCGTCAAGAGATCACTACTCCTCCACCATGCCGGAGAAGTCACTACTCCTCCACCATGCCAGAGAAGAAATATACAAACTATTCAAACACCTACCAGATACTGGCCTCGCCACAGACTATGATGTGGCTGTAAGGGCGCTCAACGCCCATTCCGACCCACAACTAAACCCGGACTTTGAAAGGTTTAAACTATGCCAGGCCCAACAACGCGAGGGAGAGTCCATCAACGCCTTCTACGCCAGGCTACGCGAGTTGGCCAGTACCTGCACAGCAGATGATCAACTCAAAGAAATCCTAGCGCAGCTTATTCAAGGTTGCAGAGATAAGATGTTGCGAGGTTTGATCCTATGCCAACCCAACATCAGCCTTGAGGACATCTTGATCCTAGCACGCACACATGACCTGTCTGCATCCCCGGCCAACAAAGGCTTTTACACGAGCCCCAGAGAAGCCAGCAAGTATCAATTTGGAATGTGCCGACGCTATCCGAACGAAGAGCTGGACTGATACAGCCAGAGGGCGGAAATTCCCGACAAGTAGGCTGAGATGTGGGTACTGTGGCAGGGAAGAACGCCCCGTCAGCGAGTGCCTGGTGCAAGGCTGCACCTGCTCGAACTGCGGGATCAACAATCATTTTGCGTCAGTCTGCAGGAAAAAGATCCGGAGCAAAGGACCCAAAGACAATGGGGCCGATTCACAGAACTAATCTGAGATAAAATCCTAAACTTACTACTTTTGGTATTCACAGAAGGCATTTAGTAGTAGTAAAGTTAGGACTACTAACTGTACTACTACTAACTTGAGACAAAATCCTAAACTTACTACTTTTGGTATCCACAGAAGGCATTTAGTAGTAGTAAAGTTAGGACTACTAACTTTACTACTACTAACTTGAGACAAAATCCTAAACTTACTACTTTTGGTATTCACAGAAGGCATTTAGTAGTAGTACACGTCGACACCACATTTTGGAGAAGCCCCAAAAAATTAGAATTAAGTGCAGAAAATAATTGTTCAGCACAGCCTAATGATTGAAGAGGGTTTATGAATATTCTCTCTTGTTGTGCCTATATAGATGGGCTATCTTCGTTGATACGGATTGCAAAAGATAATTATTGTGTTCCAAAAAATCTTGTTTTGCATCCGTAATAGTAGTTAGGGTAAATAGGAATTGTATATATTTGTGCACAGATATGTTTGTGATTGTTTATGTATATTGAATTTGGTGTATATACATGTTGTATGTTGATCTTTTAAATGTTGTGTATTGATCCTTCTAAAAAAAACATATACATATAGATATAAACACAAATGTGGACCACATGCTGGTGGTGGTTTTTGAATATATAAAGAAACCTTCTGGATATATATTCCAGGTGAAGGATTAATTTAAGTGTCCTTCCAGTACAAAAGATTTCCAGATCCATTCCGCCGCATAATTTTTTCTATTTTTCAGTGTTTCTTCGCCCAGATGCGGGTGGAGTATTAGGTCGAACCCCAGGGCTTTTAGTGGGCCGGGTCTGTCCGGGTCTGAGCACCGGCAGTTATTTTCAGGGGGCCTCGAAACGGGTCTCTATCAAGCTCTATTTTCGGGCCTCGCAAAGGGCTTTGACATGCTGGGAATGGAGTCTGCGTTTATTTATGAGTGAATAGTGTGTTTAGCAATGTCTAGATTGTTAAACAAAAACAGACAAAAGTGCTGGTAAAGTGACTTCGTTAATGAAGGACTACTCAGATGAGGAATGCACCCACGTTCAGGGTAGGATGCCCACTCTGTTCTACATCACAGTTTTGATACCACTGGTCATTATTATGTGGATCATGAAACCCGCCCCACCACATGGCTATCGATCCAGTCAGAGGGAGCAAGGGGGTTGCAGGCTGCAGGAGCGATCCTTCAAGGCAGAGCATAATGTAACCTGAACTCCCAGCTCCTGGTACTTAATGATGATCCTTTCAGAGTGGAGTCTTAATGGACTTTCAGCAGGGCTGACTGAGTGCAGTTTACTGTTTACTGTAAGAGGTCAGGCTAATCATGTGGTACCCCAGGACTTTTTTGCACACGTCTGAACCCTTTTATTCCTCGTTTCACGGGTCTGGCACAGCATTTTCTGCGAACAATTGTATCTTTACTGGCACGACAGCGTCTTACAGAGGCGCAACTAGAGCCAAATTTCGGGGGGGGGTCTGATAACATTTCGGGGGGGGGCAATATGCAGAGTGGAGATGCAGGGGCTCTAAGAAGGGGTGAAAACACAACAAAGCCTCGTTAACAAGTGAATGGTCTTTTAAAGTCCTGTGAAGTACTCGGGTGCGGCTGCAAGAAGACGGCCGCCAGCCCGGGAAGCTGTCTCAGCTGGGCTGACACACACGACGGGGGGGGGGGGGCTGAAGCCCTTTGAGCCCAATGGGCGCTGCGCGCCTGGCGTCTTATGTATAAATGTGACTGGCATTAATATGAAAAAGGCAATGACTTAGTCAACGTCATGAACAGGTTGAAAGAGATGCATATTAATAGCTTGTTTTTAGAGTGGCAATGCATACTTCATTTCTGGCGCTTTTAAGTGCAACAAATAACAAGTGTTTGGATTGTATAAATAATCAGTTTACAGACCTCGGACGGATGGAAGGCTAACCTAGCGTTCGAACTCTGATATCGGTATACTCACTAAGTCAGTGACAGCATGGGGCTGTGTTCCTTTTAAACCGTGCAGTGGTTGTGCTCAGTGACTGATTCACGCGCAGTGTAATATGACAATTTCCCATAAGAGCCAATTGGCATGCTCCTTTTTTTCTCGAACTTGAGAACGTGTTAGGTGGTGGTTTGTGCTCCCCCAGCTTCAGGGCACGGCGGAGAACAACCAGAAGCATAGTTTGCATGTGTACTAAAATGGAGGCATTGTTACAGTATCCTCACTGAAATCAGACAACAGATAAAATAATAATATTGGTATTTGGATGTTGGGTGTCAGAGGCGCAACTAGAGCCAAATTTCGGGGGGTGGGAGAGGGGATGCTAATAAATATTTCGGGGGGGGGGGCTAATTCTTCCAGCAATAGGCAGAATGGAGTTGGTTTAGACCACGCCCCTACTTGGATAGGCCACACCCCTTTGAGCTGTTTGCCCCGCCCCTTTTAGAGCACCCCCCAGTTTTTTTTCCCACTTAAAGCCCTGGCGAACCCCCTTTTTCGAATAGTTCTGTTATAAATACAGACATTTTAGCTCTCGTTGCCACAGAACGACGACGCACTGTTAATCCTCATTTAAGATTCAAGCTTTAGTAATTGGCTCCCGAAAAGTCCCCGAATGTTCCAATGTGCTCGGCTTGTCAGATGGAGTCATGTCCTGGTGGGTATGTACCAGGGGGTAACCGAGCAGCCGCTGATCCGAGCTAGAGCAGAGTAGTGTCAAGGCCCCCGCTTTATACCACGAAACAGGGGCCCTTGGGCACTCTGTGCTGCCCCGAGCCTGTGGGGAGCTCCGCGGATATTAAACGCTCGCACTTCAGATTAAGTGTCTCTAACACGTCTTTAATTGCTTGTCTCCTGAGTTAATTAAATATCAACAGTCGCGCGCATCCATTAAGATGCTAACGACGGCTGCCGACTCGGAGGGCAGGGTCTCGAGGGTTCCCGTATGATAAGAGAGCCTCCCCGCCTGTCACAAGAGCAGGGATATCTTTTTTTAATGTCGACGAGGCTTAGAAGGTATTTTTTCCAAAGGCATAATGAATGAGCATTGGGGAGGCGCGGAGCACGTGCTAGTCACTGGATATTAAAGCGGAATTAGAAGGATTATGTGTTTTGAACCTGACACACCCTCAGTTGCACCTCAGGTTCCTATCAACATAACAAACTGCACCTGCTGCCAGCCGCAACTGAGGTACCTTCGAGCACCAGTGAATGCCCCTAAGGTGCATGCGAACACCACCAACTGCACCCGCACTGCACGTAAACACCCCTAACTGCAACCGAGGCACTTTTAGAACACTCATGAGCCCCTAAGGCACCAGTGTCCCTCTCTGAAGTACCTGTGAGCAACACCACGTACAGAGGCAAATGTAAGCACCACTTGACTGCACCTGCAGTGCCTTGCATGCGCCAATAGCGCCTAGAGTGCTTGCAAGCATCACCAACGACAATTAATATCACCGCAGGTAAACGCTATCCTAGTAATTGTGGGACCTTTGGGCACCACTAGTCGCACCTATTGCACCTATAACCACTGCCCACTGCACCTGCTGCACCCGTGAGCGCCAGCAAATGCATTTGTGGCATCTGTGCCAGTGAAAGGAACGATAAACACTCCCTGGTGCTTCCTTAAACCACGACGCTACGTCTATTGTGGCTACACGTAGCAAGTCATGAGGATGTTCACGTGACCCCAGTGGAGATTAATGCCCCCTCATTTTTCACGAGTTGGCTCACGTGACCGTGTTTGAATTTAAATGTGACATTCCGTTCCCGGGCAGAGTTTCTTTAGCACATACTTTGTGGTAGGAGCAGGGCTTTAAGTGAGATGAAAAAAACTGGTGGGTCTCTCCAAGGGGCGTGGCCGATATAATTAAGGGCCTGGCTTAAAAACACAAGCTAAAAATGTGTGATTAGCTTAGTGCGCCGCTCGACTGGTATATTGGTGCTTCTGTCATTGCATCCAGATATATAATGTAAGTAACATTACACCTGCAAGAAGCCAGGACTGTTGCTTTGTCAATGGGTGTTAGTAGTTGCATAAGATATATAAGCAGCAACTATGGCTTCCTTGTATAGAATATTGAAAATGCTTCAGTTCTGAAATGATGAGACTGAAAGAACAGTCTCTTTGAAGTTACATCAAGGGCAGTGAAGGGTGGGACTGCTACAAAGCTAAGATTTTTTTTCCCACTCGAGGGTGAGGGCAAAAATGGAGAGCCCGATACGGACCCGTCTCAGCACCTGCTTTTTAGAACTGCTGGTGCTGAGCACCGGTAGGACCCGGCCCACTTAAAGCCCTAGGTAGGAGATACTAAAAAGGCCACTGGGGCTGATGTGCTGCATACTCTTCAGTGTCCACCGGCAGCAGTGCAGTTTGATTCTCACATGTACACAGTGAAAGTTCACTCTCGTTCCAGCACGTGTTATTCTTTACCTAACAGGCCAGTTTTATTACAAAAGTCTGACAAACACACACTTTTAGCCATGAAATCACTGGCTGCAAAGTCACACAATGAAGTCATGGTTCCATTTGTTGACCAATATATGTAAGAAAAGATTTAGGAACGGTGTTAATTGCATGCTTGCATGACATATCCCAATGTCCATTTCTCACAATCACACTTTTCATTAACCATTACATGAGGACAGACAGTCACATAGATGCCAATAGACCCGATTCAGGCGGGAGACAAGTTTTTTTTACGCCAAAGATGGCTTTAATTTAACTCTACCGCCTGAAATTGCTTCTCTTCAATAGAAATCACTGGGGAAAATACATTCCCCCGAATTTATTTTCAAAGTCTTCCACTTTGCTGTTCTAAAATGCTGCCATGTATGTAATGTGCCTTTGGAGATATTTACCACTATATATGAAATGTGATGTTTTACCTTATTTGATATGATGCTTTATTCCATTGTACATTCCTGGCGATTAACTACTACATTACTGGATTAGAAATAGCTGCAATAAAACGGTTTTCAGTGGTAGCGGGCGCATAATGCACATAATGTAAGAGGAACTACTGGTTAAAGTATGGCAATGATGTAATTAGCAGTGACTGTTATACTTCAGATCAGAAAATACAGACTAAATGTTGGTAAGTGGCATTACCAACAGTTATATTTTGTCAACTAACTCTAACTGTGGCATAAATCTTCTTTATCAGGACATTATTATGATCAGACGAGTGGACTGGGTTGGTGGCTCAAATAAACATTGTGCAGGTGATTGCATTGTAGTAAACTATCGTAGACCAGGCGTTGTAGGTGCTCTGCTAGACCATTTTGCCAATAGATATGCTAGAGTACCCTGCAACGACAATGAAATCATTACCGCTGTCCCATTGGGATTGTTTTATAATCCAGTGCATGATCAATTACCTTTTAACAGTAAGAAATTTCTTTGCTCTAATGTGCATATGTCGGTACCCGAATCGAACAGGTTTTTACCCTTAAGAGGCTGTAAGGAGCTTGATTGACTATCAGAGGAGAAAGAGCAGCTGACAGATGCTGATTACGTTCCCACGTCCACTAGTTCCATCAATACCCTTTCTCAATCTACCCTGTACGGAAGATTGATTATCAAATCTTGGAATGTGGCGGGAATGAGAAATAAACGAAATAATAGAGAATGTTTTTATGTCCAAAGGGGGTGCGCAGCTCACAAAGTCCAGTAGTCAAATGTTGGTGAGAAAATATTTTATTTATTTCAAATTGTGTCAAAATCATCAAACATAGACACTCCAGCCAACGCGTTTCTTTCCCATACTGGGAACTTCATCAGGGCAAATGAAAAGAGTAAAAAACTGCTTGTAGCTATCGCCTCACACTGGCAAGTTTTCACGTTCCGTTATCTTAGTTGAGGTGGACTCTCCCCAGGTAAATGTATGTCTTAAAATGTGCCTAATTGGCCATTGCCCGATTGTAATAGTCTAGGTAGACGTGGCGCGTTGTAAGATGAAACCCAATCGACAGAGAGCAAATGCGCAGACAGTATCTCAAAACGCGTCGATTTCTTTAGGCAGTATTCTGATTATTCAATTTTGCTCAGTCCCGTGTACGAAGAGGGAGAAACACCCGTTCTGCACTAAGGAGTTATCATACCTGTTATCGCTGTGCTGAATCCCAGTGCAATACACGGGACTGAGCAAAATTGAATAATCAGAATACTGCCTAAAGAAATCGACGCGTTTTGAGATACAGTCTGCGTATTTGCTCTCTGTCGGTTGGGTTTCATCTTACAACGCGCCACGTCTACCTAGACTATTACAATCGGGCAATGGCCAATTAGGCACATTTTAAGACGTACCTTTACCTGGGGAGAGTCCACCTCAACTAAGATAACGGAACGTGAAAACTTGCCAGTGTGAGGCGATAGCTACAAGCAGTTTTTACTTTTTCATTTACCCTGATGAAGTTCCCAGTATGGGAAAGAAACGCGTTGGCTGGAGTGTCTATGTTTGATGATTTTGACACAATTTGAAATAAATAAAATATTTTCTCACCAACATTTGACTACTGGACTTTGTGAGCTGCGCACTCCTTTGGACATAAAAGCGATTTCTTGATCTGGAGCACAGTGACGTCACGCAATGGCTGGCGTTGGGGGTGTTTTGCGCGGCTAACCCACTTATTGGAACTGGCGTGAGGTGCGGAACGAGTGGTCCGCCGTTGCTCAACTGGACTAAATAATAGAGAATGGTTAATAGAGTTAGAAAACCACTCACTGATCCTCCTACAAGAAACCTGGAATACTAAGCCATTTTATATTGATGGTTTTAAAACCATTTCAACTGAGGCTATCCCCTCAAGGGCGAGGAGAGCCAAAGGAGGCTTGGTAGCTCTGGTTTCGGTCACGTCACAGCTAATTCTAAAAAATGCTTATACTAACTCAAATTTTTTTCAGCTTCTTTGCTTTTACACAAAAGGGAAACAATGCATAATAGTCATTAACTTCTATAATAATATCTTCGATAGCACCAATTACAAGGTAGTTAGGATGTTAGAAGAGAAACTAGACAAATTTTTAAAAGATATTAGGGGAGATTATATATTAATTTGGGCGGGCGACTTCAATTGCGAAAGATGTAAAATCTCTAACTGGGAATACTGTGGTTATGGGGACGATCAGGGTACCCCCTGCGCCCATTTCCCTCATAACGTTTATGGTGACTCAATTAATGGTCTAATGTATAAACACAATTTAGAAATCCTGGAGCCGCTTGGGGAAAAGGGTGAAATTGCGGTGCAAACTTGTGTAGGAGCTCACTCCTCATCTAATATTGATCATATCCTGATCTCAAGAAATGGTAAGACTATAGTTGAGAATACTAGGATACATGTAAGTACGTTCAGTGATCACCACCCGCTAGTTCTGGTGTTGAAGTTAATCCCGACACACCCGGAAGAACTGTGCATGGTGCCCAATAATAGATCTCATGGAGAAAATGGCACTACCATAAAATGGTCAGGTGTAAATCCCATAGTATTTATGGAAAATTTAGTACAAAAAAGTCAAGGTGATATTGTTGACTGCCTGATGGAATCTTCCACTGATTTACAGGCCATCACAGCTTTTTGTAACATAGCGGGTACCATCTCTGAAGACCTAAAACTAAAAAACAAGAAACAATCTTATTGCCAGCCAAGATGGTTTGATAAAAAGTGTACTAAACTGAACCAGGAATTGAAAAAAGCTTTAAAAAATACTCCTAGGGACAGGGAATTGGTAAGCACCCTGAGAAAGGCATATAAACAGAGCCTAAATACTAGAAAAGCAGAAATCAGGGAATCAGCATGGGATAAGCTGGTACAGGCGGCAGAAACACGAAACAGCACATTATTCTGGAAGACTTTAGATCATCCTTTCTTTAAAGACGAGCTAGCCACCAAGATTGAGACTATCGTACCACCTGAAGATTGGCTATCGCATTTTGAATTAATATTTAATCTAAACAAAGAAGATCTGATAATTTCAGATAACAGCTATTCTATAAGCGTGGCTCCTTCAAATTTGATACCTATAACAACAAATAAAATTAGAGCTGCCTAAGATAAAAGTGCTAATGGTAAGGCACCTGGCCGGGATGGGGTTCCCTTAGATATTTTTAAATGTGATACAGACTTTTGGTTACCAATCTTACTTAGGGTCTGTAATGCAACGGCAGGGGGGGGGTGTTGCCCACCAGCTGGACAGAAAGTGTGATAGTCCCGATTTTTAAGAAGGGCAATAGAGGGGACGCAAAATGCTACCACCCTATAACCCTACTGGATTCAACTTCTAAACTCATGGGAAGAATCCTTTTAGAAAGGCTAGAAAGTTGGGTAAGTGAAAATAACATCCTTACCGAGACCCAATATGGCTTCAGAAGGGGTATAGGGACCACCAAGCAGTGCGTTAACCTCGAACTCTTGATAGGAAAATACACTGCTGCGAAGGAGGGCAAACTACATCTTTGTTTTGTAGACTTGACAAGTGCTTTCGACCTTGTTAATCACGAAAAACTATGGTTGTCTTTAAGGGAGATGGGTGCCCCAGAGGATATTGTAGTATATCTTTCTCAAATTTACGCCTTATTAACCTGAAGAGTTCGCTATGGGCCCAACGTCGCATGTACCCCCCGTTTTAGAGTTACACGAGGCGTACGCCAAGGGTGTGTTCTTGCACCTCTTTTATTTTCCCTTTATATAAATAATGTTGATATTACTTTGCAAAAACTGCAGGCTGACGCTCCAAAAATTGGTAATCGTTTTACGCCAGTCCTCTTGTATGCGGACGATGCTGTCCTGTTATCAAGGACAGCAAATTGGTTACAGTGTCTAATTGAGAATTTTGCTCTTTATATGAATGGGAAAAACTTAATACTGAATCTCAGTAAAACATTCACAATGACCTGCGGTAGGGGAAAACTAAACTTAAAAACCATCACATGGAAGGAGTTCCTATTGAAAGAACAACCTCATTCTCATATTTAGGTCTCCTATTCACTAACGACGGTAGCTGGGATACCCACATAGAATATTGCAAATTGAAATTTTTAAGAATTGTGGAAGCTATTTTTAGATTTTCGGGGAAAATCGGGAATAAACCAGTTAGAGAAATTTTAACTTTATACAGGAGTAAATGCCTTACGGGCACCTGTTATGGTGCTGCACTGTGGGGTAGAGCAAACCATAACCTTTTGGAAACTGGAGAAAACAAGTTCTTGAGGAGGCTTTTAGCAGTCCCTAATTCCACCCCTGCGTATATAGTCCATAAGGAATTGTCTGTCCCTTACATTAGTGACTACATTAGCACGGCTGCCCTCCTGCTTTGGCACGGGATCTGGCCCAAAGAGGAAACGAGATTCACTAAGATGATAATAATGGATTGTCTAGCCCTAGATCATTATAAAAAGATTCCCTGGCTCCAATACATTTACAATCTTTTAGTAGAGTGTAAGGTGGCAGTTGATTTTAGAGACCCCACGTATATTCGGAATTATAGTAGAAAGGACCTAAAACAGAGACTTATAACATCAAGAGACACACTGAGAGAAAGGGTGTCCTGTACTAAACAGAAGATAAGATCATACTGTGAAGGGCCAGTATCATTGAGTACCCAACCATATTTATTGAGTACAAGAAATATACAACATTGATTTTACTTAACAAGATTGCGTTTGGGTACCCTCCATCACTTGTTTGCATATTCAAAGAAGGGCAAGTGGCATCGTTCTCTTCCACTTTGCCCTTGTGATGGAAAATCACCATAGTCTACATACATTTCATGCTTTTTTGTCCTTTTTACAGAGATATTAGGAAATATGTGTTTCGCTTATTGTTTGTTGATAATAAACTGTTTTTCTATAAACAGGTTTTTAACTATATCTGCAGCTTAGAAAATGAAACGATCTGTAATGCTGTAATTGTTTTTATACAAATAGCGATTAAACGAAGAATAGATATTTCCTATTTGGAGGCCCTAACATATGAGGAAACTGGATCATGAGATACTAAATAATTTAAGTATTCATTGTGCAGCTATTGCCCTTTATAGATCCAGTGTAAACACTTAACCTACTTAGCTGAATATGTATTACATATTAGCTTGCTTTTAATTCTCCTCTGATTATGCACTTTATGTAATAGAATATACTGGATTGACTGAGCAGATGGTATCTCTGGTGGTACAATGCAAACCGTTCTTTTTTAACTTTGTTCAAGCTTATATTTATTTAATATATTGGAATGAAATTTTTTAATTGACCTGTTTTTAATTTTTCTGTTATATTGCAATGCACTTTATGTACTAGAATGCACTAGATTCCTTGTGTACATGGTATTTTTATTGGAATAATGTATATATCTTTTTAGAATGCTTTTATGGTTGTATCCTACCGAATAAAGCTTCTTTGACTTTGACTGTTGAAAATATTTGCCGCCATGTTCTGAAGTTTCCTGATTGGAAAATGGAAATAGCTAATTTTTACATGGAGGATTATGGACCGTACATGGCTGTTAAATGCTTCAAGCACAGTGTTTCACTGATTCTTCTAGGAATAATGGGCATAGCGATTTTTGTTATGGGGAATAGTGGGTGTTAAATAGCTGTAACATATACCTGGCACTGTGTTTTCATGATTCTTATACGGAAAAGGTAATTAGCTATTTTAAGCATGGGAGATTTTGTATTTTAAAGGGCTGTTGAAAATGTTTGCCGGTATGTTCTAATGTTTCTTTTGGGGGAAATGACAATAGCTAATATTTACAAGGGGCATTTTGGGTGGTACATGATTGTTACATGTCCCCTTCACAGTGTTTTACTTATTCTGCTAGGAATGAGGGGTGTAGCAATTTTCTACATGGGTGGTGATGGGTGTTAAAGAACAAGTTACTTACCTTTCTTTGGTAACGATGTATCTGTAAGAGACATGGGTTAGTTGTAGATTCCTTACCTTAGAATTTCCCCCAGGCGTCAGACTGGCTCCGGAGATATTTCTTAGCAGTACCTCTGCGTGTCGGTGGGTGGCGTTGGTCGACTCCGTGTCTGTCATCGATGTCGTGCTTGCCGGGATCATTTTGTGGTGCCTACATAGACGCTGCCCCTGCGCGCTGACGTCAGTTCTGACATGACTTTCCACGCCAGGAGCCCATGGCCATGAAAGACACTGACCACTGGTGCACCACAACTAGGGCCCTGTAAGGAAGTCCCTATCCCTAGAAGTCAGTTGGCAGAGTGGGGAGGATGGGTGGGGCGGTAAGGAATCTACAACTAACCTATGTCTCTTACAGATACATCGTTACCAAAGGTAAGTAACTTGTTCATCTGAAAGAGACAGTTCGTTGTAGATTCCTTACCTTAGAATAGATACCCCAGCAATACCATCCCCGGGGGAGGGTCTGCAAACCAAATTCAGACTAAAAAGTCCTGGAGGACCGAACAGGCAAAATAGCCGTCCCTCCGGACTTGGCTGTCCAGGCAGTAATGTCTGGTGAACATTTGCAGAGATGCCCACGTTGCCACCTGACAGATATCAAGGAGTGGGACTCCACAAGCCAATGCAGTGGTCGCCGCCGTAGCCCTAGTGGAATGAGCATGCAGCCCCACTGGAGGCTCCTTCGCTAAAGCATAGCAGATCTTTATGCAAAGGACAACCCATCGAGAGACACATTTTTGAGCAGCCCGGCCTTTCTTGGCACCTACATATCCAATAAAGAGTCGATTATCTACCCGAAAATCTTTGGTGCGGTTAAGGAAGAATGACAGCGCACATTTAGGATCCAGATGGTGGAGTCTCTCCTCCTCCTTGGAAGGGTGCGGAGGTGGGAAAAAGGTGGGCAAGGTGATAGATTGTCCTACATGAAATGGTGTAACCACTTTAGGAAGGAAAGATGGCCTCGTCCTAAGCACCACTTTGTCCGGATGCACAGTAAAGAAAGGGGGCTTTGAAGACAAAGCTTGCAGCTCACTCACCCTGCGAGCAGAGGTGATGGCCACGATGAAGGCAGTTTTCAGAGTAGGGAGCCTAAGAGGACAGTTATGAAGAGGCTCAAAGGGAGCACACATAAGAGATGTTAGAACAACTTTCAAGTCCCACTGGGGCATTATGAAAGGAGATGGAGGAAATAGATGAGTAATGCCCTTAAAGATGGCTGATCTGGTAGCCGAAGAAAAGCAGAGATAGCAGCAAGATAGCCTTTGAGAATGCCCAGAGCAGAGCCCTGTTGGGCTATAGAAAGTATGTACAAGAGGACTAGTAAACAAAAAAACAGACGACAGACCAAGGTCCAGCTCAACCAATCCACATGTACAGTCAATTTAGGGGTGGTGCAAAAACACTTCCTGCACCCGTCGTCCGAAGGTGCAAATCACAACCAAAGATTTTCAAGAAAAAGCGGAAGGTGCACTCGCAGGGAAGTCAAGCACGTAAGCAATAATTCCAAAATTATTTCCTTTATTCAATCAGTCTTTAAAACTGGCACACAGCCACGCGTTTCGTTCCCAATAGTGCCAAAAGGGAACTTCATCAGGGCTCTTCGATATCCAACTATTCCGTAATGAATAACAAAATATTTTAAAAGAAATAACTCAAAAGGCACGATCTGCCCAGGGCAAGGTGTGTAAAGCTCTCACCCGGAATAGTAAATTATATGTTGTAATAGAGATGGCTCAAAGCCTTAATGGTAATGGCATAGTTAAAAAAACACTGCTTTATTTGCAATAAAGATCCTGGCATGCCTCCTCTAGAACATGTAGAACTGGAACGGCATGATAACCGGCAGAATATTTTGTTATTCATTACGGAATAGTTGGATATCGAAGAGCCCTGATGAAGTTCCCTTTTGGCACTATTGGGAACGAAACGCGTTGGCTTGACGAAGTAAGTACAAAACACTCGGTTTGATGGCCATTCGCTTTTACCTACCTTTAGCAACCGGCTGGGTGTTTGACGCTAAGCCCTGCGCTCTCTCTCTGTTTTCTACCAACACGGTTTGACAATAGCCTGCGTCCCCCTGCGGTTTCCATGGGGTTCGACTACTTTGAGTCCGATGTAAGCTGGGGATGTTTGTTCCCGTTTTTTCTCCTCTATGTTTGTCACATTTTGTACATACGCACAAATACAGTTGTACTTTGGAAGTGTGTGCTTTTTAACAACATTGTATTATCTCCAAAACCTATGTATGCTCACCATTTAGTGAGTATTTTGACACCCACACGCTAAAAAGGAATGCGTGGGTATGTTATTCATTGGGGACCTCGCAGTTAAAGTACCCCCATAGAGTGTGTTCTACCACAAACGCATCATGTGATTTTGGTGCACAGTATGTATGTAAAATACGAACACCCACCACTACAGTCGTGAGAACTTTCTGCACGTCTGTGAGGACACGGATGGAAAGCAAGGAGTTGTTTGCAGCTACACAACGCACAGTAAAAAAAACTACCATGACCCGACTAATTTATGCATTTGTTTTACAGATGTATGTACCTTTCACAGAAGGCTGAAAGGAAAACCGTAAGTAGGCGGTTTTGTGTGTGACTCTGAGTCGGGTGCACTTTAGCGTGTGCATACCCCTCGTGTCACTTCTGTCATCCTGATGAAAGCTTTGCACTGACGTACTGAGGCTGAAACATGTAGACCGTGATCCTTCCACTAATCTCACTTTGTGGATGTCACGGGTCAATTTAACCTGTGAAGGCATCCCCCTCTGTTTTTAATCTTGTCTTATTGCTCCATCATAAAAGTTTTAAGGAACGATAAAGACAATTTTACTCACCTTTCTTTCACGCATTTATATGGTATCACCAAACAACAACCCGCTCCGCTGTAATCAGGCGTTGAAGCACACCCGAGTGACATTCGGTTGCTCGGGTGGGAACCCGATGATGAAGCATGTCACCAACTAGGTTGGTGAGTGAGGGTTCTTTTAAAGAAAGATTTTTCTTCTTCTTTTCCTTTCTTTCGCATTCCTCGCCTGATATGCTGAGATGACTCCTACTTTTGATTAGTACGATTGTTTTAAGGGGACTGGGAGTCCTCCTTTCAAACCCTTTCTCTCTTGGTGATTTGTGATACATTTCCAATGCCCAGCAAGACCCGCCCAGAACTGGAAATTTCCAGTTGGAGCAGGTTAACAAAGGAGACACAGAAGATGAGCTACACTCCTGGGATCGGGTACATGTTATCTCTGCCTCAAGGTTATTCTGTCCGTGCCCGTCACTGTAAGCATGAGAACGGGCCTATCTTACAAGGAAGGTATGCAAAGGCACATTCATGTATTCATTAAGACAACGAAGCTCAACCTTGAGAAATACCCCAAAAAATATCGAGGCTGCTTTCCGCTGAGGCAGACAAAATGAGACAGAAGTTAGTTTCGATCATTACACAAAATGGCGGCTAAATGCAAAATGGTGCCGCAAATGCTAACCTAAGCATAATGCCAATAGGGGGACTAATTGTGCTACTAGTGAAAGCTAAAACTCTTTACAGTACGTAATGAACATATTACAAATCTAGACATACACTATTAATACTCAAAAATGCCCTCGTCAATTCACATCATGTCCTGGATATCCTGCATCATCATGGCCTTATTCTTAGAGTCATTTTCTAGGGGTTTGAGGTGAGATGTCAACATTTGTACACAGCAGGCACAACAGGCAGGAAGGCAGTGTATGCACAGACAACATGTTAAACTGATACCAGCTATGATGACCAGGACGATGACAATCTTCCAACCCCAGGACGTAAATAGGCCCCAAAACCACCCAGTGAGAGACCATGTACCATTCTCTTGGTGTATGTCAGAGGCAAGCCTATGGAGCTTCTGTATAGCAACATATACATTCGGAGCGTGGTCCGGTATGTATACACAGCAGCTACTGCCGATGACGCAGCAGGCCCCACCCCGATCAGCAAGGATGACATCTAACACCATCCGGTTTTGAAGAGCAACGAGTCTCGTAGCCTGAAGCTCACCTGTAATATTAGTCAGAATTCCAGCCGTTGCATTTATTACTCCTTCCACCACCCTGGTGAGTCTAAGAATATTGAGACTATTGGACATGGGGCCCCAAAAGGGAACAATACCCTTCATAGCATCAGTGAACTGCTGCAAAGTGGTGTCTGTCTGATCTATGTCTGCGGTGTCAATAACTCGTTTAACACGAAACAGATGAGCACTCCTGCGCTGTAGTCGGTGATCCCTATGATAATTGGATGGCGCTATATACACTGGGGGAAGGAGAAATGAGAGATAACATATTCCAGACCAGCCCCGAGGAAGCCAAACATAGGCCTGGGATCCGCAAACGAAGTAAACATTGTGAGGGGGCAGCAGAGGTGGGCTATTTATCGTGCTAAGTACATAGGTATAATTGCAATTACTCATCCCCACCCTGACTTTTCCTTTCCCTTTAACACAGAAACTCGCTGTCGTGTTAACCACTGGCACTGGCATTGCCACATCATGAGTAATATTATGTATTTGAAAGGACTTGAAATATTCAGTGACATTAAAACCCCAAAAATCCGACATTTCATTTTGAAGCCATGTTACATTTTGTTCTCTTTCGTATACATTCATGCAGGCTGTCGGGGACAATTTATCTGGGGTCCCTTGCTCCCCTTGGGTAAACCCCTGATGTACACGTATATACTCTAAGACAGTTTCATAATCAGCTAATGTCATATTCATGGTATCAGAATGATAATGAGTGTACACCATAGTAAAGAGCTGGAACCAGCCTTCACAGCTTGCGAGGTAAGAAAAGGGCATGGACAGTAATACGTCATTCTTGTGTGTTACAGAAGGGAGCAACCCGCAAATCCAGCAATTTGTAACATTGTACGTACCATGGGCCTGATGTAACATTTGGAGGAACACGTTATCTACATATGTCTTTCTGTGTTCACCTTTGTGAGGAGCCAGGGTGACAAACAAATGTTCAGGGGGGACAGGTGTTGTACCAATCAAAGAGTGCACAGGATATTTCTCTTCTAGAAACCACATTATTCCAAGTGTTGCTATTAGGGAAATCGGGACAATCACTATAAAAATCATTTTACCCCCTTTTGACCAACGGTGCCGACCAACCCCATCCCTCTCCGAACGTGGTGCTGCAAAAGGCTGTTCCTCCTCAACAATTGGGCAACCAAAAGGATACATGGTGATTAGAGGGGAAAAACGCAATGCAATGGGGTTGGTAACAAGGAAACAAGAGGATGGGCAAAGAGTTCCCAGCGTCCTACAGAGCCTCACAGCAGACTCCTATTGTTCATCTATGGTGGTGCTACTGAGCACTACTGTGGGGCAGCGCGATCACGGCCCGTTGAAGAAATCCCACATCATCCAGGATAGGGCACCCCCCCTTTTGGGAAGACACCCTCAGCTTATCCTGTTCAGTGTCTTGGACAATGCACCAAGCTCCCTTTCCCTAAGCTATCGTTGGTACCACAGACAGGGTACATGCACCCTATTCTTCATCCTCGCAGTCCATCCCTACTAATTCGACTTTTCCTTTGGTGCACTGTCCCTCCATCGGGGACGCAAATTGTACCTAGCCACTCCGGGCACATAGTGATTAGTAAACAGGGGCTCAAATTCAGAGGGGCCAAGGGACTGGGGCTCAAGCACTTGTGGGCCAGGTGAAGGAGAATCCTGGATGGCCCTTATTTCAGGGGGCACCGCCTCATTTAACACTGCGTTGTTCTCCTCCTCCGTTTGCACCCACGTCAGTCAGGCATCCGAAAAAGGGATGAAGCATGGTACCTCCTCCGTCTCATGGTCACCTATGCCATCGATCACCCACCGATCATAGGGGAGAGGCAACGGTACCTTGCGGCAGTGATTGGTGTGGATCCAGTTCTTTCGACCGGTCATATTCACAGCACCTCTGGTAGCGAGGAGCACCTGCAGCAGCCCTTTCCAGTGGGGCTCCTAACTTCCTTTCCTCTGGAAATGCCGCACAAGGATGAAATCACCAGGTCGGATATCATGCCCGGGCCCCTCTGTTTGTTGTGGCAAAGTGTCCTGGATCTGTCGATGAATAGAACGCACATTTTTAGTCAATTCATAGAGATAATCCACTAACAGAGGATACTCAATCTCAGAAAAGCGTTTTGGTCCCAGGACGCCCCAAACATTTGCTGGGCGGCCAAACACGACCTCATACGGGGACAATCCTGTCCTAGTGTGAGCCGTAGCTCTGGTTAACAGAAGAGCTAACGGTAAAGCATCTGGCCATTTCAACCCTGTGCTTACCTTAATTTTTGCCATTTTTAGTTTGAGAGTACCATTGTACTTTTCAGCCAAACCTGCTGATTGGGGATGGTGTGCAGCATGGAACTTCTGCCTGATGTGTAGGCCATCACACACCAGCTGGATGACTTTTGAACTGAAGTGGCTGCCATTGTCACTCCAGATCAAACGGGGTAAACCGATGCAAGGGAAAAATTCCTTCAGGAGGGCTTTCGCAGTCGCCAAGGCTGTGTTCTCCTTAGTGGGGTATGCCTCAACCCATTTACTGAATGCGCAAACCACCACTAACACATATTTCAAATTATTGACTCGTTCCATCTCAATGTAGTCCATCTGAAGGACTTCAAAGGGGAAGGAAGAGGGTGCAAAATTACCAAGGGGTGTAGGAGTTCCTTTTCCAGGATTATACATCATGCATACCATACAATATTTCACCAAGTGAGCAGCAGTCTTGGGGATGTTATCATTCTACCACACAGGGTCTAGTAGTTTGCATATGCCCATGGCGCTAATGTGAGCTGGCCCGTGAGCCATAGTGACTACAGGGAGGACATAGGCATCCGGCAGCATCCACCTTTGCTTTCCTGACTTATCCGTCCAGCACCCATCCTCGTCTAAACGTGCTGTGCTTTCCTGCCATTTTGCTAACTCCTCAATCGTTGTCTCACTCTGTATTTCTTTAACACTATCCAGTGTATCCTCAAACATAGTAACTTCGGGTACCCTTCTAGCAGGACCTGCCACAAACATATTTTTCATCTTCGTTCGAGCTGTCTCCTTAGCTGTTTGATCTGCAAATGCATTTCCCCTCCCCACATCATCAGTAATCACCTTGTGAGCGCTGCACTTCACTATCGCTAACTTCTTGGGGAGTTTCAGAGCTGACAAAAGCCTGTGTATCAATGGGCCATTCTGGATCTTTAACCCATGTGAAGTCAGGAATCCTCTCTCCGCCCAGAGCCGCCCAAAATTGTGAGCAACTCCAAAGGTGTACTGGCTGTCAGTATAAATATTGACAGTCAGTCCCTCACTCAACTCACAAGCTCGAAGAAGGGCAACTAACTCTGCAGCTTTGGCCGATTGATAGGGAACTCGCAATGTCTCCACTACTGTGTGTAAGGTAGTGATTGCATGGGCCGCAGTTGTTGTGCCATCCGGTAATTTGAAACAAGAGCCATTGACATATAGCTCCCCTTGTGGTTCAGATAGCGGAATATCAGTCAGGTCTACCCGTCCCTTCATTTCTTCTTCAGTCCGAAAAATACAATCATGTATGTCTATTTCCTCACTTTCAGAAGGGAGGGGTAGCAACGTGGCTGGGTTCAGGGTGGCACATCTTTTGATCGTGACGTGTGGTGCTAAGAGGGTCTGTTCATAATCAGTCAGACGTGCACTGGTGAGGTGCTGCGTCTTTGTTTTGTTCAAAAGTGTATCCACAGCATGAGGTACCATGACTGTGAGATCGGTATCAAGGACGAGCCCTGCCGATTGTCGGATAGAGACAGCCACGTCCACGACCGCTCTTAGACAGCTCGGGAGGGCTCTCGCGACGTTGTCAAGCAAAGCAGAAAAATAAGCACACAGCCTGTGCTTACCTCCAAAGGCTTGTGTTAAGACAGAAAGCACGCAACCAGCCGTCTTGTGTACATACAACACGAACAGCTTAGCGTAGTCTGGCGTACCAAGCACAGGCGCAGAGCAAAGCGCAACTTTCAATTGCTCAAAAGCTTGTTGACATTCAGGCGTCCAGGGCAAGGGTTCATGCACATCTTTAGTGGTTAGCAGCAACAGCAGCTTTGTTAGTAAGGAATAGTTAGGTATCCAGTGCCGACAATACGAAGTAATGCCAATGAAAGCTCGCACATCCCTCTGAGTCTTAGGGATGGGCATTTTAACAATAGCACTAATGCGTTCAGGTGTTAGTCTCCTTCCCTCCTTTGACAGTAGGTGACCTAGGTAGGTGACCTCCTGTTGACAATATTGGAATTTTGAAAGAGACACTTTATGTCCGTGATGTGCCAAATGTAGCAACAATTTAACCGTTGCATCTTTGCAACCTTCTTCAGTGTCAGAAGCAATCAAGAGATCGTCCACGTACTGCAGTAATACATTACCTGGGGGAAGTGTGAGGGAATCCAATTGGCATTTTAAAGCTTGACTATTTATGCTAGGACTTTCAGTATAGCCCTGAAGAGCCTGACAGAATCTAAAGCTTCTGCCGGCTAGGGCAAATCCAAATAGATGCCTGCTATCTGGATGGATCGGAATGCTAAAGAATGCATTTTTCAAATCGATAACAGAAAAGAATTTGGCAGAGGAAGGAATCATTGTCAGAAGGGCAGTGATGTCGGGGACCACTGGGAACTGAGGGACCACAATCTTATTAACCTCACGCAAATCAATCACAAAATGATAGACATCAGGATGGTCATCAGAGGAGCCCGAGGGTGCCCTCTTAAGAATGGGAAGGATAGGGCTATTACACACATTCGCAGTTGTCTCTTCAACAACCCCTGCCTTAATCAGGTCCTGTATAATCTGCAATAGAGCTCGCTCCCCTGCTTGCGATATTTTGTACTGAGGAATACGAGGCAAAACAGCATTTTCTTTGATCTTAATAGAAACTGGAGGTATCTGCAACAGCCTTACGTCCGTATCACCTGTAGCCCACAACGTGGGCGGCACATCCTTGAATTCAGCAGGGAGGGGCGCATCTTTGGACAAACACTGCTTGGTACTAACCACATTAGGACCCATTGTCATATAGACACCTGCCGGGGAACAATAAATTGTAGCATACAACTTCTTTATTAAATCCAATCCCATTAGATTCTCACCGCAATTGGATGTCAGCAAAAATGGCGAATCAACAGTAAAAGGACCAACGGTCAGGGCAAGGGGTTTTCCCCACAAGTGGCTCACAACCGGCACACCAGAAAAGCCTACCAAAACATTATTATGGCCAGACAGTGCTGCCCCGGGGACCAGTGAATGAGAAACAGAGCTGTTCATTGCACCTGTATCCACCAAGAATTGTTTAGCTGAGCCCTGCAAGTCAGCAGTAACATAAGGTCCGCACTGATCTACAGGTATCTGAACTGGTCTCTCGCCCTGTCCCTGGCTGTCCTAACTGTGGAACAACCCCCGTCACTTCGTCCAAATCATAGTCATCATGACAATACTGTTTCCCTCGAGGGTCATCAAAATAGTTCTGATCAGAGCGGCCCTGCGACACCTCATCTGCCTGAACCCCGTCATGACCACCTGTTCCCGACCCCGTCCACGAGAACCCCGTCCTCTAGGGGCTGCAACTTTCTGCAACAACGCCGGGCACTCGCTGCGCCAGTGTCCCTCCTCCTTACAATATGCACACTGATTCAGCCCCACAGGCGCAGCATTTCTGCTAGTACGGGGCAGCTGTCAGGCCGGACCAGTGCTGCGTCATCTTCCGTTCCCACTAGATACCTGCTGCATCAACACCTTAGTTTTTAACTCCTTGTTTTTCTTCTCCACCTTCTCCTTCTCTTTGTTCTCTCTATGCTCATAATATTGTGCCATACTCAATATCACTGATGGGGAGGAGGTAGTGCAAGTGCTCTCCGAAGCCTGTAACCGAGTCGCGATCTCGGGAAGCAGGTTCGTAACAAATCTGTTAATGAACAACCGGACATCTCCTTCCATTGACAAGTCCTGTCTACTGAAATCCCAAAACACACCTTCAAACCTAGTAAAAAAAATCAGATACACTTTCATCTTTCTTCTGACGACATGCTGTTAGCTTGTCCCAATCTACTCTTCTAGGTGGAATAAGAGAGTGCATGTAGGTAATAATTCGACCTGGCAAAGCTAGTATCTCAGCCTTAGGCTTCTCAGCAGGCTTCCTCTCCCTATCCCATGTTCTGATCTCGTCCCAAGTGTCACCCAATTCCACAACATGGTCCTGTGTATGCACCTGCCACCAAATATCAACTGGTACCAACAAACCAAAAAACATCTCAAAGTCTGCCAACGTCATCACTGTCGACGATGCGGCCTCTATCAATTCTTTATAATTAGGGCTCCCAGTTTTCCGTTTTTACTGATTTTTACAGATAAATACAGACAGAAAACTATTTATTTTCCTGTCTGTATTTATTTTTAAATACAGAAAAATACAGAAAATAGGCCTTCTTTGGATGATTTTTTCTATTGTCAATCATGAGTGCCAGGTCGGTAGGTGTACAGATTGAGATGTAGGGGAGATGAAAAAAGACAATAGATTTCCTAATTAAGCGTAATTAAGGGCAGATCTACAGTTGTTTATGCTATTTTACAATGCAAGTGTTTTTAGATAATGCTATTTCACTGTATACTGCTGAAACCTTTTGGGCATTTAAACGCAAGTATACATTTATCAGTTAAATAAATGTGGAAAAAAACCAATTTCAACTTCATTTATACAGAAAACACAAAATAAAAATGGATAAATACAGAAAAAAAGAGTAAAAAATAAATATGGATAAATACAGACGGAAATGTCGAAAAAATAAATACCATAAGACCGGGAGCCCTATTTATAATATGCAGTAGGGTTTTTCTTAGTATCAGGTAACTGACTCTTGAGGGACAGAACCTCACTTCTCTTCCACGGGGTATAAATCCATTGCTCCTGAAAACGACCTTCCACTCGCTGCCGTACAACAACATCTTGTGCATTTCTTACCTCCGGTATTTCGGGGTGATACCAAGGGTGGACTTCCCTCATCGGGAACTGAAGTATCGCCTTTGGACTTTTCTGAATCAGCCTACCTCGATAACGAAGTAACACTGCAACATTACCAAAAACCTGATCAGGTGCCATGTCCGCTGCATATACATGGTCCCTAATATCATAAATGACCTGAGGAGCCACTCCACCAAAACACTGCTCCCATAACCCAATCAGGGTAGCCGACATGTGTTTGAGGGCATGTTGCTGCACAAACGGCTCGTAGTCCTTTAACACACTCCACACATCCTCTATGCTATAGATGAGGTTACAAGCCCACTGGGCGGCTTGATTAGCCACCATTTTCTTCTCCTCCTCTCCCACATCGGATCGTATCAATACCCGTCCCAATCGTTCCTTAGCAGCTGCCAAGTCCCCACTTCCAAATCCACGCACTGGCGTTTCGATACTCAAGGATGTTGGGGTATGGGAGAGCGGGGAGGCATTAGCAACGGAAGCATCCGGTACTAAAGTTATCAAAGGCTGTAAAGTAGGTGCAAGAGCTGGGGAAAGAGATGCCGAAGCAACAGGCGTAGCAGGAAGACTGAGAGTCATAGTAGCCGCAGGGAGGGAAGCAGAAAGAGAGATTGGAGAGGCAGTGACCGAAGCAGCCTGGTCGCTAGCAGAAGAAGCAGGAGCCGCTGAGACAGGAGGAGCAGATGGCTGGGGCTGCGGGATAGCAGGATATATTCTCTGAGGGGCATACGGAGGTGAAGGTCGGGTCTCCAATAGTTCCTCCACAAACGGATCATCTTCCTCTCTAGAAACATAAGACTTATCGCATTGTAATCGAAACTTCCTATCCGCACACTCTATTCCTTTCTTTATTTTCTGTCTATCATACGCTACAGCTTTCATACACTACAGCTTTCTGAGTCACTGTCTGCGTCCTCCCTTTCCGAGCCTCTTTTTCTGCCTTCATCCGCCTCCTTTTAGCCTCCTTCTGCCAGGTTTGGAGTGAATCAAACATTGACTGCCTACTTCTTTTTGCGAATAACTTATCCTGCAAGAAATTCAGTTTTTGTTCATCAAAGGTGCCGGTCAACGGCCACTGTAACTCAGCATTGTCCCTCGTATATTTGTGCCATAATGTACTAAGCATAATAGGGCCAATGCCATGCTTTACATACATTTCAAAATTCGGCGTGCCTTCCGGAGGCGCAGGCTGACTCTCTTCCAATCGAGCATCAGTAGAACAACGACGACATCCCACACAATACAACTTGCTCAAACAAGGCATTCTCTCCCACAGACGCACGCTCACTATGTATACCAAACAAATATTTGCAAAAAAGCTTCATCCAAATTGGGCCACAGACCTTGTCAAATGCAATTCTCAAATGGTACCATATTCAAAAAGAGCTCAAACAAAATCAAGCGCTTGTCCAAAAACGATCCGCAGACCGTATCCAATTCAAACCAATGTAGCGCCACAACCTCAAAGAACCGAAGCAAACTCACCTGGTGCACACAGGTCAAACAAATTTATTCTCCACTGCCGAATCTTCGGACCAAACGGTCAGATCCAAGGGTTTCGCCTTTCAGGACCCCAGCCGGGAATGCCACTGGGTGAGGCACCGCCCGATCAGACAGGCTCTATCGTGCAGGGATCCCCGATCCGCCCATCCGACCCGACGTGGCCTTGTCCCCCTCACCCGTCCGCGGGCAAGGATGGGTCACACCCGATGGAGTCCCTGTTCAGGCGCCAAATGAAGGAAGTGACCTGATTAGGGTCACTCGGGTTACTCGCGACCACCTCTCAGCCTTCCATACAAATGAAGAGTCGGTCAGACAGTAGAGAATACAAACCAAGTTATTTATTAGTATTCGCTTGAGCGGAGTCCAGTCTGACTGGCCTCCTAAGATGCTACTGAGGGACTGACCCTCAACAACATTACATCAGTTGTTATACATTTCCAATGCCCAGCAAGACCCGCCCAGAACTGGAAATTTCCAGTTGGAGCAGGTTAACAAAGGAGAGACAGAAGATGAGCTACACTCCTGGGATCGGGTACATGTTATCTCTGCCTCCTGGTTACTCTGTCTGTGCCCGCCACTGTAAGCATGAGAACGGGCCTATCTAACAAGGAAGGTATGCAAAGGCACATTCATGTATTCATTAAGACAACAAAGCTCAACCTTGAGAAATACAAAAAAAAAATATCGAGGCTGCTTTCCGCTGAGGCAGACAAAATGAGACAGAAGTTAGTTTTGATCATTACACAAAATGGCGGCTAAATGCAAAATGGTGCAGCAAGTGCTAACTTAAGCATAATGCCAATAGGGGAGTCGACTGGAAGTATTTTCCCGTCCAACAATGTCCAGAGGTGAAGAGCCCACCCTGCCCTGCTTGTTGCAGTACCACATGGCGGAGGTGTTGTCTGTGAACATCTGCACCACTTTCCCTTTAAAAGAGGGAAGGAATACCTTTAGTGCTAGGCAGATTGCCCGAAGCTCCAGCAGGTTGATATGGAGTCTGGACTACGCCGGAGACCAGACGCCTCTGATCTCCGCCTCTCCCAAATGGCCGTTCCATCCCAAAAGTGACGCATCTGTCACCACTGTTAGATCTGGTTGGGGAAGGGAGAGGGATCTGCCTCTGACCCAAGCTTGGTTCGTTAGCCACCACTGCAATTGTTGTGCAGTTCCCTCTGAGATCTGAACGTAGTCAGAAAGATTCCCCTGATGCTGCGCCCACTGGAACTTCAGGCCCCACTGCAGAGCCCCCACATGCCACCTGGCATGATCCACCAGTATGATGCAGGAGACCATGAGGTCCTGCAGTCATTCTCAGCGAAATCCGGGATAGAGGCTGAAACATCGGTATCATAGCCCGAATATCCCGGACTCGCTGCTCAGGAGGATAGGCCCAAAACTGCACTGTGTCCAGACCAGCTCCGATACAAGGGAGCCTCTTAGAGGGAGTCAGGTGTGACTTCGGCACGTTTATAGTGAACCCCAGCGAGTGCAGGAGGTCCGCCGTAGTAGGAGACGACAGCCTGGGGCGAGCTCGCCTTCAATAGCCAGTCGTCGAGATAGGGGAAGACTGGAACCCTCGATCTGCGCAGATGAGCTGCAACCACCACCATCACTTTCGTGAACATCCGAGGGGCACTGGTAAGGACAAAGGGGAGCACGGTGAACTGAAAGTGCACGTGGCCCACCGTCAACCGTAGATAGCGTCTGTGGGCTGGCAAGACGGGGATATATAAATAGGCGTCCTGCAAGTCCAACGCCACCATCCAATCTCCGGGGTCAAGGGCAGACAACAGGACCTGAGCCAACGTGAGCATTTTGAACTTCTCCTTCCGGAGGAAGCGGTGGAGGGCCCTGAGGTCTAGAATAGGACGCAGGCCTTTGTCCTTCTTGGGTACCAGAAAGTAGCGGGAATCGCAACCACGACCTACTTCTGGTGCAGGGACCCTCTCTATAGCTCCCATGGCCAGGAGAGCTGAGAATTCCTGGCAGAGAAGCGCCAAATGATCCTCCGGCATGTGATCGAGAGACGGTGGCATGGAGGGAGGGGTAGTCTCAAAAGCGGAGGGAGTAACCCCCTTCGGACGATTTGCAAAATCCACCTGTCCGACGTGATGGATTGCCAGTGGAGGAGTTGATGGTGAATCCTGCCTCCCACTGGCCGTTGATGGGCCTGAAACGTCAGGCTAGGAAGGTTTGGAGGCTGCGGCAGGGGGGGGGAAGTGTGGACTGGCCGGCCCGCTGGCTCCCAGACCCACGAGTTTGCTGGGTCCCACATCCACAGCCACGTAGAGGCTGGGCAGCTTGCGTGAACCGGTGGGTAGACTAGGCCGGATGTGGTTGGGTGCCCCTTCCGCTGCCACAAAAGGGACGAAAAGGGGAATGGAGTGGTTGAGAAGGCGCAGCGAGGCCCAAAGATCTGGCCGTAGTCTAAGAATCTTTAAAGCGCTCCAGCGCAGAGTCCGCTTTGTCACCAAAAAGACGACGGCCATCAAAGGGCATGTCCATCAAAGTTGACTGGACATCCCCCGAAAAGCCAGATGTTCTCAACCAGGCATAGCGCCTAAGGGCTAGGGACGTGGCAATTGTTCTGCCTAGTGAGTCAGTGGTATCCAGTCCACATCTGATCGTGAATTTGGCTGCATCACTCCCATCCGCCACTGCCTGGGAGAGAATGGCCCGGGCCTCCTCTGGGCACTGAGGCAGCACCTGCGCAACCGTATCCCAGATGGTATGGGAGTATCTGCCCAAGAGGCACGTGGTATTCACGGACCACAGTGCCAAGCTGGAGGAAGAGAACAAACTCTATGCGCCCTTTGAAGAAGAGGCTTGGACCACCAAGCTCTCAGGGGAAGGGTGTAGGGTGAGGAACTCTGGGACGCCCAGGGCCGGGCGGTGGCGGCGGGCAATCGTCCTCTCCACAGGATCCCCTGTGCTGGGCTTGGACCAGGTGCCCAAGAGGACGTCAGTAAGGGCTTCATTAAACGGCAATAGGGGTTCAGAAGTGGACACCCCAGGTTGAAGTCCCTCTGTCAGGAGGTTAGTCCTGACCGCCACTGAAGGGAGCTCAAGGCCCAAGACCTCGGCCGCCGTTCTCACCACCACAGCATAGGATGCTCCCTCCTCCATAGCCACGGTAGGGGAAAAAAGCAGCCCAGTGTCTGGAGAAGTGTTCAGACCACTGGCATCACCCAGGTCCTCTCAGCAGTCCAGTTCTTCCAGCTGGTCAATGGAAGGGTCCAGCGACCCTTCCCAGTCCTCATCACCACCCTCTGTTTGATCGGGAACACCAGGGATGAACAGGGGAACAAAAGTACCCTCCGGCGTCGGCACGGCACCGGGTCCAACTCGGGGATGAGGATGGGGACGGCGGTGGTCGGGGCACGACCGGCGCCGGGAGCGTCGTCGTCGGGATCGGCACCGGGGAAGGTCGGGTGAGATCGACCGGCGTCCATCCGGATCAAAGGCCTGGATCTGCAGGGGTCCCCTGGGGCCGAAGCCGCCGACATCGAAGGCGCAGGACCCCCGCCCCGCCCTGCAGGGCCCGAAGGCACACCTGCGGAGTCGGGCTGCCCAAAGACGAGGTGCAAGGCCTCAGAAAATTGTCGGAGTTGGGCAGGGGATGCTCCGGCTCCCAGAAATGGGGGAAGGCGCGGAGTCGGAGACGGAGCCTTTGAGCAACGACGCTCCAGGACACGTGTTGCTTCAGCCGACCGATGGGGCGAAGGCGAAGAGCGCCTGTGCTTCTTCCCCTTCTTCTTGTGTTTGGACTTACCCAACACCTCGACAACTTGGAGTGCGATGAGGAGTGGGGGCTCCGCGAACGGCCTCGAGACCTTCCTCTCGAAAGAGACCTTGAACGATGCAGAGCTGACCGCCGGGCCTCCAGCAACTTTCAGGACTGCTCCCGCAAAGTCTTCGGATGCAAGGCTCGACAGTCGGAGCACAACTTTGGGTCGTGGTCGCGCTCCAGACACCACAAGCACACAAGGTGTGGGTCTGTCACCGACATCATCTTGTGACAGGACCTGCAAGGCTTGAAACTGGTCTGGCGTTGGGACATCCCTCGCGCGCCAGGAGTCCATAGACTTGGAAAAAAGTTGACAAAACGTTGCAAAAAAGCTAGTCAAAAAGTGGCTAAGGGGTAGCTTTCTCCGGATCTCTGCTAGGCTGGCGCGGAAAAAGAAAGAACTGACGTCAGTGCGCAGAGGCGGCGTCTAAGTAGGCACCGCAACGTCATCCCAGCAACCACTGACGCCACCTACTGACGCGCAGGGGTACTGCTAAGAAAAATCTTCGGATCCAGTCTGACGCCGGGGGGAAATTCTAAGGTAACAAATCTACAACTAACTGTCTCTTTTAGATTGACTGTTATATATACCGGGCACTATGTTTTCATCATTCCAGGAAGAAAATGGTAATTATCTATTTTATGCATGGTGGATTGTGGGCTTTAAGAGGCTGTTGAATATATTTGCCACTATGTTCTAATGTTTCTTGTTGGCAAAATGGGAATAGCTCATTTTTAGGTCTCGCCTATCGTTGCAGCGTGCATGCGCTGCTCGCTCTGCGAGACATATTGTGGTAGAGGAAATTTTGGAAGTGGAGATGAAGCCCCGCCCATCTTTCTGATTGGCTTGCGTCATAGTTTATGGTAAACGCTGTGTTGTGTAATTAGGCTTTGTTTTACCGCCCTGTCTCCTTTTTGGCTCCGCCCATCCGGACCCGAACGACATTTGGCGGCGTTAGAAGCTCTCCTTTAAGTACAGGGTACAAACTTTTATTTTTTGGGAAGTAAGAGCTTGTTAAACATTGCAGCAGCCTTAGCAGCTTGTTGTTTTGTGCACATAGAGGCGTTTCTAGGAGAGTCCGGAGCAGGGCATAGCTCGCGCGCCTTTGTCTGCAACCAGCAGGAGGAGGCTGCCAGAGAGCCCGTTTGAGTGCGATCCACCGAGGCAAGGGTTCAGTTCTGCTGGAGTTTCTTCCTATTGTGGGTCGCGCGGCGGTGGTTCCTGGGAGCGTCGGCAGCAGGGCACAGCTCGCGCGCCTTTGTCTTCAACCAGGAGGAGGCTTGCAGAGAGCCTGTATGAGTGCGACCCACCGAGGCAAGGGGTCAGTTCTAAAGTTGGCGCAGCCCGTATTGTGCTAGTAGTATTTTTGTACCTGCATCATCTGCCACATTTTTTTATGTTGCAGATTGAAGGGAGCACTGTACAAGTTATAACGTATCTGTTTACAAGTAAATGTTAGACATTAAAGTTTTAATAAATTGATGTGTTTTCTAGTAATGAGCAAGTTAACGTTGCGCCTTTTCGCCCGTATCAACTTCTCATTGCGCCTCCATTAACACTGTGGCAACTGTTAGAATCGCTGTTATCTCAGGCCTATGATTCATCCAATATACATACGTATGTGTGCTTTTTATATGTGTGAGAGAATAAACATGTCTATCAAAAAAGCATCGTCCTCATTATTTTGTTTGCACCTAAATTAGCACGCTGCTTATATCCAGAGCCGCCTATTTTCATCAGGCCCATGGACAGCGCTCATTTTTTATTTTTTTTGTATTATAATGTAATACCGAGCGCGGCGCACAGTTCAGGGACACCGCGCTTAGCAGCAGCACAGTCGAAGCATTTTTTTCCAGCTTGTTTACAATAGCATTACGCTGCTGCCCGGCGCTCTCCCTTGACCGCTGAGCTCTGGTCGGTGTGCTGTTGACTACCCCTCCCCCAGCCTTGCAGATAACAGGCCTTAATTTAAGCCAGTGTCTACCGGTATGCACATTGACAAATTGTAATAAATATCTAAAATTTGGGTACAGCTCGCGCGCCTCTGTCTGCGACCAGCAGGAGGAGGCTGCCAGAGAGCCCGTGTGAGTGCGACCCACTGAGGGAAGGGGCCAGTTCTAATGTTGGCACACCCGGGCAGCATGTGTGCGCGTGTAGGAGAGAACCTAAATGCTGTGTTTACAATAGCGTTAGGCAGCTGCCCGGCGCTCTACCTCGACTGTTGAGCTATGGTCGGTGTGCTGTTGACTACCCCTCCTCCAGCCTTGGAGATAACAGGCCTTAATTTAAGCCGGTGTCTTTAACACAGATGTAATCACATCCTCGTGTGCTTCACCGCACTTAAATTACAATGTTGTTGTGACAACTGTTCACAGGAAGCAGACCAGAGTCGCCACAGTAACAGCAGGCAGACACAGCACACCTCCCCCACTCCCAAACAACAGCTCTGCAATAAACTTTATCTCCCTTCATTTGCTCCTCACCCGTGTACTTTCAATATGCCCCTATCTCCCTCAGGATGTAACTTTTCTGAAAACACAAGTTTAAAAAAAAGATTTAATTACGTTCTGTTGTTAGCATGTCTCCCCTCAACAGAGCCGCTTATTTTTAGCAGGCCCATGGACAGCGCTCGTTTAAAAAAAAAAATTATTATAATGTAATACCGAGCACGGCGTACAGTTCAGGGACACCGCGCTCAGCAGCAGCACAATCGAAGCATTTCTTTCCAGCTTGTTTACAATAACGTTAGGCTGCTGCCCGGCGCTCTACCTCGACCCCTGAGCTCTGGTCGGTGTGTTGTTGATTACCCCTCCCCCAGCCTTGAAGATAACAGGCCTTAATTTAAGCTGGTGATTGCCGGTATGCACATTGACAAATTGTAATAAATATCCAAAATGTGGGCACAGCTCGCGCGCCTCTGTCTGCGACCAGCAGGAGGAGGCTGCCAGAGAGCCCGTCTGAGTGTGACCCACTGAGGCAAGGGGTCAGTTCTAATGTTGGCGCAGCCCGGGCAGCGTGTGTGCGCGCGTGCAGGAGAGAACCTAAATACTGTTGGGTGTGAATTACTTTTAGTAGAGGCCATATGTGGTATTGTGTTAGTAGTATTTCTTGACCAGCATCGTATGCCACCGTTTTTTGTGTTACATATTGAAAGGAGCACTGAATTTTTTTTCCAGCTTGTTTACAATGGTGTTGGGCTGCTGGCCGGCGCTCTCTCTCTACCGCTGAGCTGTGGTCGGTGAGCTGTTGACTACTCCTCCTCCAGCTTTCAAGATAACAGGCCTTAATTTAAGCCGGTGTCTGGCAGTATGCATATTGACAAATTGTAATAAATATAAAAAATGTGGGCACACCTTGCGCGCCTCTGTCTGAGACCTGCAGGAGGAGGCTGCCAGAGAGCCCGTCTGAGTGTGACCCACTGAGGGAAGGGGTTAGTTCTAATGTTGGTGCAGTAATCCCCTGCAGGGGGCTTAATTTAAGCTGGTGTTTGCCGGTACGCACATCAGCAAAATTTAATAAATCCAAAAATGTTAAACATAACATATATAAAATCACTATTTAAACAACATTGAGCATCCTGCTTGTAATTTCTGCTAATGCACAACTTTAACACAGATGTAATCACATCCTCGGGTGCTTCACCGCACTTAAATTACAATGTTGTTGTGACAACTCTTCACGGGATGCAGACCAGCGCTGCCACTGTAACAGCAGGCAGACACAGCACACCTCCCCCACTCCCAAGCAACAGCTCTACAATAAACTTTATCTCCCTTCATTTGCTCCTCACCCGTGTCCTTTCAATATGCCCCTATCTCCCTCAGGATGTAACTTTTCTGAAAACAGAAGTTTAAAAAAAGATTTAATTTCGTTCTGTTGTTAGCATGTCTCCCCTCAACAGAGCCGCTTATTTTTAGCAGGCCCATGGACAGTGCTCGTTTTTTTTTTTTTTTTTATTATAATGTAATACCGAGCACGGCGTACAGTTCAGGGACACCGCGCTCAGCAGCAGCACAATCGAAGCATTTCTTTCCAGCTTGTTTACAATAACGTTAGGCTGCTGCCCGGCGCTCTATCTCGACCGCTGAGCTCTGGTCGGTGTGTTGTTGATTACCCCTCCCCCCAGCCTTGAAGATAACAGGCCTTAATTTAAGCTGGTGTTTGCCGGTATGCACATTGACAAATTGTAATAAATATCCAAAATTTGGGCACAGCTCGCACGCCTCTGTCTGCGACCAGCAGGAGGAGGCTGCCAAACAGCCAATCTCATTGCGACCCACCGAGGCAAGGGGTCAGTTCTAATGTTGGCGCAGCCCGGGCAGCGTGTGTGCGCGCGTGCAGGAGAGAACCTAAATACTGTTGGGTGTGAATTACTTTTAGTAGAGGCCATATGTGGTATTGTGTTAGTAGTATTTTTGACCTGCATCGTATGCCACCGTTTTTTGTGTTACATATTGAAGGGAGCACTGAATTTGTTTTCCAGCTTGTTTACAATGGTGTTGGGCTGCTGGCCGGCGCTCTCTCTCTACCGCTGAGCTGTGGTCGGTGTGCTGTTGACTACTCCTCCTCCAGCTTTCAAGATAATAGGCCTTAATTTAAGACGGTGTCTGGCGGTATGCATATTGACAAATTGTAATAAATATCAGAAATGTGGGCACAGCTTGCGCGCCTCTGTCTGAGACCTGCTGGAGGAGGCTGCCAGAGAGTGCGACCCACTGAGGGTCAGTTCTAATGTTGGTGCAGTAATCCCCTGCAGGGGGCTTAATTTAAGCTGGTGTTTGCCGGTACGCACATCAGCAAAATTTATTAAATCCAAAAATTTTAAACATAACATATATAAAATCACTATTTAAACAACATTGAGCATCCTGCTTGTAATTTCTGCTAATGCACAACTTTAACACAGATGTAATCACATCCTCGGGTGCTTCACCGCACTTAAATTACAATGTTGTTGTGACAACTCTTCACAGGATGCAGCAGGCAGACACAGCACACCTCCCCCACTGCAATATGTCTCCCATTTACAAGAGTTTAAAATGTTGGCATAGCAAATAACACTGCCTTTTATTTATATTTTACAAATAAAAGCACAAATAAAAGACAATGTCATTTACAATGGCAATAGCTAAAACTACTGTCAATGCGAGACCTATTGCATTGCAAATGCTTGTTACATGGGGGAGTTTGGGTGGTAAATGTCTGTTACCTGTCCCAGGCATGGTGTTTTAATTATTCTTTTTGGGTTAATGGGCATAGACATTTTCTACATGGGGGATGATGGGCAGGGCCGGACTGGCCGTAGCGGGCACCGGGCGTTTCCCCGGTGGGCCGCCAGGGTGGGGGCCGTTTTTGTGTCCCTGCGGGGCCCCTGTAACAAAATCGGCGAAACCGGCCCTGGCAAAGTGCTCGGCCGCACCCCCAACACCCGGGGGAGGGGGGCAGCCGAGCACTTTGCCAGGGCCGGTTTTGGTTCCCAGTCCGGCCCTGATGATGGGTGTTATATGATTTTTACATAAACCTGCACTGTATTTTTAAAACCCCGGTAAGGAAATGGGAATTAGCTATTTTATGCATTGGGTATTAAGGGCTGGCTTAAAGGGCTGTTGAATGTATTTCCCACTATGTTCTGTTTCCTATTGGCAAAATGGGGGAAGCTAATTTGTACATATTTACATATGAAATTGTGGGGGGTAAATGGCTGCTACACATCCCATGCACAGTGTTTTGCTTATTCCTTTGGAAATAAAAGGCACAGTGTTTTTTTTTTTTTTACAAGGGGGAAAATGGTTGATAAATGGCTGGTATGTACGCCCGGGCAAGGAGGTTTACTTATTACTCTTAGCATATTGGGCATAGCGATTTCCTACATGGGGGATAATGGATGTTGAATGACTGCTACATACACCAAGCAGTATGTTTTCACAATTCCCCAAAAATATATGCACAGAACCCGGCGTTGGTGGGATTGAGGCCAGTATAGTAATTTTTACACTTCACTCCCAAATATATGAATTTTTCACAATGTTTATTGACTTGGCGTCATAATAGCAAATCATATCTGCACATCAAATTATATTTTTGTAAATGTAGAATTGTAATTAAAGAATGTTAGCATTTTTAATGTCATTTTATTTTGATGTTTTGATTTTTTTCCAAGATTTATTAAAGGATTTCAAGTACAATGTTATCAAAAGAAATGTCTGTTGAGTGCATAGGTATGGTTCGTAGGGTAGATTTCCCTATGGCAAAAAACAAAAAACACCCTTAATACTAGGGCAATCCAGTGGTGTTATGAGGCCTAATCCAATGGGACATCAAGAGGCAATCGGGAATCAGTTAAATATGTCTAGCAAGGAGTGAAAAAAGCCATATCCAATTAAATGTAAACTACCTTTAAGTGAGTTCTGGAGTCGATTCAGGATTGAAAAGATCCCTATCACTGATAATACGATCAGTTCATGCAGTGTACCCAGATGAGTACCATTTAGAGTGAGTCAGTCAGTCATATTTTGGATAAAAAGCAAGTTTCTATTGCTTTTCTATATTGCAGGTGGTCGTTGGTTTTTCTTATTTAATGGGTAGTCTGAACAACAACGACAGAAACACCACCGCCCTGCTGGACAACCTCGCCAACCTCGGACTCAAGCAACTGGTGAACACGCCCACCCACTACGCCGGCCACACGCTTGACCCCATCTTCTCTTCCAGCAAGCACATCTCCTTCAGCCACGCCACCGGACTCCACTGGACCGACCACAGCTGCGTCCACTTCAGCTTCAGAAAGACTGCGACCCACCACCACCCGCAACAGGCTCCCCGCCGGAGCTGGAGCAAGATCACCGCCGAGCAGCTCACCGCCTCCCTCAGCCAGAACACACCCACCAACACAACGGACCCAAACGAAGCAGCCAGCAACCTCGCCAAGTGGCTGACCGCCTGCGCCGACGACCTCGCACCACTAAAAAACCCTCCCAGCAGACCCGGAAGCAAGAAAACCCCTTGGTTCACCAACGAACTCAAGGAATCCAAGAAGAACTGCCGCACTCTCGAGAAAGCCTGGCGACTCGATCAGACCACAGACAACAGGACCGCCCTCAAGCACGCCACCCGCAAACACCACCAGCTGATCCGTGCCACCAAGAAGTCGGCACTCAAAGAACGACTGGACAACAACGCCCACGACAGCAAGGAACTTTTCAGCATCGTCAAAGAGTTCTCCAACCCCAGCGCCGGAAACACACGACATCACCCCTCGCAAGACCTCTGCAACTCACTCGCCGCGTTCTTCCACCGCAAGATCACCGACATACATAACAGCTTCGACGCACAGACCACGCACCCTACCGCCGAACCAACGCCCGCCACCACCACCCTCTGCAACTGGACCCCGATCAGCACCGAAGACACCACCCGCACGATGAACTCCATCCACTCCGGATCACCAACCGACCCCTGCCCACACCACGTCTTCAACAAAGCCGACGCCACCATCGCACCCCATCTCCGGGACATCATCAACTCCTCCTTCCACACCGCCACCTTCCCGGAGAGCTGGAAGCACGCCGAGCTTACCGCCCTCCTGAAGAAACCAACGGCGGACCCCACCGACCTCAAGAACTACCGTCCCATCTCGCTCCTTCCGTTTCCGGCCAAAGTCATCGAGAAGACCGTCAACAGACAGCTTGCCGCCTTCCTCGAGACGAATGGATCCCTCGACCCCTCGCAGTCCGGGTTTCGGGCCAACCACAGCACCGAGACCGCCCTTATCGCAGCCACCGACGACATCAGAACCCTAACCGACAACGGGGAAACAGCAGCCCTCATCCTCTTGGACCTCTCCGCGGCGTTCGACACCGTCTGCCACCGCACCCTAGTGAAGCGCCTCAGCAACATCGGAATCGAGAGAAAGCACTGGAATGGATCATCTCGTTCCTCGCCGGAAGAACCCAGAGAGTCCGCCTCCCCCGTTCAGATCCGAGGCCACCGAAGTCATCTGCGGCGTTCCACAAGGATCTTCACTCAGTCCAACCCTCTTCAACGTCTACATGAGCCCCCTCGCAGCCATCGCACGCCAACACAACCTCAACATCATCTCCTACGCCGACGACACCCAGCTGATCCTGTCCCTCACCAACGACCCCACCACCGCCAGAGCCAACCTACACGACGGGATGAGAGACGTCGCCGACTGGATGAGGAACAGCCACCTTAAACTGAACTCAGACAAGACGGAAGTCCTCATCCTGGGCTCATCACCCTCCGCCTGGGACGACTCTTGGTGGCCCCCGGCCCTGGGCACCGCGCCCAAGCCAACGGACCACGCACGCAACCTGGGCTTCATCCTGGACTCCTCCCTGTCGATGACCAGACAAGTCAACGCCGTCTCATCTTCGTGCTTCAACACCCTGCGCATGCTCCGCAAGATCTTCAGATGGATCCCCACTGAAACCAGGAAGACCGTCACCCAGGCACTCGTCACCAGCCGACTGGACTATGGGAACACCCTCTACGCCGGAACCACAGCCAAACTTCAAAAAGACTCCAGCGCATCCAGAACGCCTCCGCACGACTCATCCTGGACATCCCCCGACACAGCCACATCACCGGACACCTGAAAGACCTGCACTGGCTCCCCGTCAGCAAGAGAATCACGTTCAGACTCCTCACCCACGCACACAAGGCCCTCCACGACCTGGGCCCCAAGTACCTCAACGACCGCATGACCTTCTACACGCCCACCCGCCAGCTACGATCAACCAGCCACGCCCTCGCCACCGTACCACGCATCCGCAGAGCCACCGCCGGAGGAAGATCCTTCTCCTACCTGGCAGCCAAGACCTGGAACTCCCTCCCCACTCACCTTCGGCGAACCCAGGACCATCTCTCCTTCAGGAAGCAGCTCAAGACCTGGCTGTTCGAGCAGTAACTTACCCCTCCCCCAGCGCCTTGAGACCCTCCCGGGTGAGTAGCGCGCTCTATAAATGCTGTGATTGATTGATTGATTGATTTATCAGTTTGCAGGGAAGTACCAAGAACGTGGTCATCTGGTGGTACTCCCTTTGGTGTAACGGTACCCACTGGACACTAGAAAAATTTCTCTGTGACGTTTGATTACCTTGCTAACAAGGTAAAGTGATTTGATGCAGTGTCTTCTTGCTGCTGGTAACCTGTACATGGCCTTGAGAGCAGGAGTGATGTTGGTTCAAATTAAAAGCTGGTCTGGAAGGGTTCTACTAGCGTTCCAGATTAATAGAGTCTACTGGGATAATCAGGGCATGACAGGAGTAATGCTGTTGAGGCCTGGACCCTATGCGAGTACCCAAGTAAAGAAAGATATGTCATAATACTCTCAGTGTTAAAAACTATTTTCATTACACTGCTGACCAGATTTTGGAGTTAGAATTTGGAGTCCATAATCACAAAAAGATTCTTTACTTCTTTCAAAGTGTCAGGGGCCATCCCATCTCCTTAGGCCAAGTTTTGGCATGGGTCAAAAGAAATGTCTATTTTTCCCATATTTATGTGATGAAAACTCAAGCACTTCCAGCAAGGGGCCAGTGTCTCAATGCATTCCCACTCTTCTTCCAAATTAAACACTTCCTCCCAAGTGTGGAAGGACTTAACGCATGTCATTGGAATGGACCAAAACTATAGCCATGTGAAGACCTCATTGACACCACATTGACTACAGACAGTCCAAGTTTTGACCAGTTCATTTGACCGGTGATAGGCCCAGCCAAACAAACGTTTTTATCAGAAGAAGAGTGGTTGGGATTTTCTAGATCCCCACAGATTCTAGAAATGTCCCCCAGAAATTTGAGGAACACATGTGATTTTAGGCAAAGTTTGATGTCTGCAGGGCATTGTAGATACAAAAATCAAACTGGATCCACACAATTCACACCACCCTGGAATCCAATAGGTGTCTAGTTTTCAGTAATGTCTGGGTTTTGTAAGTTTACCATGGTGGTGGCTAATCCCGGGCCCAAATACCACAGCTACTCACATGGCCAGAATATGTTCATTTTCAAGGCGAAATCTTGATGTCTTCATGTTGTGTTTTGAAGACTTTCCTGTCTCTGACAACAAGTCCAGCCACAAAAGTCTGGTACTGTTTTCATCGAAAGTGTGGGAATACAGAGTATTTGAACATTTGTACTTATCCATTGCATTTCTGTATATTATGGCTTCCAAATGTAAGTTAGTGTACAAGAAAGAACACATTTAGCAAATTGCCGTTTGAATCACATGATAATCAAGGAACTCAAATTCAGAGTTGTGGAAATAACCACTATTTATAAACTCGGTTTCTTGGGCACATTTATAAAATGCATAGATTTCCTTGATACCCATTTTCACCGTTAGATTTTATGAATTGATGCATGGTCAAAGAAAACTCATTTTAAGCAGTAGCTCAGTTGTTGGCTCTCGGTATCACACATTTTTGGACAACCAACACACACTATATATCCATATGATGGACATAACACTATATTAGTTTTGTAAATCAGACTTTGGAGCAAAAAATTGCAGATGAAAACATTGTCACCTATTTCTATTTTTTCTGACTTATTTTTATTATTTTTCTATTTCTAAGATTAGTTTGTTGGGGAAGACCATGAGCGAGCTACATTGCACTTCCTCTCTGTGAATTGTTGACTATACGAGTTAGGTCACTGGGCCAACGCAGGTTGGTGCATAAACTCTCAGAGATCTGCCAACATTCATGTTTGGGTGCCTTGCACTGCTAGCTTCTGTTATATGATAAGATAATGCACTTAAATATTTTCCTGTCCAACACATGCCTGCTTTAAGTAGTCAATGGGAGGTTGGCGGGCTGCTGGCCTGCCATTTCCCGAGGTGTGTATCACGTTTTGTTTGACCAATGTTTGACTAAGAAATGGGTGGGTTTCTAAAAACTGATAGTTGTGGGGATGGAGGGGGGTGTGTTGAGACATAATTCATTCTTACACAATCAGAAACTGAGTCACCAATGAAATTCGGTGTTACCTAACCACTGGCCGGATATAGTATATGTTAAAGGCATGCACAACAGTACTGGCTAACAAGACTTTGAAACTAATATTGTGGAATGTGAGTGGTGTAAATACCTCCCAAAAAATAAGCAGGGTCATGGCCTACTTAGACAGGCACAAAATAAATCTAGTGATGCCTCAAGAAACACACATATCGCCATTGACAGCTGCTACTCTGGCCAGATGGTGGGGAATTCATAGATATTATTCCTCGTATAGTTCATGTTCACAAGGAGTGGTGTGTATATTAATCTGTGAAAATGTAGACTTTAGATTGACTAGACAACATACTAAGCAAAACCAAAGGGGATGATGGACGGAGTGTTGAACATTGCAAGCACTCACCCCCAGTCAACTGCACAGGGTCAGACTGATTTGCATATAGCCATGTCTGAACTGGGGTGGTGGAGTGAGCTAAAGAATGATGATGTATTAAACCCAGATCAGTTGACTGGGGGTGAGTGCTTGCAATGTTCAACACTCCGTCCATCATCCCCTTTGGTTTTCCTTAGACAACATACTAATCAGCAAGGTCACTATATCATATTGGAGGGGACCACTTTATAACATGAAAATATTGTTGGGGAAAATATATGCCCCCGTGGGGATGACCCAGAGTTCTTCTGAGGGATATACTCACTGGTGGCTGGTATTTGAAGGTGGTGGGAGGTGAAGGAAGTGACCCGATTAGGGCCACCCGGGTCACTCGCAACCACCTCTCAGCCTTCCAAAGAAATGAAGAGTCGGTCAGACAGTAGAGAATACAAACCAAAGTTATTTATTAGTATGCACTCGAGCGGAGTCCAGTCTGACCAGCCTCCTTAGATTTCTGCAGAGGGACTGACTTTAGACAACATGGTAGAGCATAAAGTACATTTCCAATACCCCTGAAGACACGCCCAGACAAGAATTGTCCAGTCTGGGAGCTGATGAACAAAGGAGGTACAGAAGGATGAGCTACGATCCTGAGACCGGGCACACATTATCTGAAACTCAAGGTTACTCTGCATGCCCACACCGCTCTGAGCTGTGGGAGCAGGCCTATCTAGACGGAAAGGTATGCATGAGATAGACAGTTTATTCATTAGCACAGCAAACTCAGTCTTGAAGAAATTCACGTGCAGAGGGCACATTGATAGCTGCTTTTTCGATGGTCAAACAGAGCATGAGACAGACGTTAGTTTCGATCATTACCCAAAATAGCGACTAATACAAAATGGTGCCGCAAATGCTAACTTAAACCGCACAATGCTAGAAGGAGTCGACCAGATGAATTTTCAGTCCAACAGACCCTCCTTTTAGCATTTGCTAACAATTTTGTCTAGTGGTAGGAAACGAATAACTTTTTGCAAAGTAGGATGAATACTATTACATGTTAATACACACATTATCAATATTCAAAAATACCTTCATCTATTGACATTAGGTCTTGGACAGCCTGTATCATCATAACCATAGGCTTAGTATCATGTACTGGGGGTCTTCGGTGTGGGTGTCAATTTTCCAACACAGTAAACACAGCAAGCAGGAAGGCAATGTACACGCAGGCAACACGTGAAAATTATACCCGCAATAGCTACCAGAAAGATAAGGATCTTCCACCCCCAGGATGTTATTAGACCCCAGAACAACCAGAAAGAGTCCAAGTACCATTCTCTTGGTGGATGTCAGATGCGTGCCTATGCAACTTCTGTATAGCAGAATATACATTAGGGGCGTGGTCCGGTATGTACACGCAACAACTGCTGCCCATGATGCAACAGGCCCCTCCCCAATCAGCAAGGATGACGTCTAACACCATCCGGTTCTGTAGAGCAACAAGCCTCGTAGCCTGGAACTCAGCTGTAATATTGGTCAAAATTCCTGCTGTGGTATTAATGACCCCTTCTACAACTCTGGTGAGCCGACGAATATTAAGGCTATTGGACATCGGGCCCCAAAAGGGTATGATACCCTTCATAGCATCTGTGCAGAGTAGTGTCTGTCTGATCTAAGTCTTCTGTATTAATGACCCTTCTAATCCGGAACAAATGGGCACTCCTACGCTGTAATCGATGATCCTTACGATAATTGGGCGGTACTATGTACAATGGGGGAAGGAGAAAAGAGAGGTAACATACACCTGACCATTCCCTAGGAAGCCAAATATAAGCTGAAGATCCACAAACAAAGTAGATATTATGCGGTGGGAGCAAAGGCGGGCTACTACTCGTGCTCAACGTACATGTATAGTTGCAATTACTCTCACCCACTTTTACCTTCCCAAGCCCTCGAACACAAAAACCAGCTGTTGTGTTGACTACTGACACCGGTATTGCCTCATCCTGAGTAATATATCGCATTTGAAAGGAGCAGAAGTATTCAGTGACGTTGAACCCCTGAAAATCCAACATTTCATTTTGAAGCCATGTTACATTTTTCTCTCTCTCATATACATTCATGCAAGCTGTCGGTGACAATGTATATGGGGTCCCTTGATCTCCCAGGGTAAACCCTTGGTGGACACGTATATATTCTAACACTGTGTGATAATCAGCAGATGTCATATTCATAGTACAGGAATGATAATGAATGTATACCATAGAGAACAATTCAAACCAACCCTCACAGCTCCCCAGATATGACAAGGGCAACGTTAACAGGCTATCACTCTTATGTGTAACTGAAGGGAGCAGCCCACATATCCAACAATTAGTGACATTAGACTTATCATGGGCTTGGTGGAGCGTTTGCAAAAACACATTATCTACATATGTCTTTCTGTGTTCACCTTTATGAGGGGCCAAAGTGACAAACATGTGTTCAGGAGGAACAGGCGTTGTACCAATCAGAGAGTGCACAGGATATTTCTCCTCGAGGAACCATACTATTCCAAGTACTGTTATTAGGGAAATCAGAACAATCACCATGAAAACTATTTTACTCTTTGTGGACCAACTGGACCAACCAGACTCATCCCGCCCAAAACGTGGTGCTGAAAATGGCTGTTCCTCCTCAAAAATTGGGTGACCAAACGGATACATTATAACCAGAGGAAAGGAAATGCAATGGAGCCAGTGACAAGAAAACAAGAAGGGGCAAATGTTTCTAGTGCCCTTCTGAGCCTCACTGGTAGACTCCTATTGTTCATCAACGTTGGCGCTGTTGAGCACCGGCGGTGGAGCCGGGCGATCCCAGCTCTTCTAAGGAAATCCCACGTCGCTCAGGATAAGGCACCCCCCCCCCTCCAGGGGAGCACACTCTATTTATCCTGTCCAATGTCTGAACAATGCACCAATTTCGCCTCTCCCTATTCTACTGCAGCCTAACTTATCGAGTCCGTCCCTGCTAATCTGACTTTCCTTTGGTGCACTGTTCCTCCTTCAGGGGCGCAGATTGTACCTAGCTACTCCAGGCACAGAAGGGTCAGGAAAAAGGGGTTCAGACACAGAGGGCCACGTGGGCTGGGACTCAAGCACAGATGGGCCAGCAGAACGGGGCTCCTGAATGGCTTGGACCTCAGGGGACACTGCTGCATTTAACACTGCATCATTCTCATCCTCCGTTTGGGTCCACGTTAGCTGGGCATCCAAGAAGGGGACAAAACGGGGCACCAGTTTCCCCTCTGAGTCCCCGATGTCATCAAGAACCCATTGATCGTAAGGCAGGGGCAAAGGCACTCAGCGGCAATGATTGGTGTGAATCCAGTTCTTTCGGCAGGTGACCTTCACAGCAGTGCGGGTGGGAAGGAGCACCTGTAGTGGCCCCTTCCACCGCGGCTCCAAACTTCCTTTCCTCTGGAAATGCCTCACCAGGATAAAATCTCCGGGCCGAATATCGTGTCCTTGCCCCTCAGGTGCTGGCGGAAGGGCATCTTGGATCTGTTGGTGAATAGAACGCAGACTTTTAGTTAACTCATATAAGTAATCCACCAACAGAGGGTATTCCATTTCTGAAAACTTATGAGGCTGCGGTACACCCCACACATTTGCGGGACGTCCGAACACGACCTCTTAAGGTGATAATACTGTCCTAGAGTGGGCTGTAACCCTTGTAGACAGAAGTCTAATGGTAAAGCATCTGGCCACTGCAACCCTGTGCTCTCCTGAATCTTTGAAATGAAATGAAATGAAGGATTTAAAAAGCGCTACACAGACCCGAGGGCATCTAGGCGCTAGATAGACAGGCAGGCAGGCAGAGAGGTCGATTTGTGAGGTAAGTTAGTAAAGCCAGGTTTTTAAGCGCTTCCTGAATTGCAAGGAGAAGGCAGGGAGTTCCAGAGTTTGGCGGTGGTATAAGCAAAGCTTTTACCTCCCCATTTTACTTTATGTATCTTGGGGATGGACAGATTGCCAATGTCTGACGATCTCAGTGATCTGGCCGGGATATAAGGCTTGAAGAGTTGCGACAATTGCCTAGGGCCCTTGCCGCGTGTAGCCTTGAACGCAATACATAGAGCTTTGAACTGAATGCGTTTGCTGATAGGTAACCAATGAAGCTCAGCGAGAGCCTTGAAAGCCGAATCAAAGCGGGTGAGCCCGAGCAGGACTCTGGCAGCGGCATTCTGCGTCATCTGGAGTTTATGTATACTGCGCTTGCTCGCGCTAGTGAGAAGGGCGTTGCAGTAATCCAGTCTAGAACCAATTAAGGCTGTGACCACTGTTTTCCTTAGCTCAAATGGGATGAACGGAAGTACTTTTTTTAACGATTTTAAGGATAAAAAAACAAGCTGCTGTAGTATGATTAATCTGGGATTCAAAGGAGAGCTTGGAGTCGATATTGCTTGGCCACCAGCTATCTGACCAGATACTTGGCGTGATGCCGAATAGCATGGCTTCCGTTTTTGAAGTGTTAAGTTTCAAACAGTTAACCTGCATCCAATTTCCTATATGGCTCATGCAGTCTTGAAATCGAGATGCCGTATCCGTGGCCGGGCTTTTGATGGACACAATCTGTGTGTCGTCAGCGTAGGACACCAGCGTGAAACCGAAGCTTCGTATCAGCTTGGCCAAGGGGGTAACGTACAAGTTAAAAAGAGTGGGGCTCAATGATGAACCCTGTGGAACTCCACAGGGAAGTGAGAAATCCGGGGAGACAAATACATCATATGCCACTGATTGCGTCCTATTAGACAAAAAAGATCTGAGTAGGAGGAGTGCTTTATCCCTGATTCCCAGCGAGGCAAGGCGCTCAACCAACACGTCGTGGTTGACCGTGTCTAATGCCGCCGAGAGGTCTAAAAGGATAAGGGCAGCACTCCCCCCTCTGTCAAGGGTTTGCCTAAGTTCCTCCGTGGCCGTGATAAGCGCCAATTCAGTGCTGTGAAGGACCCGGTAGCCATATTGCGAGTAGTCCAGGATGTCACCTTCCACGAGACAAGAGGACAATTCCTCATTTAAGAATCTTTCGATGACCTTAGCTGGGAATGATAGCCTAGAAATAGGTCTATAATTGGAAGTGTCCTCAGGATCCAAATTAGGTTTCTTCAGGAGTGGCAATATGGAGGCTTTTTTGCAATCAGTGGGAAAATACCCCGTGGTAATAATGTGGTTAAAAATGGGCCAGCGGGCAGATGCAATGGTTTCAGGGACCATTTGCAAAATTTTAGGTGGGCATGGGTCGAAGGGGTATCCAGACTTGATTAAAGAAATTAATTTGGTAGTCCGGTCAAGCGTGATTGGCGGAAAGATAGGGAGTGTGGTGGTCGACCAGCCATCTGCTTTAGCGTGAAGAGTTGGGCTGGCGCTCGGGTTCTTTTCAGGGGGTGCAGATAGGTTTGGTTGGGGCACAAAAGCGTCGAAGACTTGTTTAAATTTTAGTTGAAAGGCATCTGCTAACTTATTACAGAATTGCTGGCTACTTTCCTGGACTTGTGTTTCTTTGCCAATTTCAGTTTGAGAGTACCATTGTACTTCTCAACTAAGCCTGCTGACTGGCATTATATTTCTGCTTGATATGTAGCCCATCACACACTAACTGAATGACCTTTGAATTAAAATGGGTGCCGTTATCACTCCAAATCAAACGTGGCAAACCGAAACGAGGGAAGAACTCCTTTATGAGTGCCTTCACAGTCGCCACGGCTGTGTTCTCTTTAGTGGGGTAAGTCTCAACCCATTTACTGAAGGCACAAACAACCACTAACACATATTTCAAATTATTGACTTGCTCCAGCTCAATGAAGTCCATCTGGAGGACCTCAAAAGGAAAAGTGGGAGGTGCAATATTACCAGAGGGTGTAGGGGTACCTTTCCCAGGATTATGCATCATGCATACCATACAATATTTAACTAAGTGGGTGGACGTCTTTGGGATATTGTCATTCTGCCATACAGGGTCTAACAATTTACAAATGCCTTTTGCACTGATATGGGCTGGCCCGTGCGCCATAGTGACTACAGGGAGTACATACGCGTCTGGTAACATCCATCTCTTTTTCCCTGAGTTATCCGTCCAACACCCGTCCTCATCCAAACATGCTGTGCTTTCCTGCCATACTGCTAACTCTTCAATCGTTGCTTCACTCTGAATTTCTTTCACATTGTCCAGCGTATCCTCAAACATAGTAACCTCGGGCACCTGCTCAAACATCTTTCTCATCTTTGTTCGAGCTGTCTCCTTGGCTGTCTGATCTGCAAATGCATTTCCCTTACCCACGTTGTCAGTAATTGCCTTGTGGGCACTGCACTTTATTATGGCCAATTTCTTAGGAAGTGTCAAAGCGGACAAAAGCCTATGTATAAGAGGGCCATGCTGGATGCGTGTCCCATGAGAGGTAAGGAACCCTCTCTCTGCCCAGAGCCGCCCAAAATTATGGGCGAAGGCGTACTGGCTGTCAGTATAAATATTAACAACCAGTCCCTTGCTCAATTCACAAGCTTGAATAAGGGCGACTAGTTCAGCTGCCTGAGCGGACTGATAAGGAACTCGTGATGTCTCAACTACCGTATGCAGTGTAGTAAGTGCATATGCTGCAGTGGTGGTGCCATCCAGTAACTTGAAACAAGAGCCATCGACATATAGTTCCCCTTGGGGGTCAGATAAGGGAACATCAGTCAAGTCTACCCGTCCCTTCGTCTCCTCCTCCGTTCGAAAAATGCAATCATGTATATCAATTTCCTCACTCTCGGAAAGGAGGGGTAGCAACGTGGCTGGGTTTAGAGTGGCACACCTTTTGATCGTAACGTGTGGTGCAAACAGGGTCAATTCGTAACCGGTCAGACGTGCACTGGTAAGGTGCTGTGTCTTAGTTTTATCCAAAAGTGTACCCACAGCATGGGGCACCATGACTGTGAGATCAGTATCAAGTACGAGCCCAGCCGATTGCCTTATAGAGATGGCCACTGCCGCGACAGCTCGGGAGGACTCTTGCGACAGGGTCAAGAAGAGCAGAAAAATAAGCACACGGCCATTGCTTACCTCCAAAGGCCTGTGTTAAGACAGAGAGCGCACAACTAGCCATCTCGTGTACATACAGCACGAATGGCTTCAGGTAATCAGGCGTACCAAGCACAGGTGCAGAGCAAAGCGCAACTTTTAATTGCTCAAAAGACTGCGGACATTCAGGCGTCCAAGGCAAGGGTTCATGCACATCTTTAGTGGTTAGCGCAAGCAAAGGCTTTGTTAGTAATGAATAATTAGGGATCCAATGGCGACAGTAGGAAGTGATGCCAATAAAAGCGTGCACATCCCTCTGAGTTTTAGGGATAGGCATTTTCACAATGGTGCTAATGCGCTCAGGGGTCAATCTCCTACCCTCCTTCAACAGTGGGTGACCTAAATAGGTGACCTCCTGTCGACAATATTGAAATTTGGAAAGGGACACTTTATTACCATGGTGAGCCAAATGTAGCAACAACTTAACCGTACTGTCTTTGCATCCCTGTTCAGTATCAGAAGCAATTAGTATATCATCCACATATTGAAGCAATACATTACTTGCGGGAAGCGGGAGGGAGTCCAATTGGGCTTTCAAGGCTTGGCTATATATACTAGGGCTCTCAGTATAGCCCTGAGGAGCTCAACAGAATCTAAAGCTTCTGCCAGCTAGGGTGAAACCAAACAAATGTCCGCTGTCAGGGTGGATCAGAATACTAAAGAATGCATTTTTCAAGTCAATGACAGAGAAGAATTTAGCAGAGGAAGGAATCATTGTTAGAAGGGCAGTAATATCAGGGACCACCGGGAACTGAGGGACCACTATTTTATTAACTGCGCGCAGATCAATCACAAAACGATAAACATCTGGGTGATCATCTGGGGAGTCTGAAGATGCCTTTTTCAGAATGGGAAGAATAGGGCTATTACACACATTGGCCACTGTCTCTTCAACCACACCCGTCTCAATCAAATCCTGTATAATCTGCAACAAAGCTCGCTCCCCCGCCTGTGGAATTTTGTACTGGGGAATACCAGGCAAAATGGCATTGTCTTTAACGGAGACCGGGGGAATTTGCAATAGTCCTACATCAGTGTCACCTGTTGCCCACAAAGTGGGCGGCACATCCTTAAACTCAGCAGGAAGGGTCGCATCTTTGGACAGACACTGCTTAGAGCTGACCACATTCGGACCCATTGTCATGTAAACACCTTCCGGAGAACAATAAATGGTTGCATGCAACTTTTTCAATACATCTAGGCCCATTACATTTTCTCTACAGTTTGCTGTCAACAAGAACGGCGAATCCACAGTAAAAGGACCTATAGTCAATGTAAGAGGCTTGGAAATGGGGCTTACAGCCGGTACACCAGAGAATCCTACCGAAACATTATTATAGCCAGACAGAGCTGCCCCGGGGACCAGTGAACGGGAGATGGAGCTATTCATAGCACCTGTATCCACCAAAAATTCCTTAGCTGAGCCATGCAAATCTGCAATAACATAAGGTCCGCACTGTTCTACAGGTATCTGGACTGGTCCCTCACTCTGTCCCTGGCTGTCCTAGCTGTGAGACATTCCTGTCACTTCATCAAAATCATAGTCATCGTGGTAAAACTGGCCACCCATCTTTTTATCGAAATAATTACTATCTGAACGATCCGGCGATGTTGCAGCATGCTGGGCTCTGTCCTGTCCACCAGCTCCACGAACCCGTCCACCAGAACCCCGTCCTCTAGGGGCCGCG